>JAUNZO010003803.1:0-1200000 GCA_031894775.1 Chloris gayana | reverse complement strand
CCGGATTTATTCAAACTTCAAATATTCGTAGAATATTCATCCAAATTCAGAAAAATGCAAAACCAAGTTCAGTAGACTCATAAAATTATTTCATAATGGATTATGTATTCAAATACCTATTTTGAGAAATTACAATTTCATAGTTTAATTAATTCCCTTTCTTTAAATTAAGATAGCCTATTATTTTATGCTAATTATTATTTGATTTTGAGAAATAAATTTCTTTAAAAATTAGAGATACTTGCAGACGAAAGTTTTTGTTAAGTTTGTTTTTCAAAATTGAACATAAACACCGTCATTTCATGTGGTCCCAATTCGAGTACCCTATGTATCATTGATTAATGGTTAATTCATGAACATGAATATTTGTTAATTAACGAACGTGATTAATTGTTAATTAATGACCTTGATTAAGTAATAATTAGTGAGCATGATCAATTAATACTTATTGCTTAACGAACGTGATTAATTATTAATCATTAACAAGCTTAATTAATGAGTAATTGCTAATTAACGATCATGGTTAATAAAATCTCTGCACATCATCTCATGTCCATTCATGCATGGATGATCGTTGATTCGCAACGTCTTGTTGGTCGACCTAGGTCCCGGCGTGATCGAGGTTCCGTCCGAGGTCGAGGCAGGAGACGGAAACTTCGAAGTCGACCAGACACTCGCGGAAGCTAACCCCGACTCGAATCAAGGCAAGCCCGGTGCATCCCACCTGTGTTTTTTTTTAAAGTCTTTTCTTTTATCACGGTTAATGAGTCGTGATTGTGCATTAGGTTATAGGAGTTGCTTGATACCCTAGATGCATGAGATAGGTTTCCATTTGTTTATGCTATACTTGGTACAGGTAGCTCAATAGAGTTCGATAAGCTGCTAAGCTTATGTCTTAGGGAACCGGTAGAAGTCGGGTGGTGTCCTACACTACTCGCGAGATATAGGATAATGACTGGTTCAATGTTTATGCTAAGAAGAATGATAAGAGAAAGATGAGAATGGAAGTGAAGATGTTAATAACTCGAGACCGGACGTGCCCCGTAGGAGAAAGGGCAAGACGGAGATGAGGTCTTGCAAGGTGGTAGCCCCGTCCGTGTCGGTCAAGGACCGTACCGTTGTCGGCTTAGTTGAACAAGTTTGAACGTACCGTACTACATGCTGGTATCATGGGCCCGACAAGCTGATGTACCCTATCGCCCCGGAGATGTAGCGTAGCCGGCTCTCTTTTGCCGACTGTTAGTGAGAGGATAGTCTCACGGGAGGGAGATGGGTCGACCACGAGGGAAGTCGTGGCGTCACCATACTTCGGGAGAGTTGGAAATGGCTAGTCTGCTGTCGAGTGCTAGCGGGAAAGGTTGTCGTATACGATCGGTGTGATGCGTATACGTCGTGTAGTCGGGTTTTGCCAGCTGGTATAAATCGATTCGAATCGCTGTCTCTCGCAGATAATGAGTACCGCTTGTTTAGCTCGTCACATCGTAGTAATCAAGCTGAAAGATGAGGATGAGAGATGAAAGAATTGTTGGTCGCAAATGATCTTTTGTTGCAAACTTGATTGCAGTAGTTGTAGACTGCAAACTTTGGTTCCTAATGAACTTAATTGTGAGCTAAAACTTGAAAGTAAGGATCAATTATTAGTGCCGTTTCGCAAGAGAGTCAACTCCACAGCCGGAAAGCCTTTGCATACTAGGCGTCGGCCTTAGCGTGCTTGTTGACGGGTCGGTCTTGCTGAGTATTAGAATACTCGGGGTTTGCTCGTTATAATTTCAGGGCAAGCGTCGTTCTTCCACGATCGTTACGGTAGCTGTCCGGAAGAGGAGCAGGTGCTCGAGGGTGTTTCCCTCGATGGGAACGAATTCCGACGCCCGAGCGAGGAAGATCGTGATGTATAACGGGCTCGATCCATCACGATGACGCTTCGTAGTATTTTTGTTATATAAAGTACAAGTTTTCGCTGCAAGACTCGTAGGTTGTTAAACTTCATTAATGTATTATGCTTCCGCTGTACAATGTTTGTATTTCGAAAACCTGGTTGTATTATACCATGATGTATATATTCTGGCTTGTATGAGATGATGAACTTCATTAACGTGGTTTTCTGGGTAGTCACTAACTATTCATGATAGTTCGTGCTAACTTTCGATCGTTGACTAATACGGAGTAGTGCATGCATCATCACATTTTGAGTGCTATATATGAGGTTTTGGGGATTAGACCAAGTTAGTATCGTAGTGTAGAGTTAGTTCCCTATGTATGGCACAAGAAGGAGTTTATGCTAGGGAGATAGGAGGCAAGAAGAACTTTCACACGAGAGGTAATGGAACGGGGAATTCGGGGTCTTCATCTACGGATGATCAAAGTCAATTAGAGAGAAGGACGATCATGTGTAGTTATCAAGGAGCCCCATACGAGAGCTAGGGATTTAAGGGGATAGATTAAAGATGCCGGTATGAGTGGTGCTATAGTTGAATCTTGGGATGAACAACTTACAACTGCTAAAGCAATAGTTAAACAACTAGATGGAAATCCGGTAAGAGACACATGATAAGATACGGGATCTTGAACAAGTCCAATAACTTCCCAAAGAAGAGTAGAAGGACGAAATGAAAGAGTAGAAGAATCCAGGAGCTAGACCGATGCCACTTCAATCGCTCTAGGCCTCATCCAGGCAGATGACCGGGTAACTACCACTTGTAGCCACCAAAAATCTCTTCTCCAAGTAATAGCCATTGTTGATTTCTGTTCGGACTCTTCATCTCGACGTAACTTTCCGGATGATAAGATTCTAGTAATATGAGATGACTATTCCTAGTCCGAAAGTCATTATCCTTCTTTCACTCAATTGCATCCGGAAACTTATCTTTCCTTAAGTTCTTGAGTGACTTCCATTTGAAGAAATAATCATCACCTTTTCAACTAGACTAAGTTGTACCGAAAGCTAGTTTGGAAATGGGTGTTTTGTATTTTCAAATTGCCATTTTGCCTTTGAATTGTGCCGGTTCGCCTGAGCGCTTCTCAAAGTCAAACATGAGCGAGGTGGAAATGCATACTCTATTTTGAAACTAGAAGAGAATTCCAACATGATGTTCTTCCGAACGGACGGCGTATAACCTAGGGTACGCAACCGGAAAGAAGAATACTGTATTGGAAACTCATCGGTGCAATTATCTTTGTAAAGATCTTAAGCCCATATTTCCTTCAACAACCGGACAGACGAAAGCATTGTCGCATCTTTTGGGAAAAAATCCAAGTTGTTTCATAAGCTTAACCATTCCAGTTAAATCTTTTCCTTCATCATTAACTTTCACCAACCCCTTATAAATCTCGTGATTCCCGATCTCGGCATGAAAGTGATAGATATTGCAAACAAACATCCCGATCTGTCTAAAGTTGAATTGAGGAGTTAGTTTTGTGAGTTCGTTTGCTTTTTCCCCGACAAGTTTCAACAGGTTTGTAAGTAATGTGATACTCATGGAAGATGCTCTTCGAGTTCATCAAGAAGAGAAGACTAAGAAGAGAGCAGCCGGTGAACAAGGAAGTGAGGTACTTTCCAAAGTATCGACTAGTCTACACTTCTACAGACAGATCGGAGGCTCGAGCCTGTGCTATCAAGTTCCATTTCTTACCGGCCACCTCGGTATCAGCAATAGGTATTTCCCCATTCAGCGGTTCAACAATCGGACCTATCGAGTATATGCCCTTATGCCCGACTCCACAATCCGCCGATCATCCATGCTGCAACGGTGCTTGTCGTAGACACTTGGATCAAGGTGGTGTCGCACCAACAAAGCAGTATTTTTCAACGCGTCCTCAAAGGAAAGCAATTGGTCGACAGAATCATGCAAGTAAAAAGGATAGGATGAAGAATGGTCGTGTCAACTTTACCACATCCGAGGAGATTCCGAAAGGATCACAAGTCATGGCTGGTTTGTTCTCTATCAACCATCATGCTGCCGGTATTTTATTTGACTCGAGTACAAACCACAACTTCATCGAGCAAGAGGATATGTCCAAGATATAACCCTCCGTCATGCAAGATAATTATACACAACTCATATTATCACCTGGGGTAACAGACTTGCAGATCAAAGTACTACGGAGATACCATTGGAATTGAGACGTAAGGATGATTCCACCTCCTTTATAGTCTTAGACGAGCAAGGATTTGATGTGATTCTTAGCATCAAATGGACGAAGTATTATAAGGCAATACTGGATATTGATGCTTTTGCAGTTCGCTTAAACTCTCCTCTTCATGGACGAGATTGTCTTCGATTGACTTCTTTCCAAACTATTCTTCCGAAGGCTTACCGGGTTTACCACTAGATCGGGCAGTAGAGTTCAAGATAGAGCTTGAACTGGGGACTGCACCAATATCAAGAAGGACGTATCGGATGCCAACAAATGAGCTAGCAGAGTTAAAGGTGCGGTTAAAGGAGCTATAGGACAAGGATACATTCGCCCAAATTCCTCACCCTGGGGAGGCCCAACATTGTTCGTCAAGGCGAAGGATCAAACATTGAGGTTATGAGTGGATTATCGACCTTTGAATGCAGTGACCATCAAGAACAAGTATCCACTACCTCGAAGTGACATATTATTTGATCAGCTGATGGGAGCAAAAGTTTCCTCCAAAATAAATCTTCGCTCAAGATATCATCGATTAAGATCGAGCTAAAGACATACCAAACACAACATTTTCCATAAGATATGGACTTTATGAGTATCTAGTGATGTCATTTGGATTGACCAACGCACCAGCACATTTCATGTACCTCATGAATTCGGTATTCATGCCGGAGTTGGACAAGTTTGTCGTGGTATTCATTGACGACATCTTGATCTACTCTAAGTCAACGAGAGGAACATGCCAATCACTTAAGAGTTGTGTTGCAACGACTCGGGGATCATCAGCTCTATGCTAAGTTCAGCAAGTGTGAACTTTGGCTAAAAGAAGTACCGTTCCTAGGTTATGTGATATCAGCCGAAGGAGTGGCCGTTGACCCCAAAGAAAGTTCAAGAAGTGTTGGATTGGAATTCACCAAAGTCTGTCTCACAAATCGAAGTTTCTTGGGATTGGCTGGTTACTACGTAAGGTTCATTCCAAACTTCACAAAGATCGCCAAGCCAATGACTAAGCTATTGGAAAAGGATAAGAAGTACGTATGGAGCAAATAATGTGAAGAAGTTTTTCAAACGTTGAAGAAGTTGTTGACCACAGCTCCCGTACTTGCTCGACCGTATCCGACGAAGCCTTTTGATGTGTATTGTGATGCATCGAGAACAGGACTCGGATGTGTTCTAATGCAGGAAGGTCGAGTGATTACTTATGCATCTCGACGAGCGTAGGCGACAAGAGGAACACTACCCGACACCCGAATTGGAATTAGCAGTCTTGGTTCTAGCATTGAAGAACTGGAGACATTATCTCTTGGAAAAGTTGGTACATCCGTACACAAACCACAAGAGTCTTAAGTACGTTTTCACTCAAGCGGATCCGAACGAGTGCCAACGAAGATGGTTTGAATTAAGGATTGTGAGATCAAGATTCATTACCATTCCGGGAAAGCCAATGTCGTAGCTGATGCCTTGAGTCGAAAAGCTCGTTGCAACACTCTCACCGCTCGCCTATTAACTAAAGCATCTAGAGAGGAAATGAGTGAGCCTAATCTTCGGATTCTTCCGTATGGAGCTTTGACCAATTTGGCTCTTATTCCTACCATTCGCGAAGAAGTGGTAGCAACTCAAAAGAAGGACGTTGGTATGAGTCACATTAAAAGACGAATTAAGAAGGGTGAAAGGAAGTGTTTTCGAGAAGATAGCGAAGATGTGATCCGGTTCGAGAATAGGCTAGTAGTGCCCAAGAACCCGGAACTTGGCAAAAAGGTAAAGGATGAAGCACATACATCTAAGTATTCTATTCATTCTAGAACCAACAAAATGTATCAAGATCTAAAGAAAAGATTCTGTCGACAACCATGAAGCGAGAAGTAGTGAGGTATGTCAACGAGTGTGATACTTGTCGACGTGTCAAAGCGAGGCGATTAAAGCAAGCGGGTCCACTTCCACCTTTGAGTATTACGAGTGGAAACGGAAAGATATGAGTATGGATTTCATTACCAGCTTACCGTTAACTCTACGGAAGCACGACTTCATGTGGGTCATAGTGGACAGGTTGACCAAGGTCAGCTCACTTCATACCGGTACATACTCGGTACACCGCCGAGAAATATGCGAGCTATACATCGCCGCATTCTCTGTCTACATGGAGTACCAAAGACCATCACCTCGGATCAAGGAGCTCGGTTTGTATCCAGATTCCGGGAGCAGTACATGAGTCAATGCGAACGAGGTTGATTCGAAGCTCAACTTATCATCCTCAAACGGATGGACGGACAGAAAGAATCAATCGGTATCTAGAAGATATGCTTCGAGCTTGTGTCTTGTCATACAACGAAGATCGGGAGAAATGCCTACCGTTCGCGAGAATCCTCATACAATAATAACTATCAAGAAATTACTTGAATATTATTGTTTCAAGCTCTATACGGACGTGGTCGACGCACACCGTTAAAATGGTCGAAACAGGGAAAGAGAATAATATTAGGGCTAGATCTAGTCAAGGAATGCCGAAGAGCAAGTATGTCCGATTCAACAAAGTTTGAAGAAAGCTAAGTCTCGACAAATCGGTTCGCGAAGAAGAGACGTCGAGAATAGTGCTCAAAGCTGGAAAACAAGTTACTTCCAAGTATCTCCTACCAAAGGTGTCCGAGCAATTTGGGATCAAAGGAAAGTTAGCTCCACGGCATATCGGAACTTTTCAATAAAGTGAGATGTGGAGCCGGGACATATCGTTGGAATTGCCGAGCACACTTATCGGGAATTCACAAGGTATTCCACAGATCTCAATTGAAGAAGTGTCTAAACCCACCGTAATACCGACAAGCAAACGAGGAACGAGTCATGACCAGATTTGACGTGTGATGAACATTCGATCGGAATGCTCGACACCAAGGAGCGAGTGACTCGACGTCGAACCATCAAGTTCTACAAGATTCAGCGGAGCAATCACTCGAAGCTAAAAGCTACTTAGGAGCAAGAAGAGTTTCTCCGATCCAATTGCCGGAGATCGTTAGTACCATCGTCTAGTCGTTTCGAATCGTGAATCTCGGGACGAGATTCCCATAAGGGGGAGGCTCAGTAACAACCCTAACAACTGAAGTGCATTGCATGGCATTCATCATCATGTCATCATGTGCATTTGGGAAAATATTTACTTTTGTGTTAAGAAATGCACATAAAATATCAATTTAACCTAAGTCAAAATTTAGTTCTTAAAAGAAGAAACTAGATAAAAGAAATTTCGGAGTTTAACGTTTACTGTTAATTAAACAAAAAATAATAATAAAAGATTTATGGAGTTGATACCAAATTATTTTATTTTGTAGAAATGTCTACAAGAAATAATAAAAACTTCTCTTTTAATTTAAACTCAAATTTTTAATCCGAAATTTATTTGGAATTTAAACTTCGGCCCTTAAGGAAAAAGATTTAAAATGTGTTCATTCACAACCCTGGAATTTTTGAAATTTTTCCGAGCTCGGAAGTATGCTTTTCAATTAATTAAAAAACGTAGGGGGCTTTTTGCAAAAATCACGAAATAGGCCGGATGCCAATCTCTTCTTTCTCTCCTCCCCCGAACCGACTCTCGGCGCCGCACCGCCTCACCCGCGCCACCGCGGCGGAGCTCCCGCCGCGCGCCTCGTGAGCCCGCGCCACGCAATCGCCACTCCGCCACCTTAGCCCTCCGCTCCGTGGGGATAAAAACCCGAGCCCAATCCTTTCCCTTTCTCTCTCGGTACACGCGCGCATCACCGCCAACCGCGCCTCCCTCTCGTTCTCCGCCGCCAGGCTGACTCCCCGCCGTCCCCGAGCAAGCCATCACCACCCAAAGCTCCGCCGAAGGTGATGAGCTTCAAATGGCCTCAATTCCCGTCTAGGCGCCCCAAGCCGTGAGATCGAAGCCACTTTTCCTCCACCGGAGATCGTCGACGTCCGCGGCCGCACCCTTGAAAATTCCCTCGCTCCGGTGCACGGTTTCCACCGATTCTTTCCCCCAAAGGTGTACAAAACACTACTCTATCACCTAGTTAACTCGCGCCGTCATCTATCCACAAGCTCGACGGCAATTGGGCAATTTTCCGGAGTTTCGTCCGCCGCCGCATGCTCCTCGGCGATGCGCGCCCTCTCCGGCCGTCTCCGAGGTCAACCATCCCCGTGCCGGTCGTTGCCATGTTCTTGTGAAGCTTCTCCGACGAAGACGTTCTTTGTTTGGGCAAGCGAGGCGAGCTCTAGCCGCCGCCGAAGGTTTTCCCGGTCCGCCTCTCGCCGTCGATGCACTTCTCGGTCATCTTCCGGTGAAGCCGACCCCACCACCGGGATCTCCACATCGCCCGAGCCTCCGCAGCCCCTCCCCGTGTTGCCTTGCCACTTTCCGCGCTACTCCGGCGGGCCACCGTCGCCGTCCGGCCACCACCCGCCATGGCCGGCCAGGCTGAACTCGAGCTGGGCCGCACACGAGTTATGGGCCGTCCGGCCCATGGCCCAACCAGTTTTGGCCCAAGTGAGCTCCCCTGTTCCTTTTTGAATTTATTCAATTCCCGATTTATTCAAACTTCAAATATTCGTAGAATATTCATCCAAATTCAGAAAAATGCAAAACCAAGTTCAGTAGACTCATAAAATTATTTCCTAATTGATTATGTATTCAAATACCTATTTTGAGAAATTATAATTTTATAGTTTAATTAATTCCCTTTGTTTAAATTAAGATAGCCTATTTTTTTATGCTAATTATTATTTGATTTTGAGAAATAAATTTCTTTAAAAATTAGAGATACTGCAGACGAAAGTTTTTGTTAAGTTTGTTTTTCAAAATTAAACATAAACACCGTCATTTCATGTGATCCCAATTCAAGTACTCTATGTATCATTGATTAATGGTTAATTCATGAACATGAATATTTGTTAATTAACGAACGTGATTAATTGTTAATTAATGACCTTGATTAAGTAATAATTAGTGAGCATGATCAATTAATACTTATTACTTAACGAACGTGATTAATTGTTAATCATTAACAAGCTTAATTAATGAGTAATTGCTAATTAACGATCATGGTTAATAAAATCTCCGCACATCATCTCATGTCCATTCATGCATGCATGATCGTTGATTCGCAACGTATTGTTGGTCGACCTAGGTCCCGGCGTGATCGAGGTGTCGTCCGAGGTCGAGGCAGAGACGGAAACTTCGAAGTCGACCCGCACACCGCGGAAGCTAACCCCGACTCGAATCAAGGAAAGCCCCGGTGCATCCCACCTATGTTTTTTTTAAAGTCTTTTCTTTTATCACGAGTTAATGACTCGTGATTGTGCATTAGGTTATAGGAGTTGCTTGATACCCTAGATGCATGAGATAGGTTTCCATTTGTTTATGCTATACTGGTACAGGTAGCTCAATAGAGTTCGATAACTGCTAAGCTTATGTCTTAGGGAACCGGTAGAAGTCGGGTGGTGTCCTACACTACTCGCGAGATATAGGATAATGACTGGTTCAATGTTTATGCTAAGAAGAATGATAAGAGAAAGATGTTAATAACCTGAGACCGGACGGGCCCCGTAGGAGAAAGGGCAAGACGGAGATGAGGTCTTGCAAGGTGGTAGCCCCGTCCGTGTCGGTCTAGGACCGTACCGTTGTCGGCTTAGTTGAACAAGTTTGAACGTACCGTACTACTTGCTAGTATCATGGGCCCAGCAAGCTGATGTACCCTATCGCCCCGAGAGATGTAGCGTAGCCGGCTCTCTTTTGCCAGCTGTTAGTGAGAGGATAGTCTCACGGGAGGGAGATGGGTCGACCACGAGGGAAGTCGTGGCGTCGCAATACTTCCGGGAGAGTTGGAAATGTCTAGTCTCGCTGTCAGGTGCTAGCGGGAAAGATTGTCGTATACGATCGGTGTGATGCGTATACGTCGTGTAGTCGGGTTTTGCCAGCTGGTATAAATCGATTCGAATCGCTGTCTCTCGCAGTAATGAGTACCGCTTGTTTAGCTCGTCACATCGTAGTAATCAACTGAAAGATGAGGATGAGAGATGAAAGAATTGTTGGTCGCAAATGATCTTTTGTTGCAAACTTGATTGCGGTAGTTGTAGACTGCAAACTTTGGTTCCTAATGAACTTAATTGTGAGTTAAAACTTGCGATCTCTCGGGGCGATAGGGTACATCAGCTTGCTGGGCCCATGATACCAGCTTGTAGCTCGGTACGTTCAAACTAGTTCAACTAAGCCGACAACGGTACGGTCCTTGACCGACTCGGACGGGGCTACCACCTTGCAAGACCTCATCTCCGTCTTGCCCTTTCTCCTACGGGGCCCGTCCGGTCTCAACTTCATTAACACTCTTATCAACTTTAGTGTCAACACAAAACTCTTAAAGCCTCCATGCTTTAAGTACCCTAACCATCTACCGTTGCCACTATGGATTAAGCTTAGCCTCTATTGAGCTACCTGTACCGAGTATAAAATAAACAAACGGAAACCTACCATAATGCATCTAGGATGTCAATCATTCCCTAACACCTAATGCACAAGCATAACCGTACTATGTGATAAAGTAAAATATTTAAAAACATAGGTAGGATGCACCGGGGCTTGCCTTGAGTCTGTTCGAAGTTAGCTTCCTCAGCGGTCGGGTCGACGTCGAGATTCCCGACTACGGTTCGCCTCGGTGGAACCTCAATCACTTCGAACCTAGTCGACCAGCAATGCGTCGCGAATCACAATCATGTATGCATGAATGCGTATGATGAAAGTATGCAAGGATTCATTGATTAAGTCCCATAAATAATAATTAATGATTAATGCTTAATCACCTTAGTTAATTAGCAAATTAGGGATAAGTATGTTCATTAAGCATTAATTTACATTTAATTATCCTGGTTAATAAATGTTTAATCAAGATCATTATTAATCAATCTTGGTTCCTTAATTACTTAATTAAATTCACTAATTACTTAAGTTTAATAATCAATTAATTATTCCGGTTTATTAGGCAATAAATAAATAATTACTTTAAGTGATTAAAGGTTAATAGATTGTGATCACATAAAATAATATAGTTTAAGTTTAATTTTGGAAAATAAATTTCATCATTAATTTCGTCTGCAAGTATCTCCTTTATTAAATAAAATTATTTTTCATAATTAAACATTTTATTTACATAAAATAATAGGCTTTCTCTAATCATAGAAAGTGATTAATTACTAGTTATAAAATAAATTTATTCAAAAATAACTATTTTATTTCTCAAATAAATAGATCTCATTTTTCTGAGTCTAATAAAGTTGGTTTGATATTTTTCCGATTTTTAACGAATTTTCTACGAATTTTGGAAATTTAATTTCAATTCTGTGCCACACGGAGGGCCACGGGGTTGGCCACACCCGATCCCGCGTAGCCACACGCGATCCCACCCGCGTGTGGCCCGCGGTGTGGCGGGCCGGCGGCGGCGCAGCCACCGGAGTCGGCCGGCGATGGCCCAAAGCTCGCCGTGAGACCCCTTACGAGCTCTACTCGACGCGGGGAACACTCCGGTGTGAACGAAGGAGCATGAGCTCGGCCGGAAGCATGCCGGTGGCGAGGTCCGGCCATGGCGAACCCTCCGGCGGTGGCGCGAGCTCATCACGAGCATAAAAATTGGGGAAAACCCACCGGCACGTACTACGGAGCATGAGCAAGAGCGTCATGAAGGTCTAGGAACATGAGCAAGTGCGGAAGGGGGTGCTCACCGTGAAAGGCGGAAACGGCGGCGACCGGACTGTCGAGTCTTAAACTCGGCACTAGTACTACCCGGTCCCTCACGAGCGTGAAATTCGATGGTGCAACACACAGAACACACGGGAGCACACGATTTTAGACGGGTTCGGGCCTCTCGAATCGAGAGTAATACCCTACGTCTCGTATGTTATGTATTGCCTTTAGCGATTTGCTAATTGCGAAGTCTTAGATCCTTTTCGGGGGTCCCTGCTCCGCCTTATATGTCCGGGGAGCTAGGGTTACAATCGTAGTCCTATCCGATTACATGAATTACATATATGGGATTCTATCTCTAACTTTCTTTATTGATCCGAGTCCTAATCGGACTACAAATTGCTCTATAACTTGCTTCTCACGTCATTACATACCGGTTTTAGTATCCGTCTTGTTTCCATACCGGTCTACGGGTTCTTCTATTATCCCAGGATCGGTCGCAGACCGATCTGTTGCCTATCGCCCTTATCCGTATCTTCTACGATTTGCTACCATGTCTTTGCGTATCCATTTCTTCATCATCTGTATACCCATAAGGCAAGTATACGACAACAGACCCCGAGTAATTTTTTATTTAACCTTGAATAAAACTAACCGGTCTTACGCTTGTTGGTCGTTATTCATGGTAAAATTAAAAAGAACTCCAATCTGTTGCAAACTCGTTCTTTTTTCTTCAAAAGTGCTTTAACAAGAAGCCCGAAAAAATTATTGTTTTTCACCCTTTATATCACCTAATTAGGTAATCGAAACTTATCTTCCTTACGGTGCTGCAGACCGCTCTTCCGAGACTTTCCCGAGATTTTCGCAGACCACTCTTGAATACGGTGCACCGGTCGGGTGCACCTAATTAGGTATAGCCCCCGACTCTTGTATCATTTGAGGATCACAAATAATGCAAGAGTCTTTCTTGAGAGACTATGCTTGGTTATTTTCCACTAAATCACATCCCTCTCAGCAATTTTTGCTAAGAACATATTTCCCAGACCGGTCATACGAGGCTATAATTTCTTATCCTCCGTATGTTTTTATTAATTTCACATAACGGACCGCATAAGTCAGCCTGGACTTATAATTTACTTATCAAAATTTCACTAAAAACCACAATTCGGTTGATCGGACCAGTCTATCCCTTATATTCTCACAGCGACTCGAGTCTCCAAAGCCTATAATCAGTCGGATGATTAACACCCATAGCCTAAGGCATCCTTTATTACTGAGTAATTTAAAATCTTACTCTTTCATACTGCTGAATTACAAAATTCTGCATAACTTTAACTTTTGTCCGAAAATTTCCATTTTTCGGACCGCTTTTTCATTTTATAAAAGCACAACGGTTTATTCTTATGACCGTTAAGTCATAATTAACGCAGATAACGAGATCATTAACTTCCTTATGGCCGTTAGGTCATAATTGCATAGTCACGACATCCCTCGGGCCTCTTAAAAACGGCCCAATAACTTTCCAGCCCCGGGCCCATCCCATGTGTCTATAAAAGAAAACGAAAAGTCGACCTAGGTCAACTCCGCTTCCGAAGCTCATACGCGCCCGCCATTCGTTTTCATTCCGTTACGCTCTCCTTCTTCATCAATCAATTCGAACCTTTCTTCTTTCATCTCTCAAGATGGGCAAGAAGAAATCCACCGCCGTTCCCTCATCTTCTTCCTCTCGTTCCTCGCGATCGGCTTCCGTTTGGTGTCCAAGACCTTGGTCCCGGCAAGGTCACGAGAATCCTCTTTGAATGAGGCGAGTTAAAGATGGGTATCTTCCACCTCAACCCATCTTAAGCTGGAATGTCCTTTCCCCAGCCAAGTTCCCTGGGGTATAGATGAATCTCGACAAGCTGGTCTTCAAGGCCTTTTTCCTCCGTGGTCTTGATCTCCCATGCTTGTTCCTTCTTCGAGGGGCTTCTCTTTTTTACGGATGGGACTTAGTGAATCTCAACCCTAACTCCATCCTGCAAATTGCTTTTTCATCCATCCGTGTGAGGCCTTCCTTGGAGTCCTCCCACACTTCAAATTATTCCAATATTTATTCCAAATCCGCCCACTCCCATCATCGGACCGCCAAGCTGCAATCGGTGGTGTAGGAATCCAATGTTGGAGCGCGGACAAATATTTTTCCCTGTCCTTCGAATAAGAGCATAGCTCGGTGGAAAAAAGGATGGTTCTTCTGCGACAATCCTCGACCCGGCTCTTCCAGCCTTCGGTGCCAAAGTAGCCAAGAACTTTCCCTCTGCAGAAGTTAGGGAAAAGCTCAAAGAAGACAATGAAGTTATTGCACTCCTCGCCAACATCAAATACTTGAAGAGCGTTAGAGGCGTCACCTCCGAAACAGTTCTGCGGAGCTTCATAGTGCGAGGAGTTCAACCGCTCAAGAGGCAAGAGCATCCAGCTTGGCTTTTTAACGAAGACACCGCTATGCCTTTGGATGGAACCCTTCTTCACGACAAAGAGCGGTTAGAGGTTCGCATCAAGCAAATGCTGCAGCCGAATCCAGATTTATCCGGATGTACAAGAGTGGGTCCGGCCTTCGGTTCGTGCAATCCTCGCGACCACTGTAAGTATCTCTTTTTTGTTCCTTCGAGATCTTTATTACTTATCATCTTTATTTACTTACAAAGACACAATCTTTGTAATTGCAGAAAATGGACAACTACGGGAGTCATCCTCCACTTCCTCTTAACGACACTTGGGGGGAAGATTATACCAACAATACCGCTCCTCTTGCTGTCCAAGCCGGCCTAGATAAAAGGCCTTCGGACCGGTCATTTCCCTTACCTCCTAGCCTCACTCCAAAAATCACCAAATCCGGGACCGTGGTTCAAGCTCCTAATACCGAGAAAACGTCTCGCCTCCTTGACCATTGGCAAATCTGCTTCTTCTTCTACCACTCCCGTCGACACTCGCTCGGAGACACAAAAACTCGAAGATCAACGACGTGAAGAAGAAGCTATGGAAAAAGATCGCCGAGCAGCCCGAGCTATCCTTGAAGCTTCTTTGGGAAAAACTCAAAGTATCCCTCCCTCGGCCGATCCCTTGTCCAATGTACCCAAGAGGTCCCGGTATGGCCACTAGACCGGTTACGCGATGTTTCGATCGCAGCTCCTACTCCACAAGTCAATCCGGTGGAAAAAAGGGCTGCGAGACAAAAGTGGTGGAGATACCCGGGGCCAGTCCAAGAAGGTTAAGATCTCCACTGGCTTCAAGAAGGCTTCCGCGTAAGTCTAAATCTTCTTAAAATTATCTCGCCTATCGAAGTTCCAAAAATCAACCAATGTTCCTTATCCCAGTCTTATTAAAAGTGCTTTCTTTTTGCAGGGTACCTTCTAATTTCCAGGCTAGCATAGCTAGCTTTCTAAGAAACAAAGCTACGCTACGGCTCCGCCGGCGGTGTTTTTGCCTCTACTCGGATGCATCACGGATCGACCCTATCCACTGGCGCTTATCCACCACCGGTTAGTAGTACTTGCTACCGCTGCTTCACCTCGGACCGGTGACATTCCCGCTTCTGCTCCCACTACTTCAATCTCAATTGATCCTCAAAGTGCGGCCTCCACAAAGGAACTCCCTGCCGCCTCATACTTAGAAGCCGAAAAGCAAGTTCCCAACGTTGAGAGCTCCTCTTACGGCAACCCTCCTCCCCGGGCCACCTTATTTCAAATTCCTCCGGAGCTCTCATTAGGACCGGTCTGGATGGAAGAAATTCCTCGCCGGGCTAGAACAACTCGCAAATCTCCTGGAGGACCCAAACTAGCCGGGATGGTAGTCGGAGAGGTAGAAGTGGATAGCTCCGGTGGAGCTAGAACCTTCAACGCAACGGCTCAATGGGACGCCCTCCAAGAAGAAGAGGCCCTAAAGAGCTTCTCGAGAATCTGGCCGGGTATATCCCTATCTTTTAATAATTCCTCCAAGCAATTCCCTTTTGATTATCATGTTTCTCACTTTCTTTTCTCCTTTTAGGTTCTTCGAAAAGTTACGAGGCCAAGACTGCTATTATCACTCGCTGCGGGAAGAACTCCACACCAATCAAGAACGATTGGGTGAGTTAGAAACTCGGACCGCTAGTCCGAAGGCTAAAGAGGATGATCTTCAAAAAAGAGAGGCCAACTTGCAGAACACCCATCGAATGATGGAGGAGCGCCGGCAAGAAATCATAAGGCTTCGTCAAATTAATCGGAGTAATATTCCCAAATTTTCTCTTCATATTTCACATATATTTTTTGGCCAACTCCCTTCCGACCGGTCTTACTTTTGACTTCAGCACTTGAGAACCTTGTCGCTGCTCATAAAAAGGTGAAGAAATTCTTGCTTGAAAAAGCGGCGGCTCAAGAACAAGCACTAGAAGACGGTTCTCGTATTGAAGAACAACGGGCGGCCCGAATTGGAGAACTTGAATGTGAACTTACTTGCTAAAGATAGCATTTTGGCTCAAACCCTTCGCTCCAACAAGATCCTTGAAGCGAGAATGCCGGCTTGAAAGCTGAACTTGCTGAAGCCTTAGAAGCAGCAAAATCAGCTCAAGTGGACAAGGAGATAGCCACGAAGACCGCACGAGAATCCGCCCAACTCGCTCTCCGGGCAAAAAATCGCGAGATTCAACATTTGCGAAAAGTCGAAGCCAAGCGAGAGCATCAAATACTAAAATCAAGGGCAGGTTCGGAGCCGTCGAGATCCGGCATAGGCGTAAGTACCGGTCTTTCTTGTTCATCCTTACGTCATCTTTTGAAAATACCGGTCTTTTCTCTTGAATATTGGTTTGTTTTTTCAGAACTTACTGCGAGGCACTATTCATACCCTGGAATATCTTAATGGCGGTCGGTCTCTTGATCCCAATGAAATGGACCTTGAGTGCGCCATCCGGGCCGTTCGAGAAGGATCAAGGAGCATTCAAGGTTGGTCGCCGCTTCGGGAGGGGGACACATCGCCGCCATAATCCAATCTTGGACTCCGGTCGAAGATTGTGATTTCAATTTTATCCGGAATGGTGCCCATCCCGACACCAATGAAGACCGGTTCAATGAGCTGAGGAACTCGCTCATTGAGTGCTGTTTCCGAGTTGGTGGAAGACGTTCCGATTGATCCATCGGGTATCCCTTTAAACATAGCTCCAGCGGCTTTCGCCCTGGATCAAGAAGCTCGGGATGCTGCAAGCTGCCGCCGGACAATCGATAGAAGATGCCTTCGAAGACCTTGACGAGAGATTTGATTGTAACTTCTTCGATTACGAAGAAACTCTAGATGATAGGCTCGAAGGAAATCCTCGGACTGGCGATACCGGTACCTCTAGCGGTCTGCTGAGTAGATTTTGTAATAGGGCCATTTTGAATCTGAACATCTTTGTCGATTATACTTGTCTGCTTTATGAATATTAGTCACTTTTTCTTGTTTTATGAATACTAGTTTCACTATTATGCTTGACTAACTTATTTACTCAAGATATGATATAACATGAGCAAAAAAGCTAGTTTGTAAGATTTCCCAAACTGTTCTTAATACAACGGTTTACCAACGAGTATTCATAAAAAGAAAACTTATACTCTATCCTTTCTGAATATACCGAGTCTTAAACACAAGCTTATCACTTCAGCGGACTGCTCTTATCACAGCAATCCATTAACTAAATGACTGGTCTTATTATTCAAGAATAGCGGCATATCACGATTGCTCTTAATCATAGCGAGAATAACAAAAATATCACGAGACTACTCTTTATCATAGTAGCCCCTGGCTCAATAGTTTAATTCAAAATTAAAGTATGGAGACACAAAAAACAAACATATTATTTATTAGATAAAATTGCTTTATTATAATAAGAAAAACTTTACAATAAATACTCTTTAAGTATAAAAGCGACGAAGTTGATCAATATTCCAAGAGTTTGGAATTTCTTCCTCTTCCAAGGTCATAAGCCTATAAGCCCCGATGCGAGATACTGACTTCACCAAAAAAGGTCCTTCCCAGGACCGGTGACAACTTATGCCTGTTCTTGTTAGATTGAATCTTCCGCAAAACCAAATCTCCGATTTGAAATTCCCAGCGTGCGGACATTACGATCATGATATCGACGCAATCCTTGTTGATATTTGGCGGCTTGAATCAGAGCTTGATCTCTCAATTCTTCTGCCGCAATCAATTCAACTCTGACGTCGATCATCATATTTTTCTTCATCATAATACTCGAACCCGAGTGACACCATATTTACTTCGAGTAGGTAACATGGCTTCCGATCCATATACTAAAGAAAAAGGAGAGCTGTCCCGTAGCTCTGCTAACATTAGTGCGCAAACCCCAGAGCACCCAGGGCAATTCCTTAACCCATTTTCCCGCATAAGGCTTTAATCGGTCAAAAATTCTCGGTTTAAGACCGGTCAAAATCATTCCATTAGCTCGTTCCACTTGTCCATTGCTCTGCGGATACGCCACCGACGCATATTGCACCTTGATCCCTAAACTCTCGGCATAATCTTTGAAGAATTCTGAAGTAAATTGAGGCCCATTATCGGTAATAATACTGTGTGGAACCCCAAAACGTACGAAAATGTTCGCAAAAACTTGATTGCGCGTGCCGTAGTTGTACTAGTAGCTTGCTTGACCTCGATCCATTTGGAAAACTTATCTACTGCCACAAAAATATGCGTGAATCCTCCTGGTGCCCGTTTAAAAGGTCCCACTATATCCAGCCCCCAAGTAGAGAAAGGCCAAGTCATTGGGATCAATTGCAACTCCTGAGTCGGAGTATGAGGTTGTCTTGCAAAAAGCGGCACCCTTGACAACTTTTAACCACTCTATGCGCATCATCCGTTGTTGTTGGCCAATAAAATCCACTGTCGGAATATCTTCCCAACCAATGTCTTCGAAGAAGCATGGTTTCCACAAATTCCTTTGTGTATGTCTTCAAGTAATTGAATGCCATCGAAACCGACACACATTTCATCGGAATATTAGCCCCACGCTTATACAATTCTCCTTCGAGAATTACATAGCTGCGAGCCCGAACTTCTAATCTTTGCTTCTCCACCTTATCTTCGGTGTTTTGCCGGATTGCAAATAGTCAAGATACGGAGTACGCCAATCGGAATCAATAATCATAACATCCAATGGCTGAATACCACCGGTATTGAATCCGCCTTCGAGGCTTTCCTGGCAAACCCGTACTATCGGACTGGCTCTTCAAGACCGCTTTTTCCTCCCGACTTTTTGAGATCGCCTTATCTTCAATTTCTGTAATGATAACCTTAGGCTCCACCTTTATAGACGGTTTATCCAACACCCGAAGAAAAATGCCGGGGGAACCGCTTGTCGCGAAGATCCCGATCTAGCCAACTCATCCGCAGCAGAATTATTTCCGCGCAGTATATGAGAAAAGCGCAAACCATCAAACTTATCTTCAAGTTTCCGAACCTCTTG
Organism: Chloris gayana; assembly: GCA_031894775.1. Classification (NCBI taxonomy): domain Eukaryota; kingdom Viridiplantae; phylum Streptophyta; class Magnoliopsida; order Poales; family Poaceae; genus Chloris; species Chloris gayana. The sequence continues at coordinate 1,180,720 of JAUNZO010003803.1, read as the reverse complement.
TCGATAGGCAATCATATGTTCATCATGAGCATCCCATACCTTATTCACTTGGCTGATCACTAACATCGAATCACCATATATATCCAATCGTCGAACACCCAACGAAACAGCTACTACGAGCCCATGAAGCAAAGCTTCATACTCTGCTGTATTGTTCGAAGCTCGGAAATGCATTTGCAACACGTATCCGAGCGGTTCCTTTTGTGGAGTGAAAAGGACCACACCAGCCCCGCACTCGAAAGCTGCGGGGACCCATCAAAGAACATCTCCCAATACTCCAATGCTTGAATCTCCCGCGGCACTTGTGTTTCCAACCACTCTGTTATGAAATCAGCTAATGCTTGTCCCTTAATAGCTGTCCGTGAAGAGAACGTAATCTCATATTGGCCAAGTTCTATAGCCCACTTAGCAACTTGACCAATTGCTTCTCGATTGCGAATAATATCTCCAATAGCAAACCCAGTCTTAACTTCAATAGGATGCGCTTGGAAGTAATGTTTCAACTTTCGAGAAGTTATTACTACAGCATAAATTAACTTCTGCAATTGGAGATACCTTATCTTAGACTCGGTAAGAACTTCACTTACAAAATAGATCGGGTGTTGCACCAAGCTGCAGATGTCCTTCTTCCTTCCGATCAACCGCCGAACCGTGCTCACCACGTGGGTTGTTGCGGAGATATATAACCGAATAACCTCATCGGGCTCGGCGGGACCAAAGCCGGAGGATTCTCGAGATACTCTTTAAGCTGATCAAGCGCTGCTTGTGCTTCACCGGTCCACTCAAACCTGTCTCGCTTTTTAAGTAATTTGAAGAACGGAAGTCCCCGAACTCCCAATCGTGAGATAAAACGACTAAGAGCTGCCATACTGCCCGTCAACTTCGAACATCCTTCAAACAACTCGGGGGTTGCATGTTCACAATTGTCCGAATTTTTCCGGATTGGCTTCAATACCTCTCCATGATACCAAATAACCTAGTAACTTCCCGGAACGAACTCCGAATACACATTTTCCTGGGTTTAACTTCATGGAAAAGTTCCGCAGATGCTTGAAGGTCTCGCCGGGTCGGAGAGGAAATCTTCGGTTTTACGAGACTTGACCACTATATCATCAACATAAGCTTCGCGTTTCTTCCCAATTGCGAATCCAAGCAACGTTGCATACCACGCCGATACGTAGCTCCAGCATTTTTCAATCCAAACGGCATAGTCGTGTAGCGGTATGCTCCGAAGGGGGTGATAAACGCGGTTTTTATCCGATCCTCAACTCTTAGCGGTATTTGATGATACCCTGAATAAGCATCAAGGAAACTAAGACGTTCGCAGCCAACGATCGAATCAACAACTTGGTCGATTCGAGGCAGCGAAAGGGTCTTTGGGACAAGCTTTGTTGAGATCGGTATAATCAACACACATCCTTAATTCTTTAGTATTCTTTTTTGGTACAAGCACTTGGATTGGCAAGCCAATCCGGATGATACACCTCCCTAATAAACTTAGCTGCTAACAACCTAGTTATCTCTTTCTTGATAGCTTCCTTGCGGTCTTGGGCAAACCTCCGGAGCTTCGTTTCAGCGGCTTCGCATCGGGACGCACCAACGGTGCGTGCTCAATCTTCTCCCTAGGGACACCCGGCATGTCGGAAGGCTGCCATGCGAAGATATCCCTATTTTCCTGGAGGAAAAGAGTGAGCGCGCTTTCCTATTTATCCCCCAAGTCAGCCCCTATATGGGTGACCTTAGAGGAGTCGACTCATCAAGGCTGAACAGTCTTAGAAACCACCGTATCGGCCTTCAATTTCTCCTTAGCAATCTTTTTGACCGGTATTTCATCCTCTATCCTTGTATGGACTTCCAAAGCTTCGGCCGCTTCTCCGATTTCTTGGCGTTCAACTTCGAATTGATCCGGGATGCCAACTCCGTGCTATGCACCTCACAAGCATAAGCGGTCTTGATATCTCCCGGAATGACGGGACCCCGTTTGGCCCGGGCATCTTCAACGGCAAGTGCCGATAATTCGGGATGGCCATAAATTTCGCTAGAGCCGGTCTTCCGAGAATAGCATGGTACGCTGAATCTATGTCGACCACACGGAAGATGATATTCTCCCTTCTATAATTTTCCTTCGTCCCAAAAGTCATTGGCGGAGAAATCTGCCCCAAAGGGTAACTATTCCGCCCGGGTATTATACCATGGAACGGAGAAACACCTGCGCTCTAAATCAACGATCGTCGGGCCAAGCTCGAGGCGAGTCTTAGCGAACAAGATATCCAAACGGCTTCCCCCATCAATGAAAGTTCTCTGTCAACCGCACCTTCCGGACAATAGGGGCAAGGATGAGTGGATATTTTCCGGCTTTCGGTAATACCTCCGGGTGGTCCGCCCTGCTAAATGTGATGGGGACCTCGGACCACCGAAGATATTCGGGAGTTGCGGGAGCAACGGCATTAACCTCCCTTAACGACGGTTTTGCTTCCGCTTTGACTCGTATGCGTCTAGGCCTCCATAAATCATGTTCACCTCTCGTGCTTGGTTCCTCAAAGCCTTCACCATCCTCATTGTCTTCACGGTCCTTATCCTTGCCCTTGTCATCCTTCGATTCCTGTAGCGGTCGAGGTGCAACCTTTAAGGCAAATTGAGCGAATGGCCTTAGCAGGAAGCACTCTTTAGCTTTATGATTCCCATTGTGGATCATACAAGGGCGCAGTGTTTCAAACGACAATCGTTCTGCTGGGACCTCTCTTAGGGGGTGCTTGGCCGGTCTCCTCCATGAGGCCGGTCAACAGCGAGCAACAAGGTGATCAGCCTTGCGCTTCTTGTCATTCCTGGATCCGGACCGGTTGCCTTGGTCGTGCTTCGGCTCCTTCCCTTTGTTCCCGCGCAGATTGACTATATTTGATTCTCCGGCAGCGTAATCATCCGCTATCTTGAAGCACTCGGACGCCGTCATGGTGAGGTTTCGATTACGTCTTCCAATCTTATGAACCAGCGCTTCACTCCGGACGCCGGCTTGAAATGCAGCAATCACTTGCTGATCGGGAACATTGGGGATTAAGGCCTTCTTATTACAGAATCGCTCGATGAAATCGGTGAGGGTCTCGTCGGGCTTACGCTCGACCTATTGAGGTCGAAGTAGTTCCCTGGCTTCTCACAAGTCGCTCGGAAGTTTTCTACGAACTTTTTGGTGAGGTCTCCCCACGAAGAAATAGACTTCTCGGGCAGGGATTGCAACCATAAGCGTCCAGCCTGCTCCATGCACATCGGTAGATAATTGGCTAGCACGAACGTGTCTCCTCCTGCCGACCGGATAGCCGTGGTATACATACGGAGCCATTCGGCGGAGGCGCTTTGCCATCATACTTGTCAATGGCCCCGGGCTGAAATCCCACAGGGTATTTGCAGATGCGTAAATCTCGCGTAAAAGCGGGAATTACAGAATATTCATCATCTTCCGGACCAGTCCGGATCGGTGACGGAGATCGACGGCTAGGATGATGCCGGTGAGTGCGATCCCTGTCATCATCGGAATAGTCGTAGTAACGGTCGTCCCGATATCTTTCTCCCGAACCGCCTTGTCCATCATTATTCGCCGGCTCCGCGTCCCGTGAAGGAGGCGGAGGCGGAGGTAGTGGCGCTGCTTGACGATCATTGTTCACCGGTTCCGCCTGTCGCGATGGAGGCGGAGGTGCGACTCGACGATCATTGTCCGTACGCCGAGGTTCGGCATTTCTGTCCCGGTTGTTTCGCCCTCCCCGGTCTCTATTGTCACGGCGTCGTCCATCTCGATGAGCATGCCTACTACCATGCCCTCGATGATCATTGCGCGGATAATTAGCGTTGGTGGGTGGCGCCGAAGCTGCCGGCCCGTTACGCCGAGGTGGGGCAAGTTCCCGAGGACGATCATCCACATGACCGGTCCGTCGCCTCTCGTCTTCCTCATGTCTCGTTCGCTCCTCCACTCTTTACGCATGACGATCAATCGGCACGTTCCGAACACCCCGGTTATCATTGAGCGGTACCCTCAAATCTTGGTTGGGTGCTTGTGCATGTGCATCTGCGATCGGGAGTACGCCGGGGTGCTAGCCTTCCTCCGGAAGAAGCTCCATCGAGACCGGGCCCTTGTTGGTCGTTACGAATGGGAGTGCGAGCGGCGAGAAGATTCCGCTCGATCATGAACGAGCTGGTTTGTTTGCGAAGCCGCCGCATCGACTAAATTCAGCGCACGGCGCAATCCTGGCGTAGCGTTGAGGACTTCTTCCGGTATCGTTTCAAAAATCTGTTTCACTCCCACAATATTGTGGACCGGCGATGTAAAGACCCGAGCGCCATTCATCTCTACTTCCATGGAACTTAAATCCAAAGCTCGCTAGAAGATCGATGGCGTCTTCCGCCGCGAGATCCTCGTCGATTGTTGTACCCTGGAGATTCATCTGCGTCTCCGGACCGGTCCGATAACGGGCCCGTAGCCGAGGAGCGGTCGCAGGGCGCTTCCTCCGGGTAAGGCCGTAGCGTTTGCGCGCGGATCCGCGGTCGAAGGTGGTGGAGGTTGTTCATCTCCATCTTGCTGTTACGCTTCACGACGATTGCGTTCGGTTTCAGCCCTCGCCATCCTTGCTGCTTCTTCGGCGGCTTCCTCGAGAGTGAGTTGGCGTATCACGAGGTCCTGTCATGAACACTTGGAAGAAGACCGGAGCGTCTTCCTCGGAATCGATATCCGGTTCGGGAGAACAGCTTTGCCTGCCGCCGGGCACCGTTCGAGGCGGAGGCGTAGGGAGCCCGATGTCTCGCGCTAAACTTGCTTCGGACCCGCTAAGCTACGAATCGGAGGAATCAACGGTGGCGGGTGATCGCGCTTTAGAAGCGGCGGCCGACAATGAGTCGGATTCATCGGCGACAATTTCCCATCCGAGTCGGCTTCAAAGTCGAGGGACCCGAAGCGAATCTTGAAGTCGGGCTCGAAGTCGACGACAAACGAAGTGGCCATCGAACTCGCTAGGAACTCGCCGGGACCCCTACCGGCGCGCCAAATGTCGAGTCTTAAACTCGGCACTAGTACTACCCGGTCCCTCACGAGCGTGGAATTCGATGGTGCAACACACGGAACACACGGGAGCACACGATTTTAGACGGGTTCGGGCATCTCGAATCGAGAGTAATACCCTACGTCCTGTATGTTATGTATTGCCTTTAGCGATTTGCTAATTGCGAAGTCTTAGATCCTTTTCGGGGGTCCCTGCTCCGCCTTATATGTCCGGGGAGCTTGGGTTACAATCGAGTCCTATCCGATTACATGAATTACATATATGGGATTCTATCTCTAACTTTCTTTATTGATCCGAGTCCTAATCGGACTACAAATTGCTCTATAACTTGCTTCTCACGTCATTACATACCGGTTTTAGTATCCGTCTTGTTTCCATACCGGTCTACGGGTTCTTCTATTATCCCGGATCGGTTGCGGACCGATCTGTTGCCTATCGCCCTTATCCGTATCTTCTCCGATTTGCTACCATGTCTTTGCGTATCCATTTCTTCATCATCTCGTATACCCATAAGGCAAGTATACGACATAGACCTTGGGGAGAACCGTGATTGCTCGGCCTTACGTGGAGCAAAAGCAAGGATTATTCACTCGGAACCGAGAGCTGTAAGGTGTGCACCAATGCGAAAAGAAGAGAAAGCAAACGGCTCACCACAGCTCGTCGATTTTGGAGGTGCGGCGAAGGACCACGACCGGTGCTCAGAGAGGAAGATGGCTTGATTGGCGAGGGCTTTGGCGGTTGGTGCGAGTTGATGGTCACGGAGAGTTGGAGTGTGTTCCTGCGAACCTTTTGGTGGCGTTGGTTTAAGGAATGGTCTGCCGGAGCGGCCTAGCGGCGGTGCTCCGGACGCGGCTGTGGTGGCGGTGAGGTTTGGGAGAGAATGGAAGAGAGGAAGAAAAGAAACGAGGGCCGGGAGGGGGCTTATCCTCGCCCGGGAGGCGGTGCGGCAAGCGACCGAGCAGCTGCGCAAGCAGGTGCGTGGCGGGAGGCGTGGCAGCCCGGCCGAGAGCGGTTCGGCCGCGGGCGGCGGTGAGACGCGGGAGAGGGAGAGAGAGGAGAAGAGGCCGGCCGCCGGGCCGATCCCGGAATTTTGCAAAACCCCCCGGACTTCCACGTAATTAAAAAGCAGGTTTCGGTGCTCCAAAAATTCTATGAAAATTCAGGGGTGTAATTGAGAAGATTTTAGGCATATTTCCTATTAAGTCCAGGGTAAAACTCCAAATCATTTTCGGATTAAAAATTCATAGCTAAATTAATAAAAGAGACTTCGTTTATTTCTTGTAAATATTTTCATAAATCAAAATCTTTTCAGGACATTTTCAAAAATCTTTATTTGTGATAAATAAGCTATAGAAAATGTTAAACTTGAATTTTCTTCTCATTTTATTTCTTTTTAACACTTCCTTTATTCTTTAGCTAATTTGGTATTTTATGTGCATCTTCTTAACACAAAAGTAAATAATTTCACGGATGCTCATGATGACATGATGATAATGACATGAAATGCATGTTTATTCTTTAGGGTTGTTACAGCCCTCCCCCTTACAGGAATCTCGTCCCGAGATTCGCGATCGAAACGACTAAGCGATAGTGCTAAAGAACTCGGGGTAGTTTGATCGAAGAAACTCTTCTTGTTCCCAAGTAGCTTCGACTTCCGAGTGATTACTCCATTGGACCTTGTAGAACTTGATGGTCCGATGACGAGTCACTCTATCCTTGGTGTCGAGAACTTTAATTGGTCGTTCGTCATATGTCAAGTCTGGTCTGTAACTATTCTACCTCAGTCTGTCGGTATATCCATGGGTGGTTTTAAACACTTCTTCGGTTGAGATACATGAAATATGTTATGGATGCCTGCCAAGTGGGGTGGCAATTCCGAGTCGATACGCCACGGCTCCACATCTTTCCACAATTGGAAAAGGTCCGATGTATCGTGGCGCTAACTTGCCCTTGATTCCAAACCTTTGAACACCTTTGGTAGGAGATACTCGAAGATAGACTTGATCTCCAACCTGAAATACTAACTCTCGACGTCTTTTGTCGGTATAGCCGATCTGTCGAGATTTAGCCCTCTTGAGGTTCTGTTGGATGAGACGTACTTGTTCCTCCGCATCTCTTACTAGATCTGGTCCGAAGATTATTCTTTCTCCACTTTCGAGACAGATTCAAGGGTGTACGACAACTTCGTGCATATAGAGCTTGGAACGGTGACATTCCGGCACTCTCTTGATAGCTGTTATTGTAGGAGAATTCCGCTAAGGGTAAACACTTCTCCCAATCTTTACCATAGGTCAAGACACATGCTCGAAGCATATCCTCGAGATATTGATTGATCCTTTACGTCCGTCCATCGGTTTGAGGATGATATGCTCGAGCTTCGTATCAACTTGGTTCCCAAGGATTCTTGTAGTTGTTCCCGAATCTGGAGACAAATTGTGTTCCTCCGTCCGATATAATGGTCTTCGGCACTCCATGCAAACAGAGAATTCGAGCAATGTAGAGTTCCGCATACTTCTCGGCGAGTGTACCATGTATGTACCGGTATAAAGTGAGCAGATTTCGTCAACCGGTCCACAATAACCCGGATAGAGTCATGTTTCCGTGGACTTAGTGGTAATGCCACGATAAAATCCATGCTGACGTCTTCCCACTTCCATTCAGGAATACTCGGAGGTTGTAAGGGTCCTGCTTGCTTCAAGTGCTCGGCTTTGACCCGTCGACGGACATCACATTCATTGACATACTTGGCTATTTCTCGCTTCATACGCGTCCATCAAAATCTTTGCTTCGGATCTTGATACATCTTATTGGTTCCAGGATGAATAGAGTATTTGGACGTATGAGCTTCATCCATTATCTTCCTGCGAAGCGGTAGGTCTTTCGGTACTACCAATCGATTCTTGAACCAAATAACTCCTGCTTCGTCCTCCCTGAAGCATTTAACTTCACCCTTCCCGAGTCGTCTCCTTATGTGTCCCATACCAACGCTTTTCCGTTGAGCTGCTACCACTTCTTCACGAATGGTAGGAATCGGAGCCAAATTAGTCAAGGTTCCATACGGAATGATCCTAAGGTTTGGCTCCTCACCTTCGGATGGTTGTGCTTGAATGATAAGTTGAGCCGCGAGATTATTACAATGGGCCTTGCGACTTAAAGCATCAGCTACCACGTTTGCCTTTCCTGGGTGGTAGTGAATTTCCAGTTCATAATCCTTGATCAATTCTAACCATCTTCGCTGTCGCATATTCAGATCCGCTTGAGTGAAGATGTACTTGAGACTCTTGTGGTCCGTGTATAAATGTACCAAATTACCCAAGAGATAGTGTCTCCAACCTTTCAATGCGAGTACCACTGCTGCTAATTCCGGATCATGCGTGGGATAATGTTCCTCATGACGCCTTAGTTGTCGAGAAGCATAGGCAATTACTCGACCTTCCTGCATTAGAACACATCCGAGTCCTGTTCCCGATGCATCACAATACACGTCAAAAGGCTTCGTCAAATCTGGCTGAGCAAGTACGGGAGCTGTGGTCAACAACTTCTTTAACGTTTGAAACGCTTCTTCACATTCTTTGCTCCATACGTACTTCTTATCCTTTTCCAATAGCTTAGTCATTGGCTTGGCGATCTTTGAGAAGTTTGGGATAAACCTTCTATAATAACCAGCTAATCCCAAGAAACTCCCGATCCGAGAAACAGACTTCGGTGATTCCCAATCCAACATTTCTTGAACTTTACCGGGGTCAACGGCCACTCCTTCGGCTGATATCACATGACCTAGGAACGGTACTTCTTTTAGCCAAAATTCACACTTGCTGAACTTAGCATAGAGCTGATGATCCCCGAGCCGCTGCAACACCACTCTTAAGTGATTGGCATGTTCCTCTAGGAACATGAGCAAGTGCGGAAGGGGGTGCTCACCGTGAAAGGAGGAAACGGCGGCGACCGGACCTTGGGGAGAACCGTGATTGCTCGGCCTTCCGTGGAGCAAAAGCAAGGATTATTCACTCGCAACCGAGAGCGAGTAAGGTGCGCACCAATGCGAAAAGAAGAGAAAGCAAACGGCTCACCACAGCTCGTCGATTTTGGAGGTGCGGCGAAGGACCACGGCCGGTGCTCGAGAGAGGAAGATGGCTTGATCGGCGAGGGCTTCGGCGGTTGGTGCGAGTTGATGGTCACGGAGAGTTGGAGTGTGTTCCTGCGAACCTTTTGGTGGCGTTGGTTTAAGGAATGGTCTGCCGGAGCGGCCTGGCGGCGGTGCTCCAATTGTGGCTGTGGTGGCGGTGAGGTTTGGGAGAGAATGGAAGAGAGGAAGAAGAGAAACGAGGGCCGGGAGGGGGCTTATCCTCGCCCGGGAGGCGGTGCGGCAAGCAGCCGAGCAGCTGCGCAAGCAGCTGCGTGGCGGGAGGCGTGGCAGCCCCGGCCGGAGGCGGTTCGGCCACGGGCGGCGGTGAGACGCGGGAGAGGGAGACAGAGGAGAAGAGGCTGGCCGCTGGGCCGATCCCGGCAATTTTGCAAACCCCCCGGACTTCCACGTAATTAAAAAGCAGGTTTACGGTGCTCCAAAAATTCTACGAAAATTCAGGGGTGTAATTGAGAAGATTTTAGGCATATTTCCTATTAAGTCCAGGGTAAAACTCCAAATCATTTTCGGATTAAAAATTCATAGCTAAATTAATAAAAGAGACTTTGTTTATTTCTTGTAAATATTTTCATAAATCAAAATCTTTTTAGGACATTTTCAAAAATCTTTATTTGTGATAAATAAGCTATAGAAAATGTTAAACTTGAATTTTCTTCTCATTTTATTTCTTTTTAACACTTCCTTTATTCTTTAGCTAATTTGGTATTTTATGTGTATCTTCTTAACACAAAAGTAAATAATTTCACGAGATGCTCATGATGACATGATGATAATGACATGAAATGCATGTTTATTCTTTAGGGTTGTTACAACAGAGTACACGAGCAATGTATAAATCTGCATATTGCTTAGCCGTGCGGGTAGTATGTACGGGTGTGAGATGAGCAAATTTGGTTAACCCGTCGTCAATGACCCAAATGGAGTTATGCTTTCGGGAGTTAACGGTAAGGCGATGATGACATCGATACTAATATCTCTCCATTTCCATTCCGTAATACTCAAAGGTGGGAGTGGACTTGCTTGCTTCAATTGCTCTGCTTTGACACGTCGACAAGTATCACACTCGTTGACATACCTCGCTACTTCTCGTTTCATTGTTGTCCACCGAGATCTTTCCTTTAGGTCTTGATACATCTTGTTGGTTTCAGGATGAACAGAATACTCGGACGTATATGCTTCATCCATTATCTTCTTGCGAAGTTCCAAGTCCCTAGGCACTACTAGCCTATTCTTGAACCGAGATAACACCTTCGTCCTCTTCTTGTAAACACTTCATTTCACCCTTCTTAATTCGCCTTTCAATGTGCCTCATACCAACGTCCTTCTTTGGAGCTGTTACCACTTCTTCACGAATGGTAGGAATAAGAGCCAATTACTCAAAACTCCATATGGAAGAATCCGAAGATTACTCGCTAATTTCCTCTTCCGAGTGCTTCGGTTAATAGCTGAGCGGTGAGATTGTTGCAATGAGCTTTTTGACTCAAGGCATCAACTATGACATTGGCTTTCCGGAATGGTGATGGATCTCGATCTCATAATCCTTAATTCAAACCATCTTCGTTGGCACTTGTTCAGATCCGCTTGAGTGAAGATATTTGAGACTCTTGTGGTCCGTGTATAGGTGTACCAAGCTTTCCAAGAGATGGTGTCTTCAGCTCTTCAATGCTAAAACCACATCCGTTAATCTCGAGTCATGTGTCGGGTAGCGTTTCCTCATGTCGCCTAAGCTGTCGAGATGCGTAGGCAATCACTCGATCTTCCTGCATTGGCACACATCCAGATCCTGGGCTTGAGGCATCACGAGTACACACCAACTGGTTTGGTCGACTACAGCTGAACTAACATTGGTGCTGTTATGAGTAACTTCTTCGACGTCCGAAAAGCTTCTTCACTTTCATTAATTCATTCATACTTCTTATCCTTTTTCCAACAATTTGATCATTGTCTTAGCAATCTCCGAGAAATTGGGAATGAATCTTCTATAATAGCCTGCCATCCTTAATAAGCTTCGGATCGGTGTGGTCGATTTAGGTGGCTTCCGATTCAATACCTCCTTAACCTTGCTTGGATCAACGACCACTCCTTCTGCTGATATCACGTGACCTAGGAATGGTACCTCCTTTAGCCAAAACTCACACTTACTGCATTTGGCATCTAATTGGTGATCCCTTAGACGTTGGAGCATGGTCCTTAAATGTTCCGCATGTTCCTCTTCCGAGTTGGAGTAGATCAGAATGTCGTCTATGAATACCACGACAAACTTATCCAATTCGGCATCAACATCCGAGTTCATGAGATACATGAAATGTGTCTGGTGCATTGGTCAATCCAAAAGACATCACCAGGTATTCATAAAGTCCATATATGGTAGAGAAACTGTCTTTGGTATATCTTCCACTTTAATTTTGATTTGATGATATCCGGAGCGAAGATCTATCTCGGATAAACACTTTTGCTTCCATCAACTGATCAAACAGGATGTCAATCCGAGGAAGTGGATACTTGTGCTTAATGGTCACTTGCATTCAAAGTTCGACAATCTGCACATAACCTCAATGTTTGATTCTTCTTCCTGACGAACAATGCTTGGGCATCCTCAAGGTGATGAACTTGAGCGAATATGTGGTACAATAACTCTTTCAGTTCCACCTACAATTGTGCCAGGTCATCGGGTGGCATCCGATACTATCTTCTTGATATCGGTGCGAGTCCTTGGTTGAAATTCTCTCTTGGGCTCTACTGCCCGAGCAGGTGGTAAACCTAGTAAGTCTTATGGAGAACATCGGGGTATTTGCAAACTACGGGAATGTCTTCCAAACTTTTACCAATAGTTTATAGATCACCGGAAAAATAGTTTGGGAAGAATTCAACTAAAGACAATCTCGTCCACGAAGAGGAGAGTTCGGATGAGCTGCAAAAGCATCTATATCCAGATCTTGCCTTATAATACTTCATCCATCTTATGCCAAGAATCGCATCAAATTCTTGTCCATCTAAGACTATAAAGGAGTTGGGATGATCCTTACGACTCGACTTCAATGATATCTCCGTCGTACTTTGATCCGCAAGTCCGTTACCCCAGGTGATAATATGAGATGTGGATAATTATGTTGCATGACGGAGGGTTATATCTTGGACATATCCTCTTGCTGATGATGTTGCGGGTCGTACTCGAGTCAAATAAAATACTAGCAACATGATGGTTGATAGAGAACAAACCAGTCATGACTTCGATCCTTTCGGAATCTTCTCGAATGTGGTGACATTGACACGACCAGTCTTCATCTTATCATTTCTTTACTTATATGATTACGTCGACCAACTGCTTCCCTTCGAGGACACGTTGAAAATTCTGCGGTGTTGGTGTGACACCATCTTGAGCCAAGTGTCCAAGACAATCACCGTTATAGCATGGATGATCAACCGATTGGGGTGTCAAGGATAAGGGATGTATCCTCGGTCAATATGATTGTTGAACCGCGGAATGGAGGAACACCCGTTGCTGATACTCGAGGTGGCCGTTATAGCATAGGCTCGAACCTCCGATCTGCTGCAGAAGTGTAGACTAGACGATACTTGGAGAGTACCTCACTTCCTTGTTCACTGGCTGCTATCTTCTTAGTCGTCTCTTCTTGATGAGCATGAAGAGCATCCTCCATGAGTATAGCTTCACTTACAACTCATTGATACCGACTCCTCGATCCAAATTTAGAATATCAAGGTGTTTGTTGTCAATATCTATCACTTTCATGCCGGGATCGGGAGTCGCGAGATTTATATGGGGTTGATGAAAGTCAATGATGAAGGAAGAGATTTAAATGGAATGGTTGAGCTTATGAAACAACATGGATTAACAAGAGATGTGACAAGTCCTTTCGTCTGTCTTGGTGTTGAAGGAAATGTAGGCTTAAGATATTTATAAGGATAATTGCACCGATGACTTTCCAAGACAGTATTCTTCTTTCCGGTTGCGTACCCTAGGTTATACGCCATCCATTCGGAAGAACATTGTATTTGGATTCTCTTCTAGTTTCAAAATAGAGTATGCATTTCCATACCGCTCATGTTTGACTTTGAGAAGCGCACAGGCGAACCGGCACAATTCAAAGGTAGAATGGCAATTTGAAAGTGCAAAACACCCATTTCCAAACTAGCTCTCGGTACAACTTGGTTTAGTCGAAAAGGTGATGATTATTTCTTCAATGGAAGTCACTCAAGAACGTCAAGGAAAGATAAGTTCGGATGCAATTGAGTGAAAGAAGGAGAATGACCTTCGAGACTAGGAATAGTCATCTCATACGCCTGGAATTTTGTCATCCAAAAATTTCCGTCGAAATGAAGAATCCGAACAGAAGTCAAAATGGCTATCACTGGAGAGAGAAAGAGAACTTTTGGTGGCTACAAGTGGTAGTTAATCGATCATCTGCCTATATGAGGCCTGAAGCAATCGAAGTGGCATCGGTGACTAGCTCCTGGATTCTTCTACTCATACATTTCGTCCTTCTGCTCTTCCTTGGGAAGTTATTGTCTTGTTCAAGATTCAGTATCTCATCATATGTCTTTATCGGATCTACATCTAGTTGTATAACTAATTCTTTGGCAGTCTGTAAGTTTATTCATTCCAAGATTCACCTATAGCTTCCTTTCAGTATCGGCATCTTTAATCTATCCCTTTAATTCCGTAACTCTCATATGGGCTCCTTGATAACTACACATGATCGTCCTTGTTTTTGATTGACGTTGATCATCCGTAGACTAAAACTTAAATTCCCCATTCCATTGCTTCAGTGTGAGAATTCTTCTTGCCTTCTATTGCACTAGCATAAACTTCTTCCTGTGCCATCCAGAGGAAACTAACTCTACACTACGATACTAACTTGGTCTAATCCCCAAAACCTCATATAATAGCACTCAAGACATGATGCATGCTCGATAGACTAACTAGACGTGCTATAGTATATAAAACTACAACGAATAGTTAGCACTTCCCAAAACTCGAACGTCGAACGGTTAGTAAAATCTAACTATTCTACATCCTTATAGGCTCCGTATTCTCTCGTGCTCTAAGCGCACTAAACGTGTTAAGTTTTGAAAACAAGCTTGTAAACAATGTACTTGTTGCCCCTGTATTGCTCGATACCAGCTGTGACATCCCCTCCGGGATACCCGGGACTCGGTACAGGGGGACACTCGACGCAGCGAGTTACAACAGTTCATCATCTCATACAAGCCGGAATATATACATCATGGTATAATACAATCAGGTTTTCGAAATACAAACATTGTACAGCGGAAGCATAATACATTAATGAAGTTTAACAACCTACGAGTCTTGCAGCGGAAACTTGTACTTTATACAACAAAAATACTACGAAGCGTCATCGTGATGTACCGAGCCCGTTGTACACCACGGTCCTTATCCTTCACGGCGTCGGGATCCGTTCCCATTGGAGGGAACCACCCTCGAGGCACTTGCTCCTCTTCCGGGAACTACCGTCCAAGTCGTGGAAGTACGACTCGGGTCCTGAAAAACATAACGAACAAACCCCGAGTATTCTAATACTCAGCAAGACCGACCCCTCAACAGGCACGCTAAGGCCGACGCCTAGTATGCAAAGGCTCTCTGGTCGTGGAGTTGACTCACTTGCGAAAACAGCTCTAATAGTTGATCCTTACTTTCAAGTTTTAGCTCAAGTTAAGTTCAATATAGAACCAGTGGTTTGCAGTCTACAACTACTGCAATCAAGTTTGTAAGAAAAGATCATTTCCGATTAACCGTCCTTTCGTCTCTCAACTTCATCTTTCAGTTGATTACTACGATGCGACGAGCTAAATAAGCGCTACTCATTACTGCGAGGGACAACGATTCGAATCGATTTTATACCAGCTGGCAAAACCCGACTACACGACGTATACGCATCACAATGATCGTATACGACAACTTTCCCGCTAGCACCTGACGAAGACTAGCCATTTCCAACTCCCCGGGAGTATGGCGACTCCACGACTTCCCTCGTGGCCGACCCATCTCCCTCCCGTGAGACTATCCTCTCACTAACAGCCGGTAAAAGAGAGCCGGCTACGCTACATCTCTCGGGGCGATAGGGTACATCAGCTTGCTGGGCCCATGATACCAGCATGTAGTGCGGTACGTTCAAACTTGTTCAACTAAGCCGACAACGGTACAGTCCTTGACCGACTCGGACGGGGCTACCACCTTGCAAGACCTTAACTCCATCTTTGCCCTTTCTCCTACGGGGCCCGTCCGGTCTCGACTTATTAACATCTTCACTTCCACTCTCATCTTTTCTCTTATCAAACCTCTTAGCATAACTGAACCAGCCATTATCCTATATCTCGCGAGTAGTGTTGCCACCACTCGACTTCTACCGATGCCCTAGGACATAAGCTTAGCGAGTTATCGAACTCTATTGAGCTACCTGTACCAGTATAGCATAAACAAATGGAAACCTATCTCATGCATCTAGGGTATCAAGCAACTCCTATAACCTAATGCACACTCACGACTCATTAACCGTGATAAAAGAAAAGACTTTAAAAACATAGGTTTGGAATGCACCGGGCTTGCCTTGATTCGAGTCGGAGTTAGCTTCCGTGATGTGCTTGGTCGACTTCGAAGCTTCCGTCTCCTTTCTCGACCTCGGACGGAACCTCGATCACGCCATGACCTAGGTCGACCAACAATACGTTGCGAATCAACGATCATGCATGCATGAATGTATATGATATGATTATGCAAGGGTTTTCTTAATTACGTTCATTAACCAACAATTACTGACTCATTATGTTCGGTAATTAACAATTACTCATGTTCCTTAAGTAATACTTAATCCTGGTCATTAGTTAACAATTAATCTTGTTTATTAATTAACAAATACTCATGTTCATTAATTAACAATTAATCATGTTCATTAGTTAACAATTCATGATTAATCATTAATCAATGATACATAGGGTACTAAATTGGGATCACATGAAATGGCGGTGTTTATGTTCAATTTTGGAAAACAAACTTAACAAAAACTTTCGTCTGCAGTATCTCTAATTTTTAAAGAAATTTATTTCTCAAAATCAAATAATAATTAACATAAACTAATAGCTCATCTTCATTAAAGAAAGGTAATTAATTAAACTATGAAATTATAATTTCTCAAAATAGGCATTTGAATACATAACTAAATAGAGAATAATTTTATGTATCTAATGAACTTTGTTTGGCATTTTTCTGATTTTTGTGGAATTTTCTACGAATTTTTGAAGTCTGAATAAAGTTGGAAATTAACTAAATTCGCAACAGTGCTAATACATTATTGGGCTGAATCTGGTCGGCCCATGGGCGGGTGGCCATAAGTGTGCGTGCGGCCCAAACATGCGCGCACCAAGCCCGAGCTCGCGCTGGCCAGCCATGGCGGGTGGTGGCCGGACGGCGACGCCGGCCCGCCGGAGAAGCGCGAAACAAGGGGAGGCAACACGGGGAGGGGCTCTGGAGATTCCCCGCGACCCGGCGACTCGGAGGTGGGGTCCCGAGTAGCGAGAGGTGGTCGGAAGGTACGTCTACGGCGAGAGGCGGGCGGAGGAGAGGTTCGGCGGCGTCGTGTGCTCACCGTGGTTGACCAAACGATGACCGGCCGGACGCTAGAGCTTCCCACGCTCATGACGAAGACCGGCATCGCGTTCTCGGAAGCCGGGGTGGCCGGAGCTCGGTGTTCGAGCATGGAGGCATAGACGGCGGCACAAATAGCTCGTGAAACATGGTGAATTCCGGCCGGATAGTGGGGGAGAAGGGATGATAAGCTACCAGGGAATAGAGGAAGGGGTCGCGTAGCCTTGGAAAATGGAAAGAGGAGGATTCGCCCACCGTGGGGAAAGAATTTGGGACTGCGGCAATGGCCGGCCGTGGCGACGGCTCAAGGAAGAATGGCCTCGATCTTGGGCTTTAGTGCGGGGAAGCTCGATTGGATGCCATGGCGAGCTTCGGAAGAGGAAGGCGCATCGTCCGGGGGTGGTGGCTCATGCATGGAGGGTCCGAGACGGCCGGGCGGTGTGGGACGAGAGAGGGCGGACGGGCGGCAGCACTTCGGGTGCGAGCCGGGGAAGAAGAAAGGACTTTGGACCCGGCTTTTATCCCTAACCGGGCGGGGTGTTGAGGCGGTAGGGAAGCTCTGCGTGGCAGCCGCGGAGCGAGGCGCGCGGCCGGGCCGCTGCCAGCGCGGCTCGGGGTAGAGGCGGTGGGTGAGAGAGAGAGGAAGAAGGAGAGTGATCGGTGGGGCTGCGGTTGTTTTACAAAAACACCCTCGGGTTTTAGTCTAATTGAAAATCATATTTCTAGTACTCGAAAAATTCTACAAAAAATTCAGGGATGGAAATGAAAACATTTTGAATCTTTTTCTTTATTGGCCGGAGTTCAAATTCCAAATAAATTTCAGATTAAAAATTCAAGTTGAAATTAAAAAGAGAAGGTTTCATTATTTCTTGTAGACATTTTTACAAACTAAAATAATTTCAGAGCAATTTCATAAATCCTTTATCGTTATGTTTGACCACCAGAAATTGTTAAACACAATAATTTAATTTTATTTAAAAGTCTTTTTGATATCTTAATTTAACTTAGGTTACTTTGACATTTCATGTGTATTTCTTAACACAAAAATTTAATATTTTCACAAATGCACATGATAACATGCTTATGAATGACATGAAATGCATGTTTATTATTTTAGGGTTGTTACAACTAGCCATTTCTAAACTCCCCGGGAGTATGGCGACTCCATGACTTCCTTCGTGGCCGACCCATCTCCCTACCGTGAGACTCACCTCTCACTAACGACCGATAAAGGAGAGTTGGCTACGCTACATCTCTAGGGCGGTAGGGTACATCGACTTGCTCGGGCCCATGATACCAGCATGTATTACGGTACGTTCAAACTTGTTCAACTAAGCCGACAATGGTAAGGTCCTTGACCGACTCGGACGGGGTACCACCTTGCAAGACCTCATCTCCGTCTTTCCCTTTCTCCTACGGGGCCCGTCCGGTCTCAACTTCATTAACACTCTCTTCATCTTAGTGTTAACACATCAACCCTTAAAGCGTCCATGCTCGAGCATTGCTCGCCGAGGGGGCGGGTGCGAGCTCAAAGGAGGGAGTGGTAAAGCTAGGGCCCGCAGACATCCGAAGCAAAAGCCGAAGATGGAGAGAAGCCGAAGTACTGTGACTCATTTGGTGTGAAGGTGTCCCAAGGGTACTCGACCAGGTGAAGGAACACGCCGAAGCTCGGGAGATGGAATTCGAGGAGTCTCAGCCGGGAGATGGTCAAACATGATCTTCTGTCACTCACTCAAGCACGTTCCGCCTCTTCTCAATGTTGTCCAAGTGAACATCAATCCTCCCGCAAATGGAGAAGAGTCCCTTTAGCATTTTGAACATCCCACTCTTCTTCTTCTTGGCAGCTTGTATGACCATGAGCTCTCCGAGATGGAGCACGAGAAGGAGCATGACTAGGATGAGATTGAACTTCATCCGGTGAGGAAGGAGGAGGTGGTGCCACAATGGTAGGAGCATAGGGTCTCAAACTTGAGTGCTCACTCTTCTTCACAAACTGCTTCTTGGTCACCTTCTCAATCATGGACATGAGAAATGGAGCATACGAGACAGCTCCTAGCAGGGGTGATGGAAGCATGCCACATCTCCGAGTAGATGAAATCAAATGGATTGAATTTTTCGAGACTGCCGACTATGTTCGACAAATCCCTTTCATATGCGGGAATATGATCAGCATTGCCCCCTCTTGGAGCTAGGGTGATCGTCGAATTCTATGAAGCACATTGTAGAGAGGCTTCAACCCACTTGCATATCCTAGCCTCGGCAGTGCAGGGGTTCACATACATATGCTCCATCGGTTTTGGATCAAGGGCGTTGTGAGAGTGGATGCGATTCGCCTCATCATATGAATCTTTCAAGCCTAGTAGTGTTGCAAACTTCACAAGGGAGCAAGTGGTACCTTGCTCCGTCTCGTCATCCACACAAGTCCGCTTCTTTCTTCATCAAAGAATACTGTGGCATAAAGCCGACGGATGATCTCATCATTCCAACTATGAGCAAATCCTGCCGGATCCTTGATTCCATGGTACTCAAATGCCTCGATAATTTCATCAAAGACCGGGTTTCTCCTGGAGGCCATGTATTGCCAATCAACATGCTCGAACCGCCACAACTGGATTCTTCTTGTTTCTATAAGCACTCATGTACCAATCAGCTTGGAAATGAGACCAAAAACGAGGATCAGCTGAATCTCGAGGGAGATCATACCAATTTGTCTCCCTTGCCACCCTTATGTCCTCCGAGCTGGCCTTCGGATAATTTATCGGCTCCCTTTCCGCATTGTCATCATAGATGACGTCTCCAAGAGTGCGATCAATCTCGGTAGGTTCCTCGGGTTCCACCGGGTCAACAATGTTTAAGGCAACCTTGCGGGGCTTCCTTTTCTTTCTAGCATTTCCCTCATCATCATTGGCATACTTTGACCTTTTCTCGGCACGAGAACGACCCATCCTGTCAAATGATGGATTCAAGAGTCAATGGATAGGTAACGGGAAGAGTTGTGAAGAAAATCAATAGGATCTTTGAGTTTTAGGAGAAGATGTGAAAGATTCTGTGTCCATCGGACAATGTCCGGTCCATGCCGGATCATATACGAAGCACCGGATATTGTCCGACGGGCGCCGGATATTGTCCAGTACACACAGGATTTTTCACAACTTCTTCTCAAACGCATAGATCTACCGATAACTCCTAGCCATACTGCATACAAAGCATCTATAGCATCCTAGAAACATTCTTCACCAACTAGAATCGACAGAAAAATGGGGAACCTATCACATTGCAAAGGTCAACCCTAACCCTCGGTGATAGAGAGAGGGAGAGGTAAAAACCTTGAGGATTCGAGGGGAATCGGAGTTTATCCGATGAATGAAGACCTTTTCCCCCAAAACTTCCCCTTTTGATCGGAGGAGGAGGGAGATCGCCGGAGGGGAGTCCTTTGCCGCCGGTTTGGGAGTAGAGAGGTTGTGAAGGTGATGAAAGAGGAGATGGGAACGAAGGGGTAAGTTCCCACGGTTAAAGAGGTGAAAAACCGACCCATCGGACATTGTCCGACGGGCACCGGACAATGTCCGGTACAGAGCAACTTCGGACATTATCCGGAGCCACCGGATTTTGTCCGATATTGTCGATTTCGACGCGAAAGAGACAGAAACAAGCTGGAGCTTCTCGTTCCGCTCTAAACACTCGAACTAACTTATGAGCATGAAATAATTTTGAAAAAGTTTCACTCGGATGTAATTAGCCACAAATAATCACTCCAAACAATAATCACATCCATATCCACATGATCCAAGGATCAAGAACCAAATGTTTTGAAAATCAAAATATATATATAGAAATTTTTGAAGAATTTTTGTTTTCAAAGGCAATTACACTACATCACAACAGATGTACAAGTCTTCAAGCCACATTACTAGAATCGAGGATATTTAGTGTAACAATCCTAAATAATAAACATACATTTCATGTCATTCATCATCATGCCATCATGAGCATCCGTGAAATTATTTACTTTGGTATTAAGAAGATGCACATGAAATGTCAAAGTAGCTAAAGAATAAAAGAAATGCTTAAAAAGAAATAAAATAAGAAGAAAAGTTATGTTTAATATTTTCTAATGCTTAAAAATACTAAGTAAAGATTTATGAAAAATTTCCTGAAATTATTTTGCCTTGTGAAAATATTTGCAAGAAATAAACAAAGCTTCTTTTGTTATTTTATCTTGGAATTTATAATTTGAAAACCATTTGGAATCTTAACCTGGACCTAAAAAGAAAAGTGCTTGAAACGTTTTCAATTCCATCCCTGAATTTTCGTAGAATTTTTCGAGTGCTAGAAATACGATTTTTAATTAAACTAAAACCCGAGGGTGTTTTTGCAAAACGACCAAAGCCCCCAAATCAATCTCTTCTTCCTCTCTCGGTTCGAACCGCCTCTCACCCGTCGCCTTGCCGTGCCACGCAGCTCGTCCCGGCCGCGTGCCCTCCTTCGTCCGTGCCACGCGAAGCTTCCCCACCGCCTCCCCTCTCTGCCGGATGGGGATAAAGGGAACCGAGCCCAATTCGTTCCGTTTCTTTTCGGCTCGTTTGAACACCCGCCGTCCGCGCCTCCCTCTCGTTCTTTGCCGCCGGGCCACCTCCGGCCATCCCCCGACGAGCTGTCACCACCCGGAGCTCCGCGGCTCACCCCCGCACCCCACCATGGCGACCAAGCAAGCTCCCCTGCACTAGTGCCCGAGAATCGAGCCGTTCTTCCTCGGGGCATCGCCACGGTCGGCTGCCGTCGCCCTCTCAAATTGGAGGTATGTGGTGCGTCCTTTATTTCGATTCTTGCTCTCCGTAATGCGCTAGGCATTCCTCTACCTCCCGGCCAACATAAACTTGGTGTTCCCTCTCGAGTCCGGCCGGATTTCATCATTCTTCCTCAAGCTCGGACCGCCGCCGGCTCCACCTCGCCGGTGAAGACCACCCTCCGGCCATCTCCAAGGTAAACCGTCGCCGTGCCGCTATTCCTCCTGTCTCGTGGATGCTTCCCATATTTTTCCCCTAATTTTCATGCACCACGTCGACCCCTAGGCCTCGCCGGAGCCGTGTTCCGGCCTTTGCTCGCCGCCGGCGTCCTTCCGGCCGCCCGGCCACCGTGGACCCCACCCCCGGGTTGCCCGTGCTGCGTGGAGTCGACAGGGCCAAAGCACCGGCCGCCTCACTCCCCTCCGCGCTGCTCCAGCCGTGGCGCCGCTCGTTTCGGCCGCCGCGGCCATGGTCGGCGCGTGATCCGGGCCGCGCGCGGCTGCGGGGCTAGGTCGGGTCGCTGGGCCACCACATCACCGCTGGGCCTGGCCACTTTTGGCCCGATGAGCCTTTCAATCCTTTTTGCGAATTTAATCATTTCCGAATTTGTTTCAAACTTCAAAAATTCGTAGAAAATTCCACAAAAATAAGAAAAATGTCAAACAAAGTTCATTAGACTCATAAAATTATTATTTATTTATTTATGTATTCAAATACCTATTTTGAGAAATCATAATTTCATAGTTTAATTAATTACCTTTCTTTAGTTAATATAACCTATTATTTTATGCTAATTATTAATTGTTTTTGAAAAGTAAATTTCTTTAAAAATTAGAGATACTACAGACGAAAGTGTTTGTGAAAACTGTTTTCCAAAATTCAACATAAACACCGTCATTTCATGTGATCCCAAATTAATAGCTTAAGTGTTATCACATGTCGTTAAGCATTTATTTGTTGTTTAAAAGCATGGTTAATTATTAATGAATGAACCTGATTAGTTATTAATTAATGAACATGATTAATGATTAATTTTTAAGTAATGACCTTGGTTAAGCAATAATTAATGAGCATGATCAACTATTACTTATTGCTTAACGAACATGATTAATTGTTGATTACTAATTGCAAAGTAATAAACTTAAGTAATGATTAATTGCTAGTTAACGATCATGGTTAATAAAATCGTTGCACATCATCTCATGTACATTCATGCATGCATGGTTGTGATTCGCGACGTATTGTTGGTCGACCTAGGTCCCGGCGTGATCGAGGTTCCGTCCGAGGTCGAGAAAGGAGACTGAAGCTTCGAAGTCGACCAAGCACATCGAGGAAGCTAACCCCGACTCGAATCAAGGCAAGCCCGGTGCATCCCACCTGTGTTTTTAAAGTCTTTTCTTTTATCACGAGTAATTGTGTCGTGATTGTGCATTAGGTTACGAGAATTGATTGACACCCTAGATGCATGAGTAGAATTCCTATGTTACTCGTTTATCCATGTTGGTTTTGTGTCTCGATAGATGCTACGCTTAATTCACGGGGCTACGGTAGAAGTCGAGTGGTGTTGAGCACGATCGCGAGTCGTTATGGTCCGATCTTAAAGCATGGAGGCTTTAAGTTGATTGATGTCTTTGAAGTTGAAAGTAAAGATGAAGATGGAGATGAAATTGAGATCGGACGGGTCCTGTAGGAGAAAGGGCAAAGACGAGGCCTTGCAAGGTGGTAGTCCCGTCCGTGTCGATCAAGGACCGTACCGTTGTTGGCCCTCGCTGAGCAAGTATTGAACGTACCGATTTACATACCGGTGTTTATGGGGCCGGGAAGCCGATGTAACCTAATTGCCTCGGTGGTTGGACGTAGCTCATCCCCTAATTGGTCTGGAGAATGAGGCGAGGCCTCATGTCTCAAAGGGAGAGGAATGGGTGGTCGCTCACGGATGACGTCGAGGACGGGTATCGCGTGGGGTCCCCGGGTTCTCGAGCGGATGGGAGACTAACCCGGCCACCGTCGGGAGTTAGCGTGAAAGGTTGTCGTATGCGACCAATGGGGTGCGTATACGCCGTGTAAACGGGTTTTTCCCAGCTGGTGAAATCGATTTGAATCGCTGTCCCTCGCAGTAATGAGTACCGCTTGTTCACCGTGTCACATCGTAGTTAATCAAGTGAAAGATGAAGGAAGAGAAATGAAAGGATTGTTGGTTGAAATTTATCTTTTCCTGCAAACTTGATTGCAATAGTGATAGACTGCAAACCTAGAGGTTAATGAACTTAATGCCGAGCTAAAACATTGAAAGTAAGGATCCAACCTTTAATGTCTGTATTCGCAAAGGAGTACACCCCACAGCCGGAAAGCCTTTGCATACTAGGCGTCGGCCTTAGCGTGCCATGTTGACGGGTCAGTCTTTGCTGAGTATTAGAATACTCGGGGTTTGTTCGTTATGTTTTTCGAGAATCGAGTCGTACTTCCACAGCTCGTACGGTAGTTCCTGGAAGTGGAGTGTCTCGAGGGTGGTTCCCACCAATAGGAACGGATCCCGGCATCGTGAAGAGGAAGGACCGTGATGTACGAAGGGCTCGGTGCATCATGTTGATCGTTTAATTGTCTTTTGTTGTTCAAAGTACAAGTTTCCGCTGCAATACTCGTAGATTGTTACACTTCAATAATGTTATATTTCCGCTGCACCAATGTTTGTATTTGGAAAACCTGGTTGTATTATACCATGATGTATATATTCTGGCTTGTATGAGATGATACACTCGTTGTAACTCGCTTCGTCGAGTGTCCCTCTGTTCCGATTCCTGGGTGTCCCGGAGGGGATGTCACATTTAGCTCACTTCTCAAGTAGCAAAAACGGCTTTCATCTAGTGGCTTGGTGAAAATATCGGCCAATTGTTCATCGGTTCTCACATGACTTACTTCAATATCCCCTTTGATAGAATGGTCTCTCAAGAAGTGATGTCGAATATCTATATGCTTTATGCGCGAGTGCTCAACGGGGTTATATGCTAGCTTTATGGCACTCTCATTGTCACATAGGAGAGGAATACGGTTCAACTTGTAATCATAATCCCTTAGAGTTTGTCGCATCCATAGTAGTTGTGCACAACAATACCGGCTGCCATATACTCCGCTTCGGCTGTGGATAGGGCAACGGAGTTTTGTTTCTTGGATGACCATGACACTAGGGGCCTACCTAAGAATTGGCAAGTCCCGGAGGTACTCTTCCTATCTACCTTGTCCCCGGCATAATCCGCATCGGAATAGCCTATAAGGTTGAACTTTGAACCCTTGGGGTACCAAAGTCCTAGGTTGGGTGTGTGCACCAAATATCTCAAGATTCTTTTAACGGCCACCATGTGGCACTCCATAGGAGCAACTTGAAAACGTGCACACATACACACACTAAGCATGATATCGGGCCTAGATGCACAAAGATAAAGCAAGGAGCCGATCATAGAACGATATACCTTTTGATCAACCGGCTTGTCCTTCTTGGTGAGGTCGAGATGGCCATTTGTAGCCATGGGTGTCTTAGCGGGCTTCGCCTTGTTCATGTAAAACTTCTTGCCTCTTGGTCTTTCTTCCAATGTCCAAACTTCATTTCTTGTCAAGTTATTCAATTCTTCTTGCATGGCCATCACCCAATCCGAGTCCTCGAGTGCATCTTTTACTCTAAATACCTCCAAAGAAGAGACAAAAGAGTAATGTTCACAAAAATTGCAAACACGAGAACGAGTGATTATCCCATTCTCTATGTCTCCAAGAATTTATTCCACGGGGTGATCACGTTGCACACTTTGGTGCACTCTTGGGTGTGGTGGATGTGAGCTTGTTTGACCGCCATCTTGTTCAACCTCTTGATCATGCGATGTGGGTTCATCATCTTGTGCTTGAGCATGATCTTCATTACCAACTTCTTGATCTTGATCAACTTGATCATGATTTGTGCATGGTTGGTCTTGACTTGAGGGAGGAGGTTGATCTTGATCATTTTGCGGTTCTTACGGTCTCACATCACCAATGGCCATCCTCTTGATTGCTTGTCTAGGAGCCTCAACATCTACATTGTCAATAACAACTTGCTCTCCTTGAGAGCCATTAGATTCATCAAACGTCACGTCCCGTGCAACTTCAACACAGCTGGAGGTTTTGTCGAAGACACGATAGGCGTGACAGTTTGATCCATACCCAAGCAAGAAACCTTCATCAAATTTAGGAGAGAACTTTGAAGCCTTGGGTTTCTTGTTGAGCATGAAGCATTTGCTCCCAAAAACACGAAAATACGAGATGTTAGGATTTTTACCGGTTAGTAGCCCGTATGTTGTTTTCCTTAAGAGTCGATGGAGATACAACCGGTTGGAGGCATGACATGCGGTGTTGATTGCTTCGCCCCAAAAGCGATCGGAGGTCTTGTACTTATCAAGCATGGTTCTTGCCATCTCTATGAGAGTGCGGTTCTTTCTTTCGGCCACTCCGTTTTGTTGAGGGGTGTAGGGTGTCGAAAACTCATGCTTGATGCCTTCCTCATCAAGGTACTCTTCAACTTGAGTGTTCTTGAACTCGGTACCGTTGTCACTTCTTATGGCCTTGATCTTCACTTCAAATTCATTTTGTGCTCTTTTCAAGAATGTGTTGAGTACGTCATTCACTTCACCTTTATCACACAAAAAGAATACCCACGTGAAGCGAGAATAATCATCAACAATAACAAGTCCATATTTGTTACCGCCAATGCTAATGTAGGCAATGGGGCCGAAAAGATCCATGTGTAGCATCTCCAGCGGTCTTCTTGTCGTCACGATGTTCTTGGATGGGTGTGGTGCTCCAACTTGCTTTCCGGCTTGACATGCACTCGCAAATCTTATTTTTCTCAAAGCAAACATCCGTTAGTCCAAGAATGTGACCGCCCTTTTGGAGTTTGTGAAGATTTCTCATACCGACATGGGCTAGTCGTCTATGCCACAACCATCCCAAGTCGGACTTTGCAACTAAGCATGTGCCAAGTTTTGCTTTATCCGCGGTAAAATCCACAACATAAAGCTTTCCTTTGAGCACACCCTCAAAAGCAATCGAGCCATCACTTCTCCTTGAGACAATCACACCCTTATCGTTGAACAAGCAACCGTAGCCCATTCCACAAAGTTGTGAGATAGACAACAAATTGAAGTCAACGTTATCCACAAGCATAACCTTCGAAAGCGAATGCGGAAAAGTAAAAGGAATGTTACCATAACCCAACACATAGCCTTTTCCGTTGTCTCCAAAGGTGATGTACTCATTTCTTTCTTTGCTTGGCTCAAATGATTCAAACATTTTCTTGTCTCCGGTCATATGATTGGTGCATCCACTATCCACCACCCATGATGAGCCACCGGAGGAGTATTCCTACAAAACAATTTATGCTTTGTTTTTAGGTACCCAAATTTGCTTGGGTCCTCTCACATTAGTAACAAGTGCCTTGGGCACCCACACACAAGATTTGTGGGTCTTGTTGCGTGGCCCAACATATTTTACATAGACACGACCATGATTGTTCCTCATTAGCACATAGGTCGCATCGAAATCATTAAAGAGAGCACAAGAGGGGTTAGGCACATTAGTACGCAAATCACAAATAAGAGAAGATTTGTTAGTGTTCTTGATTTGCTTCTCCTTCTTGACTTGCCTCTTTTGATATTCACCCTCCTTGGTGAACTTGATGAATTCGGTGTCATTCTTGTTGATTCTAGCATTGTGCTTGTCACCTTGCTTGTACCCAATGCCATCCTTCACATGTGGCCGTCTCACATTGGTGTATGCACCCCTTGCATACTCGGCCTTGGCATCATTGTTGGCCTTCACTTTATTTTGTGCTTGTTGTTGAAGCTCTTGCACTTGCTTCTTCAAGTCATCAATGGTCTTGATGTTTCTTGTGCAAGCTTCAACATCAATCTTGTTGCACCTAGTACACTCATTGCTAGATGGGGGCAAAACGAAGATTGAGAGGAAGTAGTGTTACACTTAATTTCCTCAAATTGCACTTTAAGAGAGTTGTGATCCTTTTGCAAGTTATCACACTTCTCTTGAAGTGTCCCATTTGTGACTTTAAGTGTCTCACTATCTTTTTCAACCATTTTGAGAGACTTCACTAAGTCCTCATTTTTCTTCCTCTCAACTTCTAGGAGCTTCTCAAGTTCAAGCACCCTTTGCTTCTCTTGAACAAGCATTTCCTCTTGTTTCTCAAGAAGCTCCCCTTGCCTCTCATTGGTCTCCTTTTCCTGCTCAATGTTGTCCTACAAGTCAAACATGTTAGGAATTTGAGAACTTCCATTAGCATTTACCTTGGAGCCCCGGGCCATCATGCATTTGTGCCCGATGTCATCTTCATCATCGGTCAAGCTTCCAAACAAGGAGGTGTTAGTCGGTGTGAGTCCAATAGCAAGTGATGCAATGCCTCCCTTCTCTTCATCGGATTCCGACTCGGAGGAGGAGGATGATCCATCGGAGTTCCATTCTTGCCCTATGTGTGCTTCACCCCGACGGTATTTTCTATGCTTCTTGTACTTCTTGTCACCCTTCTTGTTTTGCTTGTTCTTGTAGTTCTCCGGACACTCCGCCATGAAATGACCCTTGTCTCCACAAATGTAGCACTTGTTTTTGGCCTTCCTCAATTTGCTCTTGTCTTGATCATTTTTCTTGAAGCTTCTTTTTGACATAAGCTTGTTGAACCTTTTTACAAAGAGAGCCATCTCATCATCACTATCATCATCACTCTCCTCAACCACTTTTTTTTCTTTTCTTGCTCGGCATTTAGAGCTAAGTCACTTTTGCTTCCACTAGCTCGTTCCTTGTCCTGAAGCAAAGCATTGATCCTATTGCCTTGGTCAATTTGCTGTTTTTGGAAGAGCACCTTTCCAATTATTTCATCGGTGGTGAAGTATCTAAAGCCATATTTGTCTCTTATGTTGGACACTATGTTAGCATCCCATGATTGCAAGGCTTGTAGCAACCTTCTATTCACATCCAAGTCCGGCACCTTTTCTCCAAGTGCTCTTCTCTTGTTTACTATCCTCATCATTCTTTCATGTGCTTCCTTTGGTCCTTCATCCGACCTCATGACAAAGTAGTTGAACTCTTCTCTAAGCCCTTCTAGCTTAGACTCCTTTACGCTATCAATGCCTTCATGAACTAATTCTAGCTTTAACCAAATTTTATGAGCATCCTCCAATCCGGCTATCTTCTCATACTCGGCGGGACTAAGTGCGGACACAAGAGCACTTGCCGCCGTCACATTGCACCTTACATTGAACAAGTCTTGTGCGGTTGGCTTGCTTCTACATTCCCACAAGAATCCATTTTGAGTCGCATTCCTCACATTTTGATGCATGGAGTCCAAGTGTAGGAGCATCTTTGTTTTCCAATGATCAAAGTATTGACCATCGAAATAGGGAAATCTTCCGGAGCCGGGTCCAATGTGCCCATCCTTTCCATCACTATAGGTGTATGGCATCTTGTTGTAGTGTATTGGTAAAGCACTAAACACATCTCCATCCTTAGCAATTCCTTTTCCACTCCCATTTCTTGTCTCATCTCGGTGAGTTCTCATGACCTACTTCACCGGTTGGTCTTGGTAGAACTTCACCACTACCACTACCACCGGCCGTTGCATCTTTGTCATTTGTCATCTTTAATCTTCAAGCGGTGAGGCTTCAACGAAGATACCCGCTCCGATACCAATTGAAAGTCGCCTAGAGGAGGGTGAATAGGCGATAATCGTGAAAAACACTTAATTCGACGAATTAGTAGCACGAGTGTGGAAAAGTCCGATAACAATATCCGATAGGTGTAGGATATTGTCCGATGAAACAAAATCCGACACCTATAGGATAATGTCCGATGGCCTCGTGCGGAAAACAGATCGGCCGTCGAAATGGACAAATCCACGGGAGATAAACAAAGAGCAAGCAGCTGGAAACACAAGAAAGCTAGGGCAACAAGGGAACAAGCAAGCAAGCCTCCTACACAAGTTAATCTAGGAATTTAAGCAAGAACAACTAGAGCTAGAGCACCCAAATATGCAAGAAACTAAAGGAGACAAGAGGACAAGCGATTTTTCACCGAAGTTCAGCTCCACCTAGGAGCCTACGTCTCCGTTGAGGAGTGCACCAAGGACCGGGTTGCTCTCAACCCTAAACCTCTTCAAGCGACCACAAAGGCCGGCTTAAAATCCACTAAAAAACAAGGCTCCACGAAGGGAGGGGCAATACAAACGACCCGAGTCTCAACCACGAGCTTGGGAGCTCGTCGGGTGACGCCTAACCGTCTAGGGGATGAATCCCCAAGAGTAACAAACACAACAAGCGTCGATGTCGAGGATGAACCAAGTGCTTGAGGAATGGAGACGAAGCCCTTTCAATCCTTCTCAATCTTCTCACAAATCCGCCAAGGATTGGAGTGGGGAATCAAAGGGAGTGACAAGGAGTGCTTGGGTGAGTTTGAGAGTGTATTTCGAAATGGGGAGTTGCCAACCGGCTAAAGGAGGAAGGGACCTCCTTTTATAGTCGGGGCAACAAAAAGAGCCGTTGGCTCGATCTAGGTCGGACTTTGTCCGACGGGGTCCGGACATTGTCCGGTAGAGACAAGCAGCAGCTCCGGAGTCCGATGAAAAAATCGACGGACATCGGATTTTGTCCGATAGGAGAAACACCGGATATTATCCGGTGGGCTCGGACATTGTCCGGTGGGTAGACTTGCGAGCTCGGTGTCCGAGAGAAAAATCCGGTGGGTATAGGACTTTGTCCCGTATGCTACTCGCCGGATTTTGTCCGACGTACATCGGACATTGTCGGATGGTATCTTTAGACTTTGGATTTTTTATGGAATAGTCCGAAGGCTCCACATTTTTCGGTACCGGACATTGTCCGACGGGTGCTGGACATTGTCCGATAGATCGGTACTTAATGGTTTTTCCGGGTGTGCACGGTCCCGTGATCCGAAGGAAAAATCCGATGGCCATAGGACATTGTCCAAAGGCTCGAATCCGAGTTAGTATTTTTGGATTTTGATAAGGAATTTGCACTTGGTGTCTCCGACACTTATTCTTGTGTGTCCCTCTTGATAGTACGGTGTTTCTATACTCAAGATCAAAAGAAAAAACTATTTGGTCTTCATCTTGAGCAATTCCTTTTCTTTTTCCAAGATATTCAATTTTGTTGGCTTTTCACATGACCTTTCTTTTAAACCTTGCTCTCGAATTTGTCAATTTACATTCACTCGCGTACTTGCTCATTGGAAATATTAGTCCATTTTAATTGTATTGACGTCAATCACTCAAAACCATAATTAGGGGCCTAGATGCACTTTCATATATCCAGGTTTCTGTCACCTCTCATCCTCACATCCATGTTGATTAACTACGATGTGACGAGCTAAACAAGCGGTACTCATTACTCGCTGTCGTATATTTGCCTTATGGGTATGCAGATGATAAAGGAATGTATGCGCAAAGACACGGTAACAAATCAATAAAGATAAAGGTGATGGAGATAGCGGACAGATCGGTTCTCGACCGGTCCGGAATGACAGAGGATGCTATATACCGGTATGGAGATACGGCGGATGTCAATACCGGTATATGATGACTTTAGAAGGAAGTTATGGAATAATTAGTAGCCTGTTAGGACTCTGAATCAATAAAGAAAGCTAGAGATAGAGTTCCCATATATGTGATCCGTGTAATCGACTAGGACTCGCATGTAACCCAAGCTCCCCGGATATATAAGGCGGAGCAGGGACCCCCGAAAACTCTCTCGAGATCTTGCAATTAGCAAATCGCTAAAGGAAATACATAACATACAGGACGTAGGGTATTACTCTCAATTCGAGGGGCCCGAACCTCGTCTAAAATCTCGTATTCTCGTGTGTTCCGTGTGTTGCACCATCGAATTCCACGCTCGTGAGGGACCGGGTAGTACTAGTGCCGAGTTTAAGACTCGACATTTGGCGCGCCAGGAAGGGGTACCGGCGAGTTCCCAACGAGTTCGATGGCCTCTTCGTTCGTCGTCGACTTCGAGCCCGGCTTCAAGATCCGCTTCGGGTCCCTCGACTTTGAAGCCGATTCGGTCGGAAAACCGCTTTTGATGAATCCGACTCGTTGTCGGGCCGCAGCTTCGAAGTGCGATCACCTACCACGGTTGGCACCTTAAGCTCGGAACTTGGCGGATCCGACGCAGCTTTAGCGCGAACAATTAGACCGTCCGCATCTCGGATTGGAGCCCAATCCGTAACGATAAGCCGCTCTTGCGAGTTTGGCGATGACTTCGAGGAAGAACGTCCAGTTTTCTTCCAAGTGTTCATGACGAGACCAGTTATTCGCCAACTTACTCCCGAGGAAGCTACCGAAGAAGAAGCAAGGTCTGGCGAGAGAAGAATCCGATCGTCGTCGCCGTGAAGCGGAAGAAGCAAACAGAGATGAACAACCTCCACAACCTTCAGCTGCAAATCCGCGCGCAAATGCTGCTGGTCGGGTCGGAGGAAGCGTTCCCGCGATCGCTCCCCAGCCACGGGCCCATCGCTGCACCGGCTCCGGAGACCCGGAAGAAACGTCCCCGGGATATAACAGCCGATGTGGGTGTCGCAGTGGAAGGCGGCATCGTTCTTCGAGCAGGGCTTTGGATTTGAGCTCCATGGAAGTGGAATTAAACGGCGCTCGGGTCTTCACGTCACCGGTTCACAACACTGTGGGAGTGAAACAAATTCTCGAGACAATACCGGAAGAAGTCTTCAATGCAACACCAGGGTTGCAACACGCTCTGAATTTGGTAGATGCGGCTGCTCTCCAAACAAATCAACTCGTCCATGACAGGTCGGAATCTTCAAGCCGCTCGCGTTCTCGCTCGTAGCGGCCTACGAGAGCTCGGTCCGAAGGAGCTTCTTCTAGAGGAAGGCTTGGACCTCGACACACCCCGATCGCGGATGCACATGAACGAGTTCCGGACCAAGATTTGCGTGTACCACTTAATGGCAACCGGACGCTCGTAATGTCCTCATTGATCGCCATGCGAGAGAGAACGGAAGAACGTCGGAGACATGAAGAAGATGAGAGGCGTTGCACCGGTCATGTGGATGATCGTCCGCGGGACCCCGCCCCACCTCCCCGCATGTGACTAGTTCGCCTCGGCATGGACCGGCCGCTTCGGCGTCGCCCCGGTGGAAATCCTCCGCACAATGACCAGCGAGGGCAAGGTAGCCAACATGCTCATCGGGATGACCGGCCGAGGCGAGATAATCGCCGTGATACCAGGGGTCGAAGAGAACGTGACGACAGGGACGAGGACGGGGAGCCTCGACATGACAATAATGATCGCCGGGCGGCGCCTCCGCCTCCGCCTCCCCTACGCAGACCGCACAACCGGCTAACAATGATCGTCAGGATGGACCAGGAGATAGATATCAAGATGATCGATATCATGACTACTCCGATGATGATAGAGATCGCAACTACCGGCATTACCCTCGCCGAGGATCCCCTTCATCGGTCCGGACCGGTCCGGAAGATGACGAGTACTCCGTGATTCCCGCCTTTACGTGAGATTTGCGCATTTGCAAATACCCTGGGGATTTAAGCCCGGGGCCATTGATAAGTATGATGGTAAAGCACCTCTCGCCGAGTGGCTACGCATGTATACCACCGCTATCCGGTCAGCAGGAGGAGATACATTTGTGCTAGCTAATTACCTTCCCATGTGCATGGAGCAGGCTGGACGGTTATGGTTGCAGTCCCTACCCGAGAAATCTATTTCTTCTTGGGGTGACCTCACCAAAAAGTTCGTAGAGAATTTCCAAGCGACTTGTGAGAAGCGAGGGAATTACTTCGACCTCAATAGGCTGAAGCGAAGCCCGACGAACGTCTTACCGATTTCATCGAGCGTTTCGCAACAAGAAAGCCTTAATCCCCAATGTTCCCGATCGCAGGTAATTGCGGCGTTTCAAGCCGGCGTCCGTAGTGAAGCCTTAGTTCACAAGATTGGAAGGCGCAACCGGAACCTCACCATGACGGCGTCGAGTGCTTTAAGATAGCAGATGATTATGCTCGCTGGAGAATCAAACGTGGTCAATTTGCGCGGGAACAGAGGGAAGGAACCGAAGCATGACCAAGGCAACCGAGTCTGGATCCAAGAACAACAACAAGCGCAAGGCCGATCACCTTGTTGTAGTCGTCGACCGATCTCATGGAGGAGTTCGGCCGGCACCTCCTGAGAGAGGTCCAAGAGAACGATTGTCGTTCGAAACACTTCTTGAAGGCCCTTGCATGATTCATAATGGGAATCATAAAGCCAAGGAGTGCTTCTCGTTAAGGCCGTTCGCTCGGTTCGCCTTAAAGGTCGCGCCCCACGCTCATCGGAACCGAGAGAGATGACAAGGGCAAAGACAAAGAACACGATGACAATGGGGATGATGAAGGTTTTCAAGAACCGGCTCGAGAGGTGAACATGATTTTTGGAGGCCCGGACGCTTACGAATCAAAGAGAAAGCAAAAGTTGGCGTTTCGAGAGGTTAATGTCGTCGCTCTCGCTACACCCGAGTACTTACGGTGGTCCGAGGTGCCCATTACTTTCAGCAGAGCCGATCATCCTAAGGTATTGCAAAAAGCTGGTAAATATCCACTCATCTTGGCCCCCATAGTTCACAAGGAGCGATTGAAGAGGACCTTCATTGATGGAGGGAGTTGCTTGGATATCTTGTTCGCCAAAACTCTGCCGAGCTTGGCCTCTCCGTAGCTAATTTGGAGTGCAGCGTCTCACCGTTTCATGGTATAATACCCGGGCGGAATAGCTATCCTTTGGGGCAGATTTCTCCGCGGTGATCTTTGGGACGAAGGAGAACTACAGGAGGGAGAATATTATCTTCCAGGTAGCTGATATTGATTCGGCGTATCATGCGATACTTGGAAGGCCGGCTTTGGCAAAGTTTATGGCCATCCCGAATTACCAGTACTGATGTCGAAGATGCCAAGACCAAATAGAGTTTTGTCGTTTCGAGGCGACATCAAGACCGCTTACGCTTGTGAAGTACATAGCACCGAGTTGGCCTCTCGGACCAATTCGGAGGATGAACGTCGAGAAATCGAGAGAGGTCTAGACGTCCGGGCAAGGCCGGAGGATGAAGTTCCGGTCAAGAAGGTCGCAAAGGAGAAATTGAAGGCCGATGCGGTGGTTTCCAAGACTATTCAGACTTGGTGAGTCGGACCCCTCCAAGGTCACCCATATAGGGGCTGACTTGGGGGATAAATAGGAATGCGCGCTCATTCTTTTCCTCCAGGAAAATAGGGATATCTTTGCATGGCAGCCTTCCGACATGCCGGGTGTTCCTAGGGAGAAGATTGAGCACGCACTATTGGTGCGTCCCGATGCGAAGCCGGTTAAACGAAGCTCCGAAGATTTGCTCAAGATCGCAAGGAAGCTATTAAGAAGGAAGTAACTAGGTTATTAGCAGCTAAGTTTATTAGGGAGGTGTATCATCCAGATTGGCTTGCCAATCCGGTTCTTGTACCAAAAAGAATACTAAAGAATTGAGAATGTGTGTCGATTATACTGATCTCAACAATCCCAAAGACCCTTTCGCGCTGCCTCGAATTGACCAAGTTGTTGATTCGATCGCTGGCTGCGAGCGTCTTTGTATTCTTGATGCTTACTCGGGATACCATCAAATACCGCTAAGAGTTGAAGATCAAATATAGACCGTATTTATTACCCCCTTTGGAGCAAACTGCTATACGACTATGCCTTTTGGATTAAAGAATGCTGGAGCTACATATCAGCGTGGTATACAAAGTTGCTTGGATTCGCAATTGGGAAGGAACGCAGTGTGACATCCCTCGGGACACCCGGGAATCGGAACAGAGGGACACTCGACGAAGCGAGTTACAACGAGTGTATCATCTCATACAAGCCAGCATATATACATCATGGTATAATACAACCAGGTTTTCGAAATACAAACATTGATGCAGCGGAAATATAACTCTTATTGAAGTTTAACAACCTACGAGTATTGCAGCGGAAACTTGTACTTTATACAACAAAACACTATTAGACGATCAACGTTATGTACCGAGCCCTTCGTACATCACGGTCCTTCCTCTTCACGACGTCGGGATTCGTTCCCATTGGTGGGAACCACCCTCGGAATACTCCACTTCCGGAACTACCTTACTAGTCGTGGAAGTGCGACTCGATTCCTGAAAAGCATAACGAACAAACCTTGAGTATTCTAATACTCAGCAAGACCGACCCGTCAACATGGCACGCTAAGGCCGACGCCTAGTATGCAAAGGCTTTCTGGTCGTGGGGTTTACTCCTTTGCGAAAACAGCATTAAAGGTTGAGTCCTTACTTTCGATATTTTAGCTCGAGTTATGTTCATTAGCCATGGTGTTTGCAACCTAACTCTATTCAATCAAGTTTCCAAACAAGATAAATTCCAGCCAACAATCCTTTCATTTCTCTTCCTTCATCTTTCACTTGATTAACTACGATGTGACACGGTGAACAAGCAGTACTCATTACCGTGAGGGACAGCGATTCGAATCGATTTCACCAGCTGGGAAAACCCGTTTACACGGCGTATACGCACCCCTTTGGTCGCATACGACAACCTTTCACGCTAACTCCCGACGGTAGCCGGGTTAGTCTCCCATCCGCCCGAGAACCCGGGGACCCCACGCGATACCCGTCCTCGACGTTATCCGTGAGCACCCATTCCTCTCCCTTTGAGACATGAGGCCTCGCCTCATTCTCCAGCCAATTAGGGGACGAGCTACGTCCAACCACCGAGGCAATTAGGTTACATCGGCTTCCCGGCCCCATAAACACCAGTATGTAAATCGGTACGTTCACGACTTGCTCAACAGGGCCAACAACGGTACGGTCCTTGATCGACACGGACGGGGCTACCACCTTGCAAGACCTCGTCTTTGCCCTTTCTCCTACAGGACCCGTCCGATCTCAATTTCATCTCCATCTTCATCTTTACTTTCAACTTCAAAGACATCAATCAACTTAAAGCCTCCATGCTTTAAGATCGGACCGTATCATCTCGCGAGCGTGCTCGAGCACCACTCGACTTCTACCGTAGCCCCGTGAATTAAGCGTAGCAGCTATCGAGATACAAAACCAACATGGGATAAACAGGTAACATAGGGATCCTACTCATGCATCTAGGGTGTCAAGCAATTCCCGTAACCTAATGCACAATCACGACACAATTACTATGATAAAAGAAAAGACTTTAAAAACATAGGTGGGATGCACCGGGCTTGCCTTGATTCGAGTCGGGGTTAGCTTCCTCGATGTGTCTGGTCGACTTCGAAGCTTCAGTCACCTTTCTCGACCTCGGACGGAACCTCGATCACGCCGGAACCTAGGTCGACCAACAATACGTCGCGAATCACAACCATGCATGCATGAATGTTCATGAGATGATGTGCAATGATGGAATTAACCAAGGTCGTTAATTAGCCATTAATCATTACTTAAATTCGTTACTTTGCAATTAGTAATTAACAATTAATCATGTTCGTTAAGCAATAAGTAACAATTGATCATGCTCATTAATTATTGCATAACCAAGGTCATTACTTAAAAATTAATCATTAATCTTCTTCATTAGTTAATGATTAACCAGGTTCATCCATTAATAATAAATCATGTTTTAAACAACAATAATAAGTGCTTAACGACATGTGATAACGCTTAAGCTATTAATTTGGGATCACATGAAATGACGGTGTTTATGTTGAATTTTGGAAAATAGTTTTCACAAACACTTTCGTCTGCAGTATCTCTAATTTTTAAAGAAATTTATTTTTCAAAAACAATTAATAATTAACATAAAATAGTAGGTTATATTAATTAAAGAAAAGGGACTTAATTAAACTATGAAATTATAATTTCTCAAAATAGATATTTTAATTCATAAATAAATAGAGAATAATTTTATGAATCCAAAGAACTTTGTTTGACATTTTTCTGATTTTTGTGGAATTTCCTATGAATATTTGAAATTTGAACAAATCCTGAAAATGAATAAATTCGCAAAAGGAAACAAAAGCCTTTGGGCCGAAACCGGCCGAGCCCATCTAGCTCCGAGGCGGCCCAGCGACTCGATTTTGCCTAGCAGCCCGCGACTTGACCCGACCCGACCCAGCCCAGCGGCCGCGCGCGCCCAACTCCAGGAACACCACGGCCATGGCCGTGGTGGCTCGAGCGCGGCGGCGCTTGGCCGGAGTTGACCAGCTCGGCGGCCATCCACGACGGGAATACAACCATAGGGCCGGCTCGACATGAGGATTCCGTGGGTGGGGTCACCGGCACCGGAAGATGACCGGAGCGGTACCGGCGGCGACGACGTGTGCTCACCGTGGTGGACCAAAAGATGAATGGCTTCTTGCTAGAGCTTCACAAGAGCACGACGAAGACCGGCACCGAGTCCTTGGAGGCTATAGATGGCCGAACATGATGCGCACCGGCGAGGGCATGCGGCGGCGGACGAAACTCCAATAACTCGACCAATTTCCGTCGATCCCGGGGGTGGACGACCCCGTGAGCTCGGAGAGTTGAGAGGGAAGCGTGTTGTGCACCTTTGGAACAAGAAATTGAGGAAAATAACGCACCGGAGCAAGGGAATTTTAGAGCGGCGGCCGGGGACACCGGGGGTTGGCGGTGATGGAGAAGTGGCCTCGATCTCGGGCTCTAGTGCGGGAAGCTTGAATTGACGCCATGGAGAGCCGGAGCGGCCCCGTACGGAGCGGCCGGTGGTGGTGGCTCGTCGGGAGCTGGCCGGAGGCGGCCGGCGGTGGGGAACCGGGAGGGCCGGACGGCGGGTGGTGTTGCGGATACGGGTTTTTATCTCCACGGCAGCTTGTTGAGGCGGCAAGGGAGCTCGCGTGGCGCCGGGAGCGGGAGGCACGCGGCCCGGACGAGCTGCCGGCGCGGCCTGGTTCGAGTGACGCGGGGAGAGGCGGTTCGCAGAGAGAGAGAAGAAGAAGAAGAGAGTGACATGTGGGGCTGCGGCGGTTTTACAAAAACACCCCCGGGTTTTGACTAATTAAAATTCATACTTCCGGCACTCGAAAAATTTTGCAAAAAATCAGGGAGGTATTTGAAAGTATTTTAAGCACTTTTCTTTTTAGGTCCAGGTTAAGATTCCGAACTGTTTTCGAAACAAAAATTCCAAGATAAATTAACAAAAGAAGTTTTGTTTATTTCTTGCAAATATTTTCACAAAGCAAAATAATTCCAGGAAATTTTGGTAAATCTTTATTTATGATATTTGAACTATAGAAAACGTTAAACATGAATTTTCTTCTTATTTTATTTCTTTTTAAGCATTTCTTTTATTCCTTAGCTGATTTTGACATTTTATGTGCGTTTCTTCTCACCAAAAGTAGATAGGTTCAAGATGCACATGATGACATGCTCATGAATGCCATGAAATGCATTTTATTTCTGCGAGTTGTTACAGCCCTCCCCCTTACAGGAATCTCGTCCCGAGATTCACGATTGAAGCGACTAGACGACAGTACTAAAGAACTCGGGGTAGTTTGATCGAAGAAACTCTTCTTGTTCCCAAGTAGCTTCAGCTTCGAGTGATTGCTCCATTGAATCTTGTAGAACTTGATGGTCCTATGTCGAGTCACTCGATCCTTGGTGTCGAGAACTTTGACCGAACGTTCGTCATATGTCAAATCTGGTTGTAAGCTGTTGCACTTCGGTTGTCGGTATATCCACTGGTGGTTTCAAACACTTCTTCGGTTGAGATACGTGGAATATATTGTGTATACCCGACAAGTGTGTCGGCAACTCCAAACGATATGCTACAGCTCCACATCTTTCCAGGATTGGAAAAGGTCCGATGTATCGTGGTGCTAACATGCCCTTGATTCTAAATCTTTGAACACCTTTGGTAGGAGATACGCGCAGATAAACTTGATCTCCAACCTTGAATACCAACTCTCGACGTCTTTTATCGGCATAGCCGATCCGTCGAGATTTCGCTCTCTTGAGGTTCCGTTGAATGAGATGTACTTGTTCCTCTGCATCTTTTACCAAGTCGGGTCCGAAGATTATTCTTTCTCCACTTTCGGACCAATTCAAAGGAGTGCGACAACTACGTCCATACGGAGCTTGGAACGGTGACATTCCGGCACTCTCTTGATAGCTATTGTTGTATGAGAACTCGCCAGCGGTAAACATTTCTCCCAATCTTTGTCGTATGTCAAGACACAGGCTCGAAGCATATCCTCAAGATATTGATTGATTCTTTCCGTTTGTCCATCTGTTTGGGGGTGATAAGTCGAGCTTCGAATTAACTTCGTTCCTAATGACTCATGCAATTGTTCCCAAAATCTTGAGACAAATTGAGCTCCGCGATCCGAGATGATGGTCTTGGGTACTCCATGCAAACATAGGATAC
Source organism: Chloris gayana (assembly GCA_031894775.1). NCBI lineage: Eukaryota > Viridiplantae > Streptophyta > Magnoliopsida > Poales > Poaceae > Chloris > Chloris gayana. The sequence continues at coordinate 1,140,671 of JAUNZO010003803.1, read as the reverse complement.
GTGAAATATATAGATCCGCATATTGCTTGGCCTTGTAGTTGGTATGTACCGGTATAAAGTGAGCAGACTTTGTCAATCGATCCACAATAACCCAAATGGAGTCATGTTTCCGTGGACTCGGGGGTAATCCCACGATGAAATCCATGCTGATGTCTTCCCACTTCCATTCGGGAATACTCGGAGGTTGTAAGGGTCCTGCTTGCTTCAAGTGTTCAGCTTTGACTCGTCGACGGACATCACACTCATTGACATACCTTGCTATCTCTCGTTTCATCCTTGTCCACCAAAATCTCTTCTTCAAGTCTTGATACATCTTATTGGTTCCGGGATGAATAGAATACTTGGACGTATGGGCTTCATCCATTATCTTCTTGCGAAGTTCCAAGTTCTTAGGCACGACTAGCCTATTCTTGAACCGAGATAACACCTTCGTCATCTTTTCGGAAACACCTGACCTCACCCTTCTAGAGTCGTCTTTTGATGTGTTCCATACCAACATCCCTCTCGTTGAGCTGCCACCACTTCTTCACGAAGGGTAGGAATAAGAGCCAGATTTGTCAATGCTCCATACGGAATAATCCGAAGATTCGGCTCTTCACTCCCTTCCGGAGATGCTTGAATCATGAGTTGAGCCATGAGATTATTGCAATGAACTTTGCGGCTTAAGGCATCGGCTACCACATTTGCCTTGCCCGGGTGATAGTGAATCTCGATCTCATAATCCTTTATCAGCTCCAACCATCTTCGTTGTCGCATATTCGGACACTGCTTGAGTGAAAATGTACTTGAGGCTCTTGTGGTCCGTGTATAGATGTACCAAATTACCCAAGAGATAGTGTCTCCAACCTTTCAACGCTAATACCACTGCTGCTAGTTCCGGATCATGCGTAGGATAGTGTTCCTCATGACGCCTTAGTTGTCGAGATGCATAAGCGATCACTCGACCTTCCCGCATTAGAACACATCCGAGTCCTGTTCCTCGATGCATCACAATACACATCAAAAGGCTTCGTCGGATCTGGCTGAGCAAGTACGTGAGCTGTGGTCAACAACTTCTTTAGCGTTTGAAAAGCTTCTTCACATTCTTTGCTCCACACGTACTTCTTATCTTTTCCAGTAGCTTAGTCATTGGCTTGGCAATCTTTGAGAAGTTTGGGATAAACCTTCTATAATAACCAGCTAATCCCAAGAAACTTCGATTTCTAAGACAGACTTCGATGAATTCCAATCCAACACTTCTTGAACTTTGCCGGGTCAACGGCCACTCCTTCGGCTGATATCACATGTCCTAGGAACGGCACTTCCTTTAGCCAAAACTCGCACTTGCTGAACTTAGCATATAGTTGATGATCCCCGAGCCTTTGCAATACAACTCTTAAGTGATTGGCATGTTCCTCTTCCGACTTAGAGTAGATCAAGATGTCGTCAATGAACACCACGACAAACTTGTCCAGCTCAGGCATGAATACCGAATTCATGAGATACATGAAGTGTGCTGGTGCATTAGTCAATCCAAATGACATCACCAGGTACTCATAAAGTCCATATCTTGTGGAGAATGCAGTCTTCGGTATATCTTCGGCTCTTATCTTAATCCGATGATATCCCGAGCGAAGATCTATCTTGGAGAAGACTTTAGCTCCCATCAGCTGATCAAACAAGATATCAATCCTCGGGAGAGGGTACTTGTTCTTGATGGTCACAACATTCAAAGGTCTATAATCCACACATAGCCTTAATGTCTTGTCCTTCTTCTTTACGAACAAGGCTGGGCATCCCGAGGGTGACGAACTTGGACGAATATATCCCTTGTCCAATAATTCCTTTAATTGCACCTTCAACTCGCTAGCTCATTTGGCGGCATCCGATACGGCCTTCTTGATATTGGTGCTTGTTCCAGGCTGTAACTCTATCTTAAACTCTACCGCTCGGTCCGGCGGTAAACCCGGTAAATCTTCCGGAAAAACACCGGGGTACTCACAAACTATAGGAATGTCTTCCAAACTTTTACCAATAGTCCTATAAATCATTGGAGGAATAGCTTGGAAAGAAGTCAACTCGAAAGCAATCTCGTCCGTGAAGAGGAGAGTTCAGGTGAACTGCAAAAGCATCTATATCCAATACTGCCTTATGATACTTCATCCATCTCATTCCAAGAATCGCATCCAATCCTTGTCCATTTAAGACTATAAAGGAGGTGGGATAATCCTTACGACCCAATTTCAATGGCAGCTCGGTAGTACTTTGATCTGCAAGTATATTACCTCCAGGCGATGATATGAGATGTGGGTAAGTCATCTTGCATGATGGCAGATTATATTTTTGGACATATCCTTTGTTGACGAAGTTGTGGGTTGCTCCCGAGTCAAATAAGATAATGGCAGCATGATGGTTGATAGAGAACAATCCAGCCATGACTTGGGATCCTTTCGGAATATCTTCAGCAGTGGTGAAGTTGACACGACCAGTCTTCATCTTACCATATTTCAATGCATTCTTCTCGTCGACCAACTGCTTTCCTTTGAGGGCGTGTTGACAATTTCTGCTCTGTTGGTGCAACATAATCTTGAGCCAATTGTCCAAGACAACCATCGTTATAGCTTTGATGGTCAGCGTATGGTGGAGTTTGGGATAAGGAGCGTATGCTTGGATAGATCTGGTTGTTGGACCGCTGAACGGGGAAACACCGTTGCCGAGACCGAGGTGGCCGGTGAGAAATGAGATCCGATGGCATAGGCTTGAATCTCCGATTTGTTGCGAAGTGTGGACTAGACGATACTTGGAGGGTACCTTACTTCCTTGTTCATTGACTGCCCTCTTCTTAGCCTTCTCTTCTTGATGAACACGAATAGCATCCTCCATGAGTATAGCATCACTTACCAACTCATTAAAACTAACTTCTCGGTCCAAAACAAGCCGGGATTGTAACTTGGTAGTAAGTCCTTATTTAAAGCATTCCTTCTTCTTTACGTCGGTGTCCACATTCCGAGGAGCATATTGAGCCGGACGGTTGAACAACTTTGAATAGGAGTGTACGGTCATATTACCTTGCTTCAGCGCTAGAAACTCCTTACGCTTTTGGTTCAGGATACCTTCAGAAATATGATGTTCACGAAAAGCCTTTATGAATTCTTGCCATAGTACTTGGTAACCTTCGGGAATCATTGCCTTGTAATTAGCCCACCACGCTCCAGACAAATCCTTCTAGTTGCTGCGCGGCAAAGATAGTCTTCCGATACTCTGTGCATGATAGGAGTTCCAGCTTCGACTCGATAGTACGTAACCAATGGTCGGCTTCCGGAGGATCTCCCTCATCCGAAAACTTGGGTGGACCAGTAGTCAAGAAATCCGAATATGTAACGTGAACCGGTGGAGCATGCTGATCTTGACCACCGGCCCGTGGGGCCGTATTCCGAACAAGTTGCTCGAAGAAGTTCCCGTTGTTCTTCACGAGACTCCAATATAGTGGCAATAGCTTGTGCCAGGGTAGATGGAGTTGATGCCGACTCTCGAACATCTAGCTGGGAGCTTTCAGGATGGTTTCCTCTTCCAGTTTGTTCCATTCTGTTATAAAACTTGGTATTAGTATCACCGATCCAAAATTGGGATATAAGGATACCAACGATACAACACGTTGAAGTTCCAATGCACAAGCAAGTGTATAGAGAAGAGGTGCACTATCTCTCATTCCAACCCCAGATTTACTTGTAGTACACACTTGTACGAGCATCTTTCACTTGTCCTTCTAGATCCATAGCTCTCATAGGGCTCCTTGACAACTACGAGATGATTATCCTTCTCTCCGATCGCCTTTAAGCATCTCGTAGATGAAAATCTGGAATTTTCCATTCCATTGCCTCGGTGGAAGAGTTCCGCTTGCCTCCTATTTCACTCGCATAAACTCCTTCTAATGCCTTCCATAGAGAACTAACTCTACACTACGATACTAACTAAGTATAACCTCAGCTTTTTATTATAGCACTCAATATGACATGATGCATGCTCGGCAGACTAACTATACGTACTATAGCATATAAAACTATAACGAATAGTTAGCACTTTCCAAAACCCAACGTCGAACGAGTTAGTAAAAAGTCTAACTATTCTATATCCTTATAGGGCTCCGTACTCTCTCGTATTCTAAACGCACTAAACGTGTTAAGTTTTGAAAACAAGCTTGTAATTATGAACTGTTACCTCCGAACCGCTCCGATACCAGCTGTGACATCCCCTCCGGGACACCTAGGAATCGGAACAGAGGGACACTCGACGAAGCGAGTTACAACGAGTGTATCATCTCATACAAGCCAGCATATATACATCATGGTATAATACAACCAGGTTTTCGAAATACAAACATTGATGCAGCGGAAATATAACTCTTATTGAAGTTTAACAACCTACGAGTATTGCAGCGGAAACTTGTACTTTATACAACAAAACACTATTAGACGATCAACGTGATGTACCGAGCCCTTCGTACATCACGGTCCTTCCTCTTCACGACGTCGGGATTCGTTCCCATTGGTGGGAACCACCCTCGGAATACTCCACTTCCGGGAACTACCTTACTAGTCGTGGAAGTGCGACTCGATTCCTGAAAAGCATAACGAACAAACCTTGAGTATTCTAATACTCAGCAAGATCGACCCGTCAACATGGCACGCTAAGGCCGACGCCTAGTATGCAAAGGCTTTCTGGTCGTGGGGTTTACTCCTTTGCGAAAACAGCATTAAAGGTTGAGTCCTTACTTTCAGTATTTTAGCTCGGGTTATGTTCATTAGCCATGGTGTTTGCAACCTAACTCTATTCAATCAAGTTTCCAAACTAGATAAATTCCAGCCAACAATCCTTTCATTTCTCTTCCTTCATCTTTCACTTGATTAACTACGATGTGACACGGTGAACAAGCGGTACTCATTACTGCGAGGGACAGCGATTCGAATCGATTTCACCAGCTGGGAAAACCCATTTACACGGCGTATACGCACCCCTTTGGTCGCATACGACAACCTTTCACGCTAACTCCTGACAGTAGCCGGGTTAGTCTCCCATCCGCCCGAGAACCCGGGGACCCCACGCGATACCCGTCCTCGACGTTATCCGTGAGCGACCACCCATTCCTCTCCCTTTGAGACATGAGGCCTCGCCTCATTCTCCAGCCAATTAGGGGATGAGCTACGTCCAACCACCGAGGCAATTAGGTTACATCGGCTTCCCGGCCCCATAAACACTAGTATGTAAATCGGTACGTTCAAGACTTGCTCAACAGGGCCAACAACGGTACGGTCCTTGATCGACACCGACGGGGCTACCACCTTGCAAGACCTCGTCTTTGCCCTTTCTCCTACAGGACCCGTCCGATCTCAATTTCATCTCCATCTTCATCTTTACTTTCAACTTCAAAGACATCAATCAACTTAAAGCCTCCATGCTTTAAGATCGGACCGTATCATCTCGCGAGCGTGCTCGAGCACCACTCGACTTCTACCGTAGCCCCGTGAATTAAGCGTAGCAGCTATCGAGATACAAAACCAACATGGGATAAACAGGTAACATAGGGATCCTACTCATGCATCTAGGGTGTCAAGCAATTCCCGTAACCTAATGCACAATCACGACACAATTACTTGTGATAAAAGAAAAGACTTTAAAAACATAGGTGGGATGCACCGGGCTTGCCTTGATTCGAGTCGGGGTTAGCTTCCTCGATGTGTCGGTCGACTTCGAAGCTTCCGTCACCTTTCTCGACCTCGGACGGAACCTCGATCACGCCGGAACCTAGGTCGACCAACAATACGTCGCGAATCACAACCATGCATGCATGAATGTTCATGAGATGATGTGCAATGATGGAATTAACCAAGGTCGTTAATTAGCCATTAATCATTACTTAAATTCGTTACTTTGCAATTAGTAATTAACAATTAATCATGTTCGTTAAGCAATAAGTAACAGTTGATCATGCTCATTAATTATTGCTTAACCAAGGTCATTACTTAAAAATTAATCATTAATCTTCTTCATTAGTTAATGATTAACCAGGTTCATCCATTAATAATAAATCATGTTTTAAACAACAATAATAAGTGCTTAACGACATGTGATAACGCTTAAGCTATTAATTTGGGATCACATGAAATGACGGTGTTTATGTTGAATTTTGGAAAATAGTTTTCACAAACACTTTCGTCTGCAGTATCTCTAATTTTTAAAGAAATTTATTTTTCAAAAACAATTAATAATTAACATAAAATAATAGGTTATATTAATTAAAGAAAAGGGACTTAATTAAACTATGAAATTATAATTTCTCAAAATAGATATTTTAATTCATAAATAAATAGAGAATAATTTTATGAATCCAAAGAACTTTGTTTGACATTTTTCTGATTCTTGTGGAATTTCCTATGAATATTTGAAATTTGAACAAATCCCGAAAATGAATAAATTCGCAAAAGGAAACAAAAGCCTTTGGGCCGAAACGGCCAGGCCCATCTAGCTCCGAGGCGGCCCAGACGACTCGATTTTGCCCAAGCAGCCCGCGACTTGACCCGACCCGACCCGCCCAGCGGCCGCGCGCGCCCAACTCCAGGAACACCACGGCCATGGCCGTGGTGGCTCGAGCGCGGCGACGCTTGGCCGGAGTTGACCAGCCGGCGGCCATCCACGACGGGAATACAACCATAGGGCCAGCTCGACATGAGGATTCCGTGGGTGGGGTCACCGGCACCGGAAGATGACCGGAGCGGTGCACGTGCGGCGACGACGTGTGCTCACCGTGGTGGACCAAAAGATGAATGGCTTCTTGCTAGAGCTTCACAAGAGCACGACGAAGACCGGCACCGAGTCCTTGGAGGCTATAGATGGCCGAACATGATGCGCACCGGCGAGGGCATGCGGCGGCGGACGAAACTCCAATAAATCGACCAATTTCCGTCGATCCCGGGGTGGACGACCCCGTGATCCGGAGAGTTGAGAGGGAAGCGTGTTGTGCACCTTTGGAACAAGAAATTGAGGAAAATAACGCACCGGAGCAAGGGAATTTCAGAGCGGCGACCGGGGACATCTGGGGTTGCCGGTGATGGAGAAGTGGCCTCGATCTCGGGCTCTAGTGCGGGGAAGCTTGAATTGACGCCATGGAGAGCCGGAGCGGCCCCGTACGGAGCGGCCGGTGGTGGTGGCTCGTCGGGAGCTGGCCGGAGGCAGCCGGTCGGTGGGGAACTGGGAGGGCCGGACGGCGGGTGGTGTTGCGGATGTGGCCGGGAGGCAAAACAGAAACGGAGCTCGGGTTTTTATCTCCACGGCAGCTGGTTGAGGCGGCAAGGGAGCTCGCGTGGCGCCGGGAGAGGGAGGCACGCGGCCCGGACGAGCTGCCAGCACGGCCTGGTTCGAGCGGCGCGGGGAGAGGCGGTTCGCAGAGAGAGAGAGAAGAAGAAGAAGAGAGTGACATGTGGGGCTGCGACGGTTTTACAAAAACACCCCTCGGGTTTTGACTAATTAAAATTCATACTTCCGGCACTCAAAAAATTTTGCAAAAAATCAGGGAGGTATTTGAAAGTATTTTAAGCACTTTTCTTTTTAGGTCCAGGTTAAGATTCCAAACTGTTTTCGAAATAAAAATTCCAAGATAAATTAACAAAAGAAGTTTTGTTTATTTCTTGCAAATATTTTCACAAAGCAAAATAATTCCAGGAAATTTTGGTAAATGTTTATTTATGATATTTGAACCATAGAAAACGTTAAACATGAATTTTCTTCTTATTTTATTTCTTTTTAAGCATTTCTTTTATTCCTTAGCTGATTTTGACATTTTATGTGCGTTTCTTCTCACCAAAAGTAGATAGGTTCACGGATGCACATGATAACATGCTCATGAATGCCATGAAATGCATTTTATTTCTGCGAGTTGTTACATGTAGAAGCTTACGTTGATGATATAGTGGTAAAATATCGAAAACCGAGGATCTCCTCTCGACTCGGCGGAGACCTTCGATATCTGCGGAATTTTTCCATGAAGCTCAACCCTGGAAAGTACCCTGGAAAGTGTGTATTTGGAGTTCGCTCCGGGAAATTACTCGGGTTACCTTGTGTCATGGCGAGGCATTGAAGCCAACCTAGAAAAAATCCGGACGATAATCGACATGAAACCTCCGAGTTGCTTGAAGGATGTTCGAAGCTAACGGGCGATATGGCGGCTCTTAGCCGTTTCATTTCGAGACTGGGGTTCGTGGACTTCCGTTTTTCAAGTTGCTTAAGAAGCAAGATAAGTTTGAGTGGACTGATGAGGCGCAGGCTGTGACATCCCATGTCACGATTAAGGCTAATCACGTAGTTAGCACCCTAATCACATCACTAATTAGGCACCAATGATAATCACCCAAGGGAAGAGAAGAAAAATAAAAAGAGATACAGGAAAAACCTAACTAAAACCCTAACCCTAACCAACCCCTAAGGGAAGTGCAAAAAATTATAAAGACACTACCCACATATTTTTGCACCATTGCAATGCTCATGTAAAAAGATGAATTTACAGTATTTTTACAAAATTCAAATTCAAATCTGAAACACTCGTTGTTTGTGAATTTTACATGAATTTTTGAAAGCGGTTTTAGAACTTCAAATTAAAAGATGAAAATTAAACCACATCATGCTTGGAGCTCCCCATATTTTTACTTTACTTTTTGGAGCACCGGAACTACGAAGTTTACTCAAAGTTTCAATCCGTAGATTCAAATTTCAAAAAGTCAAACCCGAGCATTGTTGCCGCCGGGCAATGGCGGGCCGACCGCTGGTCCGGCGAGCCGCCGAGCCGCGCACGCACCCCGCTCCGCCCAGTCACGTCGCCACTATAGCCGGCCAACGGGCCGGGCCGTTTCTTAACGGGCCGGCACGGCCTTTTAATAAACGGGTCGTGCCGGCCGGCACGACGGGCTCGCGCCTAGGCCCAAGCACGGCCCGACTAATTCTAAACGAGCTAAACGGGCCAGAGGCTAAACGGGCCGGGCCGTGCCGGCCGATCCAAGATTAAAAAATAATTTTCTGCTGATTTTAATTATTTTCAAATATAAATGGGCCAAATGGGCCGGGCCGGCCATGAAGCACGGCCCGAATAACGGGCTAAATGGGCCAATAGCTAAACGGGCCGTGCCGTCCCAGCCCGACGGGCTTGCGCCTAGGCCCAAGCACGGCCCGTGACGTGCTTCGGCCGGCACGGCCCATTTACTTTCGGGCCGTGCCGTGCTCGGCCGGGCTAAGTGTGCCGTGCCTCCCTTAGGCCCATTCGGCCGGGCCCGGATGGTCGGTATAGTCGCCACGCACCCCCTGCCATCCCCAACTACATTTGTACCCGCTGCCCAACCCCGGCCGGCCGAAATTGATGGCCCCCGCTTTGGCCGCCGCCTCCCCGTCCGGCCGCTCCCCAAAAAAACGCCAAGGAGGCCAAGCTCCCACCCGGTCGCCACAATCATTGCCCTGCTCCCTCCGCTCCTTCCCGCACCGCCAATTCGTCCCTTCCGCTTTGCAGCTCGCGCGCGAGAGGAGAACGCCGCCGCCGTCCGCCACGACCGCCATGGCCGCCTCCGCGTCGCACGTCGCCTAGGTGAGCTGCGCACCCCGTCTCTCTTCGTCAAATGCTGCACGAGGGTCCCCTACGGCTCCACACCGATGCGCCTCCCTCCCTCTCGTAGCCAATCGCGGAATTTGGACGGAACACCGTCGCCGTCGTTCGGTTCCGCCCCTCGAACCGCCCTCACGCCGCTCAAGCCCACGCCGCTACTCCCCTTCGCGAGGTGATGCTCCCGGACCATCTCCCTCCCTCCTCTCTCTCTCGCGCTAGACGCGCGCCGTCGCCGGAGTCTCTGCGACGCCGCCGCCGCGCGCCGTCTCCGTCGTCGCGGCCCCGTGGACCCCACCGAGTGCTCCCGTCGCACGCGCACCGATTTCCCCAAAGGCCGGAGCATGAGCTCCGAGTGTAGCGCCGCCGCGTCGGGCCTCGCCGGCGCCGGCCATCGCTCGCCGGAGCGCGCGCGCCGCCCTCTTTTAAAATCGCCGATGGCACTTTCGTAATTGGACCCGAACTTCATTCAAGTTTGAAAAATTCATATCTCGCGTTGGAAACGTCCAAAAATTACAAACTAAAATGTTTTGGAAACTAGAATATCTATACTTTCATAAAAGTAACATGAGCTGGCCAGATTCGAAAATTTTCATATTTTTGCAAAAATGACAAAAGTCAACCCCTGAAAACTTAACTAAGGCATAACTTTAAAACCATAGATCCAAAAATAATGCCACTTGGATAAAACCTTCACCTAAGCATACTTGAATTTCTTGAAGTGAAATCTCTGCATTTCATTTCATAATTTTCAAGTTATTGCATTTCTCACATTCTATGTATTTAATTTTTAATTAAATCCGTGTAAATGATGTTTGCATGAAACTTGGTAATTAATTCCCTCCTGGTACTGTGCATGTGTAGAAAAGTTCATGTTAATTTTTGAGCATGTTAAATAATTATTCTTGCAAACCCTAAATCTATTTCCATAAAAGGTTAATTTCAGCACATGTATAATAGGTTTAATGTTCCACAAAATTGTATTTTTGCATGTTTATGTAATGTTCATTGTCCACCATGTCCCTTAGTACTTCATGGCAGAATTAGTAAAAAGATTTCATGTACTTCTCATATGTGTTAATTTTTGAGATCAAGTTCTTGTTTTAAAATGCAATCGTCATCGCATGTGATAATAAGCATTTAAGCGGTAAATTTCATCGAGTTGCATGCAAACTTGCTAATCCTTAGTTTCTCAACCTACCTGAAACACAGCACTCATGCCCATGTCTTAAGTCCTTGGTCATGTACTAGTAAGGTTATGCTTGCTCATGTAATCAACTCCCTTAAAAGAACAAGAGGCGTGTTCATACTTACTAGGGTTTAATTGGACAAAGCCTTTGAATTTACATATGCATACGCATTTTTACAAAACAGCACACATGCATTTCCATTGTCATCGACCTTGTATTCATGTCACTTAAGCATTTCATTTCATCTTCTAGGTGACGACGCCGAATTGAACCCGCCGGAAGAGACGGTTGCAACGCTCAACGCTTGTGACGCTAGCGCTAACTTCGATCACTCTCAAGGCAAGCCACGGTGCATTCCTATTATTTTGAAATCTTTTCTTTATCACTCTATTAAGGATGATGAATGTGCATTAAGTTCTAGGAATTGTTTGGAAATCCACGTGCATAAATCCCTATATGTCCTATGTAGAGTAGGTGTCATATCTCCGATAGAAATGCTATGCTAGGTTTATGGAGTCAACGATAGAATGGGGAATCTCACCTAGGGTTTATGATTACACTTGAACATGATGGATTTGGTTAAAAATTGAGAACACCCCATTGTGGCTCCGCGAACAAGTTTGAGTTGTGTACCACTTGCATACCTTTCTTATGGGGATTGGTAAACCTATGTAGCTTGCAAGTTGTAAAGTGAGCCGGATATCTCACCGACCCGGAGGTGATGTGTTTGGCATGGTGGTTGCACGGGTTGAGGACCGTTGGAGGGTACACGGGTTAAGCCTTGGGCGCGTTGTTGAACGGTCGCAAGGGGACGTGTACTCGGGGTCGGTGGCTCCGTGTTTTACTTTATGATGAACTCGCGAACGGTGGCCATACGTGTTCTTAAATGATGCGTATGTCGTGCATTTGGGTTTTTCCTGCAGGATTAATAATTCAATAATTATCACCGTTTCCTCTCGGTTAATGAGTACTACTTGATTCGAGCAGTTCGCAATGTGTCGTAAAGAGGAGTTGATGAATAGCTTGTTGTTTTATACTTGATATAATTTTGTATTGTAAACTCTTGTATGGCTAGTATGCTCGACTAAAGTTCCTTTTATGCAATAACCATATTGTCGGGGAAAGGATTAATGCTGCCACGTGGCGGCGTCCGGACTCACCTACTAGAGGGTTAGCACGACCACGTCATCACCAAAGGCTGGCCCACGCCCGTGTGGACTGACCAGGAAACGGTCCCGGAGACTCACTCGAAGACGCCCGCCCCGCACGACCCGGGCGTCTTGGTCGAAGGGTTCCGTCCCGCACGACCCGGACGTCTTAATCAAGAGGCTCCGTCCCGCACGACCTTGGCATCCCTCGCGCTCGACCTCGTGACTCGATCACCAACCGCATTTAATTCCAGCCGCCCCGGCACCCACGTGGGCTCGGCTCGAGAATCATTGGAGGGAGGCCCGAGCCCATCCCTCCTGCTGCCACCTGCTCCCGTCGGGGCATGCCAATGGGACGTCCCGTTCTCGTTGAAATGGCAGGAGTTGGCGTGGACCGCGAGCTCCGGGAGAAGCCGCTACCCGTTAAATGTACGGACGTACGATTCCCCGTCACGCCCGTCGAACGGGTGTAGCTCAAGGTCGAGCTCGAGTTACGCCCCGTCTCGCACGGCCTTCCTCTACAAAGCTCGACTCGGAGGGATAACCATTCCCGCGTCTCGGCCGTGCCCGAAGCATCATCACGTTCGACAAAGAAGGACGGGCATGGCACGTCCAAATCCAACCACTCGGTGAACAGCACCGCCCACGGCTCCCCCGATTGCGGAGCACTCCACCCGAGATGCTCGTCGCTACGGGGACGACGCGATCGCCCGATCAACCCGGACAGAACGTACGACGAGGAGGCCGATTGGACAACGCCGAAGCTCGACCATCCCTCTCTCTCTCTCTCTCTCTCTCTCTCTCTCTCTCTCTCTCTCTCTCTCTCGTAACTCGAGTCCCGCCCCTATGACTATAAAGGGGCGAGACTCTTCAACACACACAGACGGTCACACAAGACAACGATCTTCAACGCACGCACACTCTTGCATGAGACTTGGAACACGCTCCTCTCCCATCACTTACGTACTTCGCGTTTTCATCTTGGCGCAAGGAACACGACGTCGTGAGACCCCCCCTGCCGGACGTAGGGAGCTTTCCCGAACCAGCCTAAACCCTTCGTGTCTTCCCTTGTGCACCATCCGGCCTAAAACGCGCAATCCCCGAGACAAATTCTACAGCTGGTGGTTCGGACACCGACAGTTGGCGCGCCGAGTCGGGGGCCGTTGCGCGTTTCGTCACGCTTCTCACGGCCCACATGGCGTGGATGGATGATTCCGAGCCTTCGTTCGGGCTCCCGGCACTGCGGTGCGCTTCGGGAGCCTCGATTTCGTGGCTACCACCGGGCGGACGCCGGCACGCGCCGAGCCGCCGGCGCCGCGAGACCGGGAAGCAACCCATGCCGCCGCGAACGTGGCATGACTTAGCGCTTTCCTAGGAGCGACCACTGCGGCGGAGGCGAGTTCGTAGGGATGGTAATCCATCCCTCCGAATCTCTCTTCGACCTCCTCGACGCCGGGAAGAGGAGGATTCGGACCAGGGCAGCGGCGATGAGGCCCACGGCCCCGCTCGCGAGTGCAATGTGGTGCACGCCGAGGCAGCGAGGCGCCCGAGCGGCGGGGACCGGCCGAGCCGAGCCCGGTGCCCCGGGGACCCTCGCGGCTCAACGCGCGCACACCGCGCCTCCGGGCGGTGACGACCTCCCGACTCGCCTCCGGGCTAGGCGCTTGGAGCCGGAAGAAGCTCGTCGTGGCCTCGAGGAGGAGACCGCGGCGGTAGAGCGAGAGCTGCGGCAGCAGCTCCGGCGGGCGGACTGCAACGCGCGCTTGAGGGTTCGTCATGTTCAACAGCAAATCGCCGACGACGCGAGGGCCGAGACCCAGCACTTTCCACGCGCCGGGCAAAACGTGGCCGCAGCGGCCGCGTTGCTAAAAACCCTCCCTGTGCAGCCAACTCCCGAGGCGCAGCGAGTACAAAGGCGGATGGCCGCGCTCCTCGCCAAGGCGGCGGAGCAGCACGCGGAAAGCTCTCGGCCGACACGCCGCGCGGTCGCTCCAGAGCATGCCGGCGACGGGCGGCGCGACTCCCGAGCGGGAGGATCGGCACATGCCTCCGTGCGGCAGCCCGCGCGACTAGGCCAGCCCGAACCTAGGCAATCGGTGCACTCCCGCATCGGAGCCGCTCGAGACGCGTGCTTGACCCCGGACGCCCGACGTCGCGTTCGGGACGACGGAGGCCCGCGCCTCATCCGAAACCCCCGCCGCGGAGGGCGGGCGACGTTGAGCACGATCGGAGCCGGAGCCCCGACCCTCCGGGTCCTAGGGTCTTCGGTTCCACGATCGGGGAGCGACCTTCCCTCCACGCTTCCGTCCCCGACGACGGTAGCCAAGTACGCGGGAGAGTCGAACCCCTCCCTATGGCTAGAAGATTATCGAGCTGGCGTGCCAGTCGGCGGCGCGAGTGATGATCTCGCCATCATTCGAATCCTGCCGCTGTACCTCGCCGACTCGGCGAGGACTCAGCTTGAGCATCCGCCCGCGGACCGGATACGCTCGTGGGGCGACCTGCGAGAGGTTTTCGTGGGGAACTTCCGGGCCACGTGTGCTGTCACACCCCTATCCCGAAAGATAGTTAAGTGTGGTACGGATCGCCTTGGGAGATGATTGACGAAGCAACCATACATAGCATCACATTAACAAACATACACGATTTGCAAGGTTACATAATTAAGTCTTGATTACAACATAGAGTTCGAATAAAAGATACATTAGGTTCGAAATTAAGTCTTACATAACCATGATCTTTGTTCGAATTTAAAGTGCGGAAGCGAAATACATAACTCGACGATACATAGGTAACTTAAAGGAACCATGCCGGCCTAGGCCATGGCTCACTCATCATGGGTCGGAGAGCTAGGGACCCATTCAATGGTCCACTCTTTGGACTCTTCTCCATCCCAAACCACCTTACCACAACAATCACAAAAACCGGCTTGCGGGAAACCCGTAAATCAACATGTAGTGGCAAAGCCCGAGTATCTAACATACTCCGCAAGTCTTACCCGTCAAATTGGTCATCTAAGACCGACTCCTAGATGCATGGGGCTTGACCGGTTTAACTTGGCATTTTTGCTTAAATAGCACCTATGCTAATTAGGTTGGCAATTTTATTACTTAGCCAAATTAATAGGGTGGTTGCATAAAAGAAACTTTAGTGAGCATGCTAACAATACAAGAGTTTACAATACAATTTAATATCCATATAAAACAGCAAGCTATTCAATCTCTTTCCATTACTACACATTGCGAACTGCTCGAATCAAGCTGGTACTCATTAATCGAGAGGAAACGGCGATAATTATCGAATTATTAATCCTGCAGGAAAGAACCCAAATGCACGACATACGCATCATTTAAGAACACGTATGGCCACCGTTCGCGAGTTCATCATAAAGTAAAACACGGGGCCACCGACCCCGAGTACACGTCCCCTTGCGACCGTTCAACAACGCGCCCAAGGCTTAACCCATGTACTCTCCAACGGTCCTCAACCCGTGCAACCACCGTGCCAAACACATCACCTCTGGGTCGGTGAGATATCCGGCTCACTTTACAACTTACAAGCTACATAGGTTTACCAATCCCCATAAGAAAGGTATGCAAGTGGTACACAACTCAAACTTGTTCGCGGAGCCACAATGGGGTGTTCTCAATTTTAACCAAATTCATCATGTTCACATTTAGTCATAAGCCATGAGTGAGACCCCCAATTCTATCGTTGACTCCAAAAACATAGCATAGCACTTCTAACGAGGATATGACACATAATCGACATAGGACATATAGGAATTTATGCACGTGGATTGCCAATCAATGTCTAAGAACTTAAATGCACATTCATCATCCTTAATATAGTGATAAAAGAAGACATTTCAAAATAATAGGAATGCACCGGGGCTTGCCTTGAGAGTGATCGAAGTTAGCACTAGCCTCACAAGCGTTGAGCGTGGCAATAGCTTCTTCCGGCGGGATCAATTCGGCGTCGTCACCTAAGGAATGAAATGCAATGCATAAGTCATATGAATACAAGGTCGATGATGAGAGTAATGCATGTGTGCTGTTTTGTAAAGATGCCTATGAACACATTAATCACAAGTTTGTTTGCTCAAACCCTAGCAATCATAACATGCCTCTTGTTTTCTTTTACGGGACCCAAATTACGTGAACAAGCATAACCATACTAATATAATGAGTAATGACTTGATGGCATAGACACGAGTGCTGTGGTTAGTGTAGGTTTAGCACTAATATTTTAGCAAGTTTTTATAATACAAAACGAAGAAATCTAGGCTTATGTATTTTAACATCACATGCGATGACGATTTCCTTTTAAAATAGGAATTCGATCTCAAAATTCATACATACGTGAAATACATGAAACCTTTTGACTAAACCTGCCATGCAGTGCTAAAGGACATAATGAACAGTGGAAATTACATAAACATGCATGAGCATGATTTTTAATGACATAAAACTATTTATGCTTGTGCTGAAAATGACTCTTTAGAAATTTAGATCTAGGGTTTGCAAAAATCATTACTTAGCATGCTCAACATTTAACATGGGATTTTCTACATATGCACAGTACCAAAAGGAAATTAATTGCCAAGTTTCATGCAAAAATAATTTATACAGATTTAACTAAAAATTAAATACAGAGAATGCAAGAAATGCAATAACTTGAAAAATATGAAATTAAATGCAGATCTTCCAGTGCCAAAAATTCATGTGTCTCAGGGTGAAGCTTTTGGCCAAGTGGCATTTAATTTGGATTTATATTTTTAAAGTTATGGCTTAGTTAAGTTTTCAGGGGTTGACTTTTGTCATTTTTGTAAAAATGTGAAAATGACCAGATCTGATGAGTTCATGTTACTTTTATGAAAGTACACTTCTTCTAGTTTCCAAAACATTTTAGTTTGGAATTTTTGGACGATTCAAACGCCAGATATGAATTTTTCAAACTCAAACGAAGTTCGGGTGTATTTACGAGAATGCCACTGGTTCATTTTTAAACCGAGGCGGCGCGCGGGCTCCGGCGAGCGGCGGCGCCGGCCGCCGAGCTCGCTCGCGACGGCGCTGCGCTGGAGCTCATGCTCCGGCCTTTGGGGAGATTGATGCGCGTGGTGCGGGGAACACGCGCGTGGGGGTGGCGGAGCTCACCGGCGGTCGGAGCGGCGGCGCGGCGAGCGGCGGAGCTCGCGGGGCTCCGGCGAGCTCGCGCATGCAGCACGGAGGAAGGAGGAGAGCGGGGTTTGGCCGGGGAGCATCACCTGCGCACGGAGGAGGGCGGCGTGGTGTTGGACGGTGGTGCGGATGGCCGGCGAGGGGGTCGCGTCGGCGTGGTGGCGAGCCGGCGGCGGCGGCGGGGATTTCTTCCCAAAATTCCGGCGATGCGCTGCGTGCCAAGGCAGGGGAGTTAGAGGGGAGTTGCAGGGTGGCCTTGCGCACGGTTTGACGAAGAGAGACGGGAGGCGCAGCTCACCTAGGTGGCGTGCGACGCGGAGGCGGCCACGGCGGTCGTGACGGACGGCGGCGGCGTTTTCCTCTCGCGCGCGAGCTGCGAGGGCGGAGGGGAATAATTGGTGGTGTGGGAAGGAGGGGAGGGAGTTGACCAATGATTGTGGTGAAGAGGAGAGGCGGACTTGGCCTCCGTGCCGTTCTTTTAGGGAGACGGCCGGACGGGGAGCGGCGGCCGGGCGGAGCGCCTTCAATTCCGGCCGGCCGGGGTTGGGCGACGGGTACAAATGTGGTTGGGAGCTGGCAGGGGGTGCGTGGCGACCGGACAGTGCGGGAGCACGCGCTGGAGCGGGCGCGGGGGCGGCAGACCGGCGGGCGCAACCGCCATTGTCCGGCGGTCCCCGTAGCTCGAGTCCAAACTTTGAATTTGAAATCTGGTTTGACAACTTTTGATCAAAACGATGCTTCTGGTGCTCCAAATTTACAACTAAAAATATCTAGAGCTTCAGCACGAATGGGTTTAATTTTCATCTTAAAGTTTGAAGTTCTAAAAGTGTTTCCAAAAATTCATACAAAATTCACAAGTAACAGCATTTCAGATTTGAATTTGAATTTTTGGGCATTCAAAACTTCGTTCAAAAATTTTGTAAAAATACTGTAAATTCGTCTTTTCACATGAGCAATCCAGTGGTGCAAAAATCTAGGGGTGGTGTCTTTATAATTTTTGCATTTCCTTTAGGGGTGGTTAGGGTTAGGGTTTAGTTTAGGTTTTTCCTTTTTCCCTTTTTTATTTTTCTTATTTTCTTTTTCCTAGTTGGGTGATTTAGATTAGTACCTGATTAAGGATGTGATTAGGGTAGTGATTACGTGCTAAACCCTAAATCGTGACATGGGATGTCACATGTGCCCGCCCGGGTAACCCTTGGGAGTTGAAGAACTACCGGCGAAGCCGAACGAGCCACTCCGGGACTACATTCGACACTTTTCCCGGCGTTGCAACGAGCTGCCACATGTCGTGGACGCGGATGTCATTGGGGCCTTCCTCTCCGGAACAAACTGCGAGGCTCCGGTCCACGAGTCGGGGCGAAGCTGCCCGCGAACAGCTCGGGAACTCCTCGACATCGCCACGAGCCACGCCTCGGGCGAGGAGGCGATCGGAGCCCTCCTCCACCGCGACCTCCCCGAGAAAGGGAAGGGCAAGAGGACCGATAGCAACGCGAGCGGGGGGGCCTTCGGCTCCAAGCCCAACAAAAAGAATAAGTCGCGGCCAACCGATGGCCACATGGTAGCCGCGACCGACAAGAAGGGCGCGAGGCAGCCCAACAAAAATCCCCGGACCACTTCGAGAAGAAGTGGAACGGGCCGTGCCCCAACCACGAGTTTCCGGTCAAGCACCGATGCGGGATCGCTCGCCGATGAAGAAGTCCATCACGCAGCACGGGCGGAAGGCGCGCTCGGAGCGTGACCGGGAGGGGAACGTCGGGGTCCGGGCGACGCCGGCGAGGAGAACGAGGAAGGCTTCCCTCGGGCGGAGGGCTGCCTTATGATCTTCGCGAGCTCCGATGCTCGCCGGGCCGACGTTCCGTCAAGCTCGAGCATCGTGAGGTCTTTGCCGCGGAGCCCGCTACCCCGGCTTACCTCAAGTGGTCGGAGCTCCCGATCACGTTTGATCGCGCCGATCACCCGGCGCGAGTCCCGCGGCCGGCCGATACCCGCTCGTGGTCGACCCCATCGTCGCCAAGACGCGCCTCTCCAAGGTGTTGATGGACGGGGCAGCAGCCTTAACATCCTGTACGCCGACGTCCTGGATGATATGGGCATCGAGCACTCGCAAATTCGTCCGAACGGCTCGCCGTTCCATGGCGTCGTCCCTGGAATACAAGTCGTTCCCATCGGGCGGATCGACTCGCCGTCACGTTCGGGACTCCTTCGAACTTTCGAACGGAGACCCTCACTTTCGAGGTGGTAGGATTCCCGGGGGTATACCACGCTATCCTCGGGCGGCCGTGCTACGCGAAGTTCATGGCCGTCCCGAACTATGTCTACCCGAAGCTCAAGATGCCCGGGCCGAAGGGAGTTATCACCGTGGACGCATCTTTTCAGCATGCCTATCGGTGCGACGTCGACAAGCCGTGACCTGGCCTCGGCGCACTTGGCCTCCACCACCGAGTCGGCGGTCATCGGGGAGCGAGCGGTCGAGGATCCGCCGCAGTCGAGCCGTAAATCGGCTTCCTTCGAGCCGGCGGAGGGAATCAAGGAGGTTGCCCTCGACCTCGAAGGAGACGAGAAGAAGACGGTGCGCATCGGCACCTCCCTCTCTCCCAAATAGGAAGGCGCGCTCGTCGACTTCCTCCGCGCGAACGCCGACGATCGCCACTACCCCGGTAAATTTTCTTAAATCTCCCTCCTCCCGATTCCCACGCCGCCGTCTGCAGGTGTACACCCGGCCGCCTGTACTTACTGCGCAGGTCCCACCACTACCGACGGATAAGAACCCACCTCGATCCCCAAACCATGGAAACCGAGACGGTAAAAATCCCACTCCCCTCTCTCGTGCATTCTCGTCCTTTCGTATCCCCTCACCCGCATGCGGAGACGGGAAAAGCCACACACCCCGAGGGAGCGGTTCGGTCATTACTCGACTTCCGCCAAGGTCGAGCGCTCGACCTTGGGGCTCGACCGACCGAGGCTCGACCTCGAAGGTAAGAGGGGATAAGAGGCTGAAACCGTCTCGACGGCCCCGCCCTGTCGAGGTTCGAAGGCTGGCCCGACCGAAGGGTTTGACGGCCGCCTCGAGAAAATATTTCCCGAGCAAGGGAGTGACGTCGATGGGCCCACCTCGCGGCCGCGACCCACGCGCACGAAGCCCAACGGGCATTGACTAGCACGTTCGAGTCCCGGTCGACCTCGACTAAGGGGAATCTCATCATAGAGAGGCATCGAGCCCTCGAAACCCATCGAACGGTTTTGGGTCCCAATCGAAGGTGATCGCACGGATTCACGGAGTTGTCCCCCGGCGGGCCCGACGGAATCTCCCCGACGAGAAATGGCAACTCCGCTCGAACTTTTCCCATTATCGAGCTCCCCGAGCCCCGCGTGCCGGCCCTTCCGGGCAAATCGCGGGTCTGCTCTACCCTCCGTCGCACGAACGCGATGCGGAGGGGAAAACGACCAAGACGAAACACCCCTCGATCGACCGTTCGCAACGCGCGGAAGGCTCGGGGCTGGCATCACGAACACGAGGTCCGACGGCGGGACCGCATCACGATAAGCGTCTCGGCCACGGCATAAGTCCATGACTTATTCCCCGGCTCGGGGCTACTGTCCACCGAACGCGCTCGCGCGCACCCGGTCGAGAAACGCTCCCCACGAGGAACATGTGTAGACGACCCCCACCTCTTGAAAAGATCCCCGGGCGAGTCCTTGACTCATCCGGGGGCTCGAGGCTACTTGTCGGGGAAAGGATTAATGCTGCCACGTGGCGACGTCCGGACCCACCTAATAGAGGGTTAGCACGACCACGTCATAACCAAAGGCTGGCCCACACCCGTGTGGACCGACCAGAAACGGTCCCGGAGACTCACTCGAAGACGCCCGCCCGCACGACCCGGGCGTCTTGGTCGAAGGGTTCCGTCCCGCACGACCCGGACGTCTTAATCGAGAGGCTCCGTCCCGCACGACCTTGGCATCCCTCGCGCTCGACCTCGTGACTCGATCACCAACCGCATTTAATTCCAGCCGCCCGGCACCCACGTGGGCTCGGCTCGGGAATCATTGGAGGGAGGCCCGAGCCCATCCCTCCGCTGCCACCTGCTCCCGTCGGGGCATGCCGATGGGACGTCCCGTTCTCGTTGAAATGGCAGGAGTTGGCGTGGACCGCAGGCTCCGGAGAAGCCGCTGCCCGTTAAATGTACGGACGTACGATTCCCCGTCACGCCCGTCGAACAGGTGTAGCTCAAGGTCGAGCTCGAGTTGCGCCCCATCTCGCACGACCTTCCTCTACAAAGCTCGACTCGGAGGGATAACCATTCTCGCGTCTCGGCCGTGCCCGAAGCATCATCACGTCCGACAAAGAAGGACGGGCATGGCACGTCCAAATCCAACCACTCCGTGAACAGCACCGCCCGCGGCTCCCCCGATTGCGGAGCACTCCACCCCGATGTTCGTCGCTACGGGGACGACGCGATCGCCCGATCAACCCGGACAGAACGTACGACGAGGAGGCCGATTGGACAACGCCGAAGCTCGACCAGGAGACGCGTCTCTCTCTCTCTCTCTCTCTCTCTCTCTCTCTCTCTCTCTCTCTCTCTCTCTCTCTGTAACTCGAGTCCCGCCCTATGACTATAAAGGGGCGAGACTCTTCAACTCACACGAGACGGTCACACAAGACAACGATCTTCAACGCACGCACACTCTTGCACGGAACTTGGAGCACGCTCCTCTCCCATCACTTATGTACTTCACATTTTTCATCTTCGCGCAAGGAACACGACGTCGTGAGACCCCCCCTGCTGGACGTAGGGAGCTTTCCCGAACCAGCATAAACCCTTCGTGTCTTCCCTTGTGCACCATCCGGCCTAAAACGCGCAATCCCCAGGACAAATTCTATAGCCGGTGGTTCGAACACCGACACATATTAATTTGGCTAAGTCATAAAATTGCCAAGCTAATTAGCATAGGTGCTATTTATGCAAAATGCCAAGTTGAACCGGTCAATCCCCATGCATCTAGGAGTCGGTCTTAGAAGGCCAATTTGACGGGTAAGACTTGCGGAGTATGTTAGATACTCGGGCTTTGCCACTACATGTTTATTTACGGGTTTCCCGTAAGCCGGGTTTTGTGATTGTTGTGGTAAGGTGGTTTGGGATGGAGAAGAGCCCAAAGAGTGGACCATTGAATGGGTCCCTAGCTCTCCGACCCATGATGAGTGAGCCATGGCCTAGGCCGGCATGGTTCATTTAAGTTATCTATGTTGTATTTCGCTTCCGCACTTTATTATCGAACAAAGATCATGGTTATGTAAGACTTAAATTCGAACCTAATGTATCTTTTATTTCGAACTCTATGTTGTAATCGAGACCCTATTATGTAAACTTGCAAATCGTGTGTGTTTGTTAATGTGATGCTATGTATTGTTGCTTCGTCAATCATCTCCCAAGGCGATCCGTACCACACTTAACTATCTTTCGGGATAGGGGTGTGACACGAGCTGTGCTTGATCAACTCAAGGAATACCTTAGCAATCCTCCGGTATTGGTACCTCCAGAGCAGACGAGACTATTCGAGTTGTATATTTCAGCAACAACACATGTGGTGAGTACAGTTTTGGCGGTCGATCGGAAGGAAGAAGGACATCTACAGTTGGTGCAGCATCCGGTATATTTTGTAAGTGAAGTTCTTACTGAATCTCGGATACGATATCTTCGATTACGAGAAATTGATATATGCAGTAGTGATAACTTCTCGAAAGTTGAAGCATTATTTCCAAGCGCACCCCATTGAAGTTAAGACTGGGTTTGCTATTGGAGATATTGTGCGGAATCGAGAGGCGATGGGTCGGGTTGCTAAGTGGGCTATAGAACTTGGTCAATACAAGATTACGTTTTCTTCGCGGACCGCTATTAAGGGACAGGCTTTAGCCGATTTTATAACGAGAATGGATGGAGACACAAGTCCCGCAGGGGATTCAAATGTTGGAATATTGGGAGATGTTCTTCGATAGGTCCCTGCAGCTTTCGAGCGCGGGGCTGGGGTTGTATTACTCACCCCACGAAGGAACCTCTCGGATATGTATTACAAATGCATTTCAAAGCTTCAAATAATCTTGCGAAATATGAAGCTCGCTTCATGGACTTCGAGTAGCTATTTCGTTAGGAGTCGGACGGTTGGATATATATGGTGATTCAATGTTGGTGATAAGTCAAGTCAACAAAGTGTGGGATGCTCATGATGATTATATGATCGCTTATCGACGGGAGGTTAGAAAACTTGAAGACAAATTTTATGGTTTGCGATTTTCTCATATACCGCGCAGAAATAATTCTGCTGCGGATGAATTAGCTGGACCGGGATCTTCGAGACAAGCGGTTCCACCTGGTGTTTTTCTTCAAGTATTGGATAAGCCGTCCATAAAGATGGAGCGCAAGGTTACTATTTTGGAGATTACGGATGAAGTGACTTTGAACGATCAAGTGGAGAAGGCGGTCTTGAAAGACCGAGTCGAAGGAGCGGTCTTACCGGATAAGACGAGTGAGCGGAATCAATACCGACAATGTTCGGCCACTTGATGTTATGATTATTGATTCGATTGGCGTACTCCGTACCTTGATTATCTTTAGTCCGGTAAAACTCCGGAAGATAAAGTGGAGAAGCAAAGACTGGAGGTTCGAGCACGAAGTTATTTAATTCTTGAAGGAGAGTTATATAGGCGAGGAGTTAATATTACGATAAAATGTGTATCTGTTTCGATGGCATTCAATTGCTTGAAGACGTGCACAAGGGTATTTGTGGAAATAATGCTTCTTCAAAGAGTCTAGTTGGGAAGGTATTTAGACAAGGATTCTACTTGGCCTACAGCGGCGGATGATGCGCACGAGTGGTCAAGAGTTGTCGGGGATGTCAATTCTTCGCCGATCGACCTCATGCTCCGACTCACGAGTTGCAATTAATTCCAATGACTTGGCCTTTTTCTACTTGAGGGCTGGATATAGTTGGACCTTTTAAAAGGGCGCCGGGAGGATTCACGCATACTTTTGTGGCAGTAGATAAGTTCTCTAAGTGGATCGAGGTTGAAGCTCGTTACTAGTACGACTACGGCCGGAGCGATCAAGTTTACGCAAAACATATTTGTGCGCTTTGGAGTCCCGCACGATATCATTACTGATAATGGGCCTCGGTTTACTTCAAAATTCTTCAAGGATTATACTGAAAGTTTAGGAATCAAGATACAATATGCGTCGGTGTCACATCCGCAAAGCAATGGACAGGTGGAACGAGCTAACGGAATGATTTTGACCGGTCTTAAACCTAGAATTTTTGACCGTTTGAAGCCGTATGCAGGAAAGTGGGTTAAGGAACTGCCCTGGGTGCTTTGGGGACTGCGCACTAATGTTAGTAGGGCTACGGGGCAATCTCCTTTCTCTTTGGTGTATGGATCCGAAGCCATGCTACCTACGAAGTGAATATGGTGTCAGCTCGGGTACAATACTATGATGAAGAGAAATATGAAGATCAGCGCCAAGTTGAATTAATTGCTGCGGAAGAATTGAGGGATTAGGCCTTGATTCAAGCTGCAAAGTATCATCGGAGATTGCGTCGTTATCATGATCGCAATGTTCGAACACGGGAATTCCAAGTAGGAGACTTGGTTCTTCGAAAAATTCAGTCCAACAAGAACAGACATAAGTTATCACCGATCCGGGAAGGACCTTTTCTGGTTAAATCGGTCTCCGGACCGGGGGCTTATAGGCTTATGACCTTAGAAGAAGAAGAAATTCCAAATTCTTGGAACATTGAACAACTTCGTCGTTTTTATACTTAAAAATACTTCTTGTAAATTTTTCCTTTTCATATTATGATAAAGTGATTCTGACTAATGAAAATGTGTTTGCTTTTCGTGTCTCAATATTTAAATTTTGAATTAAATTATCGAGCCAGGGGCTGCTGTGTTAAGAGCGATCCGTGATATTGTGCTATTCCTGAATAATAAGACCAGTTATATAGTCGGTGGGCTGCTTGTATTGAGAGCGATCTGTTTCTTTTCAGTTTAAGACTGGTATGTTCGGGAAGGGAAATAATGTAGCATTTTTCTTATGAATATTGAATGTAAAGCTGCAATGAGAGCAGTTTGTGAAATCTTAACTTTTTTCCTCAGGTTATGTGATCTTGTTAAAGTAAACTATAACTATGAATCTGTGCTGATTAGAGCCAGAATTTAATCATAGTTAGTTTCAGCTGAAATAACCATCATATCTTGGGGCAGAAAAGTTAATAAGTATAATAGTGAAATCAGTATTCATATAGAAAAGAAATCACCATAGCATGATGATCAAGATGTTCGATTACAAAAATAAGATGGCCCTAATACAAAATCTAAATAGCAGGACCGCTGGAAGTACCAGTATCACCGGTCTTAGGATTTTCTTCAAGTCTATCATCCAGCGTTTCTTCGAGAATCGGAAGAGAGTACTTGGTAAATCCCTATCAAGATCTTCAAAACTCGTTCAATTGTTTGCCTAGCGGCGACTCGCTGCATCCCGAGCATCTTGATCCAAAGCAAAAGCTGCTGGAGCTGTGTTTAGAGGGACGCCTGTTGGATCAAGAGGAACATCTTCTATCAACTCCGAAACGGTGCCAAGGAGTGAATTATTCAGCTCGTTGAACCGGTCTTCGATAGTGTCGGGGTGGGCGCCATCCTTGATAAAATTGAAATCACACTCTTCGACCGAAGTCCAAGACTGGATTATAGCGGCGATGTGTCCTCCTCCTGCAGCAGCAACCATCTTTGAATGTTCTTTGATTCTTCTAGGGATCGCCCGGAGCGCGCACTGTACCTGCGGTAAGTTACTGAAAAGACAAGCAAAAATTTAAGAAAAAGATATGTGATGCAGACCGGTATTTTCAAAAGGATGTCATAAGAGTGAACAAAAAAGATGGGACTTACGCCCGTGCTCGATCTCAGCAGCTCGACTCGACACGGTCCCACTCAACACGGGGGTCGGAGTCGGATAATGTCCGAGTCCCTGAAGAATTTCAGACTTGCTCCAAATGCAGAAAATTTGTTCAAATTTTTCTTTTCGCTCTTGTCCTCAATTAAACTCATGGACATGTGCTAAGGCTTCATTGGATGTAACCAGCCACATTCAATCATTCCAACAATGATTACATCCAAATCCGCATGATCCAACGATCAAGAACCAAATGATTTTGAAAATCAAAACATACAAGATTTTTCAAGAATTTTATTTTTCAAAGCAATTACTCTACATCACAGTAGATGTGCAAGCTTTCAAGCCACATTACTAGAATCAAGGATGTTTAGCTCACTCCTTAAATGACAAAAATGGCTTTCATCTAGTGGCTTGGTGAAGATATCGTCCAATTGTTCATCGGTTCTCACATGGCTCACCTCAATATCCCCTTTGATAGAATGGTCTCTCAAGAAATGATAACGGATATCTATATGCTTCGTGCGCGAATGCGCAACGGGGTTATACGCTAGCTTTATGGTACTCTCTTTGTCACATAGGAGTGGAATATGGTTCAATTTATAACCGTATTCCCTTAGAGTTTGTCTCATCCATAATAGTTGTGCACAACAACTACCGGCTGCGACATACTCCGCTTTGGCTGTGGATAGGGCAACAGAATTTTGTTTCTTGGATGACCATGACACTAGGGACCAAGTCCCGGAGGTATTCTTTCTATCCACCTTGTCCCCGGCATAATCCGCATCGGAATAGCCTATAAGGTTGGACTTTGAACCCTTGGGGTACCAAAGTCCTAGGTTGAGTGTGTGCACCAAATATCTCAAGATTCTTTCAACGGCCACCATGTGGCACTCCATCGGAGCATCTTGAAAACCTGCACACATACACACACTAACCATGATATCGGGCCTAGATGCATAAAGGTAAAGCAAGGAGCCGATAATAGAACGATATACCTTTTGATCAACCGGCTTGTCCTTCTTGGTGAGGTCGAGATGGTCGTAGCCATGGGTGTCTTGGCGGGCTTTGCCTTGTCCATGTCAAACTTCTTCAATATATCTTGAGTGTACTTGGCTTGACATAGGAAGGTGCCCTCCTTGAGTTGCTTCACTTGAAAACCTAAAAAGAATGTCAACTCCCCCATCATAGACATCTCGAACCTCTCGGTCATTATCTTGCTAAAATCATCACAAAACGTTTTGTTAGTAGAACCAAATATTATGTCATTGACATAAATTTGTCACACAAAGATGTCATTGTCAAAACGCTTTTTGAAGAGCGTTGCATCGGCCTTGCCCATTTCAAAACCCTCTCTCAAAAGGAAATCCCTAAGGCATTCATACCATGCTCTTGGTGCTTCCTTAAGCCCATAGAGCGCCTTATGGAGTTTGTAAACATGGTTAGGATACTTTGGGTCTTCAAAGCCCGGTGTTTGCTCCACGTACACTTCTTCCTTGATTGGCCCATTGAGAAATGCACTCTTCACATCCATTTGGTACAACTTGAAGTTGTGATGAGTGGTAAAGGTAAGTAGTATTCTTATTGATTAAAGCCTTGCCACGAGGGTAAAGGTTTCATCAAAATCCAATCCTTCTACTTGTGAATATCCTTTTGCCACTAATCTTGCTTTGTTCCTCGTCACAACACCGTCTTCATTTTGTTTATTACGGAACACCCATTTTGTGCCCACAACATTCTTGCCTCTTGGCCTTTCTTCCAATGTCTAAACTTTATTTCTTATGAAGTTGTTCAATTCTTCTTGCATGGCCATCACCCAATCCGAATCCTCGAGTGCATCTTCTACTCTAAATGGCTCCAAAGAAGAGACAAAAGAGTAATGTTCACAAAAATTGCAAACTCAAGATCGAGTGATTACCCCCTTTTCTCTGTCTCCAAGAATTTGCTCTACGGGGTGATCAAGTTGCACACTTTGGTGCACTCTTGGGTGTGGTGGATGTGAGCTTGCTTGACCGTCGTCTTGTTCAACCTCTTGATCATGTGATGTGGTTCATCATCTTGTGCTTGAGCATGATCTTCATTGCCAACTTCTTGATCTTGATCAACTTGATCATGATTTGTGCATGGTTGGTCTTGACTTGGGGGAGGAGGTTGATCTTGATCATTTTGTTGTTCTTACGGTCTCACATCACCAATGGACATTCTCTTGATTGCTTGTCTAGGAGCTTCAATATCTACATTGTCAATAACAACTTGCTCCCCTTGAGAGCCGTTAGATTCATCAAACGTCACCTCCCGTGCAACTTCAACACAACCGGTGGTTTTGCTGAAAACACGATAAGCGTGACAATTTGATCCATACCCAAGCAAGAAACCATCATCGACTTTAGGGGAGAACTTTGAGGCCTTAGGTTTCTTGTTGAGCATAACGCACTTGCTCCCAAAAACACGAAAATACGAGATGTTAGGCTTTTTACCGGTTGGTAGCTCGTATGGAGTTCTCCTCAAAAGTCGGTGGAGATACAACCAGTTGGAGGCGTGACATGCGGTGTTGATTGCTTCGGCGAAAGCGATTGGAGGTCTTGTACTCATCAAGCATGGTTCTTGCCATCTCTATGAGAGTGCGGTTCTTCCTTTCGGCCACTCCATTTTGTTGAGGGGTTTAGGGTGCCGAAAACTCATGCTTGATGCCTTCCTCATCAAGGTACTCTTCAACTTGAGTGTTCTCGAACTCGGTACCGTTGTCGCTTCTTATGGCCTTGATCTTCACTTCAAATTCATTTCGTGCTCTTTTCAAGAAAGACTTGAGTACGTCCTTCACTTCACCTTTATCACACAAAAGGAATACCCACGCGAAGCGAGAGTAACCATCAACAATGACAAGACCATATTTGTTACCGCCAATGCTTATGTAGGCAATGGGACCGAAGAGTTCTATGTGTAGCATCTCCAAAGGCCTTGTGATTGTCACAATGTTCTTGGATGGGTGTGGTGCTCCAACTTGCTTTCCGGCTTGACACACACTTGCAAATTTTATTTTTCTCAAAGCAAACATCCGTTAGTCCAAGGATGTGACCGCCCTTTTGGAGCTTGTGAAGATTTTTCATACCGACATGGGCTAGTCGTCTATGCCACAACCATCCCATGTCGGACTTTGCAACTAAGCATGTTTCATGCTTTGCTTTATCCGTGGTGAAATCCACAACATAAAGCTTTCCTTTGAGCACACCCTCAAAAGCAATCGAGCCATCACTTCTCCTTGATACAATCACACCTTATCGTTGAACAAGCAATTGTAACCCATTCCACAAAGCTGTGAAATAGACAACAAATTGAAGTCAACGTTGTCCACAAGCATAATCTTTGAAAGCGAATGCGGAAAGGTTAAAGGAATGTTACCATAACCCAACACATAGCCTTTTCCATTGTCTCCAAAGGTGATATACTCATTTCTTTCTTTGCTTGGCTCAAATGTTTCGAACATTTTCTTGTTTCCGGTCATATGATTGGTGCATCCACTATCTATCACCCAACATGAACCACCGAAGGAGTATTCCTACAAAACAATTTAAGCTTTATTTTTAGGTACCCAAATTTGCTTGGGTTCTCTTACATTAGTAACAAGTGCCTTGGGCACCCACACACAAGATTTGTGGGTCTTGTTGCGTGGCCCAACATACTTTGCATAGACACGACCATGCTTGTTTCTCATTAGCACATAGGTTGCAACGAAATCATTAAAGAGAGCACCGAGAGGGGTTAGGCACGTTAGTCCGCAAATCACAAATAAGAGCAGATTTGTTAGTATTCTTTATTCGCTTCTCCTTCTTTACTTGCTTCTTTTGGTATTCATCCTCCTTGGTGAACTTGATGAATTCGGTGTCATTCTTGTTGGTCCTTGCATTGTGCTTGTCACCTTGCTTGTAGCCAATTCCATCCTTCACATTTGGTCGCCTTGCATTGTTGTATGCACCTCTTACATGCTCGGCCTTGGCATCATCAATGGCCTTCACCTTCTTTTGTGCTTGTTCTTCAAGCACTTGTACTTGCATCTTCAAGTCGTCGATGATCTTGACGTTTCTTGTGCAAGCTTCAACATCAATCTTGTGGCACCTAGCACACTCATTGCTAGATGAGGGGCAAAACGAAGATTAAGAGGAAGTAGTGTTACACTTAATTTCCTCAAATTCCACTTTAAGAGAATTGTGAGCCTTTTGCAAGTCTGCTCACTTCTCTTGAAGTGACACATTTGTGACTTTAAGTGTCTCACTATCATTTTCAGCTACTTTGAGAGACTTCACCAAGTCCTCATTTTTCTTCCTATCAACTTCTAGGAAGCTTCTCAAGTTCAAGCACCCTTTGCTTCTCTTGAACAAGCATTTCTTCTTGTCTCTCAAGAATCTCCCCTTGCCTCTCATTAGTCTCCTTTTCCTGTTCAATGATGTTCAACAAATCAAACATGTTAGGAATTTGAGAAGTTCCATTGATACCTTGGAGCCTTTTGCCATCATGCACTTGTGTCTGGTGTCATCTTCATCATCGGTCAAGCTTCCAAACAAGGAGGTGTTTGTCGGTGTGAGTCCAATGGCAAGTGATTGAATGCCTCCCTTCTCTTCATCGGTACTTTCTATGCTTCTTTTACTTCTTGTCATCCTTCTTGTTTTGCTTGTTCTTGTAATTCTCCGGACACTCTGCCATGAAATGACCCTTGTCTCCACATATGTAGCACTTGCTTTTGGCTTTTCTTATCTTGCTCTTGTCTTGATAATTCTTCTTGAAGCTTCTTTTCGTCATGAACTTGTTGAACCTCTTCACAAAGAGAGCCATATCATCATCATCGTCATCATCGCTCTCTTCAACCACCTACTTTTTCTTTTCTTGTTCGGCGTTGAGAGCCAAATCATTTTTGCTCCCGCTTGCTCGTTCCTTGTCCCTAAGCAAGGCATTGATCGTATTGCCTTGATCAATTTACTATTTTTGGGATAGCACTTTCCCAATCACATCATTGGTGGTGAAGTACCTAAAGCCATCTTTATCTCTTATGTTGGACACTATGTTGGCATCCCATGATAGCAAGGCTTGTAGCAACCTTGTATTGACATCCAAACCCGGCACTTTTTCTCCAAGTGCCCTCCTCTTGTTCACTATCCTCATCATTCTTTCATATTCTTCCTTTCGTCCTTCTTCCGACCTCATGACAAAATAGTTGAACTCTTCTCTAAGCCCTTCTAGCTTAGACTCCTTTATGCTATCAATGCCCTCATGAACCGTTTCAAGCTTCAACCAAATTAGATGATCTCCTCCAATCCGGCTATCTT
This sequence comes from Chloris gayana, assembly GCA_031894775.1. Taxonomy (NCBI): domain Eukaryota; kingdom Viridiplantae; phylum Streptophyta; class Magnoliopsida; order Poales; family Poaceae; genus Chloris; species Chloris gayana. Next base: position 1,109,280 of record JAUNZO010003803.1, on the reverse strand, counting down.
GTCATACTCAGCGGGACTAAGTACGGATACAAGAGCACTTGCCGCTGTCACATTGCACCTCACATTGAACAACATTCCCACAAGAATCCATGTTGAGTGACATTTCTCACATTTTGATGCATGGAATCCAAGTGTAGCGAGCATCTTTGTTTTCCAATGATCAAAGTATTGACCATCGAAATAGGGAAGTCTTCCGGAGCCCGGTCCAATATGCTCATCCTTTGCATCACTATAGGTGTAGGGCATTTTGTTGTAGTGTATTAGCAATGCATTGAATACATCTCCATCTTTAGCAATTCCTTTGCCACTCTCAATCATCTTGTCATTCCTTGCCTTGAGAATTTGTGACATCCCTGCGGGACCACCAGGAATCGGAACAGAGGGACACTCGACGATGCGAGTTACAACGAAACATCATCTCATACAAGCCAGAATATATACATCATGGTATAATACAACCAAGTTTTCAAAATACAACATTCGTGCAGCGGAAAGATAACATTTATTGAAGTGTCAACATCCTACGAGTATTCAGCGGAAGCTTATTCCGTTACAACTCATCGGACTTAAGACGAAACGACGTGATGCACCGAGCCCTTCGTACATCACGGTCCTCTCTCTTCAAGGTGTGGGGATACGTTCCCACCGAAGGGAACCTCCCTCGAGACACTTGCTCTTCCTCGGAAAACCGCCGTATAAGTCATGATAACACGACTCATTCCCTGTAAGGTAACGAACAAACCTTGAGCATTCTAATACTCAGCAAGACCGACCCGTCAACATGGCACGCTAAGGCCGACGCCTAGAATGCAAAGGCTTTCTCGGTCGTGGGGTTTACTCCTTTGCGAAAAACAGCTTTAAGGCGTGGGTCCTTACTTTCAATATTTTAGCTCGAGTTATGTTCATTAGCCAAGGTGTTTGCAACCTAGCTCTATTCAATCAAGTTTCCAACACAAAATATAATAGATCTTTATCCCTTCATCTCTCATCTTCCTCATCTTACATAAACTTACTACGATGTGACGAGCTAAACAAGTGGTACTCATTACTGCGAGGGACAGCGATTCGAATCGATTTATACCAGCTGGCAAGACCCGACTACACGACGTATACGCATCACCCCGATCGTATACGACAACCTTTCCCGCTAGCACCGACAGCAGACTAGCCATTTCCAACTCCCCGGAAGTACGGCGAAGCCACGACTTCCCTCATGGTCGATCCATCTTCCTCCCGTGAGACTATCCTCTCACCGACGACCGATAAAAGAGAGTTGGCTACGCTACATCTCTCGGGACGACAGGGTACATCGGCTTGCTCGGGCCCATGATACCGAGCATGTAGTACGGTACGTTTCAAACTTGTTCAACTAAGCCGACAACGGTACGGTCCTTGACCAGACACGGACGGGGCTACCACCTTGCAAGACCTCATCTCCGTCTTGCCCTTTCTCCTACGGGGCCCGTCCGGTCTCAACTTCATTATCACTCTCAACATCTTTACTCTCAACACAAACTCTTAGAGCCTCCATGCTTTAAGTGTCCTAACCAGCTACCGTTACCATTATGCATTAAGCTTAGCCGCTATTGAGCTACCTGTACCGAGTAAAGAATAAACAACCGGAACCCTACCATAATGCATCTAGGGTTTCAACCAAACCCTAACACCTAATGCACAAGCATAACTCGTACTAGGTGATAAAGTAAAATATTTAAAACATAGGTGGGATGCACCGGGGCTTGCCTTGAGTTTGTTCGAAGTTAGTCTCCTCGGCGACTGGGTCGATTTCGAGATCCCCGACTCGACTCGCCCTCGGGTGGAACCTCGATTACTTCGTAACCTAGTCGACCAGACAATGCAACGCGATTCACAATCATGTATGCATGAATGCACATGATGAAAGTATGCAAGAGTGCATTAATGAAGTTCCATGGATAATAAGTAATGATTAATGCTTAATTATTTTAGTTAATTAACTAATTATGGGTAAGTATGTTCATTAAGCATTAATTAACAATTAATTATGCTGATTAAAAAGTGTTTAATTAAGATCATTATTAATAAATTTTGTTTTCCTTAATTGCTTGATTAAGGTCAATAATTACTTAAGTTTAATAATTAATTATTCTGATTTATTTTGCAATAAGTAAATAATTACTTTAAGTGATTAAAAGCAATTAAATTATGATCATATAAATAATAATACACTTTAAGTTTAATTTTGGAAAAATAAATTTTATTATTAATTTCGTCTGCAGATATCTCCTTCATTAAACAAAATTGTTTTTCATAATTAAACATTCTATTTACATAAAATAATAGCTTTTCTCTAATAAAGAAGAGGAATTAACTACAAATTATAAATAAATTTATTTAAAATAATTATTTTATTTCACAAATGGATAGATTTCATTTTTCCGAGTCTAACAAAGTTGGTTTGGTATTTTTCTGAATTTTATTGAATTTTCTATGAATTTTGGAAATTTTAATTGAATCTGAAAATAATTAAATTCGAAAGGAAAAAGTTAAAGAGGCTCGGGCCGAAAGTAGCCAGGCCCAAGCAACTTGGCCCGGCCCATAAGGCTCGCGCCGGCCCACACGCTCGGGTCACCACGGCCATGGCCGCGGTGGCCGGAGTGCGGCGATGCCACGCCGGAAAGGCGCGAGAGGGGGTGGGGTAGCTAGGGCTCGGCTCGGAGGACTCCGCAGACCATGAGCAACACCACCATGGTGCCCCCGGTGCGCAGGTCGCCAGGAAGTACGCCGGCGGCGAGCATCCGCGTGCGCGGGGCTCCGGCGAGCTCTAACAACCGATGTGATGCACAACACTTAGGGGAAAAAGGTGTGGGAGCTTCACGGGAACATGAGCAAGGACGGCACGGTGTGGGTTCACTTGGGAGACGGCCGGAGAGTGGTCTACACCGGCGAGGGGAACCGGCGGCGACCCAAGCTCGAAGCAAAAGATCAAATCCGGCGGACCCGAGAAGGAATACTCAGCTCATGATGCCCGGAAGGTAAAGGACTTGTTTGCGCACGTAAGAGATCAAGGATCAAACGAAGAAACTTGTGAGACAGAGAGAATTTTGGAGAGAGGCGGCAACATACCGACGGTGACCGTCGACGGGAAAATGGACGCGAGCTCCGGCTTCACGGCAGCACGGCTTGCTTGAAGATCATGTGGAGGTGCGGCACGAACTCGCGGAGCTGCCGGTGGTAGCGGCTCGTCGGGAAACGACCGGAGGCGGCCGGACGGTGAAGAGAAGGGAGGGGCGGACGGTGGTGGGTGGCGCGAGTCGAGAGAAAAGAGAGAGAGAGGGACACCGCCGGTCCTTTTATCCCCATCCGGCACCGGGTGAGGTGGCGGAAGCAGCTGCGTGTCGACGGGAGCCGGAGGCGCGCGGCCAGCAGGCTGGTGCGTGGCGCCGGCCATCGGCGGTGAGGCGGTTCGGGAGTGAGAGAGGGAGAAGAAAGAGAGTGACGACCGGGGCTCGGGCCATTTTACAAAAACCCCCGAGCTTTCGCCTAATTAGAAAGCAGCCTTCCGGAGCTCCAAAAATTCCGCAAAAATTCAGGGGTGTATTTGAAAAGATTTTAGGCATATTTCCTATTAAGTCCCAGTAGAAAATCCAAATCAATTTCGGATTAGAAATTCATAGTTAAATTAAATAAAGAGACTTTGTTTATTTTTTGCAATTATTTTTACATGACAAAATATTTTCAGTAAATTTTCATAAATCCTAATTTGTGATATTTGAACCTAGAAATGTTAAACTTGAATTTTTCCTCTCATTTCATCTCTTCTTATCATTTCCTTTATTCTTTAGTTAATCCGATAATTTATGCTTATGATTATTATCACATGCTTGATGATCTCACAAATAAAATGTGATGACATGCTCATGAATGCCATGAAATGCATTGTATTACTGTGGGTTGTTACAGCCCTCCCCCTTACAGGAATCTCGTCCCGAGATTCACGATCGAACGACTAAATGATGGTACTAAAGAACTCGGGGTAATTTGATCGAAGAAACTCTTCTTGCTCCCAAGTAGCTTCAGTTTCCGAGTGATTACTCCATTGAATCTTGTAGAACTTAATGGTCCGATGTCGAGTTACTCGAGCCTTGGTGTCAAGAACTTCGACCGGACGTTCGTCATACGTCAAATCTGGTTGTAACTCGTTCCACCTCGACTGTCGGTATATCCATGGGTGGTTTTAAACACTTCTTCGGTTGAGATACATGAAATATGTTATGGATGCCTTCCAAGTGGGGCGGCAACTCCAGTCGGTACGCCACGGCTCCACATCTTTCCAAGATTGGATAAGGTCCGATGTATCGTGGTGCTAACTTGCCCTTGATTCCAAACCTTTGAACACCTTTGGTAGGAGATACTCGGAGATAGACTTGATCTCCAACCTGAAATACTAATTCTCGTCGCCTCTTGTCGGTATAACCGATCTGTCGAGATTTAGCCCTCTTGAGGTTCTGTTGAATGAGACGGACTTGTTCTTCCGCATCTCTTACTAGGTCCGGTCCGAAGATCATTCTTTCTCCACTTTCGGACCAATTCAAGGGTGTACGACAACTACGTCCATATAGAGCTTGAAATGGCGACATTCTTGCACTCTCTTGATATGCTGTTATTGTAGGAGAACTCTGCCAAAGGTAAGCACTTTTCCCAATCCTTGCCATAAGTTAAGATACATGCTCGAAGCATATCCTCGAGATATTGATTGATCCTTTCTGTTTGGCCATCGGTTTGAGGATGATATGCCGAGCTTCGTATCAATTTGGTTCCCGAGGATTCTTGTAATTGTTCCCGAATCTAGAGACAAATTGGGTTCCTCTCGTCTGATATAATGGTCTTTGGTACTCCATGCAAACGAGAGAATTCGAGCAATGTAGAGTTCTCGCATACTTCTCGGTAGTGTACCGTGTATGTACTGGAATAAAGTGAGCAGACTTCGTCAGCCGGTCCACAATGACCCAAATAGAGTCGTGTTTTCGTGGACTTAGTGGTAATCCCATGATGAAATCCATGCTGATGTCTTCCCACTTCCATTCGAGGAATACTCGGAGGTTGTAAGGGTCCTGCTTGCTTTAAGTGCTCGGCTTTGACCCGTCGACGGACATCACACTCGTTGACATACCTTGCTATCTCTCGTTTCATTCTTGTCCACCAAAACCTCTTCTTCAAGTCTTGATACATCTTATTGGTTCCAGGATGAATAGAATACTTGGACGTATGAGCTTCATCCATTATCTTCTTGCGAAGTTCCAAATTCTTAGGCACTACAAGCCTATTCTTGAACCGAGATAACACCTTCGTCATCCTTTCGGAAGCACTTGACTTCTCCTTTCGGAGTCGTCTTTTAATGTGTTCCATACCAGCATCCTTCTGCTGAGCTGCCACCACTTCTTCACGAATGGTAGGAATAAGAGCCAGATTTGTCAATGCTCCATATGGAATAATCCGAAGATTCGGCTCTTCACTCCCTTCCGGAGATGCTTGAATCATGAGTTGAGACATGAGATTATTGCAATGAACCTTGCGACTTAAGGCATCGGCTACCACATTTGCCTTGCCTGGGTGATAGTGAATCTCAATCTCATAATCCTTTATCAGCTCCAACCACCTTCGTTGTCTCATATTAAGGTCTGTTTGGGTGAAGATGTACTTGAGACTCTTGTGGTACTGTGTATAAATGTACCAAATTACCCAAGAGATAGTGTCTCCATCCTTTCAATGCGAGTACCACCGCTGCTAGTTCCAGATCATGGGTAGGATAGTGTTCCTCATGACGCCTTAGTTGTCGAGACGCATAAGCGATCACTCGGCCTTCCTGCATCGGAACACATCCAAGTCCCGTGCCGGACGCGTCACAATACACATCAAAAGGCTTCGTCGGATCCGGCTGAGCAAGTACTGGAGCTGTAGTCAACAACTTCTTTAACGTTTGGAAAGCTTCTTCACATTCTTTGCTCCATACATACTTCTTATCCTTCTCCAATAGTTTAGTCATTGGCTTGGCGATCTTTGAGAAGTTTGGGATAAACCTTCTATAATAACCAGCCAATCCCAAGAAACTTCGATCCGAGAGACAGACTTCGGGGTTTCCAATTCAATACATCTTGAACCTTGCCCGGGTCAACGGCCACTCCTTCGGCTGATATTACATGACCTAGGAACGGTACTTCTTTCAGCCAAAATTCACACTTGCTGAACTTAGCATAAAGTCGATGATCCCGTAGTCGTTGCAACACAACTCTTAAATTATTGGCATGTTGCTCTTGCGACTTAGAGTAGATCAAAATGTCGTCAATGAATACCACGACAAATTTGTCTAACTCAGGCATGAATACGGAATTCATGAGATACATGAAATGTGCTGGTGCGTTGGTCAATCCAAATGACATCACCAGATACTCATAAAGTCCATACCGGTGGAAAATGCGGTCTTCGGTATATCTTCGACTCTTATCTTAATCTGATGATATCCCGAGCGAAGATCTATCTTGGAGAAGACTTTAGCTTCCATCGGTTGATCAAACAAGATATCAATCCTCGGCAGAGGGTATTTGTTCTTAATGGTAACCGAATTCGGAGGTCTATAATCCACACATAGCCTCAAAGTCTTGTCTTTCTTCTTTACAAACAAGGCTGGGCATCCCCATGGCAATGAACTTGGACGTATGTATCCTTTGTCCAGCAATTCCTTTAGTTGTACCTTCAATTCTGCCAGCTCATTTGGTGGCATCCGATACGGCCTTATTGATATTGGTGCGGTTCCGAGTCGTAACTCTATCTTAAACTCTACCGCTCGGTCCGGCGGTAGTCCCGACAAGTCGTCCGGAAAGACATCCGGATACTCATAGACTATGGGTATATCCTCCGGACTCTTACCCACAATCTTATTGACCATTGGCAGCATAGCTTGAGGAAAAGTTAAGAGCAAGCAATCTCGACCATGAACAGGAGAGTGAAGATATACGGCGCGAGATGCTATATCCAATACTGCCTTATGGAAGTTCATCCATTGCATGCCAATAATTGCATCTAACCCTTGCCCATCCAGGATGATTAATGAAGTAGGATAAACCTTGTTACCCAATCTTAATGGCATGCTTGGCAGCCGCTTCATTAGTAAGGACTCTACCCCAGGTGTTGAGATGATATGTGTCCATGTCAACTTAGATGGTGGGATGTAATGCTTGAGTAATGTAGGACTTGTCGATGAAATTATGTGTAGCACCCGAATCAAATAAAACCATAGCAGGATGTTCAGCGATAGAAAACATACCCGCTAAGATTTGTCCTCCTTCGGGCAACTCCTCGAGCTGTAGTAAAGTTGGCACGGCCTGTCTTCACTTGTGTATTCTTAGCTGGTGCCCTCTGCTGGTTCTGCGGCTGTCCTTGAGGTCGAGGTGCATATGGTGCCTTCGAGGATATGGACAATCTGCGGTAGTAGTGTCCTGTACGGCCACAATTAAAGCATGGCGGTCCATTCTCGTTGTGGTGCTCGACCCACCGGTCGGGGATTTTGGAAGTTCTGTTGCTGATAGGGCGGACGATACCGATTCGGCCGCTGTTGCTGAGGTGGCTGGGGTGATTGATTTTGCCGGTAGAAATTGGGACGAGAGGGTGTATGCTGATAACGCCGACCCGAGGGTGCGGTGTAAACCAGCCTGTACTTGGATGGTCCCCCACTTCCTTGTCCCGTAGCCGGCCTCTTCTTGTTCTTCTCCGTCCGATGCGGACGGATCGAGTCTTCCGAGTGCAATAGCGTCACTCACAAAGTCGGTGAAGCTGTCGGTTTTGTTCAACACCAAGCGAGACCGTAGCTTAGTACTCATTCCCTCCTTGAACAGGTTCTTCTTCTTGGCATCGGTGTCCACATGTTCGGGAGCATACCGAGCAAGGCGGTTGAATACCTTGGAGTAGGCGTGAACAGTCATATCCCCTTGCTTCGGTGAGAGGAACTCCTTTCTCTTCGATTCATTAAGCCTTCCGGAATATGATGCTCTCTCGAAGGCTTTGGTGAACTCTGCCCATGAAATCGATGTCCGGGAGGGAACATTGCTTTGTAGTTGGCCCACCAAGCTCCAGCGAATCCTTGCAACTGCTGGGAAGCAAAGAGGGTCTTCCGATGATCCGTGCACGGGAACAGCTCCAGCTTCGATTCCATAGTACGCAGCCGGTTGTCGGCTTCCAAGGGCTCACCCGCATCCGAGAAGACCGGGGCGAACCGATAAGAAGTCCGAGAAAGTCACCCTTTCCTCCGGTGCATTGCGGCCCTAGTGACGTTCTTGGGGAGCAGTGTTGCGGACCGGTTGCTCTAATAATTCCCGCTGTTCCGCGCGAGAATCCAGATCGTGCTGCGATGGCTTGTGCCAAGGTCGGGGGTGGTGGTGGTGTCTCCGCCCCGCGTTGAGAAGTCTCGGGCTCATCGCGTCTTCTTGTTCCAACCATTCTGTCCAAGAAAGTTTACGTTAGACATCTTCATTCCAACTTACTAATGGAAGGACGGAAATACGTATATGAGGGCTCCCAAGGAATCTTTATGCAACAAGCCATCTTTATTAAAGCAACCACCAAATCCAATAACACATATTTCTACACTCACGTTACAACGGTTCCTATGATACACTCGGGCGTGGTTACATCACGCCCCTTATTTAACTAGCGCCCGATTTACATACTAGCTTTCTCACTCACTACTAGCTAGCACTCCACTATTCTTCGCGACGCTCTGGATGTCACCTCGGGCGTGGTTCCATGGATAATAAGTAATGATTAATGCTTAATTATTTTAGTTAATTAACTAATTATGGGTAAGTATGTTCATTAAGCATTAATTAACAATTAATTATGCTGATTAAAAAGTATTTAATTAAGATCATTATTAATAAATTTTGTTTTCCCTAATTGCTTGATTAAGGTCAATAATTACTTAAATTTAATAATTAATTATTCTGATTTATTTGGCAATAAGTAAATAATTACTTTAAGTGATTAAAAGCAATTAAATTATGATCATATAAATAATAATACACTTTAAGTTTAATTTTGGAAAAATAAATTTTCTTATTAATTTCGTCTGCAGTATCTCCTTCATTAAACAAAATTGTTTTTCATAATTAAACATTCTATTTACATAAAATAATAGCTTTTCTCTAATAAAGAAAAGGAATTAACTACAAATTATAAATAAATTTATTTAGAATAATTATTTTATTTCACAAATGGATAGATTTCATTTTTCCGAGTCTAACAAAGTTGGTTTGGTATTTTTCTGAATTTTATTGAATTTTCTATGAATTTTGGATATTTTAATTGAATCTGAAAATAATTAAATTCGAAAGGAAAAAGTTAAACAGGCTCTGGGCCGAAAGTAGCCAGGCCCAAGCAACTTGGCCCGGCCCATAAGGCTCGCGCCGGCCCACACGCTCGGGTCACCACGGCCATGGCCGCGGTGGCGGAGTGCGGCGATGCCACGCCGGAAAGGCGCGAGAGGGGGTGGGGTAGCTAGGGCTCGGCTCGGAGGACTCCGCAGACCATGAGCAACACCACCGTGGTGCCCCGGTGCGCAGGTCGCCGGGAAGTACGCCGGCGGCCGAGCATCCGCGTGCGCGGGGCTCCGGCGAGCTCTAACAACCGATGTGATGCACAAAACTTAGGGGAAAAAGGTGTGGGAGCTTCACGGGAACATGAGCAAGGACGGCACGGTGTGGGTTCACTTGGGAGACGGCCGGAGAGTGGTCTACACCGGCGAGGGGGAACCGGTGGCGACCCAAGCTCGAAGCAAAAGATCAAATCCGGCCGGACCCGAGAAGGAATACTCGGCTCATGATGCCGGAAGGTAAAGGACTTGTTTGCGCACGTAAGAGATCAAGGATCAAACGAAGAAACTTGTGAGACGAGAGAGAATTTTGGAGAGAGGCGGCAACATACCGACGGTGACCGTCGACGGGAAAATGGACGCGAGCTCCGGCTTCACGGCAGCACGGCTTGCTTGAAGATCATGTGGAGGTGCGGCACGAACTCGCGGAGCTGCCGGTGGTAGCGGCTCGTCGGGAAACGACCGGAGGCGGCCGGACGGTGAAGAGAAGGGAGGGGCGGACGGTGGTGGGTGGCGCGAGTCGAGAGAAAAGAGAGAGAGAGGGACACCGCCGGTCCTTTTATCCCCATCCAGACACAGGGTGAGGTGGCGGAAGCAGCTGCGTGTCGACGGGAGCCGGAGGCGCGCGGCCGATAGGCTGGTGCGTGGCGCCGGCCATCGGCGGTGAGGCGGTTCGGGAGTGAGAGAGGGAGAAGAAAGAGAGTGACGACCGGGGCTCGGGCCATTTTACAAAAACCCCCGAGCTTTCGCCTAATTAGAAAGCAGCCTTCCGGAGCTCCAAAAATTCCGCAAAAATTCAGGGGTGTATTTGAAAAGATTTTAGGCATATTTCCTATTAAGTCCTAGTAGAAAATCCAAATCAATTTCGGATTAAAAATTCATAGTTAAATTAAATAAAGAGACTTTGTTTATTTTCTGCAATTATTTTTACATGACAAAATATTTTCGATAAATTTTCATAAATCCTAATTTGTGATATTTGAACGTTAAACTTGAATTTTTCCTCTCATTTCATCTCTTCTTATCATTTCCTTTATTCTTTAGTTAATCCGATAATTTATGCTTATGATTATTATCACATGCTTGATGATCTCACAAATAAAATGTGATGACATGCTCATGAATGCCATGAAATGCATTGTATTACCGTGGGTTGTTACGGAATTGCTTCATCCGGTGAGTTTTCATCACCTACTTCAACGGTTGGTTTTGGTAGAACTTCACCACTAGTGGCTGCATCTTTGCCTTCCTTGTTGTTTGTCATCTTTGATCTTCAAGCGGTGAGGCTTCAACGAAGATACCCGCTCCGATACCAATTGAAAGTCGCCTAGAGGAGGGGGGGTGAATCGGCGATAATCCCGAAAATCACTTAATTTAACAAATTAGAAACGTAGGAAAGATTTGTCCGACTCCAATGTCCGACTATAGTAGGACAAAGTCCGACTCGGACTAATATCCGACTAGAGTAGGACAATGTCCGACTTTCTCATGCGAAAAGTAGATCGGCAGACCAAGTTGGACAAATCCACGGGTAATAAACAACAAGCAAGCAGCTAGCAACTCAAGAAAGCTAGGGCAACAAAGGCACAAGTAAGCAAGCCACCTACACAAGTTAATCTAGGCATTTAAGCAAGAACAACCTAAAGCTATAGCACACAAATTGCAAGAAACTAAAGGAGACAAGGAGATACATAATTTTTCACCGAAGTTCAGCTCCACCTAGGAGCCTACGTCTTCGTTGAGGAGTCCACCAAGGACCGGGTTGCTATCAACCCTAAACCTCTTGAAGCCACCACAAAGGCCGGCTTAAAATCCACTAAAACAAAACTCCACGAAGGGAGGGGCAATGCGGACGACTCGAGTCACAACCACAAGCTTGGGAGCTCGCCGGGTAACGCCTAACCATCTAGGGGATGAATCCCCAAGAGTAACAAACACAACAAGCACCGACGATGAGAATGAATCAAGTGCTCTTGAGATGGTGATGAAGCTCATCGAATTTTCCTCATCCAGCAAGGATTGGAGTGCGGAATCAATTTCGAAGAAGAGGAGTGCTTGGGAGAGTTTGGGAGTGTATTTGAGTGTGGGGAAAATGCCAACCGGCCAAAGAGGGATGAAGTCCCCTTTTATAGTCGGGGCACTCAAAAGAGCCGTTGGGCTCGATCCGACTCGGACTTTGTCCGAGTGAGTCGGACTAAGCCCGACTTAACGAGGTTTTTCGCTCCGGAGTCCGGTCGAGAAATCCGACATAAGTCGGATATGTCCGAGTATATAACGAGTCGGATATTGTCCGACGGAGTCGGACATTGTCCCACTCCTAGGGTTTCGAGAGAGTGGCGGACTCTCCGGAGTCCGAGTGAAAGTCCGAGGGTCGGACATTGCTAGAGTCGGACTTTGTCCGATCGAGTCGAACATTGTCCGACCGAGTCGAACATTGTCCGACAACCCCGTGTGTAGCGCTCTTGAGTCCGACTCCAAAGTCCGACCGAGTCGGACATTATCCAACTGCCCCTAATTTTCACGAATGGCAAGTTTTCCGGAGTCCGACTCAAATGTCCAAGTGACTCGGACTTTGTCCGACTCCTGGGAAGTGGAAATGTTTAAAAAGAATTTAAATAAGAGTAAATAATGTGTTTAACATTTTCTATTGCTTAAACATAACAAATAAAGATTTTTAAAAGTTTCCTGAAATTATTTTGCCTTGTAAAAATATTTACAAGAAATAAATAAAGCTTCTTTTTTTAATTTATCTATGAATTTTAATCCGAAAATAATTTGGAATTTAACCTGGACTTAATAGGAAAAATGCCTAAAATACTTTCATTTACACCCCTGAATTTTTGGGGAATTTTCCGAGCATGGGAAGCGTAGTTTTTAATTACGCGAAAGGCCGAGGGTCTTTTTGCAAAAATGCCGGGCCTGGCCCGGCGCCGACCTCTCTTCTTCCTCTCTCTCTCCCGCGCTCACTCACCGCCGCCCGCGGTTGAACCGCCTCCCGGCGGCGCCGCCACGCAGCTGCTCGCTCGCCTCCCTCACCGCCTCCCTGGTCGGATAAGACTCCCCTGCCGTGCTTACACCTCCCTTTCCTCTCTCTCATTTCCTCTCCTCGCCCATCGCCATAACCGCCTCCCTGGTTCACCGCCGGCGAGCCGTCTCAACCTTCCCCGTCCGAACCAATGCCACCACAAGCACCGTAGGAGCACCCTTAAGTGCAAGGCAACCGGTCCGGATCCAAGAACAACAACAAGCGCAAGGCGAGATCACCTTGTTGCAGTCGTCGACCAATCTCATGGAGGGGATCGACCAGGCACCTCCTAAGAGAGGTCCAAAAGAACGACTTTCGTTTGAGACACTATCGGAAGGCCCTTGCATGATTCATAATGCGAATCATAAAGCCAAGGAGTGCGTCCTTTTAAGACCATTCGCTCAATTCGCTTTAAAGGTAGCACCCGGTCCGGACATCGGAACCAGCAAAAGGATAAGGGCAAAGCTAAGGAGCATGATGATAAGGAAGATGATGGAGGCTTCCGGGAGCCGGCAAGGAGGTGAACTTCATTCACGGAGGCCCGGATGCATACGAGTCGAAGCGAAAGCGAAGTTGGCGCTCGGAAAAGTTAACACCATTGCTCCTGCTACCCCCGAATACCTACGATGGTCGGAGGTGCCGATCACATTCAGCGAGGCCGATCATTCGAAGGTATCGCCTAAAGCTGGTAGATATCCGCTTATTCTAGCTCCCATTGTTCGGAATGTACGATTGAAGAGAACTTTCATTGATGGGGAAGTTGCTTGGACATCCTTTTTGCTAAAACCCTGCCGAGCTTGGCCTCTCCGTGGCGGACTTGGATCGCGAGTGTTTCACCGTTTCATGGTATAATACCCGGTCGAAACGAGTTATCCATTGGGGCAGATTTCTCTGCTAGTGACTTTTGGGACAAAGGAGAACTATAGAAGGGAGAATATTATCTTCCGGGTAGCTGACATCGACTCAACATATCACGCAATACTTGGAAGACCGGCTCCGGCAAAGTTTATGCATATCCTCAATTATCGGTATTTGATGTCTGAAGATGTCGAGACCGCTTATGCTTGTGAGGTACATAGCACCGAATTGGCTTCTCGAGTCAATTCGGAGGAAGAACGCGAGAAATCGGAGAAGCGAGCTGAAACTCTAGAAGCGTAGGCAAGGTTGGAAGACGAAGTTCCGGCCAAGAAGATTGCCAAGGAGAAGGCGAAGACCGATGCGGTTGCTTCCAAGACTATTCAGACTTGATAAGTCGACCCCTCCAAGGTCACCCATATAGGGGCTGACATGGGGGACAAATAGGAAAGCGCGCTCATTCTTTTCCTCCAGGAAAATAGGAATATCTTTGCATGGCAGCCTTCCGACATGCCGGGTGTTCCTAGGGAGAAGATTGAGCACACACCGTTAGTGCGTTCGATGCGAAGCCGTCAAGCGAAGCTCCGGAGGTTTGCTCAAGATCGCAAGGAGGCCATTAAGAAGGAGTTACCTAGATTGTTAGCAGCTAAGTTCATTAGGGAGGTGTACCATCTAGATTGGCTTGCAAATCCCGTCCTTGTACCAAAAAAGAATACTAAAGAATTAAGAATGTGTGTCGATTATATTGATCTCAACAAAGCTTGCCCTAAAGACCCTTTCACGCTGCCTCGGATTGACCATGTTGTTGATTCGATCGCCGGCTGCGAGCGTCTTTGTTTCCTTGATGCTTATTCGGGGTACCATCAAATCTCCCGAAGGTCGAGGATCAAATAAAGACCGCGTTTATCACCCCCTTTGGAGCGTATTGCTATACAACAATGCTGTTTGGATTAAAGAATACAGAGTGCTACGTATCGGCGTGGCATCCAACGTTGTCCGGATTCGCAACTTGGAAGGAATGCAGAAGCTTATGTTGACGGCATCGTGGTGAAATCTCGAAAAGCCGAGGACCTTCTCTCTAACCCGGCGGAGACCTTCGATGATCTGCGGAGTTTTTCCATGAAGCTTAATCTCGGAAAATGCGTGTTTGGGGTTCGATTTGAAACATTGCTGGGATATCTCGGTATCGTGGCGAGGTATTGAAGCTAACCCGGAAAAGATTCAGACGATTGTTAACATAAAACCTCCAAGCTATTTGAAGGATGTTTAGAATTTGATCGACACTATGGCTGCGCTTCGCCGTTTCATTTCAAGACCGGGGTTAGGGCCCTTCCGTTCTTCAAGTTGCTCAAGAAACAAGATAAGTTCGAATGGACGAGATGAGGTACGAGCCGCATTTGACCAGCTCAAGGAGTACCTTAGTAACCCTCCGGTATTAGTACCTCCAAAACCCGATGAGACCATTCGGTTATATATCTCTCGCAACTACTCATGTGGTGAGCACGGTATTGGCGGTCGACCGGAAGGAAGAAGGACATCCGCAATTGGTACAACATCCGGTGTATTTTGTAAGTGAGGTCCTTACCGAGTCTCGGATGCGATATCTCCGATTGCAGAAATAAATATATGCTATAGTGATAACCTCTCAAAAGTTGAAACATTATTTTCAAAGGCATCCCATTGAAGTCAAGACTGGGTTTGCTATTGGGGATATTGTACGTAATCGGGAGGCGATTGGCCAAGTTGCCAAATAGGCTATAGAACTTGGACAATATGAGATTACCTTTTCTTCGCGGACAGCTATTAAAGGACAGGCCTTAGCTGATTTTATTACTCGAATGGCTGGAGACGCAAGTCCCGCAAACGATTCGGACTCGGAGTATTGGGAAATGTTTTTTGACGGGTCCCTGCAGCTTTCGAGCACGGGGGCTGGGGTTGTATTTCTTACCCCACAAGAGGAACCTCTAAGATATGTGTTGCAAATGCATTTCAGCGCTTCGAATAATATCTGCGAGTATGAAGCTTTGCTTCACGGACTTCGGGTAGTTGTTTCATTAGGAGTCGAAGACTAGACATATATGGTGATTCGATGCTTGTAATCAGTCAAGTTATCAAGGTATGGGACGCTCATGACGATCATATGATAGCTTACCTTGAAGAAGTCGGAAAGCTTGAAGATAAATTTGATGGCCTCGTGGTTTTCTCATATACTACGCGGAAATCATCGAGACAAGCAGTTCCGCCGGGTGTTTTCCTTCAAGTGCTGAATAAGCCGTCTATTAAGATGGAGCGCAAAGCTAGTATTACAGAAATAGCAGCCAAGGAGGCGGTCTTTGTGACATCCCCTCCGGGATACCAAGGACTCGGTACGGGGGACACTCGACGCAGCGAGTTACAACGGTTCATCATCTCATACAAGCCAGAATATATACATCATGGTATAATGCAACCAGGTTTTCGAAATACAAACATTGTACAGCGGAAGCATAATACATTAATGAAGTTTAACAACCTACGAGTCTTGCAGCGGAAACTTGTACTTTACAACAAAAGACCACTAGCGTGATGTACCGAGCCCGTCGTACACCACGATCCTCCTCGCTCGGGACGTCGGGATCTGTTCCCACTTGAGGGAACCACCCTCGGGACACGGCTCCTCTTCCGGACAGCTACCGTAACGATCGTGGAAGAACAACGCTTGCCCTGAAATTATAACGAGCAAACCCCGAGTATTCTAATACTCAGCAAGATCGACCCGATCAACGAGGCACGCTAAGGCCGACGCCTAGTATGCAAAGGCTTTACGGTCTGTGGAGTTGACTCTCTTGCGAAAACGGCACTAATAATTGATCCTTACTTTCAAGTCTTAGCTCACAATTAAGTTCATTAGGAACCAAAGTTTGCAGTCTACAACTACTGCAATCAAGTTTGCAACAAAAGATCATTTGCGACCAACAATTCTTTCATCTCTCATCCTCATCTTCTAGTTGATTACTACGATGTGACGAGCTAAACAAGTGGTACTCATTACTCGCGAGGGACAGCGATTCGAATCGATTTATACCAGCTGGCAAAACCCGACTACACGACGTATACGCATCACACCGATCGTATACGACAACCTTTCCCGCTAGCACTCGGCAGCAGACTAGCCGTTTCCAAACTCTCCCGGGAGTATGGCGAAGCCACGACTTCCGTCGTGATCGACCCATCTCCCTCCCGTGAGACTATCCTCTCACTAACAGCTGGCAAAAGAGAGATGGCTACGCTACATCTCCGGGGCGATAGGGTACATCAGCTTGTCGGGCCCATGATACCAGACATGTAGTGCGGTACGTTCAAACTTGTTCAACTAAGCCGACAACGGTACGGTCCTTGACCAACTCGGACGGGGCTACCACCTTGCAAGACCTCATCTCCGTCTTGCCCTTTCTCCTACGGGGCCCGTCCGGTCTCGGCTTATTAACATCTTCACTTCCACTCTCCTCTTTCTCTTATCATTCTTCTTAGCATCGAAGCGAACCGATCATTATCCTATCTCTTGCGAGTAGTGTATGACACCACTCGACTTCTACCGATTCCCTAAGACATAAGCTTAGCAGTTATCGAGCTCGATTGAGCTACCTGTACCAAGTATAGCATAAACAAATGGAAACCTATCTCATGCATCTAGGGTATCAAGCAACTCCTATAACTTAATGCACCATCATGACTCATTACTGTGATAAAAGAAAAGACTTTAAAAACATAGGTGGGATGCATCGGGGCTTGCCTTGATTCGAGTCGAAGTCGGCTTTCTCGTGTGTTGGTCGACTTCGAAGTCTCCGTCTCCTGCCTCGATCTCGGATGGAACTTCGAGCACGCCGTGACCTAGGTCGACCAACAATACGCCGCGAATCACAACCATGCATGCATGAATGGATATGACAGGATGTGCAATGATTGTATTAACCAAGATCGTTAATAAGCAATTACTCATTAATTAAGCTTGTTAATGATTAACCATTAATCACGTTCGTTAAGCAATAAGTAATAATTGATCATGGTCATTAATTATTGCTTAATCAAGGTCATTAATTAACAACTAATCTTGTTTATTAATTAACAAATACTTATGTTCAGTAATTAACCATTAATCATGTTCATTAGTTAACAATTCATGATTAATCATTAATCAATGGAAGGTACTAACATATAGAGTATTAAACTGGGATCACATGAAATGACGGTGTTTCGTTGAATTTTGGCAAATAGTTTTCACAAACACTTTCGTCTGCAGTATCTCTAATTTTTAAAGAAATTTATTTTTCAAAAACAATTAATAATTAACATAAAATAATAGCTCATCTTAATTAAAGAAAGGTGATTAATTAAACTATGAAATTATAATTTCTCAAATTAGGTATTTGAATACATAAATAAATAGAAAATAATTTTATGAGTTTAGCGAACTTTGTTTGACATTTTTCTGATTTTTGTGGAATTTTCTACGAATTTTCAAAGTTTGAATAAAATCTGAAAACAATTAAATTCGAAGAAAACAAGTGGACTCACTTTGGGCCGAACCGAGTTGGCCCACGTGCGGGCGGCCCATGGCTCGCGCGCGGCCCAACTCGAGGGCAGGCGCGGCGGCCATAGCCGTGGCGGCCGGAGTAGGGCGGCGCCTGCCGGAGTTAGTCGGATGGCCGCAAATCTCGACGCGATGACGCTTTTCGGGCTCGGAGAAGTAAGGAGAACACGAAGGTGATGACCCCTTCGCCGGAGGACGACCGAAAGTGCCTCGACGGCGAGAGGCGGCCGAAGGAGATGTTCGGCGAGGCACCGGCGGCGTGGTAGTGGACCAAAGAGGAAACCGTCACCTCCGTAAGCTTCCTCGGTTGAAAGAGAACACCGGCACGGGGATGGTTGGCCTTGAAGCCGGCCGGAGAGTGGACTTCACCGGCGAGGCGAAGCCGGCGGCGGTCCGAGTTTGGGGAAAATGGTGAAATCCGCGGCACTCGATGGACGACTCTCGTTGTTGAGTTTGTAGAAGATGTATGGGGAGGTTGCACGGCCGTGGAAGCAAGAAGCGTGCGGAATCGTTCCCCGTGGGAGCCGAATCTGGCGGCGCGGCCGTGGTAACGACTCAAGGAAGAATGGCCTCGATCTTGGGCTTTAGTGCGGGGAAACTCGATTGGATGCCATGGCGAGTTTCGGGAGAGGACGGCGCATCATCCGGGGTTGGTGGCTCATGCGGGGAGGGTTCGAGGCGGCCGGGCAGCGTGGGACGGAGAGGGCGGACCGGCAGCAGCGTTTCGGGAGTGAGCTCGGGGAGGAAGAACAAGACTTGGGCTCGGGTTTTTATCCCCACGGAGCGGAGAGGTGAGGTGGCGGAGAAGCACCTGCGTGGCACGGCCGGGCGAGGGCGCGCGGCCGGGGCTGCCGCGGTGGCGCCGAGAGGCGGTGGTGGTGCGTCGGTTTGAAAAGGGAGAGAAGAAAGAGATTTGGCCACCGGTCTGTTTTGGAAATTTTACAAAAACGTCCTTCTGTTTTTACTTAATTGAAAAGCATACTTCCACGGCTCGAAAAATTATGCGAAAATTCAGGGTTACATTTGAGAATATTCTGGATCTTTTTCCTTTTAGGACGAAGATCAAATTCCAAATAAATTTCGAATTAAAAATTCAAGTTGAAATTAAAAAGGAAAGTTTTCATTATTTCTTGTAGACAATTTTACAAAATAAAAATAATTTCATATCAACTCCATAAATCTTTTATTTTTATGTTTAATCAACAGAAAATGTTAAACTCCAAAATTTCTTTTATTTACTTTCCTCTTTTAAGAACTTAATTTTAACTTAGGTTAATGTTAGTATTTTATGTGCATTTTTAACACCAAAAGAATTAGTTTTAAAAATGCAACATGATGACATGATCATGAATGACATGAGATGCATTTTTGTTTGTGAGGGTTGTTACGGTCTTGGAAGCCAAGGACGAGGAAGCGGTCTTGAAAGCCAAGGCCGGTCTTGGAAGCCAAGGTCGTGGAAATGATCTTGCAACGAGAAACTCAATCACTGGAGGTTATGATAATTGATTCCGATTGGCTTACCCCATATCTCGAGTATTTACGATCCGGTAAAACTCCGGAAGATAAGGTCGAGAAGCAAAGACTGGAGGTCTAGGCACGAAGTTACTTGATTCTTGAAGGAGAGCTTTATCGACGTGGGGTTAATATTTTGATGAAGTGTGTATCGGTCTCCGATGGTGTCCAATTGCTCGAAGATGTTCATAAGGGGATTTGTGGCAATCATGCTTCTTCGAAGACATTAGTCGGGAAGGTATTCGGACAAGGGTTTTATTGGCCCACAACTGCTGATGATGTGCATAAGGTGGTTAAAAATAGCCAAGGGAGTCAATTTTTTGCCCGACAGACACATACTCCAGCCCATGAATTGCGAGATAATTCCGATGACTTGGCCTTTTTCGACTTGGGGGCTGGATATTGTTGGACCGTTCAAGAAGGTGCCGGGAGGATTTACACACATTTTTGTGGCGGTTGATAAGTTCTCCAAATGGATCGAAGCGGAAGTCTGTCACCAGACACGACCATCGCTCGGGCGATTAAGTTTTTACAGAATATCTTTGTGCGTTTTGGAGTCCCACACAGTATCATTATCGACAATGGGCCTCAATTCACTTCGAGTTTTTTAAGGATTATGCTCGATAGTTTGGGAATTAAGATACGAGTATGCTTCGGTTTCACATCCACGGAGTAATGGACAAGTGGAGCGAGCCAATGGAATGATTTTAACCGGTCTTAAACCTAGAATTTTTGACCGGTTGAAGCCATATGCAGGAAAGTGGGTTAAGGAATTACCCCGGGTGCTTTGGGGATTACGTACCAATGTTAGTCGGGCCACAGGACAATCTCCTTTTTCTCGGTATATGGATCCGAAGCCATGTTACCTATAGAAGTGAATATGGTGTCAGCTAGAGTGCAATACTATGATGAAGAGAAGTATGAAGACCAGCGTCGAAGTTGAGTTGATTGCTGCGGAAGCGTTACGAGATCAAGCCTTGATTCAAGCAGCTAAATATCATCGGGGGCTGCGTCGATATCATGATCACAATGTACGCACACGGCAATTTCAAGTAGGAAACTTGGTTCTTCGGAAGATTCGATCCAACAAAAACAGACATAAGTTGTCGTCGGTCCGGGAAGGGCCTTTTTTGGTTAAATCGGTTTCCGGACCGAGGGCTTATAGACTTATGACCTTGGAGGAAGAAGAAATTTCAAATTCTTGGAATATTGAGCAGCTTCACTGTTTTTATACTTAAAGATTTTCTAGTAAATTTTCTCATACTATAATAAAGTAATTTTGATATCTGATATGAATGTGCTTGTGTTTCTTGTGTCTCGATATTTTAATTTTAAATTAACTTATCGAATGAGGGGGCTGTTGCGTTAAGAGCAGTCTATGATATTATGATATTCCTGAATATTAGAACCAGTCATTTAGTTAGTGGACTGCTGAATTGAGAGCGATCTGTTAATTTTAGCCTCGACTGGCATGTACACGAAGGGATATTTTAAGTATTTCTTTTTGAATACTGGTCTCGAAGGCTGCTATTTTTAGAGCAGTCCGTGATATTACGTGATCTTAAACCTTAAAGACTGGTTATTTTTCTATGTCGCATGATCTTGTTAAAGTAACTTGCTGCTATGTATTGCGATCTCGTGCTCATTAGTATTCAATCATAGTTAGTTCAAGCTGAAACAACCATCATTGCTCGGATATAGAATTCAACCGATGAGGAATAAGATGGTGAATTTTTTGTATCGATATTCAAAAGGACAGAGAAGACATTAAAACTTCATCGCGATTAAAGGGATAAAAATTTAAATTACAAAGTATTATGATAAAACAGTTTGTTCAGACCGATCTTATGATAGATCACTATCGGGCAGGACCGTCGGAATCACCAGTATCACCGGTCTTAGGATTTTCTACCAGTCTATCATCAATCGTGCCTTCGTAGTCGAAGAAGAAAGCATTAAATCTACATCTAGATCTTCGAATTCATCTTCTACTCGCTTGTTTAGAAGCGGCTGCTGCATCTTGGGCTTCTTGATCCGGAGCGGGACTCGCCGCAGCTGTCACACCCCTATCCCGAGAGATAGATTAGTATGGTACGGATCGCCTTGGGAGATGATTGACGAAGCAACCATACATAGCATCACATTAACAAACATACACGATTTGCAAGTTTACATAATTAAGTCTCGATTACAACATAGATTTCGAAAAAAAGATACATTAGGTTCGAATTTAAGTTTACATAACCATGATCTTTGTTCGAAATAAAGTGCGAAGCGAATACATAACACGACGATACATAGATAGCTTATGTGAACCATGCCGGCCTAGGCCACGGCTCACTCATCGTGGGTCGACGAGCTAGGAACCCACTCAATGGTCCATTCTTTGGGCTCCTCTCCATCCCAAACAACCTTACCACAACAATAGCAAAACTCAGCTTGTGGGAATCCCGAAAATACACATGTAGTGGCAAAGCCCGAGTGTCGAGTCTTAAACTCGGCACTAGAACTACCCCGTCCCTTACGAACGTGGAATTCGATGGTGCAACACGCAGAACACACAAGAACACGCGATTTTAGACTGGTTCGAGCCTCTTGATGGAGAGTAATACCCTACGTCCCGTGTGTTACGTATTGCCTTTAGCGGATTGCTAATTGCAAGATCTCGGAGAGTTTTCGGGGGTCCCTACTCCGCCTTATATATCCGGGGGAACTAGGGTTACATGCGGAGTCCTAGTCGATTACACGGATTTACATATACGGAACTCTATCTCTAGCTTTCCTTATCGATTTAGAGTCCTAATAGACTACAAATTGCTCCTTTACTTGTTTCTCAAGTTATCATACGTCGGTCTTGATACCCGCCTTGTCTTCATACCGGTATATAGAATCCTCTCGTTATTCCGGACCGGTTAGGGACGAAGCTGTTGGCTATCTCTCGCCAGCTTTATCTTCATTGATTTGTTACCGTGTCTTTGTGTATCCATTCCTTTATGTATACCCATAAGGCAAGTATATGACAAGCAGCTCCGGGTAATTTTTTATTTGACCTTGAATAAGATCGACCAGTCTTCCGCATGTTGGTCTTGATTCCATGGTAAAATTAAAAACAACTCTAATCTGCTGCAATGTTTCTTCTTTGTTCGAGGCGCTTCAAAAAGCCCAAAAAATCAGTGTTTTTATCCTCCATATCACCTAATTAGGTAACACAGAAATCATTGCATATTCTTCTTCCGGTGCACCGATTAGGTGCACCCAATTGGTATAGCCCCGACTCTTGGATCATTTGAACTCCTTTCAAATAATGCAAGTGTCCACTAGTTGATTCTTCATTATTTCCTTTAATATGCAGTCTCTACAGACCGCTCCTTTCAATTTTCCATTATCTTTCACTTGTCGTGATCTCTCGCACACCGTTCTTGGACATGGTGCACCGATCAGGTGCACCTAATTAGGTGTAGCCCCGGCTCTTGTATCATTTGAGGATCGCAAATAATGCAAGAGTCTTCCTTGAGAGACTATGCTTCATTATTTTCCATCAAATCATATCCCTCTTAGCAATCTCTCGCCAAGACCACATTTTTCGGACCAGTCGAACCAGTCATACCGCATATCATTTTAAGACCGCGTAAGTCGGTCTTATCTTTATCGTATTTAGTTAATTTTAACTAAGAGCAAAATCCTGGTTGACCGGACTAGTTTATTCCCCATATTCTCACATCACTCGAGTCTCCAAGGCCTATAATCGATCGGATGATTAACACCCATAGCCTAAGCCATCCATTAACATTGTGTTAGGCAAGATCTAACTCTTTCATACTCGCTAAATTATGAAATTTAGCATTACAGTAATCTAGATCCGAAAAGTTCATATTTCGGACCGCTTTCTTATTCACAGGAAAATTTCGATGACCGTAATAATCACGTTGACTTATCCTTATGGCCGTTAGGCAATAATTTGTGCAAATTAACAGCAAATCCTTAATATCCTTATGACCGTTAGGTCATAATTGCACGATCACGACATAAGTCATTTAATGCCAAATTCACTGGGCCGTAAAAAACAGCCCAATAACTTTCCAGACTTGGAGTCCGGCCCGTGTGGTGCCTCGTGCGCACATAATAAAAATGCCAAAGTCGGTCATGCAGATCAGGTTTTTGAGGTTTTAGGTTTTATCGTGTTTCTGTTGAGGCTTTCCTCCCGAGAAATAGAGATGGTGATGCCATATGATATCCTACACTCGAAGATCATCCGTCTTGGATTGTTTGGAGCACGTGATCAAGCTGCCGGAGCTTGGGTGCGACTCGATTCCCACTAGAATCTAATTCTTCCGATCGTGGCATCCGAAGCCACGGGTGGAAGACCTATCTAGGGTTTGGTTTCCAATCTTGTAAGCTGATGCTTTATCAACCAACATATGCTCTGTGGTTAATCTCGTGGAGTAATTCTATCCTTATGCTAATTACTCTTGTACTGCTTGGGCCTATTTAATCTGAAGTTACCTCCGAACTTGTTGCCGTGAGACTATTGAAGGTGCTGGTGTGTTTGATTGTTGGTTAATTACCCTAAGATATTTTGCTATCGGTGAGGCAAGATTTCATAATTTATTGCTTGACCTGCTAGTACTTGTGAGACCACAGTTGATGCTATTATAGAATTGACACTACAGTGAAGAGTATTGTTATCCTGGTTCCTTTTCTCAATAAAAATTCGGAGAAGTCATTGCTAGCTAATTTGTACCGTGAAAGATTGGGACAAACACTCGGACACCGTTGTCGTGTCCTTATCATTTGGTATCGGAGCTGGGCCCTTGTTAAGAAGGAGAGAATGATGAGGACATCCTCCATTACTACCCGCTGGCAAAGACGCAACAAAGATGGGCCAAGTGGCCCAGCTGTAGTCGGCGGTGACCGTGTGAGCCTCCGAATAATCCCACCTTGCTTAGCTTGGGAGGAGGAAGCCACCTTAAAAGGGAGAGCCACCCTTCCCCTATCGGACTAGTCTTTTAGGGAGATTGCGCCTTTCCCCGAGTGGGTGCGCCGGAGTTGCGGTGCTAAGATTGCGAGGGCCAGGTCGTGTGTACCGAAGCCGGATCGGTGTGTCGTGCTTTGTCGGAGTTGTGGTGCTAAGACTGCAGGTTCAGGTCATGGATCTAGAACCGGGTCGGTGTGTCGCGCTTTTCCAACCCTACCCGGGCCTGGATGTATCACAACTAAAATTCACAATTAAGCATAAAAAGAGATAGAACGAAGAGAGCAAATGGAAGAGAGCTCCCCCTAAATGTGTGCATGAATTGAATTCAATTTTGGTCATTTCAAAACCAAGTGCACATATTTGAGAGAAAAACAAGAGAGCTCCCCTATTTCCATGCATTTGATCCACATGGCATATAATTAAAAGAAGAGCAACAACAATGCATATGACATGTGAATCACACAAATGCAACTAGAAACGACACAAATAACATTACACCATTCATCAACCATAGAACATAGTTCATCACATAAGAATTTAAAACCGAGTTTTACAAATAAAGAGAGCACACCACATAGTTCATCACAACTCACAACTCCTAGCAACATGTCCATAAATAAAACAAGATACAAGAGCAACTCTCACTTGCTCTACTCATCATGCTCATCGAATTTTACTACTTCTCCCTCTTTGGCATCAAAACACCAAAAAGGAAGAAATAGAGGTCTAGTCATCGTCGCCCCAATCCTCATCATCGTCGTCCTCATCATCATCGTCCTCGGCTTCTTCTTAAATATCAGCTGGGCCCTTTCCCTTGGGATCCTCATCCTCGATCTCCTCGGTGTCCTCTTCTTCCTCTGCCTCGAAACCGCAGCTTGCTCATGCTCGGGTGCGTCCATGGGCTCATCCTCCTCATAGTGAAACCTGGTATGGGTGGAGGTACCGGTGCTAGGGCCTGTAGGAGCGAGTGGTGAAACCTGGACCAGAAGAGAAGGGTGGAGGTGGAAAGTAGCCAAAGTAGTAAGACTCATCCGGAGTGAATGAGTCCCATGGGTACTCGACCGGTGGAGGAATAGGGACCGACTCGGAGAGGGGGCTCTAGGAGTAGTGATATGGAGATGATCAATGATAATTTTCTGCCTCTCGATTGAGCAGATTCCGACGCTGCTCAATGTTTTCCATCCTCGCATCCATCCTCCGGCAAATGCTGAATATACCCTTAAGCATCTTGAAGAGCCCACTCTTGCTCTTCGAGCTAGGACCACGACCACGGGCCCGGTCCGGGCGAGGAGCAGATGCTAGTGCTAGGAGGAGCTGCAGTACTAGAAGCTGGAGCAGTCGGAGGTATAACCTGTGAGGGGGTCCGAGGAGCGTTTGCTCGGCATCCTAGGCTGAAGGGGAGTGTGCTTGCAGTCCTTGTTGAACGTCTTCTTGGTGATTCTCTCAATCATGCACATCACAAAGCAACATGATCTGCGTGGCCACCCCTAGGAGAGAGAGTGAAGCGAAGCATCCTGTGCGGGACCACATAGAGAGGCTTGAGACCGTTAGCATAGGGTGGGTTGCACACGTCCTCATCGACGTACATGTACCTCATGAGCTCGGGGTTGAGAGAATCTGAATCATGGAGACGAATATCCCTAGTCATAGTATCCCTCAATCCAAGAATGTTAGCTAACCTTGAGAAAGTGCATGAGAGCTTCTCTCCATCTATCATCCACCACATCCTCCTTGCAGTCTTGTCAAAGTAGACAGTGGAGTAGAACCGACACACTATCTCTTTGTTCCGAGTCATACTTGAAACCCATGATGCCTTTGATTCCATGAAACTCACACATGGCAATAATCTCATCAAACAAAGCCGTGCGCTTGCTTGCCATGTAATCCCACTCAATGTACCTGCATAGGCACCGTGGGCTTGACCTTGCTTCTGTATGCACACATGTACCAATCTGTGTGGAAGTGGTACCAAAACCTGTTATCAAGTGTCTCTCGATCCATCTCAAACCAATTTATCTCTCTAGCTTCCGTGGCCGCCGACTCTACACCTTTGACATAGTTGATCATCACCCGATCAAGTGCGGGATCCACTACCACATCTCTCATTTCCCGATGAATTTCAGTGGGTTCCTCTTCTTCCCTAGGCTCAACAATGGGAAGGCTGACAGTCCTAGGCCGTCTCCTCTTCTTTCCACACTACCGAGCGTCCTCGTAAAGTTTAGCCCTCTTCTCCGGGTTGGGGTTGGTGGAAGAACGACCCATGCCGACAAAAGAGAATCAAGGAATGGTATAAGATAGATAGCACGGATAGATAAGTTGAGGAAGATCGGTGCACAATTTAGACTTAGTGAAAATTCTGTTGGAGTCGGACATTGTCCGACTGGGTCGGATAATATCCGACTAGTCGAGAGAGTCGGATATTGTCCGACTCACTCGGACATTGTCCGACTACAACAGGATTTTCACCAAATTTGCTATTCCGCATAGATCTACCGCACATTCCTAGCCATATTGCATCTACAGCATGTATAGCATCCTAGGAATAACTTATATGCATCATCCAGGAAGGGGAAACAAGGAAACTCCTAATCCATCAAAGTTGACCCTAAACCCTAGGTGAGAAGTGAGGATTAGGGGAAAAACCTTGGACCCGACGATGGAATCGGATAGAGTCCAAGTAGGAGGTGCCTTTCCCGCACAAAACTCTCCAAATCGCCGGTGGAAGAGGGAGATCGCCGGAGAGGAGCCTTGGTCGCCGGTTTGGTGAGGAGTGAGAAAGAGTAGGTTTGAATAAGGGAGATAGATGAAGAGGTAAGTTTGGATTCGGGCTTATTGGGCAGAAATCCCGTGGACTCGGACATTGTCCGACTCGGTCGGACAAAGTCCGACTCTTCACGGGCAATCGGAAAAAGTCCGACCGAGTCGGACAAAGTCCGACTTTCCGAAGAATTTCAGATTTGCTCCAAACGCAGAAAATTTCTCCAAATTTTTCTTTTCACTCTTGACTTCGATTAAACTCATGGACATGTGCTAAGGCTTCATTGGATGTAACCAGCCACATTCAACCATTCCAACAATGATTACATCCAAATCCGCATGATCCAAGGATCAAGAACCAAATGATTTTGAAAAACAACACATACAAGATTTTTGAAGAATTTTATTTTTCAAAGCAATTACTCTAATTCACAGCAGATATGCAAGCTTTCAAGTGACATTACTAGAGTCAAGAATATTTAGCTCACTCCTTAAATGACAAAAACGGCTTTCATCTAGTGGCTTGGTGAAAATATCGGCCAATTGTTCATCGGTTCTCACATGGCTCACTTCAATGTCCCCTTTGATAGAGTGGTCTCTCAAGAAGTGATGACGAATGTCTATATGCTTTGTGCACGAATGCTCAACGGGGTTATATGCTAGCTTTATGGCACTCTCGTTGTCACATAGGAGTGGAACACGGTTCAACTTGTAACCATAGTCCCTTAGAGTTTGTCGCATCCATAATAGTTATGCACAACAACTATCGGCTGCCACATACTCCGCTTCGGCTATGGATAGGGCAACGGAGTTTTGTTTCTTGGATGATCATGACACTAGGGACCTACCCAAGAATTGGCAAGTCCCGGAGGTACTTTTCTTATCTACCTTATCCCCGGCATAATCCACATCGGAATAGCCTATAAGGTTGAATTTCGAACCCCTTGGGGTACCAAAGTCCTAGGTTGGGTGCGTGCACTAAATATCTCAAGATTCTTTTAACAGCCACCATGTGGCACTCCATAGGAGCGGCTTGAAAACGTGCACACATACACACACTAAGCATGATATCAGGCCTAGATGCACAAAGGTAAAGCAAGGAGCCGATCATAGAACGATATACCTTTTGATCAACCGGCTTGTCCTTCTTGGTGAGGTCGAGATGGCCGTTTGTAGCCATGGGTGTCTTGGCGGGCTTTGCCTTGTCCATGTCAAATTTCTTCAATATATCTTGAGTGTACTTGGCTTGACATAGTAAGGTGCCCTCCTTGAGTTGCTTTACTTGAAATCCTAGAAAGAATGTCAACTCTCCCATCATAGACATCTCGAACCTCTTGGTCATTATCTTGCTAAATTCATCACAAAACGTTTGATTAGTAGAACCAAATATTATGTCATCGACATAAATTTGGCACACAAAGATATCATTATCAAAACGCTTTGTGAAGAGCGTTGCATCGGCCTTACCCATTTCAAAACCCTTTCTCAAAAGGAAATCCCTAAGGCATTCATACCATGCTCTTGGTGCTTGCTTAAGCCCATAGAGCGCCTTATGGAGTTTGTAAACGTTGTTAGGATACTTGGTGTCTTCAAATCCCGGTGGTTGCTCCACGTAAACTTCTTCCTTGATTGGCCCGTTGAGAAATGCACTCTTCACATCCATTTGGTACAACTTGAAATTGTGATGAGTGGCAAAGGCAAGTAGTATTCTTATTGATTTAAGCCTTGCCACGGGGCGTAGGTCTCATCAAAATTCTATCCTTCTACTTATGAATATCCTTTTGCCACTAATCTTACTTTGTTCCTTGTCACAACACCGTCTTCATTTTGTTTATTGCGGAACACCCACTTGGTGCCCACAACATTCTTGCCTCTTGGCCTTTCTTCCAATGTCCAAACTCCATTTCTTGTGAAGTTGTTCAATTCTTCTTGCATGGCCATCACCCAATCGAGTCCTCGAGCGCATCTTCTACTCTAAATGGCTCCAAAGAAGAGACAAAAGAGTAATGTTCACAAAAATTGCAAACAAGAGAACGAGTCATTACCCCCTTTCTATGTCTCCAAGAATTTGTTCCACGGGTTGATCGCGTTGCACACTTTGGTGCACTCTTGGGTGTGGTGGATGTGAGCTTGTTTGACCGCCATCTTGTTCATCCTTGTGACATCCCATGTCACGATTTAGGGTTTAGCACGTAATTAACCTCCTAATCACAGCATTAAGGAAGTACTAATCACCCAACCAGGAAAAGAAAATAAGAAAAATAAAAAGGAAAAAGGGAAAACCTAATCCTAAACCCTAGCCCTAACCAAAATGCGAAAATTATAAAAACACCACCCCTAGATTTTTGCACCACTGGATTGCTCATGTAAAAAGATGAATTTACAATATTTTTACCAAATTTTTGAACAAGGTTTTGAATGCCCAAAAATTCAAATTCAAATCTAGAACACTGTCATTTGTGAATTTTGTAGGAATTTTTGGAGGCAAGTTTAGAACTTCAAACTAAAAGATGAAAATTAGAGCACATCATCCTGAATCTCTCCATATTTTTGGTTTTATTTTTGGAGCAACAGAAACATGAATTTTCGTCAAAGTTTCAAACTGTAGATTTGAAATTCAAAAGAGCACCTCGAGCTCATCGTTGCCCGGTGGGCAATGGCGGACCGACCGCCGGTCCGGCGCCACCGCGGCCGCCCCGCGCGTGCCCTGCCCCATCAAATCGCCACGCAAGCCTCCTGGCCACCTCCCAACCGTCCTGTACCCACCGGCCAACAGGAACGGCCGGGAATTGAAGGCCGCGCCTCCCCTCCCCCTACCGGCCGTGCACCGCCCGTCCCCTCCGCCTTAGAAAACACCGCACGGGAGCCAAGGCTACATCTCAACGCCTCCAATCATTCGCCCACATCTCTCTGCACCTCCTCGCACCGTTGCCTAACCTCCTCTCCCTCGCCGGCGCGTGAATCGGAGGAAAGAGCCGCCGCCGCCCGGAGAACCACCATGGCCGCCCCCGCCCACGGCTCGGCCTAGGCGAGTGCTCATGCCCTACTTCTTGGCCGAGGCGATGCACCGAGGTCCCTACTAGCTTCCCCTAACGCGGCTTCCCCTACCATGCAGGAGTTCGCCGGCAATTCGGCGAAAACCGCACCGCCGTCCGCACCGGCGGCGCCACCCCGCCGACGAGACCCTACTTCCGGCCATCCTCGTCACCGGCCGACCGCACGCCGACGACCCCCACACCCGGGTGATGCTCGCGGACCTCTCCCCTTCCCCTCTCTCTCCTCGAGCCACGCGCGCGCCGCCGCCGAACCCCCGCGGTGCTCCGCCGCTCGCCGCGCCGCCACTCCGGCCGCCGTCGGGCCCGGGACCCCACCGTCGTCTTCCCCGCACCACGCGCACCAATATCCCCAAAGGCCGGAGCATGAGCTCCCGCGCAGCGCCGCCGCGAGCGAGCTCGCCGGCGCCGGCCGCCGCTCGCCGGAGCGCGCGCCGCCTCGTTTTAAAAAATGAACCGATGGCATTATCGTAATTATACCCGAACTTCGTTTGAGTTTGAAAAATTCATATCTGGCGTTTGAATCGTCCAAAAATTGCAAACTAAAATGTTTTGGAAACTAGAAGACCTGTACTTTCCTAAAAGTAACATGAACTCATCAGATCTGGTCATTTTCACATTTTTACAAAAATGACAAAAGTCAACCCCTGAAAACTTAACTAAGCCATAACTTTAAAAATATAAATCCAAATTAAAAGCCACTTGGCCAAAGTCTTCACCCAGACACACATGAATGTTTGGCACTGGAAGATCTGCATTTAATTTCATATTTTTCAAGTTATTGCATTTCTTGCATTCTCTGTATTTAATTTTTAATTAATTCTGTGTAAATTATTTTTGCATGAAACTTGGCAATTAATTTCCTTTTGGTACTGTGCATGTGTAGAAAATCCCATGTTAAATTTTGAGCATGTTAAGTAATGATTTTTGCAAACCCCAGATCTAAATTTCTAAAGGGTCATTTTCAGCACAAGCATAATTAGTTTTATGTCATTAAAAATCATGTTCATGCATGTTTATGTAATTTCTACTGATCATTATGTCCTTTAGCACCTCATGGTAGGTTTAGTCAAAAGGTTTCATGTATTTCACGTATGTATGAATTTTGAAATCGAATTCCTATTCTAAAAGGAAATCGTCATCGCATGTGATGTTCAAGTACATAAGCCTAGATTTCTTCGTATTATACTATGGAAACTTGCTAAGATATTAGTGCCAAAACCTACACCAACCACAGCACTCCTGTCGATGCCACCAAGTCATTACTCATTATATTAGTATGGTCATGCCTGTTCATGTAATGTGGGCCCCGTAAAAGAAAAACAAGAGGCGTGTTATGACCGCAAAGGGTTGAGCAAACAAACTTGTGATTAATATGTTCATGGGCATCTTTACAAAACAGCACACATGCATTACTCTCATCATCGACCTTGTATTCATATGACTTATGCATTGCATTTCATTCCTTAGGTGGCGACGCCGAATTGATCCCGCCGGAAGAAGCTATTGCCACGCTCAACGCTTGTGAGGCTAGTGCTAACTTCGATCACTCTCAAGGCAAGCCCCGGTGCATTCCTATTATTTTTGAAATGTCTTCCTTTATCACTCTATTAAGGATGATGAATGTGCATTTAAGTTCTTAGGCGTTGATTGGAAATCCACATGCATCAATTCCTATATGTCCTATGTCGCTTATGTGTCATATCCTCGTTAGAATTGCTATGCTAGGTTTATGGAGTCAACGATAGAATGGGGAATCTCACCTATGGTTTATGATTAAACTTGAACATGATGAATGTGGTTAAAATTGAGAACACCCCATTGTGGCTCCGCGAACAAGTTTGAGTTGTGTACCACTTGCATACCTTTCTTATGGGGATTGGTAAACCTATGTAGCTTGTAAGTTGTAAAGTGAGCCGGATATCTCACCGACCCGGAGGTGATGTGTTTGGCACGGTGGTTGCACGGGTTGAGGACCGTTGGAGAGTACATGGGTTAAGCCTTGGGCGCGTTGTTGAACGGTCGCAAGGGGGACGTGTACTCGGGGTCGGTGGCCCCATGTTTTACTTTATGATGAACTCGCGAACGGTGGCCATACGTGTTCTTAAATGATGCGTATGTCGTGCATTTGGGTTCTTTCCTGCAGGATTAATAATTCGATAATTATCGCCGTTTCCTCTCGGTTAATGAGTACCACTTGATTCGAGCAGTTCGCAATGTGTAGTAATGGAAAGAGATTGAATAGCTTGCTGTTTTATATTGATATTAAATTGTATTGCAAACTCTTGTGTTGCTAGTATGCTCACTAAAGTTTCTTTTATGCAACAACCCTATTAATTTGGCTAAGTAATAAATTTGCCAACCTAATTAGCATAGGTGCTATTTATGCAAAAGGCCAAGTTAAACCGGTCAAGCCCCGTGCATCTAAGAGTCGGTCTTAGATGGCCAATTTGACGGGTAAGACTTGCGGAGTATGTTAGATACTCGGGCTTTGCCACTACATGTTGATTTACAGGTTTCCCGCAAGCCGGGTTTTGTGATTGTTGTGGTAAGGTGGTTTGGGATGGAGAAGAGCCCAAAGAGTGGACCATTGAATGGGTCCCTAGCTCTCCGACCCATGATGAGTGAGCCATGGCTTAGGCCGGCATGGTTCATTTAAGTTATCTATGTATCGTCGAGTTATGTATTTTGCTTCCGCACTTTATTTTCGAACAAAGATCATGGCTATGTAAGACTTAATTTCGAACCTAATGTATCTTTATTTGAACCCTATGTTGTAATCAAGACTTAATTATGTAAACTTGTAATCCGTGGATGTTTGTTAATGTGATGCTATGCATGGTTGCTTCGTCAATCATCTCCCAAGGCGATCCGTACCACACTTAACTATCTTTCGGGATAGGGGTGTGACACGTGGTATCGAGCCGACTTGGGATTTGCGTCACGTTAACACTCATTCTAAAAATCTTAAAACCCGTTTTGGAGTCACGGTGAGGCACGAGTCTAGATAGAAAGGCCAATATAAGGACTATATAGAATGGTGGCAAAACTAACCCCGTGTTATGGTTGTTAAATATTTTGCAACTACGGCTTGAGCAAAGGTATGTGATTGAGTGTTGTCAAATTTTCGCATGATATTATTGGTGTGACTCGAATACACTCTTATTCGAGAGCTCTCCATGTGAGGCGAGGTGACATGGATTTATTTTTGGCTTGTTTCTTTTGAATTTGATGTAATGTTTCTGGAATCCATCTCTTGCAGGTACATAACAACGTTTTAGTTCGTATAGTATCGTGTGAGAGGTGTGTGTGCCACCAATGCGCTTGTCCGATACTCGTATCGGCGGGCGCGGTCTTTAATTTTGTGAGGACGTACGGAACGACATATTGAGCATCCATCATCTTTGCATATCATGTCATCATGTCAAACATATGCATGAGAACTTATCTAAATGAAATCACCACGAAAAGTAGGCCACATAGCTTCATTCTCACAAAAGTTGAAAACCGGAAACAAAAACGTGGCAGATTTCTTAACTTCCATGAAAATGAGCATAACTTTCAAGTTACTGATCCAAATAAGGCAAATAAGGACTTTCTGGAAAGCTTGTATTATGCACTACAACAATCTCCTAGTCTCAGGTCTTGTAAAAATCTGGAACGTAGCTAGAATTGCCCATTACAGAGAGCTGTTCTGGAATTTCAGAATGTGCTCCGGTTCTGTCCCTGTCGTAGATCGTGCATAACTTTCAAACGACAAGTCGGATTGAGCTGTTCTAGGATGCGTTGGAAAGCTTACGAAATTGTCTAAAACTTTCGTAACAAAATAAAAGTTTGATTCAGCCCAGAAACAGGAGTAATTATCGAGTTTCCGTAACGTGTCAAATCTGTCCAGAAAAAAATGGAACCGTGTTAGGATTGCGCGAAAGGTTTTGTTGTATTCCTTGCTAAGTTGGTGCCATTCCATCATTCATGCTTTACTTATTTAGCATGTTTTGTTGTTGGATATTGAGTTTTGACTTGTGTTTCAAAATTCTCCGACAGATGGCCCCCGGCAAGCTCATGTTGGACCGCGAGAACCTCGCGAGGCGGGTGCTCGAGTTGGAGCAGGAGCGTGCTGCCCTGCAGGCCACCCTCGCCACCCGCGACGCCGAGCTTACCACCCGCGACGCTGAGCTCGCCGCTCGCGACGCCGAGCTTGCTGCCCGCACCGCCGAGCTAGCCGAGCGCACTACCGAGGTGGACACCCTCCGTACGCAGCTCGAGTATAGCGAGACGGAGCGTTGGAACTTCTTCGAGCAGCTCCACGACGCCCACCTTGCCCTTGAGGGCAATGGAGCCGCCGCTCTGCAGGCCACGCTTGATGAGCGTGATGCCCAGCTCGCCGCCGCGAATGAGGAGAACTACGCCCTCTCCGGCCAGGTGGATGCCCTTCTCGAGGAGAAGGATGAGTTGGATGTTACCCTCCCGGAGGCTCGTGGCGCTAGGGATGCTTTGGAGGGAGACCTCCGGAACGCCCGAGCGACCATAGCGCATAACAACGCTACCATTGAGCATCTCCAAGCCGCCAACAACGCCCTGCACGCCATCCTTAATGGCGGACCTCCCGAGCCACTTGAGATCATCCCACCCGAGGAGGATGTGGAGATGAGTGATGGCGAGGATGTTTCCGACGTCGAGGACGGAGCACCACCCTCTCCCATGAGGGATGACGCCGACTACTACGGCGATGACGACGAGTAGTTGTCACGACCGGTGGTCGTAGCTCTATGTGTGTAGGATTTGTAATCTCGTGAGGCATGTAACCGTATTGGAAACGATCCGCGTGTTGTTAATTAAGCTCTCCGAGATTTGTGTTTGTTTGTGGGTCACATGTGATGTAACCTAAGACCGTGTTGTATCGGATTCGTGGTTTCCCGTGTATCAAAAATTTCTATCATGTTGCTACTATGTTAGAATCTATGGAATATGTGTGTTGCCAATGCATTATGCTTATTTCATCAATATTTTCTTCGTACATGCAATCTGAAATTTTTGGTCCCTTATGCCCAATGTCATGTGTTCTTGCTATTTTAGCTCTTGGTCTAATGAGCTAACATGAGAAAATTTTTCATGCGTGACAGATGGTGAATACCCGCCGTGGTGAAGCTTCCGGAAGTGGGCATGGTGCGAGGGAAGAGCAACTCCCTAACCCTCCACCTCTCACGCCGTTGGAACAACTCGTGTCCAACCAAAACGAGATGTTCCGCTTGTTCTTTGCAAGTCAAACCAACCAAGGACAAGGCCAAGGACCGCCACCCCAAGGGCCGAGGAATTCCACCTATGCCGACTTTTGGGCCACTCAACCGCCCAAGTTTGGTGAAGCTACTACCGATCCGTTGGAGGCGGATAATTTCCTCCGCATCATTGAGTCGAAGTTTGCTCTCCTCAATTGCACATCGGAGCAAAAGGTTCTCTTTGCGGCTCAACAACTTCGGGGCTCGCTAGTGCATGGTGGGCAAGTTTCACCGCCGCACTTCCCGCCGGTACTCAAGTGAACCGGCCGGACTTTTGCACCGCATTTCGCGCGCATCACATTCCCGCCGGTCTCATGAAGCGCAAGTTGCAAGAGTTCCTTAGTTTGAAGCAAGGTGCCGGAACCGTGCAAGAGTATGCACGGAAGTTCAACTACTTGGCCCAATATGCATCCTATCATGCCGACACGGATGACAAGAAGAAGGATTGCTTTCGTTCGGGGCTAAGCCCAAAGTTACAAGATCGCTTGGCTCAAGTCACTACCGGCACGTTCAATGACTTAATGAGTGCCGCAATCGTGCAAGAAGATGCTATCCGTGCTCACCAAGAGGACAAGAAGAGGAAGCGTGCCGTAGGAAATCCCTCCGGCTCCGCTCCGCCCAAGTACAAGCTAGCTATCACTTCCCCGACCGGACGAAGTTTCGGGCCGCATTGCCGCCAACGGGGGCTCACGCCGCTTGTGCCGCAGCAACACCACCACTCCCACGGTGGAAATCAGCAGCATACCACCTCGTTCCGCCCTCCACAGCAGCAATACCAAGGTGCTAGGCCCGGTCCGCAAGGTCCGTGCTTTAATTGTGGACGTCCGGGTCATTTCGCAAAGGATTGCCGTGTTCCGACACACAACCCGGGCAACAACAACAACAACAATGGTTCAGGAAGCGGCAACAACAACCAAAACCGCAATGGGAATAATGGGAATGGGAATCGCAATCAATCCTCCACTCCAAATGCTAAGAATGGCCGAGTCAACTATACCACGGCCGAAGAGATTCAAGCGGGAGAGCCGGTACTTTCGGGTATGTTTTCGGTCAACAACCACTCCACTTTGGTTCTTTTTTATTCGGGTGCAACTCATGATTTCATTAGTCAAGCATGTGCAAAAAGCCTACAACTCACCCCCACCGTTTTGGATATTCCCTATATCATCACATCACCCGATGGAAAGATAAAAACAAACCTAGAGTTGAGGCAAGTCCCACTACACCTAGAAAGGAAAATATACCCCTCTTCTCTCATAGTTTTGGGTGGGCAAGGAATAGATATAATTCTAGGTATGAGGTGGATGAAACTCCATAGAGCCGTTTTACACATCGATTCTCGTGAAGTTCACCTAAACTCCCCACTCCATGGTTCATCTATTCTCCGATTGCCCCATCCAAAATTCTCCAATTCAAAAATCTACCATCTTGAGGGAAAACGGATTGAGGATATACCCGTGGTATGTGAGTTTCCCGACGTTTTTCCGGATGACTTACCGGGCATGCCACCCGATCGGGATGTCGAGTTTAGAATTGAGCTCCAACCCGTACGGCACCAATTTCCCGTAGACCGTACAAGATGGCTCCCAATGAGCTAGCAATCTTAAAAGAGCAATTGGGTGAGCTTATGGATAAAGGATATATTCGCCCTAGTTCATCTCCGTGGGGATGTCCCGCTCTCTTTGTGAAGAAGAAAGACAAGACGCTACGTCTATGTGTGGATTACCGCCCTCTCAATGCGGTGACTATCAAGAATAAATACCCGCTCCCTCGGATTGATATTCTCTTTGATCAATTAGTGGGTGCTAAGGTTTTCTCTAAGATTGATCTCCGATCCGGTTACCATCAAATCAAGATCCGAGCCGAAGATATTCCCAAAACCGCGTTCTCTACGCGGTATGGCCTCTTTGAGTATCTCGTCATGTCTTTTGGGCTCACAAATGCCCCGGCTCATTTTATGTACTTGATGAATTCGGTATTTATGCCCGAGTTGGATAAGTTTGTCGTGGTCTTCATTGACGACATTCTTATTTATTCGAAGTCCGAAGAAGAGCATGCCGAACACCTTCGCATTGTTCTCCAACGGCTTCGTGATCATCAATTGTATGCCAAGTTTAGCAAATATGAATTTTGGTTGAAGCAAGTGCCTTTCTTGGGTCACATCATTTCCGCGGAAGGTGTCGCCGTTGACCCAAGTAAAGTGGGAGACGTGCTCGCTTGGAAATCCCCAAGGTCGGTGAGACAAATCGGGAGTTTTCTAGGTCTTGTCGGCTATTATCGGAAATTCATTCCCAATTTTTCAAGCATAGCCAAGCCTATGACAAAATTGTTGGAGAAAGATGCTAAGTTTAAATGGAGCCGTGAATGTGAAGAAGCCTTCCAAACTCTCAAGAAGCATTTGACATCCGCTCCGGTGTTAGCACAAGCCGACATCACCAAGCCGTT
Source organism: Chloris gayana (assembly GCA_031894775.1). Taxonomy (NCBI): domain Eukaryota; kingdom Viridiplantae; phylum Streptophyta; class Magnoliopsida; order Poales; family Poaceae; genus Chloris; species Chloris gayana. The sequence continues at coordinate 1,071,190 of JAUNZO010003803.1, read as the reverse complement.
TGACGTGTATTGTGATGCGTCCGGCACCGGTCTAGGATGTGTGTTAATGCAAGGAGGTCGTGTCATTGCTTATGCTTCTCGTCAACTTCGCAAGCATGAACAACATTGCCCCACTCATGATTTGGAGCTAGCCTCGGTTGTCCTTGCTTTGAAAACTTGAAGGCATTACCTACTTGGAAATCTTGTCAATCTTTACACCGATCATAAGAGTCTCAAATATATCTTCACCCAACAAGAGTTGAATATGAGGCAACGTAGATGGTTGGAATTAATCAAGGATTATGAGTTGGAAATCCATTATCATCCGGGTAAAGCTAATGTGGTTGCCGACGCTTTGAGTCGCAAGGATCAATGCAATCATATTACCGGTTGTTCTATGGAAAACTCGGAAATTTCAGATTCTAGTGAACCGAGTCTTCGAGTCATTCCCTATGGTTCGCTATATAATCTAGCTCTTATCGCTACCCTTCGTGAGGAAATTATTGAGGCGCAAAAGAAGGACGAAGGTATGGAATTTATTCGGCAAAAGATTGAGAATGATGAAGCTACATGTTTCCGACAAGATGACAATGGTGTATTATGGTTCAACCAACGTCTCGTTGTTCCGAAGGATATGGAATTACGGAAGAAAATAATGGATGAGGCACATTTGTCTAAATATTCCATACACCCCGGTAGCAACAAAATGTATCGCGGCCTAAGAGAAAAGTTTTGGTGGACACGCATGAAGCGTGAGATTGCACGGTATGTGGCCGAGTGTGATACTTGTCAACGAGTGAAAGCCGACCATTTGAGAAAAGCCGGATTATTGAACCCATTGAAGATTCCCGTTTGGAAGTGGGAGGACATTGCTATGGATTTTATAGTTGGGTTGCCTCTCACATCAAAGAAGCACGATTCAATTTGGGTTATTGTGGATAGGTTAACTAAGTCCGCACATTTCATCCCCGTCCATACTACCTACAATACCAAGAAGTATGCCGAGCTATACATCTCAAGAGTGTTGTGTTTGCATGGAGTACCTAAAACCATTGTTTCCGATCGAGGTCCGCAATTTGTATCTCGCTTTTGGGAGCAATTGCATTCTTGTCTTGGTACCACCCTCATTAGAAGCTCCGCATATCACCCTCAAACGGATGGACAAACCGAAAGATTGAATCAATATTTGGAGGATATCTTGAGAGCATGTGCTATGGAAAATAGAGGAAATTGGGATGATTGTCTTCCATTCGCCGAATTCTCGTACAACAATAGCTATCAAGAGAGTTCGGGAATGTCACCGTTTGAAGCGTTGTATGGTCACTCTTGTCGTACACCCTTAAATTGGTCGGAAGCGGGAGAGAGAACTACTTTTGGTCCCGATCTTGTCACCCAAGCCGAAGAGAAGGTTCGACAAATTCAAGCCAACATGAAAGCCGCACAATCTCGTCAAGTGAGTTACGCTAACAAGAGGAGACGCCCCTTGGAATTTGAGAAGGGAGATCACGTTTATCTTCGTGTCTCTCCGAATAAGGGCGTATCCCGGTTTGGAATTAAAGGAAAATTAGCACCCCGCTATATCGGACCCTATCCGATTGTGGAAAAGCATAGCGCGGTTGCTTACCGATTGCAATTACCGGAAAGTCTTGCTCGAGTGCACAATGTGTTCCACGTATCTCAACTCAAGAAATGTTTGAAGCCTCCGATAGATGTGGTCATTTCCGACACCGATCAACTAGAAGAAGATCTCTCCTACCCCGAATACCCCGTCCGGATTATCGATCAAAGCGACCGAGTAACTCGCAATCGCACCATCACCTTCTACAAAGTGCAATGGAGTAACCACACCGAAGAAGAAGCAACTTGGGAACAAGAGGATTTTCTAGAGAAGAATTTTTCCGAGTTCCTCGCGTCACACAAATCGGTAAATTTTCGCACTCCCTCTCCTTAATTCGTAGCGATTCTCGGGACGAGAATTTCTTTAAGGGGGAGGGCTGTGACATCCCATGTCACGATTTAGGGTTTAGCACGTAATTAACCTCCTAATCACAGCATTAAGGAAGTACTAATCACCCAACCAGGAAAAGAAAATAAGAAAAATAAAAAGGAAAAAGGGAAAACCTAATCCTAAACCCTAGCCCTAACCAAAATGCGAAAATTATAAAAACACCACCCCTAGATTTTTGCACCACTGGATTGCTCATGTAAAAAGATGAATTTACAATATTTTTACCAAATTTTTGAACAAGGTTTTGAATGCCCAAAAATTCAAATTCAAATCTGGAACACTGTCATTTGTGAATTTTGTAGGAATTTTTGGAGGCAAGTTTAGAACTTCAAACTAAAAGATGAAAATTAGAGCACATCATCCTGAATCTCCCCATATTTTTGGTTTTATTTTTGGAGCACCAGAACCATGAATTTTCGTCAAAGTTTCAAACTGTAGATTTGAAATTCAAAAGAGCACCTCGAGCTATCTGTTGCCCGGTGGGCAATGGCGGACCGACCGCCGGTCCGGCGCCACCGCGGCCGCCCCGCGCGTGCCCTGCCCCATCAAATCGCCACGCAAGCCTCCTGGCCACCTCCCAACCGTCCTGTACCCACCGGCCAACAGGAACGGCCGGGAATTGAAGGCCGCGCCTCCCCTCCCCCTGCCGGCCGTGCACCGCCCGTCCCCTCCGCCTTAGAAAACACCGCACGGGAGCCAAGGCTACATCTCAACGCCTCCAATCATTCGCCCATATCTCTCTGCACCTCCTCGCACCGTTGCCTCACCTCCTCTCCCTCGCCGGCGCGTGAATCGGAGGAAAGAGCCGCCGCCGCCCGGAGAACCACCATGGCCGCCCCCGCCCACGGCTCGGCCTAGGCGAGTGCTCATGCCCTACTTCTTGGCCGAGGCGACGCACCGAGGTCCCTACTAGCTTCCCCTAACGCGGCTTCCCCTACCATGCAGGAGTTCGCCGGCAATTTGGCGAAAACCGCACCGCCGTCGCACCGGCGGCGCCACCCGCCGACGAGACCCTACTTCCGGCCATCCTCGTCACCGGCCGACCGCACGCCGACGACCCCCACACCCGGGTGATGCTCGCGGACCTCTCCCCTTCCCCTCTCTCTCCTCGAGCCACGCGCGCGCCGCCGCCGAACCCCGCGGTGCTCCGCCGCTCGCCGCGCCGCCACTCCGGCCGCCGTCGGGCCCGGGACCCCACCGTCGTCTTCCCCGCACCACGCGCACCAATATCCCCAAAGGCCGGAGCATGAGCTCCCGCGCAGCGCCGCCGCGAGCGAGCTCGCCGGCGCCGGCCGCCGCTCGCCGGAGCGCGCGCCGCCTCTGTTTTAAAAAATGAACCGATGGCATTATCGTAATTATACCCGAACTTCGTTTGAGTTTGAAAAATTCATATCTGGCGTTTGAATCGTCCAAAAATTGCAAACTAAAATGTTTTGGAAACTAGAAGACCTGTACTTTCATAAAAGTAACATGAACTCATCAGATCTGATCATTTTCACATTTTTACAAAAATGACAAAAGTCAACCCCTGAAAACTTAACTAAGCCATAACTTTAAAAATATAAATCCAAATTAAAAGCCACTTGGCCAAAGTCTTCACCCAGACACACATGAATTTTTGGCACTGGAAGATCTGCATTTAATTTCATATTTTTCAAGTTATTGCATTTCTTGCATTCTCTGTATTTAATTTTTAATTAATTCTGTATAAATTATTTTTGCATGAAACTTGGCAATTAATTTCCTTTTGGTACTGTGCATGTGTAGAAAATTCCATGTTAAATTTTGAGCATGTTAAGTAATGATTTTTGCAAACCCTAGATCTAAATTTCTAAAGGGTCATTTTCAGCACAAGCATAATTAGTTTTATGTCATTAAAAATCATGTTCATGCATGTTTATGTAATTTCTACTGATCATTATGTCCTTTAGCACCTCATGGTAGGTTTAGTCAAAAGGTTTCATGTATTTCACGTATGTATGAATTTTGAAATCGAATTCCTATTCTAAAAGGAAATCGTCATCGCATGTGATGTTCAAGTACATAAGCCTAGATTTCTTCGTATTATACTATGGAAACTTGCTAAGATATTAGTTCCAAAACCTACACCAACCACAGCACTCCTGTCGATGCCACCAAGTCATTACTCATTATATTAGTATGGTTATGCCTGTTCATGTAATGTGGGCCCCGTAAAAGAAAAACAAGAGGCGTGTTATGACCGCTAAGGGTTGAGCAAACAAACTTGTGATTAATATGTTCATGGGCATCTTTACAAAACAGCACACATGCATTACTCTCATCATCGACCTTGTATTCATATGACTTATGCATTGCATTTCATTCCTTAGGTGACGACGCCGAATTGATCCCGCCGGAAGAAGCTATTGCCACGCTCAACGCTTGTGAGGCTAGTGCTAACTTCGATCACTCTCAAGGCAAGCCCCGGTGCATTCCTATTATTTTTGAAATGTCTTCCTTTATCACTCTATTAAGGATGATGAATGTGCATTTAAGTTCTTAGGCGTTGATTGGAAATCCACATGCATCAATTCCTATATGTCCTATGTCGCTTATGTGTCATATCCTCGTTAGAATTGCTATGCTAGGTTTATGGAGTCAACGATAGAATGGGGAATCTCACCTATGGTTTATGATTAAACTTGAACATGATGAATGTGGTTAAAATTGAGAACACCCCATTGTGGCTCCGCGAACAAGTTTGAGTTGTGTACCACTTGCATACCTTTCTTATGGGGATTGGTAAACCTATGTAGCTTGTAAGTTGTAAAGTGAGCCGGATATCTCACCGACCTAGAGGTGATGTGTTTGGCACGGTGGTTGCACGGGTTGAGGACCGTTGGAGAGTACATGGGTTAAGCCTTGGGCGCGTTGTTGAACGGTCGCAAGGGGGACGTGTACTCGGGGTCCGTGGCCCCGTGTTTTACTTTATGATGAACTCGCGAACGGTGGCCATACGTGTTCTTAAATGATGCGTATGTCGTGCATTTGGGTTCTTTCCTGCAGGATTAATAATTCGATAATTATCGCCGTTTCCTCTCGGTTAATGAGTACCACTTGATTCGAGCAGTTCGCAATGTGTAGTAATGGAAAGAGATTGAATAGCTTGCTGTTTTATATTGATATTAAATTGTATTTGCAAACTCTTGTGTTGCTAGTATGCTCACTAAAGTTTCTTTTATGCAACAACCCTATTAATTTGGCTAAGTAATAAATTTGCCAACCTAATTAGCATAGGTGCTATTTATGCAAAAGGCCAAGTTAAACCGGTCAAGCCCCGTGCATCTAAGAGTCGGTCTTAGATGGCCAATTTGACGGGTAAGACTTGCGGAGTATGTTAGATACTCGGGCTTTGCCACTACATGTTGATTTACGGGTTTCCCGCAAGCCGGGTTTTGTGATTGTTGTGGTAAGGTGGTTTGGGATGGAGAAGAGCCCAAAGAGTGGACCATTGAATGGGTCCCTAGCTCTCCGACCCATGATGAGTGAGCCATGGCTTAGGCCGGCATGGTTCATTTAAGTTATCTATGTATCGTCGAGTTATGTATTTCGCTTCCGCACTTTATTTTCGAACAAAGATCATGGCTATGTAAGACTTAATTTCGAACCTAATGTATCTTTATTTGAACCCTATGTTGTAATCAAGACTTAATTATGTAAACTTGTAATCCGTAGATGTTTGTTAATGTGATGCTATGCATGGTTGCTTCGTCAATCATCTCCCAAGGCGATCCGTACCACACTTAACTATCTTTCGGGATAGGGGTGTGACAATCCTCTTGATCATGCGATGTGGGTTCATCCTCTTGTGCTTGAGCATGGTCCTCATTACCAATTTCTTGATCTTGAACAACTTGATCATGATTTGTGCATGGTTGGTCTTGACTTGAGGGAGGAGGTTGATCTTGATCATTTTGTTGTTCTTGCGGTCTAACATCACCAATGGCCATCCTCTTGATTGCTTGTCTAGGAGCCTCAACATCTACATTGTCAATAACGACTTGCTCTCCTTGAGAGTCGTTAGATTCATCAAACGTCACGTCCCGTGCAACTTCAACACAACCGGAGGTTTTATTGAAGACACGATAGGCGTGACAATTTGATCCATACCCAAGCAAGAAACCTTCATCAACTTTAGGGGAGAACTTTGAAGCCTTGGATTTCTTGTTGAGTATGAAGCATTTGCTCCCAAAAACACGGAAATACGAGATGTTAGGCTTTTTACCGGTTAGTAGCTCATATGGAGTTTTCCTCAAAAGTCGGTGGAGATATAACCGGTTGGAGGCGTGACATGCGGTGTTGATTGCTTCGGCCCAAAAGCGATTGGAGGTCTTGTACTCATCAAGCATGGTTCTTGGCTTCTTGCCATCTCTATGAGAGTGCGGTTCTTTCTTTCGGCTACACCATTTTGTTGGGGGTGTAGGGTGCCGAAAACTCATGCTTGATGCCTTCCTCATCAAGGTACTCTTCAACTTGAGTGTTCTCGAACTCCGTACCGTTGTCGCTTCTTATCGCCTTGATCTTCACTTCAAATTCATTTTGTGCTCTTTTCAAGAATGTCTTGAGTACGTCCTTCACTTCACCTTTATCACACAAAAAGAATACCCACGTGAAGCGAGAATAATCATCAACAATGACAAGTCCATATTTGTTACCGCCAATGCTAATGTAAGGAATGGGACAGAAAAGATCTATGTGTAGCATCTCCAATGGTCTTGTTGTTGTAACAATGTTCTTGGATGGATGTGGTGCTCCAACTTGTTTTCCGGCTTGACATGCACTCGCAAATTTTATTTTTCTCAAAGCAAACATCCGTTAGTCCGAGGATGGGACCGCCCTTTTGGAGTTTGTGAAGATTTCTCATACCGACATGGGCTAGTCGTCTATGCCACAACCATCCCATGTTGGACTTTGCAACTAAGCATGTGTCGAGTTTTGCTTTATCCGCGGTAAAATCCACAACATAAAGCTTTCCTTTAAGCACACCCTCAAAAGCAATCGAGCCATCACTTCTCCTTGAGACAATCACACCCTTGTCGTTGAACAAGCAATTGTAGCCCATTCCACAAAGTTGTGAGATAGACAACAAATTGAAGTCAACGTTATCCACAAGCATAATCTTCGAAAGCGAATGGGGAAAGGTTAAAGGAATGTTACCATAACCCAACACATATCCCTTTCCATTGTCTCCAAAGGTGATATACTCATTTCTTTCTTTGCTTGGCTCAAATGATTCGAACATTTTCTTGTCTCCGGTCATGTGATTGGTGCATCCACTATCCACCACCCAAGATGAACCGCTGGAGGAGTATTCCTACAAAACAATTCAAGCTTTGTTTTTAGGTACCCAAATTTGCTTGGGTCCTCTCACATTAGTAACAAGTGCCTTGGGCACCCACACACAAGATTTGTGGGTCTTGTTGCGTGGCCCAACATATTTTGCATAGACACGGACATGCTTGCTCCTCATTAGGATATAGGTTGCATCGAAATCATTAAAGAGAGCACAAGAAGGGTTAGGCACGTTAGTATGCAAATCACAAATAAGAGAAGATTCGTTAGTGGTCTTGATTGGCTTCTCCGTCTTGACTTGCTTCTTTTGGCATTCACCCTCCTTGGTGAACTTTATGAATTCGGTGTCATTCTTGTTGGTTCTTGCATTGTGCTTGGCACCTTGCTTGTAGCCAATGCCATCCTTCACATGTGGCCGCCTTGCATTGATGTATGCGCCTCTTGCATACTCGGCCTTGGCATCATCAATGGCCATCGTCTTCTTTTGTGCTTGTTCTTCAAGCACTTGTACTTGCTTCTTCAAGTCGTTGATGATCTTGACGTTTCTTGTGCAAGCTTCAACATCAACTTTGTGGCACCTAGCACATTCATTGCTAGATGAGGGGCAAGATGAAGATTGAGAGGAAGTAGTGTTACACTTAATTTCCTCAAATTGCACTTTAAGAGAGTTGTGATCCTTTTGCAAGTCATCACACTTCTCTTGAAGTGACACATTTGTGACTTTAAGTGTCTCACTATCCTTTTCAACCATTTTGAGAGACTTCACCAATTCCTCATTTTTCTTCCTCTCAACTTGTAGGAGCTTCTCAAGTTTAAGCACCCTTTGCTTCTCTTGAACAAGCATTTCCTCTTGTTTCTCAAGAAGCTCCCCTTGCCTCTTATTTGTCTCCTTTTCCTGCTCAATGATATCCAACAAGTCAAACATGTTAGGAATTTGAGAACTTCCATTTGCATTTACCTTGGAGCCCTTGGCCATCATGCATTTGTGCCCGGTGTCATTTTCATCATCGGTCAAACTTCCAAACAAGGAGGTGTTGGTCGGTGTGAGTCCAATAGCAAGTGATGCAATGCCTCCTTTCTCTTCATCGGATTCCGACTCGGAGGAGGAAGATGATCCATCGGAGCTCCATTCTTGCCCAATGTGTGCTTCAACCCGACGATACTTTCTATGCTTCTTGTACTTCTTGTCACCTTTCTTGTTTTGCTTGTTCTTGTAGTTCTCCGGACACTCCGCCATGAAATGACCTTTGTCTCCACAAATGTAGCACTTATTTTTGGCTTTTCTCAATTTGCTCTTGTCTTGATCATTCTTCTTGAAACTTCTTTTTGACATGAGCTTGTTGAACCTCTTCACAAAGAGAGCCATATCATCATCACTTTCATCATCGCTCTCCTCAACGACCTTCCTTCTCTTTTCTCGTTCGGCATTGAGGGCCAAATCATTTTTGCTCCCACCAGCTCGTTCCTTGTCTCTAAGCAAAGCATTGATCCTATTGCCTTGATCAATTTGCTGTTTTTGGGATAGCACTTTCCCAATCACTTCATCGGTGGTGAAATATCTAAAGCCATCTTTGTCTCTTATGTTGGTTACTATGCTTGGCATCCCATGATTGCAAGGCTTGTAGCAACCTTCTATTGACATCCAAATCCGACACTTTTTCTCCAAGTGCCCTCCTCTTGTTCACTATCCTCATCATTCTCTCATGTGCTTCCTTTGGTCCTTCTTCCGACCTCATGACAAAGTAGTTGAACTCTTCTCTAAGCCCTTCTAGCTTAGACTCCTTTACACTATCAATGCCTTCATGAACTAGTTCAAGCTTCAACCAAATTTGATGAGCATCCTCCAATCCGGCTATCTTCTCATACTCGGCGGGGCTAAGTGCGGACACAAGAGCACTCGTCGCCGTCACATTGCACCTCACATTGAACAAGTCTTGTGCGATTGGCTTACTTCGCATTCCCACAAGAATCCATTTTGAGTGACATTCCTCACATTTTGATGCATGGAATCCAAGTGTAGGAGCATCTTTGTTTTCCAATGGTCAAAGTATTGACCATCGAAATAGGGAAGTCTTCCGGAGCCGGGTCCAATGTGCTCATCCTTTCCATCACTATAGGTGTATAGCATCTTGTTGTAGTGTATTGGCAACGCACTAAGCACATCTCCATCATTAGCAATTCCTTTACCACTCTCATTTCTTGCCTTGAGAACAGCTTCATCCGGTGAGTTTTCATTGCGTACTTCATCGGTTGGTTTTGGTGGAACTTCACCACTACCACTACCACTAACCGTTGCATCTTTGTCATTTGTCATCTTTAATCTTCAAGCGGTGAGGCTCAAAGAAGATACCTGCTCCGATACCAATTGAAAGTCGTCTAGAGGGGGGGTGAATAGGCGATTATCCTCAAAATCACTTAATTTAACAAATTAAACACGCAGGAAAGATTTATCCGACTCAATGTCCGACTATACTAGGACAAAGTCCGACTCGGACAAATATCCGACTAGAATAGGACAAAGTCCGACTGCCTCGTGCGGAAAGTAGATCGGCAGCCAAGTTGGACAAATCCACGGGAAATAAACAACAAGCAAGCAGCTAGTGACACTAGAAAGCTAGGGTAACAAGGGCACAAGCAAGCAAGCCACCTACACAAGTTAATTTAGGAATTTAAGCAAGAACAACCTAGAGCTATAGCACACAAATTGCAAGAAACAAAAGCGAGACAGGGAGACACACGATTTTTCACAGAAGTTCAGCTCCACCAAGAAGCCTACATCTCCGTTGAGGAGTCCACCAAGGACCGGGTTGCTCTCAACCCTAAACCTCTTCAAGCCACCATAAAAGGCCGGCTTAAAATTCACTAAAACAAAGCTCCACGAAGGGAGGGGCAATACAAACGACCCGAGTCTCAACCACAAGCTTGGGAGCTCGTCGGGTAACGCCTAACCGTCCAGGGGATGAATCCCCAAGAGTAACGAACACAACAAGTACCGGCGATGAGAATGAATCAAGTGCTCTTGAGATGGTGATGAAGCTCAACGAAATCTCCTCAATCTTCTCACAAATCCGCCAAGCATTGGAGTGGGGAATCAAATTGGAAGAGGAGAGGTGCTTGGGAGAGTTTGGGAGTGTGTTTGAGTGTGGAGAGAGTGCCATCCGGCCAAATGGGGACGAAGTCCCCTTTTATAGCCGGGGCACTCAAAAGAGCCGTTGGGCTCGATCCGACTCGGACTTTGTCCGAGTGAGTCGACTTTGTCCGACTAAAAAGGTGTTTTCCCTCCGGAGTCCGACTGATAAGTCCGACATAAGTCGGATATATCCGAGTAGAGAATGAGTCGGACATTATCCGATGGAGTCGGACTTTGTCCGACTCCTAGGGTTTCACAAAGTGTGGCGGACTCTCCGGAGTCCGAGTGGAAAGTCCGAGTGGGTTGGACTCGAGCATAGTCGGACAAAGTCCGACCGAGTCGGACTTTCTTCGACTACCCATAGTGCAGCTCTCCGGAGTCCGACTCCAAAATCCGATCGAGTCGGACTTTGTCCGACTCCCATTGGATTTTACGAATTGGTAACTCTCTCGAAGTCCAACTCCAATGTCCGAGGGACTCGGACATTGTCCGACTCCTAGTTGATGTGAATATTGATTTTTGATTTGTAGATGGAATTTTGAGCACTAGAATTCTCACACTTCATACTTGTGTATCCCTCTTGATAGTACGGTGTTTCCTATACTCAAGACACAAATAAAAAGCTTCACATCTTGATTTTGAGCGTAAGTGGACCATTTTTCAAATCTTGCAAATATGAACGTATATGGCCACTTCCTTTTTGTGTTTCTTTGCTCTCAATTGAATTTTAAATATAAACTGCAAACAAGCTCATTTGAAACATTAGTACTTTTTCATTGTATTGATGTCAATCACTCAAAACCATAATTAGGGGCCTAGATGCACTTTCACGGTTGTATTTGGATGAGCGTCGTCTCGATAAAGTTGAAATCGCAGTCCTCGATCGAAGTCCGGGACTGGTTTATAGCAGTTATATGTCCTCCCCCTGTTGCGGCAACCATCTTGGAGTGCTCTCCGATCCTCCTCGGAATGGTCCGGACAATTGTTTCAAGATCCTGCTCGTCTTGATTGATGGGCTGACCAGCGTTTAGATACTCAAGTGCCCGCATACTGCCTGTAGGTTACGAAGAAGGCAAAAATATAAGAAAAGATTCTTATCTACGGACCGGTATTATAAAGGAGTTTCATAAATAGAAATAGGAAAGAAGTAACTTACGTCTATGCCCGACTTCTGCAGCTCCGAATCTGCCTTTGATGTTAACATTAGATTCCCTCGGCTTGGTCTCAACTTTTAGCAAACACTTGGATCTCACGCTCTTTTGCTTTGAGAGCAAGCTGGGCAGATTCATGGGCAGTCCTCACAGCACTTTCTTTGTCTGTCCGTGCCGTTTTGATCGCCTCCGGGGCTTCAGCTAATTCGGCCTTCGAGGCGGGCATTATCCGCTTCTAGTTTCTTGTTCGAGCGTAGAGTTTGCGCCAGGATATTATCCTTGGCGGTAAGTTCGCCTTCCGGTTCTCCAATTCGAGCTGCTTGTTACTCTTCAACTCTGAGAGCCTTCCAAAAGAGCTTGTTCCTGAGCGGTTGCCTTCTCCGAAAGAATTTCCTCCGCCTTTTTATGAGCGGCAACAAGAATTTCAAGTCTTTGGAGCAAACAAGACTGGTCGGAAGAATAAAGAGTTCATTAAAGAATTAAACATTAAGATTAAAAACTTACTTTGGATTTCTTTACGGAGTTTGATGATCTCTTGCCGGCGTTCCTCCATCATCCGATGAATATTTAACAGATTAGCTTCCCTCTTCAGCGGATCGTCTTCCTTGGATTTCAGATCGGCGGTTCGAGATTCAAGTTCGACCAACTGCTCTTGATTATGGTGAAGCTCTTCTTCTAGACGAGCTATGATCTCACTCTTGGCCTCAGAATTTTTAAGAAGAACCTAGAAGATAGGAGAAACAAAGAGTTAGGTTGTAATGTGAAGACATTCGGAAAGGATTAGAAGAGGCGAGTGGACATACCGGCCAGATTCGGAGAAATTCTTTAGAGCCTCCTCCTCTTGAAGGGAGTCCCATTGAGCTGAGCTGTAGCTGTGAATTTTCCGGCCCCGCTTGTGCTATCAACTTCCACATCTCCAACAACCATCCCGGCAAGTTTGGGTCCTCCCGGAGCTTTACGTGTCGTCCTAGGCCGGCGGGGAATTTCTTTGACCCGGTGGGAGTTCAGGTGCAGCTTGGAATAGAGTGGCTTGTGGAGGAAAGTTGCTTACGGATGTGTCATCGACGTCAATAACAATCCGTTCTTCAACTGCTTGAGAGGAAGGTTCTACGGAAGAGGCGGCGGGGATTTCCTTGGCGGAAGCCGCACTCTTGACTTCGGGGAGCTTTCTCGGTGATGGGAGCCGAAGGAGCAGAAGTAGAGGAGACGCCACCGGTCGGGGCCGGAGCAGAAGGTTTATTTCTCAGCAAGCTAGCTATACTAGCTTGGAGATTGGAGGGAATTCTGCAGAAGAATAACATGTCTTACAAGACTTGGATGAAAATAACTAAAAATGTATGAATGTCGCAGAAGACTTAGGAAGTGGCCTTTTTAAAGTCAAAGGAGGTCTTACTCTTCTTTGGGGATCCTTGAGTATCCTCGCTTGAGCCCTCTGCACTCCTTTTCGCCGTTGGATAGACTTGCGGCGTTGGAGCTGGCCCTTCTAAAGCGCTCCCTGAAGAACCGGTCCGAGTACCATACCGGGATTTCTTGGGAATGTTTGCAAGAGAGCCCGTTAATTGGGAGATTTCCTAAGACCCCCCCCCCCCATAGCAGCTTCGAACGCGGCGAGAGCAGGTCGACAATCTCTCTCAATGGCTTCTTGCTCTTTACGTCGGTCTTCAAGTTTTTGCGCTTCGATACGAGTGTCGCACGGTACGGAAACAGGGATTGTTGTTGATCTGCCTATGGTCAAGGAAACGAGTACGTTTTCTCGTACTAGGGGCTTGAACCACATTTCTAGACTTGGAAATTTTTGGGGCTACCCCGGTCGGTAGAGGAAATCCCGAAGCGACGCAGTGGGGGAAGGTAGACCGGCTTGAACAGCAAGAGGAGTGGAATTGGCCTCATAATCTTCTCCCCATGTATCATTGGGAGGGACTGGGGATGACTTCTGTAGTTATCCATTTTCTGCGATGAATACCAATATATAAGTAATGGAATGACGACTAAAAATCATATAATTCAAGAAGGGGAGGTATACTTACCGGGTCTCGAGGATTTGACATGCTTGAATGCTAGACCCACTCTTTGACATCCTGAAAAATCTTGTTTTGGCTGAAGCATCTTCTTTATGTGCTTTTCTAATCGCTTTACATCGGGAAGAGGAGTTACGTCCGTCTGGATTAGCGACATCTTCATTGAAGGACCATGTAGGATGCTCCTGCCTTTTCAATGGCTGAACTCCTCGCACGATGAAGCTCCAAAGAACCGTCTCAGCAGATAACGCCTTTGATCTCCTTCAAGTATTTGATGTTTGCCCGGAGAGCCAGAATTTCTTCATCTTCTTTGAGTTTGTCCCTGCTATCTTGGGAAGGAAACTTTTTGGCTACTTTGGAGCTAAATGGGGGAAGTGCAGGTTGGGGATTGTGACAGAAAAACCATCCATTTTTCGAGTGAGACAAGCTTTTGTTCAAAGATATAGAGAAATACTCATCGATGTTCCGAGCATTGTATTCCTACCCCACCTACTGCAGCCTGGCGGTCCGATGAACGAAGTGGACGGATTTGGAAAAGATATTGAAAAAGCTTAAAATGGGGGCGGATTCCAAGGAAAGCTTCACATAAATGAATAAAAACACGATTTGAAGGATAGAGTTTGGATTTAGATTTACCAACTCCCATCCGTAGAAAAAGAGCAATCCTCCGAAGAAGGAGCAGCGAGGGAAGATCAAAGCCACGGAGGAAGAATGATTTGAAAACTAACTGCTGGGAATCTTCTATTCCCCATGGGATTTGGCCGGGAGTGGGGGCACTCCAATTCAAAATAGGTTGTGGGGGAAGATATCCATCGAGAACCGCCTCATTAAGAGAGGTCTCGGTAATCTTACTACTGCCCAAATCCTGTATGCCAAAAGGAAGTTGACTACGGGGAACACCGGATGAGGAAGAAGGATTGGCGGCAGAATTCTTCTTGCCCATCTTGAAGGGCAGGAAAAGAAAATTGGAGATTGGTTTATGAGGAAAGGAAGAGATATGATCGTAATGTCCGAAGAACAAGGATGTATGGCGGGCGCGTATGGAGATTCGAGAATGGGTTTGACCTAGGTCGACCCTTTGTTTTCTTTTATAGCTACCCGAGCTGGGCTCGGAGTCTGGAAAGTTATTGGGCCGTTTTTACAGCCCAATGAAATTGGCACTAACGATTTGTGGCTTGATTGTGTAGTTATGATCTAACGGTCATAAGGATATTAATGATTTACGGCTTAATTGTGCAATTATGACCTAACGGCCATAAGGATAAATCACCATGATTATTATGATCGTGAGAGATTTTCTCGTGAATAAAAAAGCGGTCCGAAATATGAACTTTTCGGATACTTGGATGAATATAGTGCCAAATTTCATTATTTGGCGGTACGAAAGAGTTAGATCGAAGATAATTTTGATCTTGCCTAACTCGAATTTAAAGGATGCCTTAGGCTATGGGTGTTAATCATCCAGCTGATTATAGGCCTTGGAGACTTGAGCCGATGTGAGAATATAGGAATAAACTGGTCCGATCAACCAGGATTTTGTTTCTTAGTTAAAATTAACTAAGTACATTAAAGTTAAGACTGATTTCAGCGGTATGTAACAGCAATATGGGAATAAATCTTAAAGGGATATGCGGTATGACTGGTTTAACCGGTCTGAAAAATGTGATCTTGGCAGGAATTGCTGAGAGAAATGTGATTTAATGAGAAATGATAAAGTATAGTCACTCAAGAAAGACTCTTGCATTATTTGCGATCCTCAAATGATACAAGAGTCGGGGGCTATACCTAATTAGGTGCATCTAACCGGTGCATTGTGTTCAAAGAACAAGTATACGAGAGATTTCGAGAAATTGAAAGGAACAGTTTGAAGAAATTGCATATTGAAACAAATAATAAAGAATCAACTAGTAGACTCTTGCATTATTTGAAAGGAGTTCAAATGATCCAAGAGTCGGGGCCTATACCCAATTGGGTGCACCTAATCGGTGCACTCGGAAGGATTATACTTTAGTTTCTTGCCTACCTAATTAGGTGGTATGGAGGATAAAAATACCGATTTTTTGGCTTTTTGAAGCGTCTTGAAGAAAGAAGAAGCATCACGAGCAAATTAGAGTTCTTGTTAATTTTACCATGGAATCGGACCAACATGCGGAAGACCGGTCGGTCTTATTCAAGGTCAAATAAAAAATTACTCGGGGGCTGCTATCATATACTTGCCTTGTGGGTATACGAGATGATAAAGGAATGGATAATTAGAGACACGGTGACAAATCAATGAAGATAAGGCCGACAGAGAGAGCCCACGGATCGGTCCCGACCGGTATGGAATAACAGAAGATTCCATATACTGATATGGAAATAAGGCGGGTGTCAAGACCGACGTATGATGACTTGAGAAACAAGTAAAGGAGCAATTTGTAGTCCGTTAGGACTCGAATTAATAAGGAAAGCTAGAGATAGAGTCTTCGCATATGTAATCCATGTAATCGACTAGGACTCGCATGTAACCCTAGCTCCCGCGGATATATAAGGCGGAGCAGGGACCCCCGAAAACTCTCTCGACGTCTTGCAATTAGCAATCTGCTAAAGGCAATACATAACATACGGGACGTAGGGTATTACTCTCTTTCGAGAGGCTTGAACCTGTCTAAAATGGCGTGTTCTTATGTGTTCCGTATGTTGCACCATCGAATTCCACGCTCGTAATGGACCGAGTAGTTCTAGTGCCGAGTTTAAGACTCGACATTTGACGTGCCGGGAAGGGGTCCCGACGAGTTTTCAGCAAGTTCGATGGCTTCTTCGCTTCACGTCGACTTCGCACCCGGCTTCAAGATCTGCTTCGGGTCCCTCGACTTGGAAGCCGATTCCGCCTGGAAAGCTACGTTTGATGAATCCGACTCGTAGCCGGGCCGCAGCTTCGAAGCACGATCACCTGCCGCGATCGACACCTCATGCTTGAAACCTTGCGGATCCGACGCAGCTTTAGCGCGAATCATCGGACCGCTCACGCCTCGGACTAGTATCCTGTAACACCCGGAATTTCAAATTCCGGGTTATCCATAAAAGTCACTAAATTTTAAAACTTTTTGAAGCATGTTTGAATTTTATCTAAAAGTTAAAATTGAAATTATATTTTCTTTCTTTCTTTCTTCTTTAAGAAAAAGAGTTATTCTTAAACTCAACCAATTAATATAAGTTATTTTGTTTATAAAGATTCTTTGTTCAACTTTTACAAATGCACCTATGATTTGCTTTGGTTATGAAAATAAATTATTGAAAAGTTGTATTTGATTTATGAAAATAATTTATTTCAAAACGCATTATTTTATACAATATATTTTCTCTTTGTAAGCAAAATGAGAGCTTTATCATTTCATGTGAGAAAAAGGAGCTACTTTCGAAAATAAATAAAGCTTGATTAATAAAAGCTTCCGGTTTGAGAAATACCCTTGATTTATTGTTTAAATACTTTAAATAGGTGAAAATGGCTTATCAAATAAATGTCTTTGATTTATTGAATTAAGAAAATAGTTGTTTTATAGGCTCATGTGATTTATAAAAGAATTTATTTGATAATAACTATTTTGGTTTAAAGCAATTTTAATTTTCCAAAGTGTTTTAAATTCAACAATTAAAAAGAGTTTAGTTACCTTCAATTACTTTGATTTGGAAACCAATTAATTCCGTACTATTTTTTTTACCTAATCTAAACTAAATATAAGAGTTAGATTAAACATTTATATATTGTTTGAATGCATTCATGCTGGTAATTTGCATTGGGTCTTTGTTGTGTGGAAAATGTATTTCAAATACCGAGTAAAAATGGATTGGAATTAGTTGTAAATATGAATAGGATTTATAAAAAGAAAAAGAAAACCCAATTGTCTTCTAGGCCGAGTTCCCTCCCGAGGCAGGCCCAAGCTGTATTTCTTTCTCTCTCTGTTGTGATCCAAACCTAGGCTTCCGTATCCTTATTTTCTTTTCTTTTTCCTTACGGCCTATTTTTTTGTTTTCCTCTCACGTAGCCAGCTGTTCCACGAGCCCAACCAGCACAACAACTCTGAAGCCGATGTGTTTGACCCAGCACAAAGTCTAAGCCACGGTAGCAGCTCCCGCAGCCCACGAGTCGTCTTCTTCGTCTTATAGGATACGGACTCCACCGCCGCCTCGTGCGTTCCTTGCACCAGACCAATCCCTATCTCCGAGCCCGTACGAGAAGGTCCGCCCAACATCTATAAATCGTCGCCTGGTTCGCCCCTGGAAGCCCTCACACCGAAGCCACCACCTCTCGTGTCCTAGCCGCAGCTCCTCTCGCGCAGCCGCCGCCATTAGAGCTCCAACGTCAAAATCGTCAAGTTGCAGCCAGGGAGCCGTCCTCAAGTCACCGTGAAACCTAGAAGGAAGTCTGGAGCAGTTCCCACAGATTTCTGAAGTCGCCATCGAGTTCTGCCGTCGTAGACGCCGTTAAATCGCTGACGCGAATCATCGTCGATCTCTTGCCTCCGTCAAGCCACTCCGCAGCCAACGTCCTAGGTGAGTTCGTTGTTTACTTTTGTTGCTCCAGAACAAACGCGATGCAAAGCCGAGCCCTCCAGCCAAGAACGACCAGCACCATCATGTGCTGCCATGCGATCACGTTAGAGCTTTGCCCAGCCAGCTGCTCTGTTCTTTTTGCAGTTAGATCCTCTATTTAGCAATAACGAAACCTGGTCGCTGCTTTACAAAAATAAATATAGTCTTCTCTGCTTTATTATAATAAAATAAATATATTGTTTTCCATGTAAAAGTTATTGTTTTATGTTTGATTGAATTAATTGTTTCTGTTTTATAAAGATAATTTAATTTATTTGTTTATTTTTCGAAATAGATTATTTTGCAACCCTAACCTTTATGATTTCCATAGAATAATGTAAAATATGCTTTTAGATCAGAAATAAATTTCCTTCCTGTTTATTTTGCGAAAAAATAATTTATTTATTTCATCTCTCTTTATTTACAAATAAAATAATCTTTTACTTATTCCTGTTGCATAAATATAATTAATTATTTATGGGAAAAAGGCTATCTTGCATTTAAACCCTAGATTTTGAAACATTCTTATCTTATTGCTTGTAACTCCAATTAAGGTGATTCTTGCGCTCACGAGATCGTAGCGACGAGTACTATTTATTAGTACTGTTTTCATAGTCATTAGGTATTGTTTGTTGTACTGTTTCTTAGTTTGCTTGTATGCTTGTTTCTTGCATGTTTTGTGTCGGTGTGACGTTAAATAGAAGAACGTACATTTCGAAGAACTCAAGAGCAAGACTTGAAGACATGAGCAGCAGCAAAGGGAAACAGGCAAGTGTCCTTGATGCACATTGCGCCTACTTCTTACTATCTGAATATACTTTTATGCATTGCATTTAATTTGAATCCTATTGTGTCATACCCTGTTCCATACTTTTACCTTGTCGCCTTGGTTTTGGGTGTAGTGTTATAGTATGGGTACGTCGTTGCTTAGCATGCTCACAATGGGGTTTACAACTGAACTAAATGCTAATCATGATTAAGTATCCACTTGAACATAATGATCAAAGAAGCTGGTAATGCTTTTTAGCAACATGGAACTTAGGTGATTCCGACGGGAGGATTGTCGATGATGGTGCCGGTGCACACGGTTAGTTGTGGTGGTACCTGTTTGGGATCATAAGGACCGGTTCTTGGAGCGGCAACCCAGGACTTCCGCACAAAGCACGGGGCTGATAATGGGTAGGTAAGGTTTAGTACCAAGGTAACTTCCCGGTTTGCGGGCGTCGAGGAAGGATGAAGGAAGAAGGTGTCTTCCGGATTCGGGCGAGGAAAGGCGAGTACTTGAAGCCACGGTGCAAGAGGGGGCCTCCGGGTGATGCGTCACTTTTACGGCGGTGAAACCTTAGCATGGGCGTTTTGCAAGCTGGGAAGTCCTTAGAAAAGACCTTGCGGTGATCTCTTGGCCTCACACCTAAGGAAGTGTGCTGGTATAATGGAGGTTTTAGTCACCGACGGGTGATGGAATCACCGACCTGTGGGTAAAGTTGTGCCACCTCTGCAGAGTGTAAAACTGTTATAACAGCCGTGTTCACGGTCACGAACGGCCTGGATCCTCACGAGAACTAGAGGGTATGGACGGGTGGAGTAACTCGTAAGATGCTACGGGCGGGGTAACCTGTAGTGTGGTTTGCTACAAGCGGGGTAACTTGTAGTGTGGTTTGCTACAGGCGGGATAACTCTGTAGGTGTGGTTTGCTGCAAGTAGGGTAGCTTGCGGTGGTTAACGAGTGGGGTAGCTCTGTTAGATTATTTTCATCTAGTAAATAGGTTGCTTTAATTAACTTGACTAGTGTAGGTGCTTTCTGTTGCAAACCATGTGTTAGCCTTCCTTTCATTCAGCTTACATGTCATATATTCCCACACTTGCTGAGTACGACATGTACTCATCCTTGCTATTTCCCTTTTTGCTACAATCAACTGCTGCTCGAGAAGATGGAGAAGACCACCGATGAGAAAGGTCTAGGCGTGCGAATCCCCGGTCGATTGCCTGTGGTGTTATGGAGTCTTCCACTAGCGTATATTTGTATTTAGTCCTTTGAGACAATATCGATGTAAGTATTCAATTTAATAAAGACATTGTTCTTTTATCACATTAATTTGTCCTGTGTGCGTGAAAACTTGTTCCCGGGCACGCATACGGATGCATTCGGTTTTGGTCATTAAAACCGGGTGTGACATATCCGGTCTGCGACGATAAGTAGCTCTGCCGAGCACGATAAGGACTTCGAGGAAGGATCTCCAGCCTTCTTCCAAGTATTCATGAGGGGTCCAGTTCTTCAAGAACTCACTTCCGAGGAAGTCGGCGCCGAACAGAGCTAGGATGGCGAGAGACGAAGCTGATCGCCGCCGGCGCGGAACAAACGGAGCGGATGGAGAAGATCGACCTCCGCAACCTTCAACCGCAAATCATCGCGCAAACGTCGCGGCACTAGTCGGGCGGGAGGCGGTGTTCCCGCAACCGCTGCGCCCGCTATCGTGCCGTTGCCGGAGCGATCCGGAGACCCGGCGGAAACATCGCTAGGATATAACGGCCGACGTGGATGCCGTAGTGGAAGACGCCATCGCTCTTCGAGTAGAGCATTGGATTTGAGCTCCATGGAGGTTGAATTAAATGGCACTCGAGTTTTCATGTCGCCGGTGCACAACATTGTGGGGGTAAAACAAATTCTCGAGACAATACCGGAGGAAGTCTTCAACGCAACACCGGGGCTACAACGCGCTTAGAGTTTGGTGGACGCGGCTGCTCTACAAACAAATCAACTCGTCCATGACGAGGCGAGAATCCTCCGGTCGTTCGCGTTCTCACTCGGAGCGGCCCGCAAGAGCCGGTGCTGAAGGAGCTTCTTCCGTAGGAAGGCTTGGGTCTCGACACACTCCGATCGTGGACGAGCACGAACGAGCTCCGGACCAAGATCTACGCGTACTACTCAACAGCAATCATGATGCTCGCAATGTGCTTATCGACCGTCATGTAGATAGGAAGGAGGAACGCAGGAGACAAGAAGAAGATGAGCGACGATGGACTGGTCACATTGATGATCGTCCGCGGGATCCTGCCACACCCCGCCCTCACATAGCTAATTCGTCTAGGCATGGGCCGGCGGCTTCGGCGCCGCCCCGAGCGGAAATCCTCCACGTAATGATCATCGAGGGCATGGCAATCGACACGCTCATCGTGACGACCGGTCAAGAAGAGATGATCGGCGTGATAGCGAGAGATCGAAGAGGACGAGACAACGAGAGACGAGGGACGGGGAGCCCCGACGAAGTGACGGCCGTCGGCGGCGCCTCCACCTCCGCCTCCGTTTACCCAGCCTACGGAGCAAGTGAACAATGATCACCGGGATGGTTTAGGAAACGAGACATCAAGACGATCGCTACTATGACCACTCGGATGATGACGGGGATCGTAACTACCGACGTTACCCTCGTCGGCGCTCTCCGTCACCGGTCCGGACCGGTCTAGAAGACGATGAGTACTCCTTAATCCCAGCCTTCACGCGAGATCTGCGCATTTGCAAATACCCCGGGGATTTAAGCCCGGGGCCATCGACAAATATGATGGCAAAGCGCCTCTGCCGAGTGGCTTCGCATGTATACTACTGCCATCCGATCAGCTGGAGGGGATACTTTTGTGCTAGCTAACTATCTCCCCATGTGCATGGAGCAGGCTGGACGCTTGTGGTTGCAGTCCTTACCCGAAAGATCTATCTCTTCTTGGGGCGACCTCACAAAAAAGTTCATAGAGAATTCTCGGGCTACTTGTGAGAAACCGGGGAACTACTTCGACCTCAACGAGTGAAGCGAAGCTTGACGAGACCCTTATACGAGTTCATCGGTGTAACAACTCACAGCAATAAAATGCATTTCATGGCATTCATGAGCATGTCATCACATTTCATTTATGAAATTATTAAGCATAGTGTGAAGAAATTGCACATAAAATAACAAATCAAATAAAGAAGACAGGAAGCTGTTAAAAAGAAAGAAAATGAGAAGAAAATTCATGTTTAACATTTTCTATACCTTAATTATCACAAATGAAGATTTATGAAAAGATCCTGAAAAGATTTTGAGTTATGAAAATATTTACAAGAAATAAACAAAATCTCTTTTATTAATTTAGCTATGAATTTTTAACCCAAAAACGATTTGGAGTTTTACCCTGGACTTAATAGGAAATATGCCTAAAATATTCTCAATTACACCCCTGAATTTTCGTAGAATTTTTGGAGCACCGGAAAGCCACTTTTTAATTACGTGGAAGTCCGGGGGTGTTTTTGCAAAATGTCCGGGACTGGCCCGGCGGCCGGCCTCTTCTTCCTCTCTCCCTCTCCCGCGTCTCACCGCCGCCCGCGAAGGCACCGCCTCCCCGACCGTCGCCACGCCACCCCGCCACGCAGGAGGTTAGCCGCACGCAGCTGCTTGCCGGCCTTCTTCTCATTTACCGCCTCTCCCCGGGATAAGAACCCCGGCCGTGCTTGCCTCTCTCCCTCTTTCTTTTCGCCATTGCCGCACCCCCTGCTCCACCGTCGCCGAGCCACACCGGCCCTCCTCCGTCCGAGTTAACCCCGCCACGGACTCCGCACCAAGCCCCTAGAGCTCACCCGAATCCCCAAGTAGGTTGAGCTCCCCTCTGTCTCGCCGGATTGGAAGCTTCACCCCGGCGGTGGCCACCGTCGTCCGTCACCGCAACTTCAAATTTGCCAACTCCGGTGAGCCGTTCGTCTATCTTTTTGTTCCGGATGATGCGCAACCCATTGCTCCATGTTCCTAGTCACTTACTATCGCATCTATTCCACGGAGGGACGAGTAATCGAAGTTCTTCCGCAGCTCCGGCCGCCGTTGTCCGTGACTTCCACGGTGAGCTACCATTTCCACGCTTGCTCATGTAGCTAGGACCCCACGACGACCTTGCTCGTGTTGCGTAGAAGCCCTAGTACTCTTTTCCCTAAATTCTAAGCTCTCCGGCGAGCTCACCGCGGTGCTCGAATCGCGGATGTGCTTGGTCCTCACCGCCGGCGTGCCTCGGAGTGAGCTCATGTTGCACGAGTATCACGGTTGAGCTCGCACGGTGTTGTGGATCGTGTAGGAGGCGACGCGGCGAGCTTTGAGCCACGGGCGGCCAAGTCCGGTGGTTGCGCCGCCGTGTCCCCACCTCCGCGGTGGTGCCACACCGCGGGCCACACGCGGGTGGGATCGCGTGTGGCCACGTGTGGATCTCGTGTGGCCAACCACTGTGACCCTCCGTGTGCCACGGAATTGAATTTAAATTTCCAAAATACGTAGAAAATTCAGTAAAAATCAGAAAAATGCCAAACCAACTTTGTTGGACTCGGAAAAAATGAGATCTATTTATTTGTGAAATAAAAGATTTATTTTGAATAAATTTATTTTATATTTAATAATTAATCACTTTCTTTGATTAGAGAAAGGCTATTATTTTATGTAAAAAAAGTTTAATTATGAAAAATAATTTCATTTAATAAAGGAGATACTGCAGACGAAATTAATGATGAAATTTATTTTCCAAATTTAAACTTAAACTGTACTATTTTATATGATCCCAATCTATTAACCTTTAATCACTTAAAGTAATTATTTATTTATTGCTTAATAAACCAGAATAATTTGTTAATTATTAAACCTAATTAATTAGTGAACTTAATTAAGTAATCAAGGAAATAGAACTAATTAATAATAATCTTGATTAAACATTTATTAATCAGCCTAATTAATTATTAATTAGTGCTTGATGAACATACTTATGCCCGATTTATTCATTAACTAAGGTGATTAAACATTAATTATTAATTATTATTTATGGGACTTAATTAATGAATCCTTGCATACTTTCATCATGAGCATTCATGCATACATGATTGTGATTCGCGACGCATTGCTGGTCGACTAGGTTCGAAGTGATCGAGGTTCCACCCGAGGGCGAGTCGAGAGCGGGGATCTCGAAGTCGACCCAGTCGTCGAGGACGCTAACTTCGAACAGACTCAAGGCAAGCCCCGAGTGCATCCTACCTATTTTTTTAAAAATATTTTACTTTATCACATAGTACGGTTATACTTGTGCATTAGGTGTTAGGGAATGGTTGACACCCTAGATGCATTATGGTAGGTTTCCGTTTGTTTATTCTATACTCGGTACAGGTAGCTCAATCGAGGCTAAGCTTAATGCATAGCGGCAATGGTAGATGGTTAGGGCACTTAAAGCATGGAGGCTTTAAGGGTTTTGTGTTGATACTAAAGATGAAGAGAGTGTTAATGAAGTTGAGACCGGACGGGCCCCGTGGGAGAAAGGGCAAGACGGAGATGAGGTCTTGCAAGGTGGTAGCCCCGTCCGAGTCGGTCAAGGACCGTACCGTTGTCGGCTTAGTTGAACAAGTTTGAACGTACCATGCTACATGCTGGTATCATGGGCCCAACAAGCTGATGTACCCTATCGCCCCGAGAGATGTAGCGTAGCCAACTCTCTTTTGCGGGTCGTTAGTGAGAGGATAGTCTCACGGGAGGGAGATGGGTCGACCACGAGGGAAGTCGTGGCGTCGCCATACTTCCGGGGAGTTGGAAATGGCTAGTCTGCTGTCGGGTGCTAGCGGGAAAGGTTGTCGTATACGATCGGTGTGATGCGTATACGTCGTGTAGTCGGGTTTTGCCAGCTGGTATAAATCGATTCGGATCGCTGTCCCTCGCAGTAATGAGTATCGCTTGTTTAGCTCGTCACATCGTAGTAAATTTTATGGAAGATGAAGATGAGAGATGGAAGAATTAAGATCTATTTTATCTTGATTGAGAACTTGGTTGCAATAGTGATAGGTTGCAAACACCAAGGCTAATGAACTTAACATGAGCTAAAATATTGAAAGTAAGGACCCAATCTTTAATGTTGTTTTCGCAAAGGAGTAAACCCCACGACCGAAAGCCTTTGCATACTACGCGTCGGCCTTAGCGTGCCATGTTGACGGGTCGGTCTTGCTTGAGTATTAGAATACTCGGGGTTTGTTCGTTACCTTTCGGGGAACGAGTCGTACTTCCACGACTTGTATGGCAGCTTCCCCGAAGAGGAGCAATGTCCGGAGGGAGGTTCCCTTCGGTGGGAACGTATCCCCACGCCTTGAAGAGAGAGGACCGTGATGTACGAAGGGCTCGGTGCATCACGTTGTTTCATTTGAAATCTTTCGAGTTGTATAATAAAACAAGCTTCCGCTGAATACTCGTAGGATGTTAAACTTCAATAATGTTATATTCACGCTGCAAGAATGTTGGTATTTCGAAAAACCTGGTTGTATTATACCATGATGTATATATTACGGCTTGTATGGGATGATGTTTCTGTTGTAACTCGCTTCATCGAGTGTCCCTCTTTACCGATTCCTAGGTGTCCCGGAAGGGATGTCACAATCGAGCATTTCTGCACAAGAAGGCCTTAATCCCCAATGTTCCTGATCAGCGAGATAATTGCGGCGTTTCAAGTCGGCGTCCGAAGTGAAGCATTAGTTCACAAGATTGGAAGGCGTAATCGGAACCTCACCATGACGGCATGAGAATGCTTCAAGATAACGAGATGACTATGCAGGCTGGAGAGTCAAACGTGGTCAATTTGTGCGGGAACAAAGGGAAGGAGCCGAAGCACGACCAAGCTAACCGATCCGGATCCAAGAATAACAACAAGCGCAAGGCTGATCACCTTGTTGCAGTTGTCGACCAATCTCATGGAGGAGATCGGCCGACACCTCCTAAGAGAGATCCGAGAGAACGACTTTCATTCGAAACGCTTCGGAAGGCCCTTGCATGATTCATAATGGGAATCATAAAGCTAAGGAGAGCTTCCTATTGAGGCCATTCGCTCAATTCGCTTTAAAGGTAGCATCCTAGTCCGGACACTGGAACCGGAGGGAAGACAAGGGCAAGGATAAAAAGCGTGACGATAATAAAGATGAGGAAGGCTTCCGGGAGCCGGCGAGGGAGGTGAACTTCATCCATGGAGGCCACGACGCGTACGAGTCGAAGTGAAAGCGAAGGCGGCTCTCGGAGAGGTTAACGCCATTGCTCCAGCCACCCGTGAATTTCTACGATGGTCGGAGGTGCCGATCACGTTCAGCAGGGCTGATCATCCGGAAGTACTTCCAAAAGCTGGTAGATGGCTCATTCTGGCTCTCATTGGTCGGAAGGTACGATTGAAGAGAACTATCATTGATGGGGGAAGTTGCTTGGACATCCTTTTTGCTAAAACTCTACCGGAGCTTGGCCTCTCCGTGGCTGACCTGGATCGCGAGTGTTTCACCGTTTCATGGTATAATACCCGGTCGAAACAGCTATCCTTTGGGGCAGATCTCTCTCCTAGTGACCTTTGGGACACGGGAGAATTACAGGAAGGAGAATATCATCTTCCGGGTAGCCGACATCGACTCGGCATATCACGCGATACTTGGAAGACCGGCTCCGGCGAAGTTTATGGCCATCCCCAATTATCGGTATTTGATGCTGAAGATGCCAGGACCAAATGGGGTCTTATCGTTCCGGTCCGATATCAAGACCGCTTACGCTTGTGAAGTACATAGCACCGAAGCGGCTTCTCGAGTCAATTCGGAGGAAGAACAACGAGAAATCGGAGAAGCAGCTGAAACTCTAGAAGTGCAGGCAAGGTTGGAAGATGAAGTTCCAGCTAAGAAGATTGCTAAGGAGAAGCTGATGACGACATCACTCCTTTGGATACAAATGACACTCCTCCGCTGAACATTCAAGGACCAATAACTAGGGCTTGCGCCCGACAATTGACTTTAGAGGTGAGCTTGTTCCTAAGTCTTTCCTTTCATAATTTTGAGAATAGTTTGCTACCTAATGATTTTATTATGATTAGGAATCAAGGAGAGGGCCATAATATGAATGGAAGAGGGCTTGGAGGCGTGGAGGTCCAGCAAGAGGTGCAAGACATTGTGGAGGCCCAAATTAAGTCGACTTCGAGTCTGTTTTGGAGTCCAGGAACAGGCTGAATTAAAATAGACATCCAGATCGCATACGAAGTCGGATTTGGACGTTCTACATATGGATGGAAAGATAATTTCATAACCTTTCCAGTGTAACCGGTCTCATATCAAAATTCATCCGGAGTCGCCGGGAATCATCGAAACATTGGAACGTCCAGAATCTATTTTGGTGCTGCGTCATCGTTTTTGTCCTTTGGGCCGTGTATCTCGTGTGAGCCCATTAGGAGAGTGTCCAGGGGGTTCTTGCACGTCCCCAAGTCTTTATTAGCAGCAGCCGCCACCCATGTTAGGGTTGGGTTTTGCTTAGATTATTCTGCTTAGACAGTTTCGCCGTTCATCGGTTTGTGAGACCCCAACTCGTGAGATTAATCATACATCTGCAAATTTGGTTGCGTTCTTTGTTGTTCTTGCTTGTGTTCTTGATTCGCAGGCAGGGATTAGCCTTGGCGAGGTCAACCGTGCAACGCCGGTTCATAACCATAGAGGACGTGGTGCTACGATTGCGGGGTTCGAACGTGTTGTTCGGGAGCCGGATCGACGTGTGTCACATCTTCACCAAATCAAGAGTTATCTGAACCTTTCGGAAGATCAGGACCCTAGTCCACATCAAGTGGTAATCAGAGCTTCAGGTGCACCGTCGGGTTCGCCCTACCTTTAGTTTAGTTTGTTTCTTTATTGTCCTATCATCCACGAAAAAGCCAAAAAATTTTAGTTTTAGGGTTCATCCTATCCAAGCCGTGTTTAGCCTTTGCATGTTTCAATTTCAGAGTCCGTAGTGTTGAGTTTGTCCTAGTGATTGTTTTGTTGTTGGTTTAGTTCGTGTTCTTGTCGTCAGTTTTGTGCCCCTTGAAACCCTAGCCGAATTACCTCAAGTTTGCGTTGTCTCGGGAGTTTTTGTCACCTCCGCTGCATCCACCATAGTCCCACCCTACACTCCCACCCTTTTCATCTAGAACTCAACACCCCACGATCAAGACCTCCTCTTGTTTCCGTTGCATACATTAATCGTCAAAAACAAAAAAAAAAACAAAAAAATCCTACCCGATTGCAATTCCGTCCACCGAAACCCTAATTCGGAGTCCCTTCCTTCAAACAGCCATAACTTTCGCATATGGACTCGAAATTAGGCAAATTTTTTTTGAAATTGGGTAGAAAAAAATTTCGCATCTGCTCGTCCCCGCTTTGCTGGACAGGAAAAATCTCAAAAAAAATCAAAAAAAAATAGTTAAGCCCACCGATCCGAGGGAAAAAGTTTGGAACCCATCGTCGCTGCATCTTACGAGAAAATCTGTAGGTCACATTCCTTCTCTGTTTGACCTGAAACTTTGCGTGGTTCCTATTTTGTGTGGTTCCTATTTTGTTGCCTCCGAGTGGAAGAAAAATATCAAAAAAAATAATAATATCAAAAAAGAAAAATTTATGATTTCTACTGGTGCTAAAAGACAAAACAGGGTTTTGGCCTGTTTTTTGTGTCTAGTTGCTGTTTCTTCCTTGGTAGTTACCTTTTACTTTGTTTCCTTTGTGTCTGTCATCCTTGCTTTGCCTGCACTACTGTTGCTAGGACACGTGTAGACCAGCAACTAAGGACATGTAGCTTTGGACATTTATTCAGCATTACTATCGGTTTTTTAATTGTGTTCCACTCACATATTTGGCCCTCCTAGCTCCACATACTACTTATGGACAGCACAGGTTTTTGATCCTTGCAATCGTGGTACACGCCTTCTAGGTATCCTTTGCCTTGCTTGGTAAGACCCTTGTAAGAACTTGGTGAGACGTTCCATTTGCTTTTGTGAGAGTCACCACTGTCCACCATAGTAGTAGTGTTTATTAGGGATAACCTTCACTGTTTGTTCCTGTTTTGGTATTTGCTATGGCAGGAGATGCTGCAGACGCTGATACCCCTAAAGATTTCCACGAGTGTGTTAGTCAAGGGCAGCTTTAGTCTGTTCTTGACAGGGCACGTGAGGAGATGACAGAAGTTAACAAGGCCGTTACCGACGGCATCAACAAACTCAATCTCGGCAACCAGATTGAGAGGATCGATAAGCGTTTGTCCAAGATGACAGACACGGTTAATACTCTAGCAGAAGTGGCAACAACGTTGGTCGTCAAGCTGACCGAGGTGGAGAACCGTGTGAAGATCCATGAAGATGAGGCCGGTAGCAATGGCGGTGGAAACAGAAAATATGACACGATGAATGATGCCACTGTCGACACCGATGACGCAGCTATACGAGCACAAAGGCTTCACCGGCGTCTACAACAGAATACCCAAGGTATGGGTGGCCAACATCGACAACAAGGTAACAATAATCGAGCCCACGATGATCCTTATGCTAAGATTAAGTTTACCATTCCACCTTTTTCGTGGCAATATGATGCGGAGGGTTACCTTGATTGGGAGATGATAGTAGAGC
This sequence comes from Chloris gayana, assembly GCA_031894775.1. NCBI lineage: Eukaryota > Viridiplantae > Streptophyta > Magnoliopsida > Poales > Poaceae > Chloris > Chloris gayana. The sequence goes on along the minus strand of JAUNZO010003803.1, from coordinate 1,041,601 downwards.
AAAAATTTAGTGGGCACCTAGTTCCTGAGCAGCATAGAGTTAGACAAGCCACTAGTGAATTTAAAGATTTTGCTATCATTTGGTGGAATTCTCTAACTGCTGATGATATTCCTGTAACTTGGACTCAACTTAAGGAGGCTATGCGTGATCGTTTTGTCCCTCCTTCTTATCATAGAGATTTACGCAAAAAACTTCAGTGCTTAGAGCAGGGGGATAAATCTGTGCAGGACTATTATGGTGAGCTTCAAAAGGGTTTACAACGCTGCATGATAGTAGAGGATAATGAGAGCTCTATTGTTCGTTTTTACTCTGGTTTGAGACGTGATATACAGGACATTGTTGATTATAAGGAGTTTAACACCATCAACCAGTTGTTCCTGTTTGCTATGCTTGCAGAGAAAGAATTGCAGGGATGGGAGAATCAACATAGGAGCAGCAGTACAAGCAGGCCATCTTACACCCCACGGTCGACGCCGTCTTCGGGGTTTTCTTCCCGGCCATCTTCACCAGCAAGCAAACGGCTTCCCACGTCCACGAGTGGTGTTACGGCAGCCCCACACGCACCTCCTACATGCTCTGCAAATTCAGGTAAAAATTCTATGCAGGGTCCTGCTCAACGTGCTTCATCGGTCGCCTCGACGGGACGCACTTCCAACATTCGGTGCCACCGCTTCCATGGACTCGGCCATGTGTAGAAGGATTGCCCAAGTCAGCGGGCATACGTGGCCACTAAAGATGGAGGATACATCAGCACCTTCGATATAGAAGATGATGATGAAGACGAAGTCGCCGACGACACCAACGAGGGCCATGTACTTGGTGGAGAAGACACTTCGGGTTTCATGAACATCATTGTACAGCGTGTACTTAGCATGCAAATTCAGACTTCGAGAAGATAAAACGCCACAACTTGTTCCAGATTTTCTTCGTCATCAAGAATCGACGAGCACGTGTGATCATTGATGGAGGAAGCTGCAACAACTTGGTGAGTTCAGATCTGGTTGAGAAGCTTGGTTTGGCCAAACGACCACATCCTCATTTATACCACATTCAATGGTTAAATGACTCGGGAAAAGCTAAGGTAACACAAACTTGTAGAGTTCCTTTTTCCATTGGTGTTTATTTGGATTATGCTGATTGTGATGTGGTTCCTATGCAAGCTTGTTCACTTTTATCGGGTCGTCCTTGGGAACATGATAATGATGCTACACACCATGGTAGAAGTAATAAATACACCTTTATGCATAAAGGACAGAAAATTACTTTAGTACCTTTGACCCCTGCTGAAATTGTACAAGCTGATAGAGAACGAGCTGCTTCTTTGAATAATTCTAAATCTAAAAATCAGCAAATTGCTAATTCTGTTTTCCCACCTATAAAGAATAAGTCTACACCTATTTCTAAGGGAGATGGAATTAATTTGAAAGGTCGTGTTATGCTTGCTACAAAATCAGACCTTGCTGAAATTTCTAATGATGGTATTTTTTATGCTTTGATATGCAAACAAGCCTTGTATTCCTTTGATGATATTGCTAGCTCTTTGCCTTCTGCTATCACCGACCTTTTGCAGGAGTTTGAGGATATTTTTACAGCTGAGATTCCTCCTGGATTACCACCTTTGAGAGGAATAGAACATCAAATTGATTTGATTCCGGGAGCTACCTTGCCAAACCATGCTGCTTATAGGACCAACCCCGAGGAGACAAAGGAAATTCAGCGACAAGTCCAAGACCTTTTGGACCGCGGGTATGTACGAGAAAGCCTTAGTCCTTGTGTTGTTCCTGGTTCCTAAGAAAGATGGTAGTTGGCGCATGCGTGTTGATTGTAGAGCCATTAACAATATTACTATAAGGTATCGTCATCCTATTCCTAGGCTAGACGACATGCTTGATGAGTTATGCGGTTTTCTAATTTTCACTAAAATTGACTTGCGTAGTGGTTATCACCAAATTAGAATGAAACTTGGAGATGAATGGAAAACAGCTTTTAAAACTAAATTCGGATTGTATGAGTGGTTAGTAATGCCTTTTGGGTTGGATTGTATGAGTGGTTAGTAATGCCTTTTGGGTTAACTAAGGCACCTAGTACTTTCATGCGCTTAATGAATAAGGTTTTGAGGGATTTTATTGGGCATTTTGTGGTGGTTTACTTTGATGATATCTTGATTTACAACAAGTCTTTAGATGAACATATGGATCATTTACGTGCTGTTTTTACTGCTTTAAGAAATGCACGTTTATTTGCTAACCTTGAAAAGTGCACCGATCGAGTTTCTTTTCTTGGCTATGTTGTTACTCCACAGGGTATAGAGGTGGATGACAAGAAAATTGACGTTATTGCTAGCTGGCCGCAGCCCCAAACCATCACACAGGTTCGAAGTTTTCTTGGCCTTGCAGGTTTCTATCGCCGCTTTGTCAAAGATTTCAGCACTATCGCTGCACCGTTGCATGAGTTGACAAAGAAGGGTGTTGTGTTTCAATGGAGCAAAGCACAAGACGAGTCCTTTAGCTCTTTGAAGGACAAGCTTACACATGCACCGCTGCTGCAACTAATAGATTTCGGTAAGACTTTTGAACTTGAGTGTGATGCTGATTTTAAAGATGTTTTGCTGCATTGTAGAGAGGGTCGTACATGGAACAAGTTTGTGATAAATGATGGATATTTATTTAGAGCTAACCGTCTTTGCATTCCAGTTGGTTCCATTCGTCTTTTGTTGTTACGGGAAGCGCATGGAGGCGGATTGATGGGATATTTTGGTGTAAAGAAGACGGCGGATGTGTTGGCCACGCACTTCTTTTGGCCACAGTTGAGAAGAGATGTTGAGCGCTTTGTGGCTCGCTGCACTACTTGTCAAAAAGCGAAGTCTCGCTTGAATCCACATGGTTTGTATATGCCTCTTCCCGTTCCTTCAATACCTTGGGCGGATATTTCTATGGATTTTGTTTTAGGACTGCCTAGGACTAAGAGGGGAGGGATAGTATTTTTGTTGTCGTGGATAGATTTTCTAAGATGGCTTGCTTTATACCTTGTCATAAGAGTGATGATGCTATTCATATTGCTGACCTATTTTTCAAAGAGATTGTTCGCTTGCATGGTTTGCCTTCTACTATTGTTTCAGATCATGACGCCAAATTCTTGAGTCATTTTTGGCGCACCCTATGGAATAAGTTGGGAACGAAGTTGTTGTTCTCTACAACATGTCACCCACAAACTGATGGCCAAACCGAGGTAGTGAACCGCACATTGGGCACCATGTTAAGAGCTATTTTAAAGACAAATCTGAAGATGTGGGATGAATGTTTGCCTCATGTGGAGTTTGCATATAATCGTGCAACACATTCGACCATCAAGGTAAGTCCTTTTGAGGTAGTGTATGGTTTTAATCCTCGTGCTCCTATTGATATTTTGTCTTTGCCTACTAGTGAGAGAGTTCACTTTGATGCTAAGGAACGTGCTGAGTTTATTTTGAAAATGCATGAAACAACTAAGCACAACATTGAAAAGATGACTGAAAAGTATAGGATTGCTGGTAGTAAAGGTAAAAGGGAAGTTAAATTAGAACCGGGTGATTTAGTATGGTTGCATTTGAGAAAGGATCGGTTTCCTGAGTTGAGAAAGTCTAAGTTAATGCCTAGAGCTGCTGGTCCTTTCAAGATAATTGAGAAGATTAATGATAATGCATATAAACTTGAGTTGCCTCCCGAGTTCGGGGTTAGTTCAACTTTTAACATGCGGATTTGAAGCCTTATTTGGGTGAGGAGCATGACCATGAGTCGAGGACGACTCCGATTCAAGAGGGAGAGGATGATGAGGACATCACTCCTTTGGATACAAATGACACTCCTCCGCTGAACATTCAATGACCAATAACTAGAGCTCGCACCCGACAATTGACTTTAGAGGTGAGCTCGTTCCTAAGTCTTTCCTTTCATAATTTTGAAAATAGTTTGCTACCTAATGATTTTATTATGATTAGGAATCAAGGAGAGGACCATAATATGAATGGAAGAGGGCTTGGAGGCGTGGAGGTCCAGCAAGAGGCGCAAGACATTGTGGAGGCCCAAATTAAGTCGACTTCGAGTCTGTTTCGGAGTCCAGGAACAGGCTGAATTAAAATAGACGCCCAGATCGCACACGAAGTCGGATTTGGACGTTCTACATACGGATGGAAAGATAATTTCATAACCTTTCCAGTGGAACTGGTCTCATGTCAAAATTCATCCGGAGTCGCCGGGAATCATTGAAACATTGGAACGTCCAGAATCTGTTTTGGTGCTGCGTCATCGTTTTTGGCCTTTGGGCCGTGTATCTCGTGTGAGCCCATTAGGGGAGCGTCCAGGGGTTCTTGCACGTCCCCAAGTCTTTATTAGCAGCAGCCGCCACCCATGTTAGGGTTGGGTTTTGCTTAGATTATTCTGCTTAGACAATTTCGCCGTTCATCGGTTTGTGAGACCCCAACTCGTGAGATTAATCATACATCTGCAAATTTGGTTGCGTTCTTTGTTGTTCTTGCTTGTGTTCTTGATTCACGGGCTGGGATTAGCCTTCTTGGCGAGGTCAACCGTGCAACGCCGGTTGATAACCATAGAGGACGTGGTGCTGCGATTGCGGGGTTCGAACGTGTTGTTCGAGAGCCGGATCGACGTGTGTCACATCTTTGCCAAATCAAGAGTTATCTGAACCTTTCGGAAGATCGGGACCCTAGTCCACATCGGAAGCTGAAGACTGATGCGGTTGTTTCCAAGACTATTCAGCTTGATAAGTCGGACCCCTCCAAGGTCACCCATATAGGGGCTAACTTGGGGAAAAATAGGAAAGCACGCTCATTCTTTTCCTCCGGGAAAATAGGGATATCTTTGCATGGCAGCCTTCGACATGCCGGGTGTTCCTAGGGAGAAGATTGAGCACGCACCTGCTGGTGCGTCCTGATGCGAAGCCGATTAAACATAAGCTTCGGAGGTTTGCTCAAGACCGCAAGGAGGCCATTAAGAAGGAGTTAACTATGTTGTTAGCAGCTAAGTTCATTAGGGAGGTGTATCATCCAGATTGGCTTGCACATCTCGTCCCTGTACCAAAAAAGAATACTAAAGAATTAAGAATGTGTGTCGATTATACTCGATCTCAACAAAGCTTGCCCCAAAGACCCTTTCGCGCTGCCTCGGATTGACCAAGTTGTTGATTCGACCGCTGGCTGCGAGCGTCTTTGTTTCCTCGATACTTATTCAGGGTACCATCAAATCCCTCCGAAAGTTGAAGATCAAATAAAGACCGCGTTTATCACCCCCTTTGGAGCATACTGCTATACAACAATGCCATTTGGATTAAAAAATGCCGGTGCTACGTATCGGCGCGACATACAACGTTGTCCGGACTCGCAATTGGGAAGGAACGCAGAGACTTATGTTGATGATATAGTGGTGAAATCTCGGAAAACCGAGGATCTTCTCTCGACCTCGCAGAGACCTTTAGTAATCTGCGAAGTTTTTCCATGAAGCTTAATCCTGGAAAGTGCGTGTTTGGGGTTCGATCCGGAAAATTGCTGGGATATCCGGTATTGTGGCGAGGTATTGAAGCTAACCCAGAAAAGATTCAGACAATTGTTAACATGAAACCCCCAAGCTGCTTGAAGGATGTTCAAAAGTTGACGAGCGGTATGGCTGCGCTTAGTCGTTTCATTTCAAGATTGGGAGTCGGAGGACTTCCGTTCTTCAAGTTGCTCAAGAAACAAGATAAGTTTGAATGGACGAGATGAGACGCAGACCGCATTTGACCAACTCAAAGAATACCTTAGTAACCCTCCGTTGTTGGTACAACTAGAACTCGACGAGACCATTCAGTTATATATCTCCACAACTACTCATGTGATGAGCACGGTATTGGCGGTCGACCGGAAGGAAGAAGGACATCTTCAATTGGTACAACATCCGGTATACTTTGTAAGTGAAGTCCTTACCGAGTCTCGGATGCGATATCTCCAGTTACAAAAGCTAATATATGTCTGTAGTGATAACCTCTCGAAAGTTGAAACACTATTTTCAAGCGCATCCCATTGAAGTCAAGACTGGGTTTGCTATTGGGGATATTCTACGAAACCGAGAGGCGGTTGGCCAAGTTGCCAAATGGGCTATAGAACTTGGGCAATATGAAATTACTTTTTCTTCGTGAACAACTATTAAAGGACAGGCCTTAGCTGATTTCATTACCGAGTGGTTGGAGACGCAAGTCTCGCAAGTGATTCAGACTTTGGAATATTGGGAGATGTTTTTTGATGGGTCCCTGCAGCTTTCGGGCGCGGGGGTTGGGGTCGTACTCCTTACCCCGCAGAAAAAGCCACTCAAGTATGTGTTACAAATGTATTTCGGTGCCTCAAATAATACCGCGAGTATGAAGCTCGCTTCATGGACTCCGGGTAGCCGTTTCATTAGGAGTCCGGCGATTAGACATATATGGTGATTCGATCCTTGTAATCAGTCAAGTTAGCAAGGTATGGGACGCTCATGATGATCATATGATTTCTTATCGTCAAGAAGTCGGGAAGCTTGAAGAAAAATTCGATGGCCTGCGATTTTCTCATATGCTTGCGCGAAAATAATTCTGTTGTGGATGAGTTAGCGGACCGGGGTCATCGAGGCAAGCAGTTCCGCTCGGTGTTTTCCTTCAAGTACTTGAATAAGCCATCTATTAAGATGGAACGCAAAGCCACTATTACAGAAATAGCGGCGAAGCGGTCTCGAAGCCACGGTCGAGGAAGTCTGTCTTAGAGGCTAAGGTCGAAGAGGCGGTATTGGGGGACAAGGCTAAGGAAGCGATTTTACGAAAAGATACTCGATCGCTTGAGGTTATGATTATTGATTCTGATTGGCGTACCCGTGCACTGGAGTATTTATGATCTAGTAAAACTCCGGAAGGCAAGGTTGAGAAGCAAAGGTTGGAGGTCCGGGCACGCAATTACTTGATTCTTGAAGGAGAGTTGTACAGGCGTGGGGTTAATATTTTGATGAAGTGTGTATCGGTCTACGATGGTGTTTAGTTGCTTGAAGACGTTCATAAGGGAATTTGTGGCAATCATGCTTCTTCGAAGACATTAGTCGGGAAAGTATTCGGACAAGGATTCTACTGGCCCACAACTCGCTGATGATGCGCATGAGGTAGTTAAAAATTGCCAAGGATGTCAATTTTTCGCACGACAACCACATACTCCAGCTCATGAATTACGGATAATTCCGACGACTTGGCCTTTTTCGAGTTGGGGGCTGGATATTGTTGGACCTTTCAAAAAGGCGCCGGGAGGATTCATGCATATTTTCGTGGCAGTAGATAAGTTCTCCAAGTGGATTGAAGCTGAAGCCGTCACCGGTACGACTACTACTCGGGCGATCAAGTTTTTACGAGAACATCTTTGTGCGTTTTGGAGTTCCGCACAGTATCATTACCGACAATGGGCCCCAATTCACTTCAGAGTTTTTCAAGGATTATGCTGATAGTTTGGGAATTAAGATACAATACGCTTCGAGTATCACATCCACAGAGCAATGGGCAAGTGGAGCGAGCGAATGGAATGATTTTGACCGGTCTACCCAAAATTTTCAACCGTTTGAAGCCATACGCGGGAAAATGGGTTAAGGAATTGCCCTGGGTGCTCTGGGGACTACGAACTAATGTTAGTCGGGCTACAGGGCAGTCTCCTTTTTCTCGGTATATGGATCTGATGCCATGTTACCTACAGAAGTGAATATGGTGTCAGCTCGAGTACGATATTACGATGAAGAGAAGTATGATGACCAGCGTCGAGGTTGAGCTGATTTCTGCGGAAGAATTACGAGATCAAGCTCGATTCAAGCGGCTAAATATCACAGGGGCTGCGTCGATATCATGATCGCAACGTGCGCACGCGGGAATTTCAAGTAGGAGACTTGGTTCTTCGGAAGATTCAGTCCAACAAGAACAGGCATAAGTTGTCACCGGTCCGGAAAGGACCTTTTCGGTAAATCGGTCTCCGGACCAGGGGCTTATAGGCTTATGACCGTGGAAGAGGAAGAAATTCCAAATTCTTGGAATATTGAGCAGCTTCGTCGTTTTTATACTTAAAAGAACTCCTTGTAAATTTCTTCATATTATAATAAAGTAATTTTAATGTCCGATGTGAATGTGTTTGTTTCTTGTGTCTCGATATTTTAGTTTTGAATCAACTTATCGAGTCGGGGGCTGCTATGATAAGAGCAGTCTGTGATATTATGCTATTCCTGAATATGAAGACCAGTCATCTAGTCGAAGACTCGCTGCATTGAGAGCGGTCTGTTTCAGCTTCGATCGGTATATTTAGGAAGGGAAATTTTTAGCATTTTTCTTATGAATACTGGTTGGTAGGCTGTTGTGTTAAGAGCGATCTGTGATATTACGTAATCTTAAACCTTGCAAACTAGTTGTTTTTCTATGTCACATGATCTTGTTAAAGTAAGCTACAACTATGTATTGCGATCTCGTGCTGATTAGAGCCGGTATTCATTCATAGTTAGTTTGAGCTGAAATAACCATCATTGCTCGGATATAGAACTTAACTAGTAAGGAATAAGATGGTGACATTTTGAAACCATTATTCGAAGGAAAAGGAGAAGAAATTAAAACTTCATGGCCATTAAAAGGATAATAAGTTAAATTACAAAAGCACGATAATAGAATTGTCTGTTTACACCGGAAGACCGGCCGTATGACAAACATCTACCGGGCGAGGATCGCTGGAGGTACTGGTATCCTCGGTTTTAGGGTCTTCTCGCGATCTGTCATCAATTGTCCCTTCGGAATCGGAAGGAGTAGACAACAAGTCAGCATCAAGATCTTCAAAGTCATCCTCTATTGTTTGCCTAGCGGCGGCCGCTGCATCCTGAGCATCTTGGTCCAAAAGCGAGGGCTGCCGCAGCCACATTTAAGGGGACACCCGTCGGATCCGAGAGGAACATCCTCTATCGGTTCGGAAACGGTACCAATGAGCGAATTTTTCAGCTCATTGAACCGATCTTCGATGAGTGTCCGGTCCGGGTGAGCGCCGTCTTTGATGAAGTTGAAATCGCAGTCTTCGACCAAAGTCCAAGACTGGATTATAGCGACAATGTGACCTCCCCATGATGCGGCGACCATCTTGGAGTGCTCTCCGATCCTTCTCGGGAAAGCCCGGATAGCGGTCTCAAGATCTACTTCGTTCCGGTCAATGGAATGACCGCCGTTTAGATCAAGTGTCTACATCGTGCCTGCAGCGAGTTCTAAAGAAGACAAAGAAAGAGTTATCGAGTACGGACTGGCATCAAAAAGGAGTTTATTTAATGAAGATGTAAAAGAAGAAGCTTACGTCTATATCCGACTTCGCGGCTCTAAATCTGCCTTTAATGTTGACATTGGACTCCCATAGTTTGGCCTCACTTTTCAGCGAGACGCTGGATTTCATGTTCCTTAGCTTTGAGCGCAAGTTGGGCGGACTCATGGGCAGTCCTTAAAGCGCTCTCTTTCTCTCGCTGCGCCGTCTTTATCGCCTCCGGAGCTTCCGCTAGTTCGGCCTTCAAGCGAGCATTGTCGGCCTCCGAGCATTTTGTTGGAACGCGAGTCTGCGCGAGAATATTGTCCTTGGCGGTGAGCTCGCCTTCCAGTTCTCCAATCCGAGCTGCTCGTTGTTCTTCAACTTGCGAGCCTTCCAGCAGAGCTTTTTCTTGGGCAGCCGCTTTCTCCGCAAGAGTTTCTTCCGCCTTTTTATGGGCAACGACAAGATTTTCAAGTGTCTGGAACAAAACAAGACCGGTCGAAGGGGAAGAAGTTAAATATAGAATGTGACGATAAGATTAAAGACTTACTTCGGATTTCTTTGCGGAGCTTGACGATTTCTTGCCGGCGTTCCTCCATTAACCGGTGGGTGTTCAACAAGCTGGCCTCCCTCTTCAACGGATCGGTTTCCTTGGATTTCGGATCGGCGGTCCGAGATTCAAGCTCGACCAACCTCCGGACGAATGATAATTGCATTCTTGGCCTCGGAGTTTTTTAGAAGAACCTAAAAGGAGGAAGAAACAAAGGATCAGATTATAATGTGAAGATATTAGTCAAAGGAATAAGCGAAGTAGAAGGACATACCGGCCGGACTCGAGAAAGTTCTTTAGGGCTTCCTCTTCCTGAAGGGAATCCCACTGAGTCGTTGTCTGTAAATTTTTTGGCTCCACTTGTGCTATCAACTTCAACATCTGCAACAACCATTTTGGCCGGTCTGGGCCCTCCTAGATCTTTATGTGTCGTCCTAGGTCGGCGAGGAATTTCTTCGACCCGGACCGGTCCAATGGAAGTTCGGGAGGAGCTTGGAATAAGGTAGCCCGGGGAGGGAGGAAGGTTCTACGCTAGAGGCGGTAGGGATTTCCTTGGCGGATGCCGCACTCTTGACTTCGGAAAATTTGGCGGTGGCAAGGCCTGAAGAAGTAGAAGTAGAGGAAGCGCTACCGGTCGGGGTAGGAGTAGAAGCTTTATTTCTTAAAAAGCTAGCTATACTAGCTTGGAAATTAGAAGGAACTCGCGGAAAGATTACGAGCGTTATAAGAGCTGGGATGAAAATAACTCGGAAGGTATTAATAATGCAGAAGACTTACGAAGTGGCTTTCTTGAAGCCGAGAGGAGGTCTTGATCTTCTTTGGAGGGCCTTGAGTATCCCCGCTTGAGCCCTCTCGCAATCCTTTTCGCCGCTGGTTGGACTTGGCGGCGATGGGACTGGTCCTCCTGCACCACTTGCTCGAAGGACCGGTCCGAGTGCCATACCGGGATCTCTTGGGAACATTAGCAAGAGAATCCGTTAACGGGGAGGCTTCTTGAGACCTTCCGGTAGCAGCTTCAAATGCGGCGAGTGCGGTGTCGAGTCTTAAACTCGGCACTAGTACTACCCGGTCCCTCACGAGCGTGGAATTCGATGGTGCAACACACGAAACACACAGGAACACGAGATTTTGGATAGGTTCGGGGCCCTCGAATTGAGAGTAATACCCTACGTCCCGTATATTATGTATTGCCTTTAGCGGATTGCTAATTGCAAGATCTCGAGAGAGTTTTCGGGGGTCCCTGCTCCGCCTTATATATCCGGGGAGCTAGGGTTACATGCGAGTCCTAGTCGATTACATGGATTACATATATGGGAGCTCTATCTCTAGCTTTCTTTATTGATTCGAGTCCTAACAAACTACTAATTATTCCTTAACTTGCTTCTCAAGTCATCATATGCCAGTATTGATATCCGCTTCGATCTCCATATCGGTATATAAAATCCTCTGTTATTCCGGACCGGTCGAGAACCAATCTGTCGACTATCTCCATCACCTTTATCTTCATTGATTTGTTGTCGTGTCTTTGCGCATCCATTCTTTTATCATCTCGTATACCCATAAGGCAAGTATACGACAGTAGCCCCGAGTAATTTTTGATTTGACCTTGAATAAGACCGACTAGTCTTCCGCATGTTGGTCTTGATTCCATGGCCCCGACTCTTGGATCATTTGAACTCCTTTCAAATAATGCAAGAGTCCACTAGTTGATTCTTCATTATTTTCCTTTGATATGCAATCATTACGAGACCACTCCATTTATTTTTCCATTAATTTCCACCTCCCGCAATCGTTATAGATTGCTCTTGGATACGGTGCACCGGTCAGGTGCACCTAATTAGGTATAGCCCCGACTCTTGTATCATTTGAGGATCGCAAATAATTCAAGAGTCTTTCTGAGAGACTATGCTTTACTATCTTCCATGGAATCATATCCCTCTTAGCACTTTTTGCTAAGAACACATTTTTCAGACCGGTCTAACCGGTCATATCACATTTAACTAAAGATTCTGGTTGATCGGACCAGTTTATTCCCCATATTCTCACATCGACTCGAGTCTCCAAAGCCTATGATCAGTCGGATGATTAACACCCACAACCTAAGGCATCCATTATCATTGAGTCGAATAAAGTCTAACTCTTTCATACTGCTAAATTACAAAATTCAGCATTACTTTAATTTCAATCTGAAAAGTTTCATATTTCAGACCGCTTTTTATTCACATAAAGCACGACGGCTTATCCTTATGACTATTAGGTCATAATTAACACAAATAACAGATCTTTAATATCCTTATGGCCGTTAGGTCATAATTGTGTATTCACGACATAAGTCATTTAATGCTAAATCCATCGGGCCTTGCAAAATAGCCCGATAACTTTTCAGCCCCGGGCCCATCCCAGTGCCTATAAAAGGAAACGAAGAGTCGACCTAGGTCAAACCCATTCCCGAAAGCTCATTCGCGCCCGTCATTCGCCCTTGTTCTTCGCTCTTGTCTTTCGCACAATCCAATCTTAGATTTTCTTCTTCGATCTTCTCAAGATGGGCAAAAAGAAATCTTCCGCCAATCCTTCATCTTCTTCCTCTGTTCCTCGCGACCAGCTTCCTTTTGGCGTTCGGAATCTTGGTAGTAGCAAAGTCACGGAAACATCTCTTAATGATGCGATCCGTGACGGATACCTTCCTCCTCGGCCAATCTTAAACTGGAGCATCCCTTCTCCTTCGTGGCCTTGATCTTCCTTGCTGCTCCTTCTTTAGGGGTCTCCTTTTCTTTTATGGATGGGAGTTAGTGAATCTTAACCCTAACTCCATCCCGCACATTGCTTTTTTCATCCACCTCTGCGAGGCTTTCCTCGGAGTTCTCCCCCACTTCAAATTATTCCAATACCTTTTCCAAATCCGCCCACTTCCCTCATCGGACCGCTAGGCTGCAGTCGGCGGGGTAGGGATTCAATGCTTGGAGCGCGAGATGAATATTTCTCTATTTCTCCGAATAAAAGCATAGCTCATTGGAAACAAGGATGGTTCTTCCGTGATAATCCCCAGCCTGCACTTCCTCCCTTCAGCGCCAAAATAGCCAAAAATTTCCCTACCGCGGATACTAGGGAAAAACTTAAAGAAGACGGAGAAATCCTTTCGCTCTTGGCTTGCATCAAATATTTAAAGGAAGTCAAAGGCGTCACCGCCGAGATAGTCCTTTGGGCTTCATAGTGTGAGGAGTCCAGCCACTCATGAGACAAGAACACCCGGCTTGGTGTTTCAATGAAGACGTTGCCATTCTGCTGGATGGAACTCCTCTTCCCGACAAAGAAAGATTAGAAGCCCGCATCGAGCGGATGCTCGAGCCGAAACCGGATCTATCTGGATGCACCGGAGTAGGTCCGGCTTTCAGCTCGTCCAACCTTCGTGATCCTGTAAGAATCTCTTTCTTTATCTTCGAATCTCGTTATTTTTAACCTTCATTCTCTTATGCAAACTCGATCGCTCAATGCAAAAAATGGACAATTTCAAGAGTCACCCTCCTCTTCCTCCCAACGATACTTGGGGGAGGACTATGCGAACAATACCGCTCCCCGGTCTGTTCAAGCCGGCCCGACTCAAGGGACTCCGGACCGGTCCTTCCCTCCGCCTCCCAAAGCATAGCTCCCAAGATTTCCAAATCCGGAAAGGTGGTTCAAGCGCCTAGTACGAGAAAACGTACTACCTCCTTGACCATTCCAAACCTACTACATCCTCCACTCGCTGCTGGTGATACGCGCACGAGGCGCAAAAACTTGAAGAGCGGCAGAGAGAAGCGAAGCCGTTGAAAGGGAACGCCAAGCTGCTCGGCTGCCTTTGAAGCTGCCCTGGGAAAATCTCAAGGAGCTCCCTCTCTGTATGACTCCTTATCCAACGTTCCCAAGAGGTCCCGGTATGGCAACCGGACCGATCCCGGTGATGCGGGAGAATCGGTCCTAACACCGCAAGTCAATCCAGCGGCAAAAGGACTCGTAGAGGGAACCGGTGAGGATACTCGGGGTCCCCCAAGAAGATCAAGACCTCTACTTGCTTCAAGAAAGCCTCCTCGTAAGTCTTCTATATCTTTATTCCTTTTCGAATTGTTTTTATCCCGGTCTTACGGTTTCGCGACTACCAAATTTAAAGCGCGTTGCAACCCTGGTGTTGCATTGAAGACTTCTTCCGGTATTGTCTCAAGGATTTGCTTCACTCCCACAATGTTGTGATCGGCGACGTGAAGACCCGAGTGCCATTTTCCATGGAACTCAAATCCAAAGCTCGCTCGAAAAACGATGGCGCCTTCCGCTGCGGCATCCACGTCGGTTGTTATATCCCGGGGACGTTTCTTCCGGGTCTCCGGACCGGTCCGGCAACGGGCCCGTGGCTGGGGAGCGGTCGCGGGAACGCTTCCTCCGGCTCTGACCGGTACCAGCAACGTTTGCGTGCGGATTCGCGGCTGAAGGTTGTGGAGGTTGTTCATCTCCGTCTCGCTTCCTCTGTTTCACGACGACGACGATCGGATTCGTCTCTCGCCATCCTTGCTTCTTCTTCGGCAGCTTCCTCGAGGTTGAGTTCTCGAAGAACCGAACCCGTCATGAACACTTGGAAGAAGGTCGGAGGCCCTTCCTCGAAGTCATTACCAAGCTTGCGAGAGCGGCTTATCATCACGAGCCGGGTGTCGGTCCGAGACGCAAGCGGTCCGATTGTTCGCGCTAAAGCTGCGTCGGATCCGCAAAGTTCTAAGCCGGAGGTGCCAACCATGGCAGGTGATCGCGCTTCGAAGCTGCGGCCCGGCTACGAGTCGGATTCATCAAAAGCGGCTTTCCGGCGGAATCGGCTTCAAAGTCAACGGACCCGAAGCGGATCTTGAAGCCGGGCACGAAGTCGATGACGAACGAAGAGGCCATCGAACTCGCTGGGAACTCGCCGGGTCCCCTTCTTGGCGCGCAAAATATCGAGTCTTAAACTCGGCACTAGTACTACCCGGTCCCTCACGAGCGTGGAATCCGATGGTGCAACACACGAAACACACATGAACACGAGATTTTAGACAGGTTCGGGCCCCTCGAATTGAGAGTAATACCCTACGTCTTGTATGTTATGTATTGCCTTTAGCGGATTGTAACAACTCTCGTAAATAAATACATTTCATGTCATTCATGAGCATGTCACCATGTGCATTTGTGAAAATATTTACTTTTGTGTTAAGAAAATGCACATAAAATATCAAACTAGCTAGAGATTAAAGGAAATGCTTAAAAAGAATTTAAATAAGAGAAAATAATGTGTTTAAAATTTTCTATTGCTTAAACATCCTAAATAAAGATTTATAAAAGTTCCCTGAAATTATTTTGCTTTGTAAAATTAATTGCAAGAAATAAACAAAGCTTCTTTTATTAATTTATCTATGAATTTTTAATCCAAAAATAATCTTGAATCTTAACCTGGACTTAATAGGAAAAGTGGTTAAAATACTTTCAAGTACATCCCTGAATTTTCGTAGAATTTTTCGAGTGCTAGAAATGCGATTTTCAATTAAACTAAAACAGGGGGTGTTTTTGTAAAATGACTCGGACCCGGCCTATCCCCATTCTTCTTCTTCTCTTTCTCTCACGGAACCGACTCCCTCCCGCACCGCCTCTTCCCCGAGCTGCGCCGGCAGTCCGGCCGCGCGCCCTTCTCCTCCTATGCCACGCAGCAGCCTGCTCGCCACCTCAAACCTCTACCATTAGGGGACAAAAGGCCGAGCCGTGTTCTCCTCTCTCTCAAAACTCGCACGGAACACCGCCCGCCGTCCGCCCCTCCTTGTCCTCGGCCGTCTAACCGCCTCCGGCCGTCCCCGCGCGAGTCACCACTTCCAAAAACTCCGCAGGAGTGTGCCGCACCCCACCAAGCCGCCCAATCAAGCTCTCTAGCCCTAGGACAAAAGATCGAAGCATTTTGCTCCTCGGAGGTCACCACCGGCGGTCATGGCCAACTCCTCCAAATTCGGCCCGACCAGCGAGCTATCTTGCCCTTTTTATCTTTCCAGGTGTGCGCAACGGTCTACCTTCTTGTCCAGGGCACTCACCGTGGAGTTTCCCTTGCAGACCCGTATCAATTTCACCGTTCTTTCCTAGTTCCGTGCGCTGCCGCCTCTCGCCACTACGGTGCGCACCGGGCTCCGGCCACCCCGGCATCCAAGAACGCGATGCCGGTTTTCGCCGCGATCCTCCGAAGCTCTAGCAAGAAGCCGTTCATTATTTGGTTGAGGGAGGTGAGCTCTAGCCCTCGCCGAATCTCATCTCGCACCGCAACTCGCCGTGGGCCTACTTCGGCCATCCTCCGGCGAAGAGGTCACCATCTTCGTGTTCGTCATGTTCTCCCGAGCCCGAAAAGTATTATCTCGTCGCGAGTGGTCGCCGTTTGGCCAATTCCGGCAAGGCGCCGCCCGCTCCGGCCGCCGTGGCCATGGTCGTCGCGCCCCGGCGTCCGGGCCGCGTGCGGGCTTCCGGGCCGGGTTGGGTCGCTGGGCCGCCATAGCGCTAGATGGGCCTGGCCACTTTCGGCCCAAAGGCTCATTGTTCTTTCTCCGAATTTATTCTTTTCCAGGATTTAGTTAAACTTCAAATATTCGTAGAAAATTCCACAAAAATCAGAAAAATGTCAAACAAAGTTCATTAGGTTCATAAAATTATTTCCTATTTATTTATGTATATAAATACCTATTTCGTAGTTTAATTAATTACCTTTCTTTAATTAAAGATAATCTATTATTTTATGCTATTTATTATTTAATTTAGAAAAATGTATTTCTTTAAAAATTAGAGATACTGCAGACAAAAGTGTTTGTGAAAACTATGTTCCAAAATTCATCCTAAACACCGTCATTTCATGTGATCCTAATTTAGTACTTTATGTATTATCACATGTCATTAGGTAATTATTCATTGTTGATTAATAAGCATGATTAATTATACATTTATTATTAATAAACCTGAGGAATTATTAATTGTTAAGTACTAATTGCAAAGTAATGAACTTAAGTAATGATTAATTGCTAGTTAACGATCTTGGTTAATAAAATCGTTGCATATCATCTCATGTACATTCATGCATGCATGATCGTTGATTCGCAACGTATTGTTGGTCGACCTAGGTCCCGGCGTGATCGAGGTTCCGTCCGAGGTCGAGGCAGGAGACAGAAACTTCGAAGTCGACCAGCACATTGAGGAAGCTAACCCCGACTCGAATCAAGGCAAGCCCCGGTGCATCCCACCTATGTTTTTAAAGTCTTTTCTTTTATCACGGTTAATGAGTCGTGATTGTGCATTAGGTTATAGGAGTTTCTTGATACCCTAGATGCGAGAGTAGAATTCCTATGTTACCTGTTTATCCCATGTTGGTTTTGTATCTCGATAGTTGCTACGCTTAATTCTTAGGGCTACGGTAGAAGTCGAGTGGTGCTCGAGCACACTCGCGAGCTGATACTGATCCGATCTTAAAGCATGGAGGCTTTAAGTTGTTTGGTGTCATTCAAGTTGAAGTTAAAGACGAAGATGAAATTGAGATCGGACGGGCCCTGTAGGAGAAAGGGCAAAGACGAGGTCTTGCAAGGTGGTAGCCCCGTCTCGTGTCGATCAAGGACCGTACCGTTGTTGGCCCCGTCGAGCAAGTATTGAACGTACCGATTTACATACCGGTGATTATGGGGCCGGGAAGCCGATGTAACCTAATTGCCTCGGTGGTTGGACCTAGCCCATCCCCTAATTGGGTCGGAGAGTGAGGCGAGGCCTCATGTCTCAAAGGGAGAGGAATGGGTGGTCGCTCACGGATAACGTCGAGGACGGGTATCGCGTGGGGTCCCCGGGTTCTCGGGCGGATGGGAGACTAACCCGGCCATTGTCGGAGTTAGCGTGAAAGGTTGTCGTATGCGACCAATGGGGTGCGTATACGTCGTGTAAACGGGTTTTCCCAGCTGGTGAAATCGATTCGAATCGCTGTCCCTCGCGAGTAATGAGTACCGCTTGTTCACCGTGTCACATCGTAGTTAATCAAGTGAAAGATGAAGGAAGATGGATGAAAGGACTCGTAGTTTGGAATTTATCTTTTCCTGCAAACTTGATTGGAATAGCGATAGGCTGCTAATGCCATGGTTAATGAACTTAATGTGAGCTAAAATATTGAAAGTAAGGACCCACCCTTTAATGTTGTTTTCGCAAAGGAGTAAACCCCACAGCCGTAAAGCCTTTGCATACTAGGCGTCGGCCTTAGCGTGCCATGTTGATCGGTCAGTCTTGCCGAGTATTAGCATACTCGGGGTTTGTTCGTTATCTTTCAGAAACGAGTCATACTACGACGACTTGTATGGTAGTTTTCCGGAATAGGAGCAGTGTCCTCGAGGGAGGTTCTCTCCAATGGGAACGTATCCCCACGCCGTGAAGAGGAAGGACCGTGGTGTACGACGGGCTCAGTACATCACGTTAATCGTTTAGAAGTCTTTTGTTGTATAAAAGTACAAGCTTTCGCTGAATACCCGTAGAATGTTAAACTTCAATAATGTTATGTTTCCGCTGCACGAATGTTTGTATTTCGAAAACCTGGTTGTATTATACCATGATGTATATATTCTGGCTTGTATGAGATGATGTTTCTGTTGTAACTCGCTTCGTCGAGTGTCCCTCTCGTACCGATTTCTGGGTGTCCCGGAAGGGATGTCACACGGATTGCTAATTGCAAGATCTCGAGAGAGTTTTCGGGGTCCCCGCTCCGCCTTATATATCCGGGGAGCTAGGGTTACATGCGGAGTCCTAGTCGATTACATGGATTACATATATGGGAGCTCTATCTCTAGCTTTCTTTATTGATTCGTAGTCCTAACGGACTACTAATTATTCCTTAACTTTCTTCTCAAGTCATTATATGCCGGTATTGATATCCGCTCGATCTCCATACCGGTATATAAAATCCTCTGTTTTTCCGGACCGGTCAGGAACCAATCTGTCGCCTATCTCCATCACCTTTATCTTCATTGATTTGTTACCGTGTCTTTGCGCATCCATTCCTTTATCATCTCGTATACCCATAAGGCAAGTATACGACATGCGGCTTGGCGATCCCTCTCGACTGACCTCCTCTTCTTTCCGCCGGTCTTCAAGCTTACGTGCTTCCGTACGGGTGTCGCTCGGTACGGAAGCGGAAGTTGTGATGGATTTGCCAATGGTCAAGGAAGTAGTACATTTTCTCGTACTATGAGCTTGAACCACTTTTCCGGACTTGGATATTTTTGGAGCTATACCAGACGGCAGAGGGTATGACCGGTCCGAAGTCTTTCGAGTAAGATTGCAGGAGGACAAACCGGCTTGAACAGCAAGAGGGGTGGTATTGCTTTCATAGTCTTCCACCCCAAGTATCATTAGGAGGGAGTTGGGGGATGACTTCTGAAGTTATCCATTTTCTGCATTGCACAATCATATTTGAATAGAGGGATGGTGATTAAAGATAATAGAATTTAAGAAGAAGAAGAGTACTTACGGGATCTCGAGGATTTGACATACCGAATGCCGGACCCACTCTTTGGCATCCCGATAAGTTAGGCTTTGGCTGGAGCATCCGCTGATGCGAGTTTCCAATCGATCTACATCGTGGAGAGGCATTCCATCCAGGTGGATTGGCCACATCTTCATCGAAGCACCAAGCCGGATGCTCCTGCCTCTTTAATGGTTGGACTCCTCGCATGATGAAGCTCCAAAGAACCGTCTCGGCGGTGACACCTTTGACTTCTTTCAGGTGTTTGATACTTGCCAAAAGAGCGAGGATTTCTTCATCTTCCTTGAGCTTTTCCCTGCTATCCGGGGTAGGGAAATTTTTGGCTACTTTGGCATTAAAAGAGGGGAGCGCAGGCTAGGAATTGTCACGGAAGAACCACCCGTTTTTCCAAAAGGCTAAGCTTTTGTTCGGAGACAGGGAGAAGTATTCATCCGTGCTCCAAGCATTGAATTCCTACCCCACCTACCGCAGCCTGGCGGTCCGATGAGGGAAATGGGCGGATTTGGGAAAGATATTGGAAAAGCTTGAATGAGGGCGGACTCGAGGAAAGCCTCGCAGAGATGGATGAAAAAAGCAATCCGAAGGATGGAATTTGCATTTAGATTTACTAATTCCCGTCCGTAGAAGAAGAGCAGCCCCTAGAAAAGGAGTAGCAGGGAAGATCAAGACCACGAAGGAAAAAAGATTTGAAAACTAACCGTTGGGAGTCGTCTAGTCCGCATGGGATTTGGCCGGGGGTAGGGACACTCCGGTTCAGAATAGGCTGAGGGGGAAGATATCCATCAAGAACCGCTTCATTAAGAGATGCCTCGGTAATTTTGCTACTGCCTAGATCCCGAATGCCGAAGGGGAGCCGGCTGCGGGGAATAGAAGATGACGGAGTAGGGTTGGCGGCACATTTCTTCTTGCCCATCTTAAGAGATGAAAAAAAGGAAACCTTAGATTTGTTTGTGCGAGAAAGGAAGAGCAATGATCGTG
Source organism: Chloris gayana (assembly GCA_031894775.1). Taxonomy (NCBI): domain Eukaryota; kingdom Viridiplantae; phylum Streptophyta; class Magnoliopsida; order Poales; family Poaceae; genus Chloris; species Chloris gayana. The sequence continues at coordinate 1,021,258 of JAUNZO010003803.1, read as the reverse complement.
ATGTCCGGAGAACAAGGGTGTATGGCGGGCGCGTATGGAGCTTCGGGAATGGGTTTGACCTAGGTCGACCTTTCGGTTCCTTTTATAAGCACCCGAGCTGGGCTCGAGGGCTGGAAAGTTATCCGGCTGTTTTTTACGGCCCGATGAACTTTGCATTAAATGACTTATGTCGTGATCGTGCAATTATGACCTAACGGTCATAAGGATATTTAAGATCTATTGTTAAATTGTGCAAGTTATGACCTAACGGCCATAAGGATAAGTCATCGTGATTATTACGGTCGTGAGAAATTTTTCTATGAATCAAAAAGCGATCTGAAATATGGACTTTTCAAATACTGGATTAATATAGTGCCAAATTTCGTAAGTTCGCAATATGAAAGAGTTAGACCTTGCCTAACTCAATGTTAATGGATGCCTTAGGCTATGGGTGTTAATCATCCGATCGATTATAGGCCTTGGAGACTCGACTCGATGTGAGAATATGGGGAATAAACTGGTCCGATCAACCAGGATTTTGCTTCTTAGTTAAAATTAACTAAATACGATAAAGATAAGACTGACTTAAGCTGTCTTAAAAGGATATGCGGTATGACTGGTTCGACCAAGTCCGAAAAATGTGTTCTTGGCAGAGATTGCTTGAGAGGAATGTGATTTGATGGAAAATAATAAAGCATAGTCTCTCAAGAAAGACTCTTGCATTATTTGCGATCCTCAAATGATATAAGAGTTGGGGGCTATACCTAATTAGGTGCACTGACCGGTGCACCGTGTCCAAGAGCGGTCTGCAGAGATCACGGAAAGTGGAAAATAATGGAAAATTGAAATTAGCGGTCTATAGAGATTGCATATTAAAGGAAATAATGAAGAATCAACTAGTGGACTCTTGCATTATTTGAAAGGAGTTCAAATGATCCAAGAGTCGGGGGCTATACCCAATTGGGTGCACCTAATCGGTGTACTGGAAGAAAAATATGCAATGATGCCTGTCTACCTAATTAGGTGATGCGGAGGATAAAAACACCGATTTTTTGGGCTTTTTGAAGCGCCTTGAAGAAAGAAGAAACATTACAGCAGATTAGAGTTCTTTTTAATTTTACCATGGAATCAAGACCAACATGCGAAAGACTGGTCGGTCTTATTCAAGGTCAAATCAAAAATTACTCGGGAGCTGCTGTCGTATACTTGCCTTATGGGTATACATATGATAAAGGAATTGATACTTAAAGACATGGTAACAAATGAATGAAGATAAAGCTAGCAGAGAGAACCAACGGACTAGTCCCCGACCGATCCGGAATAACGAAGATTCTATATACCGGTATGGAGATAAGGCGGGTATCAAGACCAGCGTATGATGACTTGAGAAACAAGTAGAGGAGTAATTTGTAGTCTATTAGGACTCGAACTAATAAGGAAAGCTAGAGATAGAGTCTCTGCATATGTAATCCCTGTAATCGACTAGAACTTTGCATGTAACCCTAACTCCCCCGGATATATAAGGCGGAGCAGGGACTCCGGAAAACTACGACATCTTGCAATTAGCAATCTGCTAAAGGCAATACATAACACACAGGACGTAGGGTATTACTCTCCATCGAGAGGCCTGAACCTGTCTAAAATCGCATGTTCTTGTGTGTTATGTGTGTTGCATCATCGAATTTGAAAGTGCATCTAGGCCTCCTAGTGGGTTTTGGTGATTTGATAACAACACGATTAAAGAGCTAATGTAATTTGCTGAGTTGTAACAGGAATATGTCTTGTAAAATTATTGTAAACATTGTTGTATCAAGACATGGATGTATATGGATATTTCACATGTATATTCTTGTATTCCATATGACAAAGAATATGATGAAGATGAAGCCACATGGATGATCAACCATGAAAATATTATACCATGTGTCACATGAAGAGAAATGAAGCTTGGATGATATGTCTCATATTGGTCATTGAAAGTATCACCATATTTCATATTGGTGATTTAATTCTTGGTGTCATATCAATCAAGCAACACATATTACAACGAAAATCAATACAACATGAAGATGAATATCAAGCGTGTGCTAATGGATGATGCAAAGAAATATGTCAATCTTGATGGTAACTTTGATAAAGGAATAGCAAGGACTTGGCTTCGATGGATCATACATTAGAGAAGGGCAAGCAAGAGGTTTGGCGCCGAAGAACCTTTGTGGTGGAGAAGAGCAAGTGGATGTTGAATCCGACGAATCAAAAAGGCCATGGAGGATTGCATATTTCCTAGTGTTAATTATTTATGAATCAAGAAAGAAGAGGTGATATGGGTAAAATATGGAGTTTTGTCTATTTGATGATAAAGTCCATGGTCATCAGCTCAAGGTGGATATGCTCAAGTAAAGAATTGTTGTCAACCCTCGAAGAAGCAAAATATGAAGAATTTCGGCATATGTCTCTATCACAAGCTCAAGTGGAAGAAAAATAGCTTTTATCTATTTCTTGAGTATAGGAATGCCGTACTATCAAGAGGGATGCAACATGAGTTGAATGATGATGTCAAAGTGCTCAAAATCCTAGAGAGAAACCAATCCGAGTGACCTAAACCCCAACAGCGTGTTCGCCGAGTCAAGGAGGTCGGACCGTCTGTCAAGGAGGTCGGACCGCCTTGAACCGAGTTTTTGGCTTAGTAGGTCAAGGAGGTCGGACCGCCCTGTCAAGGAGGTCGGACCGCCTTGAACTAAGTTTTCGGGGTCAACTTCCGGGTTAGTGAGTTTTTGGCCTTAGAAGTGAAGCATAGTTAGTTTGAGTGGGTTGAGCAATCAAGTTTGTGGTTTGTGGAGGTTTTCGCATCAAGTGGTTGGTTGCCTGCCGGTGCAAGGCGGTGAGGCCGCCCTGTCAAGGCGGTGAGGCCGCCCGAGCCCGACGGGTCCAACGGCTTGTTTTTGAAACGAGTCTTTAAATAGCCCTCCACCTCTCCCTTTGCTTGCAGCTGGTTCTTGCCCAACTCTATAGCATTCCAACGGCCATTTGAGCTCTCCCCAACCTCTCGTTTGTGAGATCCAAGTGATTTGAGCTAAATCTTTTAGTTGTGTTGAGAGATTTGAGTGTGTGAGCAAAAGTGAGCAAATCCTAAGCCTTGAGCACTTTAGGCTACATCAAGCAACTCGTGATTCATTTGTTACTCTTGGAGGTGAAGCCTCCTAGACGGCTAGGCGTCGCCCTAGAGCTCCCAAGCTTGTGGTGAGCCTTGGGAAAGTTTGTGAAGGTTGTGATCTTGCCTCCGGTGTCGAAAAGATCAAGATAGTGGATTGAGGGAAGTGGTTGAAAGAGACCCGGCTTGAAGCGTGCTAGTGAGCAGCTCAAGCGTGCTACTCGTCTCCGTCTCCCTTGCTTTTCTTGTTTTCTAGCTTATACTTGTGCTTCCGCTTCGATCTATTTTGGTGTGCTCATTTGTATGCAGATACTTCGTGTATGTGCTAAGGAAAACCTTTGGAGCATCACCTCAAGTTTTGGTTTGAGCTAGAATTCATTTTGGAGAGCCGACATGTTTCTGCACTTGTGTAAGGCGGTCCGACCGCCACGATAAGGAGGTTAGACCGAGTTGAACTAGGATGAACCCAGCTCTGCTCGTGCAAGGAGGTCCGACCGGGTTGACAAGGAGGTCGGACCGGATTGAACTAACCTGTGCGAAAAAGTTGTGTTAATTTCAGGTTTCGCCTATTCACCCCCCTCCTAGGCGACATCAAGGTCCTTTCAATTGGTATCGAGCCATATCTCCTAATTAGGCTTAACCGCTTGGAGAAACGACGATGTCGCATCCTTGGGTCTTCACACCTTCAATGGAGGTACCCCGTTTTCATGGAGGAAACTTTGCTCTATGGAAAACTCTCATGTCTTCGTACCTTTGTGAAATGAGCTCTCAAATTTGGTGGATCGTAGATATAGGCTTTTCTTATGCCTTAGAGAGATCTTCTCTAACTAGTGCGCAAAAGAAATGCTTATATCTCGAAGCCCGTGCATATCACACTTTGTCTAGTGCTTTGAGTGCAGAAGTGGACAACATGATCTTTGAGAAGCACGGCCCCCTAAAGACTGCTCACTTACTTTGGAAGGCTCTTGAGGAAACATATGGCTCAAGCAATCAATTGAAGTCATTGCTAGAACGTGAGTCGGAGCTCACGGCTACATCAATGATCTCTAATGAGCGCCATCACCCAAGTGAAGAGTCTACCTCCAAGAGCACCTCACTCTCGTCCAAGAGTCATGAATCATGTGTCATGACTAAAGAAAATTTTTGAAGATGATGAAGATGGCTTTGTGTCCAACAACATAAGCAAGAAAGACTTGCACAAAGTCATGCAGCTCGTAGCGAGGATTCAAGAGCAAGAGAAGCAATTAGAGAAGCAAGAAGACTTTCTCATTGAGAAGATGGAAGAGCTCAAGGCTCTACATGAAAAACATGAGAAACTTGACAACTCACATATCTCCTTGATCGGTAAATATGAAAAACTATTAATGGAGTATACTTGTGCTATTAATGCTTCTTCTTGTGCAGCACCTCTAAGGCAAGAGAATGATGATCTCAAGGATCAACTTGAAGTGCTCATGAGCAAACATGTGACGATGCAAAAAGATCATGAAGAGCTCATGAGCTCTCATGAAATACTTCAAGACTCACATGCTATGCTACAAGTAGGTCACGAGGTTATGGTAACATCGGTAAAATATTCTCAACCTCTCACACAAAAGTGCACATGCTCGCAAAAGTCAATTGAATTAATTTGTGCTAACTCTTGTTGCTCTAAAGGCCAACATTCAAATGTTGAGCAAATTGTTATAGAATCTTGTGATGACTTCATAGCTCAAGAAAATGATCAATTAAAGCTAGAAGTCAAGAGACTTGAAGACGAAGTGGCTAGGTTGAAGAGTAAGGCCCAAGTGCAACCATCTCAAGATAACCGTGACAACATGGTGAAGAAGCTTGAGGTGGGAACAACCGTCACAAGGCCTCACCCTCAACCAAATAGCAAGTCTCCGAAGCACAAGAAGGAAGAAAAGGCAAAGAAGAATCTTGACCATGTCCAATGCTACAAGTGCAATGATATGGGTCATTATTCTTTCATGTGCTCAAAATGAATTCAAAGCAAACCAAGGCGTCGAGAGGACAAAGAAGATCAAACAAAGCTATTGTGTGCTTTGGATGCAAGAGCAAGGGCCATATGATCATGAAATGTCCAAATGTCTCAGCTGGTCGGAAAAACCCAGTTCAAGGCGGTCAGGCTGCCTTGACAGGGCGGTCGGACCGCCCTAGCACTGGTTCCGCCCGGATCAAGAGTTTGGACATAGACAAAAAACAAGCCCATTGCTCTTAGGACGAGACAAGGCCTAGAAAAAGCACAACTCAAGCAAGAACAAGAGATGGCCTCGAAGACCAAAAGAAGAGTGTGCTACACATGCCGGCTCAAAGGACATCAAAGTAAGAATTGTCCAAATGGTAACAAATCCGAGCCTAAACTTGTCAATTCTGCTTGTACTAATAATGGAAAGGCAAAAATGGATATTGGTGCTAGAAAGGTGAGTAGTTCACCATATGTTAGCATTACATCCATTTGGGTGCCTAAATCTTTGTTGACTAATCATGAAGGGCCCAACAAGTCTTGGGTACCAAAAATTGCTTGATCGAGCTTTCGGGGATGATGAGATGCATTGGAGACTTGACACATCAAACAAAGTGAATTGAAGTTCAAGTAGTCAAGTTCAATGAGTATTTGTTCAATATCCTACCCAATGACATCTCAAGATAAAAGTGTATGGTGCAAATGAATGTTGAGAAGAAAGAGCAGGACAAGAATCAACAAAAGTGCAATCTGCAATTCAACCCGGTCAGAGCTGCCCGGACAAGGCGGTCGGACCACCTTGAAGTGGCAAATTTCAGATATTTCCAATTTGTTTGAAGACCGGAGTGATTCTTGTACCCTCCACACTATGAATGAGCATATTCTTACTTATCTCTCTTCTCAACTTATTTACTTGTGACCAAGTTATGGTTTGAACTCCATATAATTCTTAATTGAATATGCATGCAAAATTATGACAATTCAAAAGCTTGGCATGCATCAAGGGGGAGTTTAAATTATAACTCAGGTCCGAGAGACTAATGTTCATTCTAGCATGTGTGTAGTCTCACAAGGAAGAGTGTCTCTTCGATGTGCAAAGAGAAGAAAAATTTGTCTCTATGGAATTTGTGCCACTTGGGCCTCTCATCATTGACTTCATTGGGTGAAACTTCTGTTGGATGAGATGACATGTACATCAATTGTGAATGGCTCAAGTTGTTGATTATTCTTCGCTAGAATGGAGAAATTGATGTTTGTGGCAAAGGTATGTTTTTAAGTTTTTGTCTCCTTTTTCTTATCCTGTGCATCTAGGCCTTTGCATGAACAGGGTGTTTTGAGCTTACAACTGATCCATGTCTTGTTACGTGTGTGTCACTTGATGAGACCGAGCATCTTAGATATTTTGTTTATACCTTATCCATAGACTTGACATATGTTAGGTCAAAGATAAATTCAAATAAAAGGTATAAGCTAAATATGCTAAAGGACTCCTTGGATGTTGTTTTGCTTCGAGTGCTATAGTGTAAATATTTTTGAAAATCTACCTAGACTTGATAGGTTGAGTGGTTTTTCAAAAATATTTGTATTTTCGGTCTTTGTGACCATATCAATTCATCATGGCCATTGTTCACCTTGTTTGTTTGATGGCTGGCTATGAATGAAAAGATACTCTCAAGTTCACAATCTCATCTCGCTTGAAAATTCCTACTCTCAAGAAATGTGTGAAAATTAGTCCAAAGATGGCTGAAAAGGAAGGACTAAAATCTCTCAAAATTTGGTCCAAAGGTGTTTGAATTTGAAGGACACAAAAGAATTAAGTGTTGCAAGATCAAGTGACCAAGGATTATTGGAGAATTGAAAAATACATGAAAAAATCAAGTTTAGTCGGACAATGTCCGACCATATCGGATATTTGAGTCGAACTCCGGAGAGTTGCACATTCCTCCGGAATCAGCAGAGTCGGATATTATCCTACTCGGTCGGATATTTGAGTCGGACTCCGAGAGAGTTGCACATTCCTCCGGAAACAGTAGAGTCGGACAATGTCCTACTCGGTCGGACATTATCCGACTATGAGCGAAAAAGCACGTGACATCCCGCTAAAACAAGCATAACTTTTGCATCCGATGTCCGATTTCAGTGTTCTTGGACTCTATGCAAAGAGAATTTGGAGGACTATACATAACAACTAAAATCAAGGTCCTTTCAATTGACCCACCCTCACTAAAATAGTCTTCCACTCATCCAAACACCATAAACTTGACTCCCCTATCCAAAACAGCCAAACACTCCAAACTCGGTTCCCCTTCGTCCTAGAGCCTCCCAATGGTGATTCCTTGATTCCACCGTGGATTTCCTCCATTCCTTGGTGGATTTGGCATCCCCAAGTGCGGTCAGGCCGGATCCAAGACCGGCATTGCCCCAAACTCTGCCATTCACTCGTCTCCTCAAGGTATAGAAGTAACTCCTCCCGATCTACTTCCCTTGAGTTGCTCCTCAAACTTTCTGCCATGGAATAGACTTACAGCATGCTTGGAAACTCCCCAAAACCCAAGCTTATGCTTTTCCCAAATCAGCATTGCAAGAATATGTGAAACACAAATTCCCCTGTTTAGGGCGGTCGAGCTGCCTCGGTAACCCGATCGAGCCGGGTTGAGGAGAGAATTTATGCTTCACATTTCTTTTGAATTTCCTTGATAATCCTATTCCTATTAATGCCAATATTTTCACTGGAAATTGAAAGAATCGACATGTCCTTGTGTTGTTTAATTGGACCAGCACCTCCGTACAGGGCGGTCGGACCGTATGGTCGGGGTGGTCGACCAGGTGCCCCTGTCCAGAGCAACCGAAAACCATCTTTTCATGCCTTCTCAACTCCAAATCAAATCTTCTCTGTTTCCTGAGGTCTTATACACAATTTATTGACCTCTTTATCTCAGGAAATCAATATGCCAAGGTCAGCACATGAAAGGAGGAAAAAGGGACGGTTTGATTCAGAGGCAAGTGGTAGCTCGAGGGATCCTAAAGGAAAAGCTACAGGTATGGCTGTCCAAAAATCTACACAAGAAATTATACACAAAGATCTCAATAGGGGCAGCATATTCATTGATCATTTTGTTGCAGCCGAGGATGAAGAAATGTTTGAGGCCACTAGTGATGAATCTAGTGTTGATGAGGATGAGGAAGAAATTGAGGATGAAACTTATCGAATCGGAAAGGAAGATCTTGCTGCAACAGAAGAAACCGAGGAAAGTGAGGAAAATGAGGATGTGGGTGATGAGGATAATGATGAAAGTGAGGAGGAAGAAATTGATGGAGGAAGATGAGATGATCATAAGCAAAGTTTCAAAATCAGTATATTCTCAAAAACCAATCTTGAGGTCTCCAAATAGACCTCCCACTCTTATGCCAATAGATTATCGAGTCGGAGGACCAACAAAGACAATGAGCAAGATAAGAAAGAAAAATCCATACCAATCGTTTAAGGAAAATGGCACGGACTACCGGTTTCACAATTGTTTTCAGCAAGATTACTATGAAACCATTTTGAAAACAAGGATACAGTTGTGTCGGAGGCTCGGTGGAAGACTGGTATCATTTGGAAAATCGGAGTAATCCGATATTTGATGATGTTATTGCAGCTTGTGAGAAGACTCATATCAAGAATTTGATGGGTTTCAAATATGACTGGAACAATGAGATCATTGCTCAATTCTATGCGACAGTCTATTTTGAGGAAGAAGGAGGTGAAAAGAAAATGCACTTGGATGACGAGAGGGTACGGTGTATACAATCACATATGGTAGGTTTACACGGATATTTGGATTTGGGCAAAGTGATTCTAACAGATTCAGAATCCACGGTGAGGATCCACTACCAAAGGAGCAAATGAGGTTTATGTATCCTCCAAATGAATTAGATAAGGTGGGATCTGGTAAAAGGCATGTACACCTATTACTCGGTGTTGAATAGGATGTTTAGAAAGACTCTCTCACCTAGAGATGGAAACCCCTCGAGACATCACTCTCTATTCAAAGAATTTGCTAGCAAGGATGAGAGATGGAGGTCAACCTTTACGTGTGATGGACTTTATTTGGGAGGAGATCAAGGCAACTTCCATGGACCCTCAAAAGTCATGTGGTTTTGGTCCTTACCTGATGTTCATGATTGAGGAGACAACAAAGTACAACTATCCCATAGAACATCCTCCTCCACATAAGCCTCCGAGAATTATTCCACCAAAACATCCCATTGTGAGAGTGCCCACCCCACCACCTCAGCCACAACAACAAGATGATGAAATTCAGCCACAGCAGCAGCTAGAGCAGGTACAACCCAGCCTGGCCGGGTGTGCAGGGCGGTCGGACCGCCCTGCATGGTCGATGGGGCAGCGGCTCGTCCCGCCATCGCGAAAAATCAACATCTCCAATTAAGAAAATTTTCAACATGATTTTTGGAATGTGCAGAACTCAACATGCTTGTGGAAACCCGTGATCGAGCAGAAAGAGCGGATTTGGGTAGAAGAACTAGAAGAATTGAGAGAGCCCAATTTCCGGATGACCCTCCCTCACCGGTTAGACAAGAAGAAGAATGGCCACCAACCCCCTAATGGAAAGGTACCACGGATGGCAAACAGAAGACTATTACTCTCGGATTCATGGTTCTAGCAGTAGTGGTGGACATGGTGGATTTTCGGAACCCACACGTGGTGGTTTGGGTGTGCCTAGTGATCCGACGATCCGTAGTTGTGTGCCACCTCACAGCGATATGTATAATGATCCTCCTCCACAGTTCACTCGGTTTGAATCATCTTCACAGTTTGCACCGCCTCCTCCTCCTCTAGAACAGTCACGAGCATGAACCACCTCAAGAGGAACCGGCTAGGCGTAGTGTATTTCAGGATTTCGGTGTTAATCTCTTCCACTTTGAACCCACCGGTCATTGGCAGGATCCCAATGATCAAAGTGGTAGTGGCGATGGCTTTCGAGTGAAGCACATACACCCCTTCGGACTACCTTTTCTTCTTTTTGGATGATTGTTGACAAAAGGGGGAGAAGAAAAGGATTAAAGCTTCAAGCATTTCAGATGGGAGAGAAGAAAAAAGATTGGAGGAAAAGAAAAAGATCAAAGGAGCTGAAAATGAAGAAATGTGGTTTCGCCGGTGTAAGGCGGTCGGACCGCCTTGGAAGGGCGGTCGGACCGCCTAAGCTTCTTACATCCGAGTGTAAGGCGGCCGGACCGCCCTTGCAAGGTGGTCGACCGCCCTGGCCTGTTTTCAGAACTCCTTCTTGTAATAATTCACTCTTTCATCGTGTTGAACTTGAGAACAAAATTGTGTTGTGTGCTATGTGTGTTTGTGAACCTCAATTATCTAAGGAAAATTTGTGCTAGTGTGAAATGTATGAGTTGAATGGTGTAATGTTTGTTGCTCTTCTTTTTGTTTTTTGCTTCGTGCTTGATCATGCGCATCACGTACTATCACATCACACTCGTTATGCACCCACGGATGCGGTGATATAGGGGAGCTCCATGTTTTTTTATTGAATATGTGCCTTTGGCGTTTTGAGCCAAAAAATGGAATTTCACTCCTATGCACATATTTAGGGGAGCTCTAAGTATATCACTACAACCAAAAGCTTTTTATGTTTCTATTGTGAAGCTTTAATCGGTTTGTCATCAATCACCAAAAAGGGGAGATTGAAAGTGCATCTAGGCCTCCTAGTGGGTTTTGGTGTTTTGATGACATCACGATTAAAGAGCTAATGTAATTTGCTTGAGTTGTAACAGGAATATGTCTTGTAAAATTATTGTAAACATTGTTGTATCAAGACATGGATGTATATGGATATTTCACATGTATATTCTTGTAATCCATATGACAAAGAATATGATGAAGATGAAGCAACATGGATGATCAACCATGAAAGTATTATACCATGTGTCACATGAAGAGAAATGAAGCTTGGATGATATGTCTCATATTGGTCATTGAAAGTATCACCATATTTCATATTGGTGATTTAATTCTTGGTGTCATATCAATCAAGCAACACATATTACAACGAAAATCAATACAACATGAAGATGAATATCAAGCGTGTGCTAATGGATGATGCAAAGAAATGTGTCGATCTTGATGGTAACTTTGATAAAGGAATAGCAAGGACTTGGCTTCGATGGACCATACATCGGAGAAGGGCAAGCAAGAGGTTTAGCGCCGAAGAACCTTTGTGGTGGAGAAGAGCAAGTGGATGTTGAATCCGACGAATCAAAAAGGCCATGGAGGATTGCATATTTCCTAGTGTCAATTATTTATGAATCAAGAAAGAAGAGGTGACATGGGTAAAATATGGAGTTTTGTCTATTTGATGATAAAGTCCATGGTCATCAGCTCAAGGTGGATATGCTCAAGTAAAGAATTGTTCTCAACCCTGAAGAAGCAAAATATGAAGAATTTCAGCATATGTCTCTATCACAAGCTCAAGTGGAAGAAAAATAGCTTTTATCTATTTCTTGAGTATAGGAATGCCGTACTATCAAGAGGGATGCAACATGTGTTGAATGATGATATCAAAGTGCTCAAAATCCTAGAGAGAAACCAATTCGAGTGACCTAAACCCCAACAGCGTGTTCCGCAGGTCAAGGAGGTCGGACCGTCCTGTCAAGGAGGTCGGACCGCCTTGAACCGAGTTTTTGGGTTAGTAGGTCAAGGAGGTTAGACCGCCCTGTCAAGGAGGTCGACCGCCCTGTCAAGGAGGTCGACCGCTTTGAACTAAGTTTTCCGGGGTCAACTTCGGGTTAGTGAGTTTTTGGCCTTAGAAGTGAAGCATAGTTAGTTTGAGTGGGTTGAGCAATCAAGTTTGTGGTTTGTGGAGGTTTTCGCATGAAGTGGTTGGTTGCCTGCCGGTGCAAGGCGGTCGAGCCGCCCTGTCAAGGCGGTCGGACCGCCCGAGCCTGACAGGTCCAACGGCTAGTTTTTGAAATAGACCTTTAAATAGCCCTCCACCTCTCCCTTTGGTTGCAGCTGGTTCTTGCCCGACTCTATAGCATTCCAACAGCCATTTGAGCTCTCCCCAACCTCTCTTTGTGAGATCCAAGTGATTTAAGCTAAATCTTTTAGTTGGGTTGAGATATTTGAGTGTCCGAGCAAAAGTGAGCAAATCCTAAGCCTTGAGCACTTTGGGCTATGTCAAGCAACTCGTGATTCATTTGTTACTCTTGGATGTGAAGCCTCCTAGACGGTAGGCGTCGCCCTAGAGCTCCCAAGCTTGTGGTGAGCCTTGGGAAAGTTTGTGAAAGTTGTGATCTTGCCTCCGGTGTGGAAAAGATCAAGATAGTGGATTGAGGGAACTGGTTGAAAGAGACCCGGCTTGAAGCGTGCTAGTGAGCAGCTCAAGCTTCCTCAAACGGGGACGTAGGGATCACGTTGAGGTGATTCCGAACTTCGGTAAACAAACTCGTGTGTCTCCGTCTCCCTTGCTTTTCTTGTTTTCAAGCTTATACTTGTGCTTCCGCTTCGATCTACTTTGGTGTGCTCATTTGTGTGCGGATACTTCGTGTATGTGCTAAGGAAAACCTTTGGAGCATCACCTCAAGTTTTGGTTTGAGCTAGAATTCATTTTGGAGAGCCGACCTGTTTTTGCCCTGTGTAAGGCGGTCGACCGCCCGATAAGGAGATCGGACCGGGTTGAACTAGGGTGCACCCAGCTCTGCTCGTGCAAGGAGGTCCGACCGGGTTGACAAGGAGGTCGGACCGGGTTGAACTAACCTCGTGCGAAAAAGTTGTGTTAATTTCAGGTTTCGTCTATTCACCCCCTCTAGGCGACATCAAGGTCCTTTAAGAATTCCACGCTCGTAAGGGACCGGGTAGTTCTAGTGCCGAGTTTAAGACTCCTCGACATTTGGCGCGCCGAAAGGGGTCCCGACGAGTTTTCAGCGAGTTCGATGGCTTCTTCGCTTAACGTCGACTTCGCACCCGGCTTCAAGATCCGCTTCGGGTCCCTCGACTTTAAAGCCGATTCCGCCGGAAAGCTACGTTTGATGGATCCGACTCGTAGCCGGGCCGCAACTTCGAAGCGCGATCACCTGCCGCAGTCAACACCTCATGCTTGAAACCTTGCGGATCCGACACATCTTTAGCGTGAATCATCGGACCGCTCACGCCTCGGACCGGTACCCGGTGTGCGATGATAAGTAGCTTCGCCGAGAGTGATAAGGACTTCGAGAAATGATCTCCGACCTTCTTCCAAGTATTCATGACGGGTCCAGTTCTTCAAGAACTCACTCCCGAGGAAGTCGCCGTCGAAGAGGCTAGGATGGCGAGAGACGAGGCTGAACGCCACCGGCGCGGAACAAACGGAGTGGATGGAAAAGATCCACCTCTGCGACCTTCAGCCGCGAATCATCGGGCAAACGTCGCCGGCACTAGTCGGGCGAGGAGGAAGTGTTCCCGCAACCGCTGCGCCTACTATCGGGCCGTTGTCGGAGCAGCACTGGAGACCCGGCGGAAACATCGCCAGGATATAATAGCCGACGTGGATGCCGCAGTGGAAGACGCCATCGCTCTTTGAGTATAGCATTGGATTTGAGCTCCATGGAGGTCGAATTAAATGGCGCTCGAGTTTTCACGTCGCCGGTGCACAACATTATGGGGGTAAAGCAAATTCTCGAGACAATACCGGAGGAAGTCTTCAACGCAACGCCGGGGCTACAACGCGCTTTGAGTTTGGTGGACGCGGCTGCTCTAGAAAAAATCAACTCGTCCGTGATAGTGCTTGAATCCTCCGGTCGTTCGCGTTCTACAGATGATAAGGGACCGGGTAGTTCTAGTGCCGAGTTTAAGACTCGACAATATTGTCGAATGCCCATATATGCATAATTTATGTCAAGGTCTTACGTTTATGCATGATCATATTATCTTGATGTTTATGGTTAATTAGAGCAGTAGGATAACGTGTGTATATTTATCTTGCCCTATTCCGGATTGATGCCCATGTTTAACTCTATGTTAGAATAAAAGGTGGATAGATTAAATACTCTCTTGTGCCATATCATCTAGGAGAGAGTGATTATTCTTTTGCTTCTAAGTATTTTGCTTATGTGTGCCTACCCTATATTTCATTTAATTAGCAGTTTGTCCTCTTGACCTAAACTATGTTTTCCTATCCATAAGCAAGCATGTCATCTCGGACATGAATAATTTCCTCTCATATGCATATAACATCATCATTCATATTTATTGAGAAAGTTCCATGAACATTAATATCTATGCATTCACCTATGCTCATACATTGCATTGCATTCATCTAGGACCCGAGAACGAGGAAAACAACCCGAGGAGATCGACGTTGAGCTGAGCACCATTGTGGGTACTAACTCAAATAGCCCCAAGGCAAGCCCCGATGCATAACCCACGCTTTAAAAAGTTTTTCTTTCCTTCACATGTGATGATGTCATGTATTGTGCATTTAAGTTCAGGAGTTGATCGTAACCATAGTTGCATTATTTATCTCTTTATTCCTATGGTCTCATGTATAATCCTTTTTCATTAGAAATGCTATGCTTAGTAAGGAGTCATCGGTGCAACACCGAGCGGCACGGAGATCTCTCGGTATAGGTTTATCCACTTGTTATCCTTCACATGATATTTATGAAATTGAGACCGTGCGGGAAATGCATTTGTAGGCTGCGGTGGCAAGGTTCGCCTATGTTCGCCATAGCCCCGTGGGTGTCGGTTGAGGACCGTGTGACTCCGGGAGCAAGAATCGAGTTGTGTACCAAGTGCATACCTTGAGTTGGGTACTAGGAAACCTAGTAGCTTGAGAACCGTAGGGTTGGACGGTACCCCGCCATTCTTTTGAGATGTTGATTGATGGTGGCATCCCGGGTCATGTGGTTGGACGAGTATGCGGTCTACCCTTGGATGGCTCTGCCGTGGGCATCGCATGTGGGGACGTATTACTTGGGAGAGGTGGGAGTCGTATCGGCCCTATAGTGATCTTGTGAACGGCGGCCATACGTGTTCTTAAATGATGCGTATGTCATGTACTTGGGTGTCTCCTACAGGAGTTAAATCGATATATATCGCCGTCCCTCGCGGTTATTGAGTACCTCTTGTCTCGAGCAGATCGCATCATAGTAAGAAGTGAACATGATGATATATTTGTTGATTTCAAGTATTTTAATATTGCTTTGCAACCTTGTATTGCTAGGTCTTGCTCACTAAATTTTATATTCATGTCATAACCCTTTTAATATGGCTAAAAGCTGGAATTAGAAATTAATGTAGGTGCTGTTTTTGCAACTAAATTCCAGCAAACCCGGTCAGCCCCTGCATGCTAGGAGTCAGTTTTAGAAACCACTTTTGTCGGGTAAGACTTGCAGAGTATATTAGATACTCGGGGCTTTGTTGTTAACATTTTTGTGCAGGTGAGCTATTGAGAAGAATGGGCACATCTACGGGCTTGATGTGTTACATTTTAGGCAACTATCGTCGAGATTAATTTACGCTTCCGCATATATACTAAAGAGATGTAAAAATCAGAATTTGAACTGTATGTATTGTGACACTTGAAGATCATATGTAAAATGTTCTACTCATGTACACTAAATATGTCTTTGTAAATGGTGAATGTATCATCTGTGTATGTGCTATGACGTCCGCTTCGTCGGATGTCTCCCGAGGCGGTCCTGTGCGACAATCCGTCTTGCTTTGCATGGTAGGGGTGTCACAGCTGGTATCGGAGCCGATTCGGGATTTGCCATACGCTAATAATTTTTCTTAAAAATGACAAACACGTTTTACGGTGAGGAACGATCTAGTAAGCCCAATTAAGGTCTATTATAGTGTAGAAGTGGCAAACTAACATGTGTTATGATTGTTTAATTTCTTGCATCTACGGCTTTGGCTCAGGTATGTTTGCGCTCCGTGCCCGCGGAAGTAATAATACGGGACAATGTTGGCTCGTGGCAATCCACGAGGCCATCCCTTCAATGGATCGTTACTCTATATGATAGTAGAGCTGTGATTTGTTTTCGTAATTTCTTTTGAATTTGATGTACTATTTCTGCAATGGATCTTCTGCAGATACACTAACCACAAATCTTAGATCATGTAGAACCGTGATGAGTACGTGTGTGTGTTGCCATTAAATTTGCGAGTTGATCGGCTATATACCGATCACGTCTTTTATTTTGGAAAGGACGTAGGAAATCGACATATTTCATGGCATCATGCATCCCATTCATCCGATATGCATTTCACACAAGTTAATAAACTCAAATCTATCAAGCTAAACCAACTCACATGGTCTTGGTCTCGACAAAATGCAAGAAACCAAATCGGTGGTCTGAAAAACATCCTCCTCCGGTCGACAGAAATTCCACTCGATAGGTCAGTTTCACCAAAATCGCCATATCTCCCTCGTTTATTTTCCAAATGAGGTGATCTACCCCTTTCTGGAATGCTTGTGTTTTTCTCTACAACTTTGGTAGCCATAGATTGTGCTGGAAATTGTTCTATCCTGGCTGAAAATGGCAATAACAGAGTGTTGTCAGAAATTCAGAGGCAATTTCAGCACACTGTTTTGGTAGTGTTTTTGCCGCAACTTTCAATTGGCTTCAGCTATGAAGGTGATTAAGTACTCGTTGGAAAATAGGGAAGAGTTCTACAACCTTGGTAGTATGAGTTTGTTTTGGAGAAGTTTGTAAGGACTCTTAATTTGGCAAAACAGTAGGGTCACACAGAAAAAAATTCAGATTTCTGTTTTTGCAAGAGATCGAAGTTCAAGGTTCCCTTGCATATTCTTCATGTCAATTTCATTATTCATCGATTATGCTAGCTCATATAGCATATGAATATGTTGAATATGAAGTCTGACAATGTTGATGATGTTCCACGGATGGTGCGCACTCACGAAATGTGGAAAACCGCGGTGAGGTCCCCGAAGGATCCAATAACCGTGGTGGAGCACCATTGTCATCTTCACCTCCGCTGAGAACTAATAATGAGCAATTCATTAATAATCAAGTGGAGTTGTTCTGTATGTTCCTTGAGGGTAATTTTCAAGGAAGCCAACTAGCACCACAGGAGGCGTCATCTGTGGATTTCTCGGGATACACAACCTCCGACGTTCTCTAGTGATGGTGATCCGTTGGAAGTCGATAATTGGCTTCGCATCATGGAATCCAAGTTTACACTTCTTCGTTGCGGTGACCACTAGAAAACTATGTTTGCGATTCAGCAACTCCGCGAATCAGCAAATGCATGGTGGGCCAGCTTATTCTAATGCATTTCCCGCTGATCATCAAGTCTTATGGCCAGAATTTTGTGAAGCTTTCCGCTCTCATCATCTTCCCGTCGGACTCACGAAGCGGAAATTGCAAGAGTTTTTGCAACTAAAGCAAGATTCGGATGGCGTGCTGGAATATGCACGCAGGTTTAATTATCTCGCCCAGTATACAACCTACCATGTTGATACAGATGCAAAGAAGAGAGATCAATTCAAGTCTGGCCTTAATTTCAAATTGCAAGCATGTCTAGCTCAATTGACTGACTGTTCGTTTAAATTGACTGACTGTTCGTTTAATGAGTTTGTGAGCGCTGCAATTGTGCAAGAAGATGCCACCCGAGCTTCTCAAGAAGAGAAGGCGAAGAAACGTGCTATGGAAAATGTGTATGGTACCGCTCCTCTCAGCTGCCAATTAGTTGTTGTTCCATCGGTTGACTCGAGTGTCCGTTCAGCCACATCGCAAGATGAAGAACATTACTCCCTTCAACTGTAGCAGCATGAAACTCCATATGGTTGTGATCAGGAGTGTGGTCAAAATCCTCAATTTCTGCAGCAAGCTTGTCAAAACCCAATGCCTAAAGCGCAGCCAAGTGTAAATGGAAGCTATCATGGCCGCTACACTAATGATCGACGCTTTAAGAGACGTCCTCGAGGCAACAACAAAAGTGATAACAGAAATCTGCCTCTCACTAGGGATACACCTAGGACTAGTCGTATCAACTTTACCACTCTCGAAGAAATGCAAGAAGGTGAACCGAGTGCTTGCTGGTATGTTTACCATCCGTGATGATCCAGTCTTTGTTCTTTTTGACTCCGGTGCTACTCATGGGTTTATAAGCATGGCTTGTGTTGAAAGGTTACGACACCCAACAACCTTAAGGCACCTTATGCTATCACATCTCCGGGTGGACAGATTCATGCAACACAAGGAGTCTTGCCTCCGCTCAATCTAGGAGGATGGGTCTATCCGTCGAATCTTATCATCCTGAAGGAATTAAGCTTGGATGTTATCTTCGGTATGAATTGGATGAAGTATCATAAAGCGTTCTTGGGAGAAGTTCATCTAAATTCTCCATTGCATGGTCGATCGATGCTACGTCTGTCATATCCGGGTGCCATTTCTTCTCAAGTCCATGAGATGGAAGGAAGAAAACTGGAGGATATTCTAATTGTATGTGAGTTCCCCGACGTGTTTCCGGATGATTTACCCGGAATGCCTCCTGATCGGGATGTCGAGTTTAAGACAGAACTACAGACTGGCACGACTCCAATTTCTCGCGAGCCGTACAAAATGGCTTCCAATGAATTAATGGAACTTAAAGAGCGGTTGAATGAACTTCTAAACAAGGGCTACATTCGTCCTAGCTCATCACCGTGGGGCTATCCCGCCTTGTTTGTGAAGAAAAGGATAAGTCGATGCGTTTATGTGTCAACTATCGGCCATTAAATGCGGTGACAATCAAGAACAAATATCCTCCGCCAAGAATTGATATGCTATTTGACCAACTAGTTGGTGCAAAGGTTTTCTCCAAGATTGATCTTCGCTCCGGCTATCATCAAATTAAAATTCGGCCCGAGGATATTCCAAAAATGGCATTTTCTACGAGGTATGGTCTATTTGAATACCTTGTAATGTCTTTTGACTCGACGAACGCTCCAGCTCATTTCATGTACCCGATGAACTCGGTGTTCATGCCGGAGTTTGACAAGTTTGTCGTGGTCTTCATTGATGACATCCTTGTTTATTCTAAGTCCGAAGAAGAGCATGATGAACATTTTTGTATCGTACTTCAAAGATTGCGAGATCATCAACTCTATGCTAAGTTCAGCAAGTGTGAGTTCTGGCTGAAGCAAGTACCTTTCTTAGGCCATATTATTTTAGCTGAAGGTATCTCTGTTGATCCAAGCAAACTGCAGGACGTTCTCAAGTGGAAGACTCGAGAAATGTCAAACATATTCGTAGTTTTCTTGAACTCGCGGGTTATTATCGGAAGTTCATCCCAAATTTTTTAGTCATATCCAAGCCTATGACGAAGCTATTGGAAAAGGGTTCTACCTTTAAATGGAATAAAGAATGTGAGAATGCTTTCCAAACCTTGAAGAAGCATTTGACAACCGCTCCAGTTCTAGCTCAACCCGACATCACAAAGCCATTCGACGTATATTGTGATGCTTCCGGCACAGGATTGGGTTGTGTGTTGATGCAAGAGGGTCGTGTGATTGCTTATGGTTTCCGACAACTTCGCAAGCATGAAGAAAATTATCCCACTCATGATTTAGAGTTAGCAGCAGTAGTTCTTGCTCCGAAAATGTGGAGACACTATCTTCTTGGTAATTTGTTTAATCTCTATACTGATCACAAGAGCCTCAAGTATATCTTCACTCAACAGGAATTAAATACGAGGCAAAGAAGATGGCTGGAATTAATCAAAGACTATGAACTTGAAATTCATTATCACCCGGGCAAAGCTAACGTGGTCGCCGATGCTCTAAGTCGGCAGCACCGGTGCAATAGTGCAATTGTATGCTCTATGGAAAGTACTGAAATTTTAGATTCGGTCGAGCCAAGTCTCTGTGTTCTTCCTTATGCAGCCTTGTATAATCTCGCTCTCGTTCCAACTCTTCGGGACGAAATTATTGAGGCGCAGAAGAAGGACAAGGGTATGGAAAAGATTAGGCAGAAAATTGACACCGAGAATGCCAAGTGCTTCCGTCAAGACGCCGATGGAGTTCTTTGGTTTGGTAATCGGCTCGTGGTTCCCAAGGATATGGAGCCGCGGAAGAAAATTTTTGATGAAGGGCATCTCTCAAAATATTCCATCCACCCCGGCACCAATAAAATGTATCGTGGTTTGCGTGAGAAATTTTGGTGGACACGTATGAAACGTGAAGTTGCTCGGTATGTCACCGAATCCGACACTTGCCGGCGTGTTAAAGCTGATCATCCGAAGAAAGCCGGTCTACTACATCTACTTCACATTCCTGCTCGGAAGTGGGAGGACATATCTATGGACTTCATTGTTGGTTTTCCTCTCACGTCCAAGCATCATGACTCTATTTGGGTTATTATGGACCGTCTCACAAAATCAGCCCACTTCATTCCTGTCCCCACTACCTATAATGTGAAGAAGTATGTTGAGCTCTATATCCAGCGAATATTATGTCCGCACAATGTGCCGAAGACTATAATTTCAGATCGTGGACCGCAATTTGTTTCTTGCTTCCGGGAGCAATTGCATGAGAGTCTTGGCACAAAGCTAATCCGAAGCTCCGCCTATCATCCGCGAGATGGATGGGCAAACAGAAAGAGTGAATCAGTATCTTGAAGACATATTGAGAGCGTGTGCATTGAACCATAGTGGGAACTGGGATGATCATTTACCGTTCGCCGAGTTTTCCTACAACAACACCTATCAAGAGAGCTCAGGAATGTCTCCATTTGAAGCTCTTTATGGTCATTCTTGTCGCACACCGCTGAATTGGTCCGAGGCGAGGCGAAAGGATAGTTTTTGGTCCTGATTTTGTTACTCGAGTCGAGGAAAAAGTGAGAGAAATTCAAGCTAACATGAAAGCAGCATAATCTCGACAAATTAGCTATGCAAACAAGAGAAGACGCCCGCTGGAATTTGAAAAGGCTGATCAAGATGACCACGGGTTGAGCTTTAAACCGGATGAGGAGGAGCGGGGGACGTGTTTGAAGGCTGCCGCGTGGCACGGGAGCAGGCTGGACGCGCGGCAGGGAGGAGTTGTGGTGGCTCGGCAGGCGGCGGGGTGGGTCGGTTCGGTGAGAGAGAGAGAGAGAAAGAAGAGAGATTGGCATCCGGGTCCTGTTCCGATATTTTTGCAAAAAGCCCCCTATGCTTTTAATTAATTGAAAAGCATACTTCCGAAGCTCGGAAAAATCCCGGAAAAATCAGGGTTGTAAATGAAAACATTTCAAACACTTTTCTTTTTAGGTCCAAGTTCCATTTCCAAATATTTTCAAATTAAAAATTCATGTTTAAATTAAAAAGAAAAGCTTTAATAATTTCTTGTAGGCATTTGTACAAAGTCAAATAATTTCAAAGCAACTTTAAAAATCTTTTATTTGCATGTTTAATCAGTAGAAAATGTTAAACACCATACTTTACTTTTATTTAAATTCTTTTTAAGAATTTAATTTAGCTTAAATTAAATTGGTATTTTATGTGCACTTCTTAACACAAAATTAAATATTTTCACAAGTGCAACATAATGACATGCTCATGAATGACATGAAATGCACTCTTATTTGTTAGGGTTGTTACAGCCCTCCCCCTTATAGGAATCTCGTCCCCAGATTCACGATTCGAAGCGGCTAGACGGTGGTACTAAAGAACTTTAGTAAGCCGGGTCGAAGAAAATCTTCTTGTTCCCAAGTAGCTTCAGCTTCCGAGTGATTGCTCAACCGAATCTCGTAAAACTTGACGGTTCGATGTTGAGTCACTCGATCCTTGGTGTCGAGCACTCGATCGGACGTTCATCATACGTCAAGTCCGGTTGTAACTCGTTCCACATCTGCTTGTCGGTATGCCTACCGGTGGTTCCATACACTTCTTCGGTTGAGACATGTGGAACACATTGTGAATTCTTGATAAGTGTGCTGGTAACGCCCACGATATGCAACCGATCCACCTCTTTCTTGAATTGGAAAGGGTTCGAGGTAGCGTGGAGCTAACTTCCCTTTGATTCCAGATCGCCGGACACCTTTGGTAGGAAAGACTCGAAGATAAACTGGATCTCCTATGTTGAATGTCGGCTCTCGACGTCTCTTATCTCGTATAGTCGACCTGTCGGGACTTAGCTCTCTTCAAATTTTTGTTGAATCGGACGTACTTGATATTCGGCATCCTTTACTAGATCCGGTTCAATTATTATTCTCACCTCCACGTTCGACCAATTTAACGGTGTGCGACAACTACGACCGTATAGAGCTTGAAACGTGATATTCCGAGTACATTCTTGATAGTCTGTTATTGGATGAGAATTCTGCTAACTCGTAGGCATCTTTCCAAATCCTTGTTGTATGTGAAGATACAAGCCCAAAGCATATCTTCGAGATACTCGATTGATTCTTTATGTCCGTCCATCCGTTTGAGGGTGATAAGTCGAGCTCCGAATCAATCTCGTTCCTATTGACTCATGCAACTCGTTCCTAGAATCTGGATACAAACCGAGCTCCTTGATCCGAGATGATGGTCTTGGGTACTCCATGTAGGCAGAGTACACGAGCAATGTATAAATCTGCATATTGCTTTGCCATGTAGGTAGTACGTACGAGTGTGAAATGAGTAGATCCCGTTAACCCGTCGTCAATGACTCAATTGGTGCTATGCTTCCGTGGAGGAAACGGTAAGCCGATAATGACATCTCCATTTCCATTCTAGAATACTCAGGGATTGGAGGGGTCCTGCTTGCTTCGAATGATCTGCCTTTACTCGTCGACAAGTGTCACACTCATTGACATACCTTGCTATTTCTCGTTTCATTCTTGTTCACCAGAATCTTTTCTTCAGATCTTGATACATTTTGTTGGTTCCTGGATGAATAGTTTACTTAAATGTATGTGCTTCATCCATCATCTCCTTGTGAAGTTCCAAGTTCCTAGGCACTACTAGTCTATTCTTAAACCGGATGACACCTTCGTCATCTTCTCTGAAAACACTTCATTTCCCTTCTTAATTCGTCTTTCAATGCGACTCATACCAACGTCCTTCTTTTGAGTCTGTTACCTCTTCTTCGCGAACGGTAAGAATAGGAGTCAATTACTCAATACTCCATATGGAAAGATCCGAAGATTACGCTCACTCATTTCCTCTTTAGAAGCTTCGATCAATAGTCGAGCGGTGAGATCGTTGCGACGAGCTTTTCGACTCAAGGCGTCGGCTACGACATTGGCTTCTCGGAACGGTAGTGAACCTCAATCTCATAATCCTTTATTAGCTCTAGCCATCTTCGTTGGCGTATGTTTAGATCCTCTTGAGTGAAGATTTATTTGAGACTCTTGTGGTCTATGTATAGATGTACCAAGTCTTCCAAGAGATATTGTCTCCAGTTCTTCAATGCTAGAACCACAGCTGTTAATTCCAGCTCCTGTGTTGGTTATTGTTCCTCCTGTCGCCTCAGCTGTCGAGATGCATAGGTAATTACTCGACCCTCTTGCATTAGAGCACATCCAAGTCCGGTGCTCGAGGCATCACAATACACCTCAAATGGCTTGGTCGAATCGGTCGAGCTAACATTGGTGCTCGTTGTGAGTAACTTCTTCGACGTCGGAAAGGCTTCTTCGCAATCCTTGCTCTATTCATACCTATTATCCTCTTCTAGCAATTTAGTCATTGGCTTGGACATCTCTCGAGAATTTGCTGCATGTCAATAGCTGAGAATTTTCTATAATAACCAGCCAACCCTAAGAAGCTTCGGATCCGTGTGACCGATTTAGGTGGCTTCCAATCCAATACCTCTCTAACCTTACCGGACTCAACGGTCACTTCTTCTGCTAATATCACATGACCTAGGAATACATGACCTAGGAATGGTACCTCCTTCGACCAAAACTCACACTTACCGAATTTGGCATCTAACCGGCGATCCCTTAAACGTTGGAACATGGTCCTTAAATGTGCTGCATGTTCCTCTTCCGACTTGGAGTAGAGCCGAATGTCGTCTATGAAAATCACGACAACCCTGTCCAATTCTGGCATACACACTCGGTTCATGAGGTACATGAAGTGTGCGGGTGCATTGGTTAGACCAAAGGACATCACCAGGTACTCATAAAGTCCATATATGGTAGAGAAAACTGTCTTTGATATATCTTCTGCTCTAATCTTGATCCGATGATATCCGGAGCAAAGATCTATCTTGGTAAACACGTTTGCTCCCATCAACTGATCAAACAGGATGTAAATCCGAGGAAATGGATACTTGGGCTTAATGGTCACCGCATTCAAAGTTCGATAATCTGCACATAACCTCAATGTTGGATCCTTCTTCCTGCCGAACAATGTTGGGCATCCTCAAGGTGATGAACTTGAGCGAATATGTGGTACAATAACTCTTTCAGTTCTACCTACAATTCTACCAGCTGATCAAGTGGCATCCGATACTATCTTCTTGATATCGGTGCAGTCCTTGGTTGAAGTTCTCTCTTGAACTCTACATGCCCGTTCGGGTGGCAAACCCGATAAGTCTTTTGGAAAACATCGGGGTATCCGTAAAGCACGGGAATGTCTTCCAAACTTTTACCGGTAGTTTTATAGATCACCGGAAAAATAGCTTGGGAAGGAGTCAATGGAAGACAATCTTGTCCATGAAGAAGGAGAGTTCAGGTGAACTGCAAAAGCCTCTATATCCGAGTCCTGCCTTATGATACCTCATCCTTTTTATGCCAAACTCGCATCCAATCCTTGCCCGTCTAAGACTATAAAGGAGGTGGGATAATCCTTACGACCCAACTTCATTGGTATCTCTCGTAGTACTTTGAGCTGCAAGTATATTACCCCCACGTGATGACATGAGATGTGGATAAATCATCTTGCATGATGGAGGGTTATATATATATATATATATATATATATATATATATATATATTTGGACATATCCTTTGCTTGATGAAGTTGTGGGTTGCTCCCGAGTCAAATAAAATACTGGCAGCATGATGGTTGATAGAGAACAAACCAAATCCCGACTTGTGATCCTTTTGGGATCTCCTCGGATATGGTAAAGTTGACACGACCATTCTTCACCCTATCCTTTTCTACTTGCATGATTCCGTCGACCCACTTCTTTACTTTGAGGACGCGTTGAAAAATTATGCTTCGTTGGTGCGACATAATCTTGAGCCAAATATCCGAGACAATCACCGTTGCAGCATGGATGATCAACGGATTGTGGAGAGAGGATAAGGGGCGTATACTCGATAGGTCCGATTGTTGAACCGCTGAATGGAAAAACACCTATTGCTGATACCGAGGTGGCCGGTAAGAAATGGAATCCGATGGTCGAGGCTCGAACCTCCGATCTGCTGCAGAAGTATAGACTAGATGATACTTGGAAGGTACCTCACTTCCTTGTTCACCGGCTGCTCTCTTCTTAGTCTTCTCTTCTTAATGAGCATGAAGAGCATCCTCCATGAGTATAGCATCACTTAC
The DNA here is from genome assembly GCA_031894775.1 of Chloris gayana. Taxonomy (NCBI): domain Eukaryota; kingdom Viridiplantae; phylum Streptophyta; class Magnoliopsida; order Poales; family Poaceae; genus Chloris; species Chloris gayana. The sequence goes on along the minus strand of JAUNZO010003803.1, from coordinate 995,700 downwards.
AAGTCCTTGAAACTAACTCCTTGGTCCAAATTTAGACGGTCGGGGTGTTTGTTGTCACTTTCTATCACTTTCAAGCCGAGGTCGGGAGTCACGAAATTTATAAGGGGTTGGTGAAATTCAATGATGAAGGAAAAAGTTAACTGAAATGGTTGAGCTTATGAAACCACATGGATTACCAAAAGATGCGACAATGCTTTCGTCTATCTTGGTGTTGAAGGAATATAGGTCGAAGATATTTATAAGGATAATTGCACCGATGAGTTTCCAAGATAGCATTCTTCTTTCCGGTTGCGTACCCTAGGTTATACGCCATCCGTTCGGAAGAATAATATATTTGGACTCTCTTCTAGTTCCAAAATAGAGTATGCATTTCCACATCGCTCATGTTTGACTTTGAGAAGCACACGGGCGAACCGGCACAATTCAAAAGCAAAATGGCAATTTAGAAGTGCAAAACACCCATTTCCGGACTAGCTCTTGGTACAACTTAGTCTAGTGAAAAAGGTGATGATTATCCTTCCAATGTAAGTCACTCAAGAACTTCAAGGAAGGACAAGTTTCGGATGCAATTGAGTGAAAGAAAGAGAATTAGTTGCGGACTAGGATTAGTCATCTTATAATACTGGAATTTGATCATTCCGGAAAGTTCTATCGAGATGAAGAGTCCGAACGAAATCAAAATGGCTATTACCGGAGAGGGAAAGAGAACTTTTGGGTAGCTCAAAGTGATGAGTTAACCGAGTCATCCGCATGGATGAGGCTTAGAGCAGATCGAAGTGACATCGGTGTCTAGCTCCTGGATTCTTCTACTCATGCCTTTCGTCCTTCTCGCTCTTCCTTGGAAAGTTATTGGACTTGTTCAAGATCCAAGCATCTCATCATGTGTCTTCGGATCTGCATCTAGTTGTCTAACTATTGCTTTGGCAAGCTGTAAGTTGTTCATCCTAAGATTCCCGTATAGCACCCCTTCATACTAGCATCTTTAATCTATCCCTTTAAATCCCTCGCTCTCATATGACATCCTTGATAAATACACATGATCGTCCCTGTATTTGATAGCCTTTGATCATCTCGTATATGAAGATCTTAAATTTCCCATTCCCTCGTCTCCGTGTGAGAGTTCTTCTTGCCTTCTTATTTCACTAGCATAAGCTTCTTCCGGTGCCATCCTTAGGAAACTAACTCTATACTACAACACTAACTAAGTATAACCTCGACTTTTTATTATAGCTCTCTATATGACATGATGCATGCTCGATAGATTACTATACGTACTATAGTGTATAAACTACAACGAATAGTTAGCACTTCCCAAACTCAAACGTCGAACAGTTAGTAAAAATCTAACTATTCTACATCCTTATAGGCTCCGTATTCTCTCGTGCTCTAAGCGTACTAAACGTGTTAAGTTTTGAAAACAAGCTTGTAAACAATGTATTGTTGCCCCTGTAATTCTCTCGATACCAGCTGTGACATCCCCTCCGTGACACCCGGGAATCGGTACAGAGGGACACTCGACGAAGCGAGTTACAACAGAACATCACTCATACAAGCCAGAATATATACATCATGGTATAATACAACCAGGTTTTCGAAATACAAACATTCGTGCAACGGAAACTTAAACATTATTGGAGTTTAACATCCTATGAGTATTGCAGCGGAAACTTGTACTTTTATACAACAAAAGACTATCAACGATCAACGTGATGTACTTGAGCCCGTCGTACACCACGGTCCTTCCTTCTCACGGCGTGGGAATCCGTTCCCATTGGAGGGAACCTCCCTCGAGACACTCGCTCCTCTTCCGGGAAGCTACCGTATAAGTCTTGAAAATACGACTCATTCCCTGAAAGATAACGAACAAACCCCGAGTATTCTAATACTCAGCAAAGACTCGACCCGTCAAAATGGCACGCTAAGGCCGACACCTAGTATGCAAAGGCTTTCGGTCGTGGGGTTTGCTCCTTTGCGAAAACAATGTTCAAGGGTGGATCCTTACTTTCAATATTTTAGCTCAACATTAGGTTCATTAACCTTGGTGTTTGCAGCCTATCGCTATTGCAATCAAGTTTGCAAGACAAGATAAAATAGATCATTACTCCTTTCATTTCTCCTTCTCATCTTCCATATTGTTTACTACGATGTGACGAGCTAAACAAGCGGTACTCATTACGGCGAGGGACAACGATTCGAATCGATTTTATACCAGTCGGCAAAACCCGACTACACGACGTATACGCACCTCACCGGTCGTATACGACAACTTTTCCCGCTAACACCTGACAGCGAGACTAGCCATTTCCAACTCCCCGGGAGTATGGCGACTCCACGACTTCCTTCGTGGCCGACCCATCTCCCTCCCGTGAGACTAACCTCTCACTAACAGCCGATGAAAGAGAGTTGGCTACGCTACATCTCTCGGGGCGATAGGGTACCTCGACTTGTCGGGCCTATGATACCAGACATGTAGTACGGTACGTTCAAACTTGTTCAACTAAGCCGATAACGGTAAGGTCCTTGACCGACTCGGACGGGGCTACCACCTTGCAAGACCTCATCTCGGTCTTGCCCTTTCTCCTACGGGGCCCGTCCGGTCTCGGCTTATTAACATCTTCATTTCCACTCTCATCTTTTTCTTATCATTGTTCTTAGCATAACATTGAACCAGTCATTATCCTATATCTCGCGAGTAGTGTAGGACACCACCCGACTTCTACCGATTCCCTAAGACTTAAGCTTAGCAGTTATCGAACTCTATTGAGCTACCTGTACCAGGTATAGCATAAACAAATGGAAACCTATCTCATGCATCTAGGGTGTCAAGCAACTCCTATAACCTAATGCACAATCACGACTCATTACTGTGATAAAAGAAAAGACTTTAAAAACATAGGTGGGATGCACCGGGGCTTGCCTTCATTCGCGTCGGAGTTAGCTTCCTCGGTGTCTTGGTCGACTTCGAAGTTCCCGTCTCTGTCTCGACCTCGGACGGAACCTCGACCACGGCAGGACCTAGGTCGACCAACATTACGTCGCGAATTACAACCATGCATGCATGAATGTACATGATATGATGTGCAAAGATTTCATTAATCATGATCATTAATTAGCAAATAATCATTAAGTAAGTTCATTACTTATTAATTAACAATTAATCTTGGTCATTAATTAGCAATCAGCAATTAACAATTTATAATTCATCGGGTTTATTAATTAGCAATTTATAATTAATATGTTCATTAATCAATAATTAACAATTGATCAAGCTCATTAATTAATATTTAATCCTGTTCATTAATTAATAGTTAATGATTAACTAAAGATGTGCAATAATACATAAAGCAATAAATTGGGATCACATGAAATGACGGTGTTTATGTTGAATTTTGGAAAACAAACTTAACAAAAACTTTCGTCTGTCGTATCTCTAATATTTAAAGAAATTCATTTCTCAAAATCAAATAATAATTAGCATAAAATAATAGTTTCTTAATTAAAGGAAAGTAATTAATTAAACTATGAAATTATAATTTTTCAAAATAGGCATTTGAATACATAACTAAATAGGAAATAATTTTATGAGTCTAATGAACTTGGTTTGGCATTTTTCTGATTTTTGTGGAATTTCCTATAAATATTTGAAGTTTGGATAAAATCTGAAAATGAATAAATTCGCAAAAAGAAACAATGAGCCATTGGGCCAAAATGGCCAGAGCCCAACCGGTGTCGTGGCGGCCCAGCGACCCAACCTGGCTCACTAGCCCGCGCGAGGCCCACTCGAGCTGAGCTGGCCAGCCATGGCCGCGGTGGCCGGAGACGAGGCGGCGCCACGCCGGAGTGGTGCGGGAGGAAGGGAGGCGGCCGGTGGAGCGGCTCCGGTGACTCAACGCGACACGGGGATTCGCGGAGTGGAGACCACGGTGGCGAGGTGGCCGGGAAGGACGCCGGCGGCGAGCAACGGCCTGCGCACGGCTCCGGCGAGACCTAGCGACCGCCGTGGTGCACAAAAATTAGGGGGAAAAAATATGGAAAGCATCTACGAGACATGAGCAAGAGCGGCATGGTGATGATTTACCTATGAGATGGCTTGAAGAAGATGGCAAAAATTCAAGAAAACCCGTGTGGCAATCTCAAGTGTGAGTCTTCTAGAATGTAGAGGAAACACTTGCGCACACCTGGAAATCAAGAATCACCATGAATGGTGAACTAGAGAGGACAAATTTCTCGACGGCGTGAAGGTAGGCCGTCCATGGTGCCGTGGGGAAAAAACTCGAATTACTTTGTGCTTCGGGCATGGTTTGGGCCGTGGTTGGCGCCTACGGCTCGAGCGGGATGAGGCGCAGCTAAGGGCACCTTCGGCTCGGCCGGGAGGAAGCAGGGACACGGGGCGTCGAAGGTTTGGTGGGGCACAGCTCGGGCGACTCGAGAGACAGAGAAAGAAGAGAGCAAGATGACCACGGGTTGAGCTTTAAACCGGATGGGGAGGAGCGGGCGACGTGTTTGGAGGCTACTCGCGTGGCACGGGAGCAGCCGGACGCGCGGCAGGGAGGAGTTGCGGTGGCTCGGCGAGCGGCGGGGTGGGTCGGTTCGGTGAGAGAGAGAGGAAGAAGAGAGATTGGCATCCGGGTCCTGTTCCGATATTTTTGCAAAAAGCCCCCTATTTTTTTTAATTAATTGAAAAGCATACTTCTAGAGCTCGGAAAAATCCCGAAAAAATCAGGGTTGTAAATGAAATCATTTCAAACACTTTTCTTTTTAGGTCCAAGTTCCAATTCCAAATATCTTTCAAATTAAAAATTCATGTTTAAATTAAAAAGAAAAGATTTAATAATTTCTTGTAGGCATTTGTACAAAGTCAAATAATTTCAAAGCAACTTTATAAATCTTTTATTTGTATGTTTAATCAGTAGAAAATGTTAAACACCATACTTTACTTTTATTGAAATTCTTTTTATGAATTTAATTTACCTTAAGTTAAATTGGTATTTTATTTGCACTTCTTAACACATAATTAAATATTTTCACAAGTGCAACATGATGACATGCTCATGAATGACATGAAATGCACTTTTATTTGTTAGGGTTGTTACAAATCTCAAGAAAAGTTCTATACGAAAGTTGTCCCAAATTTCATTCCGCACCTACGCAAAAATTGGCAATGCCAACAAAAATAGGGAAGACCCCTTTCTTGACCGGAACAGAGAGCACCGGAGAAAGAGCACTAGTGAGGCATTTGTCAAACAGACTGTGCGGTGTCGATACAGCATCGAGGGCCACGAGGCCGGCCTCGTCGGCGCTCCGGCGCCCATGCCGGAGGACGGGGTTAGGCTACCGACCATCCATCACCATAAACCGGCCGTCCTCACCGACCAATCGCAGCTCCCCTACCGGTACTCCCTCTCCCTTCTTCCCGAAGCAACCGACGCACAAGAGGCGGAGGAAACTCGAGCTCTAGCTTGTAGGCCACTCCCAGCAGCCGCGAAGCATCCCCACCCCATCTCGCGAGATAGCAGCAAGCCTCTAGTGAGCTCCCTTTCCCGGTTTTCCCTCGCAAGCCGCAGGATTTCGCTTTTGCCCGGTTTCGTCCACCATGGCCGCCATGGAAAAATTCTTCGACTAGGTGAACACTAGCTCCGATTCCTAGTCATTAGAGCATGCCCAAGGACCCTGCGCAGCATCCCACACCACTCACATGCCCGGTATTGCAGTATTGTCGCCGGAATAGGAGAAGAAATCACCGCTGCTCCCTGAACCCGCCCCGGTCATCGACGAAATCTCCTTTCACGGCCTCTTCGACCTCAACCGAACCCACGCTGGTCTTCCTCATGCCCGTGTGGCGCTCCCCGACTTGGATAGGTATAGTCCTTTTTCGTTAGAAATGCTATCCTTAGTAGGAGTCATCGGTAGCAACACCGAGCGGTACGGAGACCTCTCGGTATAGGTTTATCCACTTGTTATCCTTCACATGATATTTATGAAATTGAGACCGTACGGGGAAATGCATGTGTAGGATGCGGTGGCAAGGTTCGCCTATGTTCGCCATAGCCCCGTGAGTGTCGGTTGAGGACCGTGTGACTCCGCGAGCAAGAATCGAGTTGTGTACCAAGTGCATACCTTTATTATGGGTACTGGGAAACCTAGTAGCTTGAGAACCGTAGGGTTGGACGGTACCCCGCCGTTCTTTTGAGATGTTGATTGATGGTGGCATCCCGGGTCATGTGGTTGGACGAGTATGCGGTCTACCCTTGGATGGCTCCGCCGTGGGCATCGCATGTGGGGACGTATTACTTGGGAGAGGTGGGAGTCGTATCGGCCCTACGGTGATCTCACGAACGGTGGCCATACGTGTTCTTAAATGATGCGTATGTCGTGTACTTGGGTTTCTCTTGTAGGATGTAAATCGATATATATCGCCGTCCCTCGCGGTTATTGAGTACCTCTTGTCTCGAGCAGATCGCATCGTAGTAAGAAGTGAACATGATGATATATTTGCTGATTTGAAGTATTTTAATATTGCTTTGCAACCTTGTATTGCTAGGTCTTGCTCACTAAATTTTATACTCATGTCATAACCCTTTTAATATGGCTAAAAGATGGAATTAGAAATTAATGTAGGTGCTGTTTTTGCAACTAAATTCTGGCAAACCCGGTCAGCCCGTGCATGCTAGGAGTCGGTTTTAGAAACCATTTTTGTCGGGTAAAACTTGCAGAGTATATTAGATACTCGGGGCTTTGTTGTTAACATTTTTGTGCAGGTGAGCTATTGAGAAGAATGGGCACATCTACGGGCTTGATGTGTTACATTTTAGGCAACTATCGTCGAGATTAATTTACGCTTCCGCATATATACTAAAGAGATGTAAAAATCAGATTTTGAACTCTATGTATTGTAACACTTGAAGATCATATGTAAAATGTTCTACTCATGTACACTAAATATGTCTTTGTAAATGGTGAATGTATCATATGTGTATGTGCTATGACGTCCGCTTCGTCGGATGTCTCCCGAGACGGTCCTATGCGACAATCCCTCTTGCTTTGCAAGGTAGTGATGTCACAGCTGGTATCGAGCCGATTCGGGGTTTGCCATACGCTAATGATCCGGACCGCTCACATTTAGACCGGCAAGCGAGAGCCCGGTGCGAAGGAGCTTCTTCCAGGGGAAGAATTGGACCTAGGCACACCCCGATCACGGACCAACATGAACGCGCCCCCAATCGGGATCTACGTGCGCCGCTCAATGGCAATCGTGACGCTCGTAATGTGCTTATTGATCATCATGCTCGGAGAACGAGAGGAACGCAGGAGACATGAAGAAGATGAGGGATGACGGACTGGTCATGTAGATGATCGTCCGCAGGATCCTCTTCCATCCCGCCTACGGGTGACCGAGTCTACTAGGCATGGGCCGGCTGCTTGAGTGCCGCCCCGGTTGTCAATCCACCATGCACCGATCATTGAGGGTTTAGCGGTCGATCTGCTCATTGCAATGATCGGCCAAGATGAGATGATCGCCGTGATCACGGAGACGGGCGAGGACGGGAGAACCGAGACAGAGACGGGGAGCCTTGATGAGGTAATAATGATCGTCGAGCGGTGCCACCGCCTCCTTCGGAGCAAGGCAACAACGGTCGTCAAGACGGATTGGGGGCTAGACACCAAGATGATCGTTACTACGACTATTCGGATGATGATGGAGACCACAACTACCGGCATTACCCCGGTCGGCGGTCACGATCGGTTTGGCCTGGTCCGGAAGATGACGAGTATTCGGTAATCCCAGCCTTTACGAGGGATCTGCGCATTTGCAAATACCCTAGAGGATTTAAGACTGGGCCCATAGATAAGTATGATGGTAAAGCCCCTCCCGCTGAGTGGCTCCGAATGTACACTACCGCTATCCGATCGGCAGGAGGAGATACTTTTGTGTTAGCAAATTATCTTCCTATGTGCATGGAGCAGGCTGGACGCTTGTGGTTACAATCTCTTCCCGAGAGGTCTATTTCTTCTTGGGGCGATCTTACTAAAAAGTTCGTTGAGAATTTTCAAGCGACTTGTGAGAAGCCGGGAAACTACTGCGATCTCAACGAGTCGAGCGTAAGCCCGATGAGACGCTTAGGGAGTTCATCGAGTGCTTCGCAATAAGAAGGCCTTAATCCCCAATGTTCCCGATCAGCAGATAATTGCGGCATTTCAAGCTAGTGTCCGAAGTGAAGCATTGGTGCATAAGATCGGTAGGCGCAATCGGAACCACACCATGACGGCGTCGAGTGTTTCAAAATAGCAGATGATTACGCTGTCGGTGAATCAAACGTGGTCAATTTGTGCGGGAACAAAGGGAAGGAATCGAAGCACGACCAAGGCAACCGATCTGGATCCAAGAATAACAAGCGCAAGGCTGATAACCTCGTTGCAGCTGTAGACCGATCTCATGGAGGAGACCGTCCGGCCCCTCCTATGAGAGGCCCGAGAGAGCGACCGTCGTTCGAAGCACTTCTAGAGGGACCTTGCATTATTCACAATGGGAATCATAAGAACAAGGAATGTTTCCTGTTAAGGCCGTTCGCCTCGTTTGCGCTAAAGGTGGCACCTCGGTCCGAACATCGAAACCAGCGGGGTGATAAAGGCAAAGAAAAGAAGCATGATGATGATGAAGATGAAGGAGGTTTTGAGGAGCCAGCAAGGGAAGTGAATTTTATCCATGGTGGGCCGGATGCGTACGAGTCAAAACGGAAGAAAAAATTGGCATTCGGGGAGGTCAATGCTATTGCCCCCGTGTCGAGGGGAAGGATTAACGCCGCCACGTAGCGGCGCCGGGCCCCTTATCAAGGAATTAGCGTAACCACACCGGTGGAAGAGGCCGGCTCGCACCCGTTCAACCTAGCGAGGAAACGACCCGACAGGCGCTAAGACTCGACCTTGGTGCCTTACTCGAGGACGTCCGCCTCGCACGACCATGGCCGCCTTGCTCGAGGGGTTCCGTCCCGCACGACCTTGGCAACTCGACCTTCGTACTCGAGTTCCATGCTCGAGCTCTAGGCTCGACCTCGTGACTCGACCACCAACCGCATTAATTCCCAACCGCCGCGGCGCCCACGCGGGCGTTACTCGAAAATCATTGGCGGGGGTCCGAACCCCATCCCTGCTGCCACCACCTGCTCCCGTCACGGCACGCCGGCGGGACGTGCTGTTCTCGTTGCCCGACATGAGTTGGCGTGGACCGAAACCTTCGGGAGAAGCCCCTGTTTGCTCGACGTTCCGCTCGACCTCGACCTCGATGAACGCGTGGCCCCGGGCAGCGTGGAGCTCCCTCTGCGACGCCTCCGCCGCGACCAGCCTCTCGCTCCAGCCTCTACAAGAAAAAACTCAACTTTGGAAACCCGAGCTCGAGTAGTCGAGGAAACGACTAAGGGATTCGATTAAGATCAAAGAAGAAGGGCTTCGAGCACTTACCCTCCTTCTCGGCCCGCTGCTCCCGGATGCGGTCCGATGGGAGACCTCCGCCGCGGCCTCGGCCTTCCGCCTCGGCTCTCGCTCCGCCCGAGCGCGGCCTTAACCTTCTCTCGCCTCCGAGGCGGCTTCCTCGGCCTTGGCCGGGGCCGCCGGGGTAGCCTCCCTTGCGCGGCGCGCCTCCGCCGCCTCGAGCTCCGCCACCTCCTTCGCTGCCCGGAGAGCCTCCTCGCGGGCGAGGCGCGCTTCGCTCCGGCGCGAGCTTGGCCTCGCCACCCGCCGCAGCTCACCGGCCTCCGACTCGAGCTTGGCCGGAAACCCTCGCACCGCGGGCAAAAGCCCGGCCATGAAGTTCGACGGCCTCTCGTCTAGAGGCTGCTCCGGGTGCGGCCGGACTCCGCCGGAGCTCCACCCATCGCCGTGGCCGCCGCAGCCGCCTCCTCGACCGCTGTCCTCCTCGACTTTGCAGCCTGCTCCGCCGAAGAGGTCGGTGACTTGCGGAGGGTCATAGGCGGTGCCCTTCTCCGCGGCGGCACGGTCCGCTTGGCGCGGGCGCGCCGTCGCCGGGTTCGCCCTCGCGAACGCGCTTCATGGCCACCACCGCCCGATCGATCCTCGCCGCATCGCCTCCTCGACGGGATCTACGGGAGCCTCGACGTTGGGTGAGGGCCCCGCGCCGGCTCCACCGTCGGGCGCAGCCGGTTCAAGGACATCGACACGCGTGTCCGCGTGCCGCGGGGCCAGCTCACCGGCCGCAGCGAGGTTTAAAGACATTGACGTGCGCGTCCGCACGCCGGTCTTCCGCATCGCCCTTCGCCGCCTCAAGGACAGTCCCGCCGGCTTCTTGGGCTTGCGGCGCTCGAGCGCCGGAACCTTGCGCGGGCACCACGTGCGCGGGCGCGGCGAAGGGAAGACCTCCTAGATCTACGCCATCCGCCGCCGTCTCCGGGCGCCATGGGCGTGCGGTTGAGGTCCGTACCTCCTCCGACTAGCTCGGCAATCATCTCCGCCGCCTCCCTTGCATCGACGGCAGGATCTACCGTAAGATCTACCACCTCCGACCCAAAGAAGGGGTCCGGGCTGGTCCCGGTTCCCTCCGCGCGAGGGGCCTCGCCGGCCCTAGAGCTCGACTCACCCCCGTGGGGAGCGGGCCGACTCGAGGGATCGACCGCGAAGGTCGAGGTCGAGGGGCGGAGGATTCGAGGCCCGAGGTGACGGCTCGGCGGGAGCGGACGAATGGGGTTCCCCATCGCTCTCAAACTCGTTGGCTGCACCGTCCACCTCGAAATCCGTCGGCACGGGGGTCGAGGCGATCGAGGCCGTATCGGGTTCCGTCCCGCGGCCCTATATGCCTCCCTCTTCCTCCGGCGCTCGACGTCCCGCGCCGTCTTCTCGAGCCGGAGCCGCACGACCACGTTCCCGGCCGCCTTCCTCTCGGCTTGCTCTTCTGCGGCTTGGAGGCGATTGGCCTCCCGCCGAGCGGCCTCCTCGGGAAGCCCCAGCCGGTGCGCCGACTAAGCGGAATCCGAGCGGATCGCAAGAAAAAGCGAGTTAGCAAACAAACTCGGATGGAAACTCGAATGCGCGGCGAGACAGCGAAGGTCGAATCGACTTACCACGTTGAGGGCCTTCGGGTGCGGCTTCATTTGAGGGCCCCCTAGACGGGCCGAGCGCGCGCGGCGGACCCCGGCGCGCTCCGGACGCGCAACGTGACGGTGTCGTCATCGAGCTCGTGCACCGCCATCACGGTGTCCGGGACGACACGGTCGTTGCTCGACACCTGGTGCATCAACATCGAGCGCCGCATTAGCGGCGTATGCGGCGCGAACCTACGCTTGTGGTAGGAGCCCACCACCACCGTTGCGTCAACCTTGAACCGGGCCGGATGCCGGATCGCTTCAATCGCCGGGTCGACCTTGCGTATATCGGGTGCGGGGCAGCCCCACTTCCATTCTTCCGGGGCCTCCTCAAAAACCCGGTCCTCGGAGGCCGGGAACGGGTGCTCCGGATCCTGTCGGAGGTAGAACCACTTCGGGTGCCACCCTTGGTTTGACGTGGGGGTGGTCACCGTGATGTAGTCCCTCCCCGGTCCCTCTTCATCACGATCCCCGCGCAGCCGACGTGCGCGAGAACCTCCTCGCCCCGGAGTTCCGCCTTTGATGGAGGTTGATGCGAAAGTAGTACCTCCGGAGGTCAAGGTTGGGCGCCATCCCCAGGAAACCCTCGCAAAGAGCAACGAAAGTGCTCAACCGCTGGATCCCATTAAGGTTCGGATGCTCGGAGCTCCGGACCGTTCCGGAACATCATCGCCCACAGAAGTCATTCCCCGGCGTTCCCGGGCCACGCTCGTGGAAGTGCAGGAAGGAGACCACGTAGCCCGGGGCGGCTCCGGGTGTGACTCGTTGCCGGGAAGCCTCCACCACCGGTCGAGGCCGTGGTCGCGCAGCAAGCCTTGCGCCACCAGGCGGTCGATCTCGGCCCTTGTCGTCGTGGAGCGGGTCCAGGTCGACATGGCCGAGGGGAAGGAGGAAGGGCTTGGGAACTACGAAGGAAAGGCGAAAGCCGGAGCTTGGAAGGAGAAGGCTAGGGCAAGAAAGGCGAAGGCGAAGAAGGCAATGGCGCGTGGGAACCAAGGGACACGGCAGGCGGCGGCTTAAATAGGGGGCTGCATCGGGCGGTCGCGACCCTTCGGCTCCGCAGCGGGCCCCACGACCACCACTACCCGGTATGGTCCCTTAACTCTCTCGCCCCGATTCTTACGCCACCATCTACGAGTCCGCGGTTCGGCAGCCCGTACTAATTGCGCGGGCCCCACCACTACCGAGGGGAAACCGATTCCACACTCGCGCGGGCCCACCACTACACACCACCAACAGATGAGGACGCGCCTCGATCCCCGAACCATGGAAGCCGAGACGGTAAAAACTCCACGCTCCCTTCCGCACCTTTGTGCTTTCGGATTCTCTCACCTGCAGGTAGAGACCGGAAGGGGCACACACACCGAGGGAGCCACCGGACTTTCAGCCAACTCCCTTCAAGGTCGTGCGCCCGACCTCGGGACTCGACCAAACCGAGGCTCGACCTCGAAGGTAAGAGGGGATAAGGGACCGAAACCGTCTCGACGGCCCTACCCAGCCGAGGTTCCAAGGCCGGCCCGATCGAAAGGGTTCGACGGCCGCCTCGAGCATCACACACCGAGCCGGGGAGTGAAGTCGATGGGTCCACCTAGCGGCCACAACCCACGCGCGCAAGCGCAGCGGGCATCGACCGACACATTCGAGTCCGAAGTCGACCTCGACTATGGGGAATCTCATCGTAGAGAGGCATCCAGCCCCCGAGCCCAGCGAACGGTTCCGGGTCCCAATTGAGGGCGGCCACACGGATTGATTGAGTTGTCCCCCGGCGGGCCCGACGGGATCTCTTCGACGAGAAACCGCAACTCCACTCGAACTTTTCCCGTTATCGAGCTCATTGAGCCCCGCGTGTCGGCCCTCTTGGGTAAATCGCGGATCTGCTCTACCCTCCGTCGTGCGAATACGACGCGGATGGGGAAAACGACTAAGACGAACTATCCCGCGATCGGCGGACCGCATCGCGAGGGAGCTCGGGGCCGGCATCGCAATACGAGGTCCAACGTCGGGACCGCATTTCGTTCGCAACTCAACCGGGGCATAAGTCTTCGACTTATCCCTTGACTCGGGGCTACCGTCCACCGGACGCGCTCGCGCGCATCCGGCGGATAAGAAGCTTTCATAAGAAACACGCGAACACGACTCCCCGCCTTTACGAAAGATCCCCGGGCGAGTCCTTGACTCACCCAAGGGCTCGGGGGCTACTCGTCGGGGGGGAGATTAACGCCGCCACGTAGCGACACCCGGGCCCACTTAGCAAGGAATTAGTGTAACCACACCATCGGAAGAGGCCGGCTCGCACACGTACGACCTAGCCAGGAAACGACCCGACAGGCGCTAAGACTCGACCTTGGTGCCTTACTCGAGGACGTCCGCCTCGCACGACCATGGCCGCCTTGCTCGAGGGGTTCCGTCCCGCACGACCTTGGCAACTCGACCTTCGTACTCGAGTTCCATGCTCGAGCTCGGGCTCGACCTCGTGACTCGACCACTAACCACATTAATTCCCAACTCGCCCCGATGCCCACGTGGGCTTTACTCGGAAATCATTGGCGGGGGACCGAACCCCATCGCTCCTGCCACCACTCGCTCCCGTCGGGGCACGCCGACGGGACGTGCTGTTCTCGTTGCCCGACAGGAGTTGGCGTGGACCAAAACCTTCGGGAGAAGGCCCCGTTTGTCGACGTACGGACGTACGACCTCCCGTGACACCCGCCGAACCGGTGTAACTCGAGGTCGAGCTCGAGTTACACCCCGCCTCGCACGACCTTCACCTGCAAGCTCGAGTCACGGAGAAAACCACTCCCCTGCCTCGACCACGTCCGAATCATCATTGCGCCTAACAAGAAAGGACGGGTATGGCCCGATCGAAATCCAACCACTCGCAACGACGTCATCCGCGGCTCCTCCAATCGCGGAACACTCCACCCGGTACTCGCTGCTACGAGAACGACGCGACCGCCCAATCAACCTGCCGCGAACATACGGGAAGAAGGCCGATTGGACAGCACCGAAGCTCGATTAACCTCACGACTAGATCTCCCTTTCTCTCTCTCTCTCTCTCTCCCGTGACTCGAGCTCCACCCCTGCGACTATAAAGGGGTGCGAGCCCTCCTCACGCGAGCGACCACACACGGCTAACGAGGCACGATACGGAAGAAACTCACGCTCACACGCTACATTTCGCACGGGACTTGGGGCACGCTCCTCTCCCACCTCTCCTATACTCGTACTTCTATTTTGGCGCAAGGACACGACGCCGCGACACCCCCCCGCTAGACGTAGGGAGCTTTCTCGAACCAGCCTAAACCCTTCGTGTCTTCCCTTGGGCACCACCCGGCCTAAAACGCGCGATCCCCGGAACAAATTCTAAACACCGACACCCTGCTACTCCCGAGTACTGCGATGGTCCGAGGTACCGATTTACATTCAGCAGAGGCGATCATCCGGAGGTCCTACTTAAAGTCGGCGAGATATCCACTCATTCTTGCGCCTATTGTCCATAAGGTGCGCTTGAAGAGAACCTTCGTCGATGGAGGACGTTGCTTGGATATTCTTTTTGCTAAAACCCTGCCGGAGCTTGGCCTTTCGTGGCGGACTTAGATCGTTGCGTTTCACCGTTTCATGGTATAATACCCGGTCGAAACGGTTATCCTTTGGGGCAGATTTCCTTGCCGGTGACTTTTGGGACGAAGGAGAATTACGGAAGGGAGAACATTATCTTCCGGGTAGCTAATATTGATTCAGACATATCATGCTATGCTTGGGAAGACCGGCCCCGGCAAAGTTCATGGCTATTCCCAACTACCGGTATTTGATGTTGAAGATGCCGGGATCCAACGAGGTCTTATCGTTCCGGCTCGATATCAAGACCGCGTATGCTTGTGAAGTACACAACACCGAGTTGGCCACTCGAGTCAATTCGGAGGAAGAGCGTAGAGAGATCGGAGAAGTGGCGGATGCTATTGAGGCGCATGTGCAGCTGGAAGAAGAAGTCCAATCTAACAAGATCGCTAAGGAGAAAGTAAAGACCGATGCAATTGCCTCTAAGACTATCCAGCTTGATGAGTCGACCCCTCCAAGGTCACCCATATTAGGGCTGGCCCGGGAGACAAATAGGAAAGCGCGCTCATTCTTTTCCTCCTGGAAAATAGGGATATCTTTGTGTCGTATACTTGCCTTATGGGTATACGAGATGATGAAGGAATGGATACGTAGAAACATGGTGACAAATCAAGGAAGATAAAGATGGTGGCGATAGGCAACAGACTGGTCCTTGACCGGTCCGGGATAACGAAGATCCCGAATACCGGTATGGAAGCAAGGCGGACATTAAGACCGGTATACAATGACTTGAGGAACAAGTTATTGAGCAATTCGTAGTCCGATTAGGACTCCGAATCAATAAAGAAAGTTAGAAATAGAACTCCATGTATGTAATTCATGTAATCGGTTAGGACTCGCATGTAACCCCGAGCTCCTTCGGATATATAAGGCGAAGCGGGGACCCCCGAAAACTCTCCGAGATCTTGCAATTAGCAAATCGCTAAAGGCGATACATAACATACGGGACGTAGGGTATTACTCTCAATTCGAGGGGCCCGAACCTGTCTAAAATCGTGTTTTCCTGTGTGTTCTGTGTGTTTCACCATCGAATTCCACGCTCGTGAGGGACCGGGTAGTACTAGTGCCGAGTTTAAGACTCGACATTTGGTGCGCCAGGAAGGGGTCCCGACGAGTTCCCAGCCGAGTTCGATGGCCTCTTCGTTCGTCATTGACTTTGAGCCCGGCTTCAAGATCCGCTTCGGGTCCCTTGACTTTGACGCTGATTCGGCCGGACAACCGCTTTTGATGAATTCGACTCGTTGTCGGGCCGCAACTTTTGAAGCGCGATCACCTGCCACGGTTGGTATCCCCGATTCGGAACTTGGCGGATCCGACGCAGGTTTAGCGCGAATAATCAAATCGCCAAGCATCTCGGATTGAAGCTCAATCGTAGAGAAGAGCTGCTCTAGCGAGTCCGTTAATGACTTCGAAGAAAACGTCCGACCTTCTTCCAAGTGTTCATGACAGGACCAGTCATTCGCCAACTAACTCGTGAGGAAGTCGTTGAGGAAGATGCAAGGTCGGCGAGAGAAGAAGAAGAAGCGGATGGAGATGAACAACCTCCACGACCTTCGCTTGCAAACCCGCGCGCAAGTATCGCTGATCGGTCGGAGGAAGCGCTCCAGCGATCGCTCCCCAGCCACGGGCCCGTTGCTCGGACCGGTCCGGAGATACGGAAGAAGCTTCCCCAGGATATAACGGTCGACGTGGATGTCGCAGTGGAAGGCGGCATCATTCTTCGAGCGAGCTTTGGATTTAAGCTCCATGGAAGTGGAATTAAACGGCGCTCGGGTCTTCACGTCGCCGATTCACAATATTGTTGGAGTGAAACAAATTCTTGAGACAATACCGGAAGAAGTTCTCAATGCCACACCAGGGCTGCGACGCGCCTCGAATTTAGTAGATGCGGCTGCTCCGCAAACCAATCAACTCGTCCATGACCGATCGGAATCTTCAAACCGCTCGCGTTCTCGCTCCGAGCGGCTCTGTGAGAGCTCGGTCCGAAGGAGCTTCCTTGGGCGGAAGGCTCGGGCCTCGACACACCCCGATCGCGGATGCACACGAACAAGCTCCGGACCAAGATTTGCGCGTACCGCTTAATGGCAACCGGGACGCTCGTAACGTCCTCATTGATTGCCATGCGAGAGAGCAGACGAACGCCGGAGACATGAGGAAGATGAGAGGCGTCGCACCGGTCATGTGGATGATCGTCCACGCGACCCCGCCCCGTCTCGAGCGCACGCGACTAATTCACCTCGGCGCGGACCGGCCGCTTCGGCGCTGCCCCCGGTGGAAATCATCTGCGCAATGATCACCGAGGACATAGCAATAGACATGCTCATCGGGATGAGCGGCCCGAACGGATGATCGCCGTGATAACGAAACCGAAGAGGGCGAGATAACCGGGACAGAGACATTGAACCCCGACGTATCGACAATGATCGTCAAGCGGCACCTCCACCTCCACCTCCATCGCGGCATGAGGAACCAACAAACAATGATCGTCAAGCAGCGCCTCCACCTCCGCCTCCGCCTCCCTCACGTAACGCAGAACCGGTGAATAATGATGGTCGTGGTGGTTCAGGAGATAGGTATCAAGATGACCGCTATTACGACTATTCCGATGATGACAGGAACCACAATTACCAGCATTACCCTCGTTAACGTTCACCTTCGCCGGTCTGGACCGGTCCGGAGGACAATGAATACTCTGTGATTCCAGCTTTCACGAGGGATTTACGCATTTGCAAATACCCCGGGGATTTAAGTCGGGGGCCATTGATAAGTATGATGGTAAAGCACTTCCCGCCGAATGGCTACGCATGTACACCACCACCATCCGGTCAGCAGGAGGAGATACATTTGTGCTAGCTAACTACCTCCCCATGTGCATGGAGCAGGCTGGACGCTTATGGTTGCAGTCCTTACCCGAGAAATCTATTTCTTCTTGGGGTGATCTCACCAAAAAGTTCGTAGAGAACTTCCAAGCGACTTGTGAGAAGCCGGGGAATTACTTCGACCTCAACAGCTGAAGCGTAAACCCGACGAGACCCTCACCGACTTCATCGGGCGTTTCCGCAACAAGAAGGCCTTAATCCCCAATGTTCCCGACCAGCAAGTAATTGCTGCGTTTCAAGCCGGTGTCCGAAGTGAAGCTTTGGTTCACAAGATTGGAAGGCGGAATCGGAACCTTACCATGACGGTGTCGAGTGCTTCAAGATAGCAGATGACTATGCTGCTGGTGAATCAAATGTGGTCAATTTGCGCGGGAATAAAGGGAAGGAGTCGAAGCATGATCAAGACAACCAGTCCGGATCCAAGAACAACAACAAGCGCAAGGCTGATCACCTTGTTTCAGTCTGTCGACCGGTCTCATGGAGGAGACCGGCCGCCACCTCCCAAGAGAGGTCCGAGAGAACGATTGTCGTTCGAAACACTTCTAGAAGGCCCTTGCATGATTCATAATGGGAATCATAAATCCAAAGAGTGCTTCCTGCTAAGGCCGTTCGCTCGGCTCGCCTTAAAGGTCGCACCCTAGTCTCGCTTATCGGAATCGGAAGGATGACAAGGGCAAAGACAAAGAACACGATGACAATGGGGATGATGAAGGTTTTCAAGAACCGGCGCGAGAGGTGAACATGATCTTTGGAGGCCCGGATGCTTACGAATCAAAGAGAAAGCAAAAGTTGGCGTTCCGAGAGGTCAATGCTCGTTTCTCCTGCTACACCGGAGTACTTGAGATGGTCGAAGTGCCTATTACTTTCAGCAGAGCTGATCATCCCGAGGCATTACCAAAAGCTGGTAGATATCCGCTCATCTTAGCCCCCATTGTTCACAAGGTGCGGTTGAAGAGGACCTTCATTGACGGCGAAAGTTGCTTGGATATCTTGTTTGCCAAAACTCTGCTCGAGCTTGGCCTTTCCGTAGCTGATTTGGAGCACGGCGTTTCCCCGTTTCATGGTATAATACCCGGACGGAATAGCTATCCTTTGGGGCAGATTTCGCTGCCGGTGATCTTCGGGACGAAGGAGAACTACAGGAGGGAGAATATTATCTTTCGGGTAGCTGATATTGATTCAGCGTATCATGCGATACTTGGAAGGCCGGCTTGGGCAAAGTTTATGGCCATTCCAAATTATCAATACTTGATGCTTAAGATGCCAGGACCAAACGGAGTTTTGTCGTTTCGAGGTGACATCGGGACCGCTTATGCTTGTGAGGTACATAGCACCGAGTTGGCCTCTCGGACCAATTCGGAGGGAGAACGATGAGAAATCGGGGAAGCGGCAGAGGCTCCGGAAGTCCGGGCAAGGCTGGAGGATGAAGTACCGGTCAAGAAGGTTGCAAAGGAGAAATTGAAGGCCGATGCGGTGGTTTCCAAAACTATTCAGCTTGATGAGTCGGACCCCTCCAAGGTTACCCATATAGGGGCTGACTTGGGGGATAAATAGGAAAGCGCGCTCATTCTTTTCCTCCAGGAAAATAGGGATATCTTTGCATGGCAGCCTTCCGACATGCCGGGTGTTCCTAGGGAGAAGATTGAGCACGCATCGTTGGTGCGTCCCGATGTGAAGCCAGTCAAACGAAGCTCGAAGATTTGCTCAAGATCGCAAGGAAGCTATTAAGAAGGAAATAACTAGGTTATTAGCAGCTAAGTTTATTAGGGAGGTGTATCATCCAGATTGGCTTGCCAATCTGGTTCTTGTACCCAAAAAGAATACTAAAGAATTAAGAATGTGTGTCGATTATACTCGATCTCAACAAAGCTTGCCCCAAAGACCCTTTCGCGCTGCCTCGAATTGACCAAGTTGTTGATTCGACTACGGCTGCGAGCGTCTTTGTTTTCTTGATGCTTATTTTGGATACCATCAAATACCGCTAAGAGTTGAAGATCAAATTAAGACCGCATTTATCACCCCCTTTGGAGCATACTTGCTATACGACTATGCCTTTTGGATTAAAGAATGCTGGAGCTACATATCGGCGTGGTATTCAACGTTGCTTGGATTCGCAATTGGGAAGAAACGCAGAAGCTTATGTTGATGATATAGTGGTTAAATCTCGAAAAGCGAGGATCTTCTCTCGACCTGGCGAGAGACCTTCGATAATCTACGAAATTTTTCCATGAAGCTTAACCCGGAAAATGTGTATTTGGAGTTCGCTCCGGAAAATTGCTGGGCTACTAGTGTCATAGCGAGGCATTGAGGCCAACCCGGAAAAAATACGGACGATAATCGACATGAAACCTTCGAATTGCTTAAAGGATGTTCAGAAGTTGACGGGTAGTATGGCGGCTCTTAGCAGATTTATTTTGAGGCTGGGAGTTCGTGGACTTCCGTTCTTCAAGTTGCTTAAAAAGCAAGATAAGTTTGAGTGGACTAATGAGGCGCAAGCGGTACTCGATCAACTCAAGGAATACCTTAGCAATCCTCCGGTGTTGGTGCCTCCAGAGCCAGACGAAACCATCCGAGTTATATATCTCCGCAACAACCCATGTGGTGAGCACGGTTCCGGCGGTTGATCGGAAGGAAGAAGGACATCTACAACTGGTGCAACACCCGGTATATTTTGTAAGTGAAGTCCTTACCGAGTCAAAAATACGATATCTCCAATTACAGAAGTTAATATATGCTGTAGTGATAACTTCTCGAAAGTTAAAGCATTATTTTCAAGCGCATCCTATTGAGGTTAAGACTGGGTTTGCCATTGGAGATATTGTCCGAAATCGAGAAGCGATTGGGCAAGTTGCAAAGTGGGCTATAGAACTTGGTCAATATGAACTTACGTTTTCTTCGCGAACGGCTATTAAGGGACAAGCATTAGCTGATTTCATAACATAGTGGTTAGAGACCCAAGTACCGCGAGAGATTCAAGCACCTGAGTACTTGGGAGATGTTCTTTGATGGGTCCCTGCAGCTTTCGAGCGCGTGGGCTGGGGTTGTACTTCTCACCCCACAAAAGGAACCACTAAGATATGTGTTACGGATGCATTTTCGAGCTTCCAACAATACAGCGGAATATGAAGCCTTGCTTCATGGGCTCGGAGTAGCTATTTCACTGGGAGTCCGACGATTGGACGTTTATGGTGATTCGATGTTGGTGATAAGTCAAGTCAACAAAACATGGGATGCTCATGATGAGCATATGACTGCTTACCGTCAAGAGGTTCGGAAACTTGAAGAAAAATTTGATGGTTTACGGTTTTCTCATATACCGCGCGAAAATAATTCTACTGCGGATGAGTTAGCTAGACCGGGACATCGCGACGAGCGGTTCCGCCTGGTGTCTTTCTTCAGGTATTAGATAAGCCATCCATCAAGATAGAGCGCAAGGCTACTATTTCGAGAGATGGCGGATGAAGCAACTTTGAAGGATCAGGTGGAGAAGGCGGTCTTGAAAGACCAGTTTGAAGGAGCGGTCTTACTAGATAAGACAATGAGCGGGATCAATGTCGACGATATTCAGCCATTGGATGTTATGATTATTGATTCTGATTGGCATACCCCGTATCTTGACTATTTGCAATCTGGTAAAACTCCGGAAGATAAAATAGAGAAGCAAAGATTGGAAGTTCGAGCCCGTAGTTATTTAATTCTCGAAGGAGAATTATATAAGCGCGAGTCAATATTTTGATGAAATGTGTATCGGTTTACGATGGCATTCAATTGCTTGAAGACATACACAAGGGAATTTGCGGAAATCATGCTTCTTCAAAGACATTGATTGAAAAGGTGTTCGGACAAGGATTTTATTGGCCTACGGCGACGGATGATGCGCATAGAGTGGTTAAGAATTGCCAAGGATGTCGGTTTTTTGCAAGACGACCTCATACTCCGGCTCAAGAATTGCAATTAATCCCAATGACTTGGCCTTTTTCTACTTGGGGGTTGGACATAGTTGGACCTTTTAAACGGGCGTCGAAGGATTTACGCATATTTTTGTGGCAGTAGACAAGTTTTCCAAGTGGATTGAGGCCGAAGCGAGTTACTAGTACAACCACGGCTCGTGCAATTAAGTTTTTGCAGAGTATCTTCGTACGTTTTGGGGTTCCATACGAGTATTATTACTGATAATGGGCCTCAATTCACCTCGGAACTCTTCAAGGACTATGCTTGAGAGTTTAGGGATCAAGATACAATATGCGTCGGTAGCACATCCGCAAAGCAATGGACAAGTGGAGCGAGCTAATGGAATGATTTTGACCGGTCTTAAACCAAGAATTTTTGACCCGTTGAAGCCGTATGCAGGAAAGTGGGTAAAGGAACTGCCTTGGGTACTTTGGGGGTTGCGCACTAATGTTAGCGAGCTACGGGACGGTCTCCATTTTCTTTGGTGTATGGATCCGAAGCCATGCTACCTACTGAAGTAAATATGGTGTCAGCCCGAGTACGATATTATGATGAAGAAACGTATGATGATCAACGTCAGGTTGAATTGGTCGCTGCGGAAGAATTGCGGGATCAAGCTCCGATTCAAGCCGCTAAATATCATCGGGGATTACGTCGTTATCATGATCGTAATGTTCGCACTCGGGAGTTCCAAGTAGGAGACTTGGTTCTTCGGAAGATTCGATCTAACAAGAACATGCACAAGTTGTCACCGATCCGGGAAGGACCTTTTTTGGTTAAATCGGTCTCCGGACCAGGGGCTTATAGGCTTATGACCTTAGAGGAAGAAGAGATTCCAAATTCCTGGAACATTGATCAGCTTCGACGTTTTTATATTTAAGAGTATTTATTATAAAGTTTTTCATATTATAATAAAGTAATTTTATCTACTGATGATGTTTGTTTTTTATGTCTCCATACTTTAATTTTGAATTAAATTATTGAGCCAGGGGGCTGTTATGATAAAGAGCGATCTGTGATACTTTGTTATTCTGCTATGTCAAGAGCAGCCTATGATGCTTTGCTATTCTGCTATGATTAAGAGCGAGTCTATGATATATATTGACTGGTAGACTCGTTGTGTTAAGGACGATCTGTGAAATCTTGAAATCCTACAAACTAGCTTTTTTGCTTATGTCACATGATCTTGTTAAAGTAAGCTATAATTATGAATTGAGATCCGTGCTAATTAAGAGCCGAATTGGGTCATAATTATTCAATTGCAATAACCATCATGTCTTAAGTAAATAAGTTAGCAAGTATGATGGTGAAATCAGTATTCATATAGAAAACAAAAGCAACCGGTACTTCAAATAATATAAATGACTTGATGTTCAAAGATGTTTGATTACAAAAGCGAGGAGGGGACCTATTACAAAGTCTACTCAGCAGGACCGTTGGAAGTACCGGTGTCACCAATCTTAGGTTCCTCAAGCCTATCATCCAGCGTTTCTTCGGAATCGGAGGAGGATATGGGCAAATCCCTATCAAGATCTTCAAAGGCATCTTCTATCCTCTCGTCCGGCGGCGATTGCTGCGTCATGAGCATCTTGATCCAGGGCAAAAGCTGCCGGCACTACGTTGAGAGGGACGCCTGTTGGATCAAGAGGAACATCTTCCACCAACTCCGAAACAGATGCCAATGAGTGAGTTTTTCAGCTCATTGAACCGGTCTTCGATAGTGTTAGGATGAGCGCCATCTCCGATAAAATTGAAATCGCATTCTTCGACCGGAGTCCAAGACTGGATTATAGCGGCGATGTGTCCTCCTCCCGAAGCAGCAATCATCCTTGAATGTTCTCGGATTCTTCTTGGGATTGCCCGGATGGCGGACTCAAGGTCTATCTCGTTGGGATCAATAGTTTCACCGCCATTGAGATACTCTAGAGTACGCACCGTGCCTGCAGTAAGTTCTGAAAAACAAGTATAAATTTAAGATGGGTATTGTCTGAAGACCGGTATTTTCAAAAGATAACATAAGAATAAACAAGAAAGGTGGGACTTACGCCCGTGCTCGATCTCGACTGCTCTAAATCTGCCCTTTATGTTTATGTTGGATTCTTTCAGCTTTTGGGCAGTCTTCAAGGCCTTCTCTTTGTCCGCTTGAGCTGATTTCGCTGCTTCTAATGCTTCAGCCGGTTCAGCTTTCAAGCGAGCGTTCTCGGTCTCTAGCATCTTGTTGGAGCGAAGTGCTTGAGCTAGTATGCTATCTTTAGCGAGTAAGCTCGCCTTCGAGTTCTCCAATCCGTGCCGCTCGTTGCTCTTCGATACGAGAGCCTTCTTCCGAGTGCTCGCTCTTGAGCGGTTGTTTTTTTCATGAGGACCTCCTCGGCTTTCTTATGGGCAGCAACAAGACTCTCAAGCGCCGAGATCAAGAATGGGATTAATCGGAAAGGGAGATAGTGGGAAAAATGTAGAACGTATAAGGCAAATTAAGAACATTACTACGATTAATTTGGCGGAGCTTGATGATTTCTTGCCGGCACTCCTCCATCATGCGATGGGTGTTCTGCAGACCGGTTTCTCTCCTCCGGAGGTCGTTTTCCTTGGCCTTTAGACCGGTCTGTCCGAATTTCCAGTTCATCCAATCGTTCTTGATTGGCGTTGAGCTCCTCCCGTAAACGGGCGATGATGGCGGTCTTGGCCTCGGAACTTTTGAGGAGAACCTAAAGGAAAGATTGAGAAAACCAATAATTAGAATGTGATTGTTCGGAGAGATTTTTGAAGCGAGAGGATATACCCGGCGGATTCTCGAAAAGTTCTTTAAAGCTTCTTCTTCTTGGAGAGCGTCCCATTGAGCTGTAGCGATGAAAGTTCTGGCCCCGCTTGAACTGTCAACTTCCACATCTCCAACCACCATTCTAGCCGACTTCGATTCTCCGGGAGCTTTGCGTGTTGTCCTAGGCCGGCGAGGAATTTCTTCCATCCGGACCGGTCCCAATGATAGCTCTGGAGGAATCCGGAATAAGGTGGCTTGAGGAGGATTACCGGAAGATGAGCCTTCGGCCGATGATAACTCGCTCTTCGGTTTCTATGCTTGGTGCAGCAGGGAGTTCCTCCGTGAATGCCGCACCTTGAGGTTCAATTGGGATTGGAGCAGTGGGGGCGGAAACAGGAGCGTCACCGGTCCGAGAGGAAGCGGCGGGAGCGATGACTAGGTTGAGAAGCGCCGGGGATAGGGCCGGTCTGCGATGCATCCGGAATAGAGGCGAAACACCACTAGCGGGGCTGTTGAAGAAGCTTTATTTCTTAAAAAGCTAGCTATGCTAGCTTGGAAATTAGAAGGGACCCTGCAAGGAGAAAGCACATTTAATAAGACTGGGGTAAGGAACTTTGGCCGTTTTTGGAGCTTCAACAGGTGAAATAATTTAGAGAAGAGTTAGACTTACGTGGAAGCCTTCTTGAAGCCGGTGGAGATCTTGACCTTCTTGGACGGGCCCCGGGTATCTCCACCACTTTTATCTGCAGCCCTTTTCTCCGCTGGATTGACTTGTGGAGTTGGAACTGCATATGAAGCATCACGCGAACCGGTCCGGTGGCCATACCGGGACCTCTTGGGTACCTTTGATAGATCGACCGAGGGGGAGGAACTTTGAGTTTTTCCCAAAGAAGCTTCAAGAATAGCCCGGGCTGCTCGGCGATCTCTTTCGATAGCTTCTTCTTCTAGTCGTTGATCTTCGAGCTTTTGTGCCTCCGAGCGAGTGTCGCCGGGAGCAGTGGAAGAAGAAGCGGGTTTGCCAATGGTCAAGGAAGTAGTATGTTTTCTCGGTACTAGAAGCTTGAACCACGGCCTCGGATTTGGTAGTTTTTGGAGTAAGGTCGGGAGGTAAGGGGAAGGACCGGTCCGAGGGCCTTTTATTCGGACCGCTTGAATAGCAAGAGGAGCGGCATTGTTGGCATAATCCTCCCCCATGTGTCATTAAGAGGAAGTGGAGGCTGACTCTGTAGTTGTCCATTTTCTGCAATTACAAATATTGAGTCTTTGTAAGTAAATGAAGATAATGAGTAGTAAAGATTTGAAGAAACAGAAAAGAGATACTTACAGTGGTCGCGAGGATTGCATGAGCTAAAAGCCGGACCCACTCTTGTACATCCAGTACGGATCCGGATTCGGTGCAGACATTTGCTTAATGCGAACTTCTAATCGCTCTTTGTCGGGAAGAAGGGTTCCATCCAAAGGCATAGCGGTATCTTCGTTGAAAAGCCAAGCTGGGTGCTCTTGCCTTTTAAGGGGTTGAATTCCCCGCACTATGAAGCTCCAAAGAACCGTCTCGCGGTGACGCCTCTAACGGTTTTCAAGTATTTAGTGTTGGCGAGGAGCGCAAGAACTTCATTGTCTTCTTTGAGCTTTTCCCTGGTTTCTGCAGTAGGGAAGTTTTTGGCTACCTTAGCATCGAAGGCGGGAAGAGCAGGTCGGGGATTGTCGCAGAAGAACCACCCTTTTTTCCATCGAGCTATGCTCTTGTTCGGGGATAGGGAAAAATATTCATCTATGTTCCAACATTGGATTCCTACGCCGCCAACTGCAGTTTGGCGGTCCGATGATGGAAGTGGGCGGATTTGGAACAAGTATTGGAATAATTTGAAGTGGGGAAGAACTCCAAGGAAAGCTTCGCATAAGTGGATGAAAAAGGCTATTTGAAGGACGGAGTTAGGGTTGAGATTCACGAACTCCCATCCGTAAAAGAAGAGAAGTCCTCGGAAAAAGAATAGCAAGGGAGATCGAGACCGCGAAGGAAAAAAGCCTTGAAAACTAATTGTTGAGACTCGTCTATTCCCCATGGAATTTGACTAGGGGAAGGGACGCTCCAATTTAGGATGGGTTGAGGAGGAAAATACCCATCTTTCATCGCCTCATTGAGGGATACTTCGGTGACCTTGCTCGCTACCAAGGTCTTGGACGTCGAAAGGAAGCCGATCGCGAGGAACGGAGGA
The DNA here is from genome assembly GCA_031894775.1 of Chloris gayana. Taxonomy (NCBI): domain Eukaryota; kingdom Viridiplantae; phylum Streptophyta; class Magnoliopsida; order Poales; family Poaceae; genus Chloris; species Chloris gayana. The sequence goes on along the minus strand of JAUNZO010003803.1, from coordinate 969,188 downwards.
AGAAGATGAGGCGACGGTGGTGGATTTCTTCTTACTCATCTTACGAGATGGAAAAGGAAAGCTTGAGATCGGTTAATGGGGAAGGAGAGAGCAATGGCGCAAAGGTGAATGGCGGACGCGTATGAGCTTTCGGGAGCGAGGGTTGACCTAGGTCGACCTTTCGTTTCTTTTTATAGACACCTGAAATGGGCCCGGGGCTAGAAAGTTATTGGGCCATTTTGAATGGCCCGATGGATTTTTATTGTCGTAACTATGCAATTATGACCTAACGGCCATAAGGAAATTAATTATTTGCTATCTGCGTTAATTATGACTTAACGGTCATCGGAACAAGTCTGTCTTGCTTTTATGAAAGTAAAAGGCGGTCTGAAATATGGAAATTTCCGGATGGAAATTAAAGCAATACTGAATTTTACAATTCGAGTAGTATGAGAGAGTTAGATTTTACATAACTCGGTGATAAAGGATGCCTTAGGTCTGTGGGTGTTAATCATCCGGCTGATTATAGGCTTTGGAGACTCAAGTCGTCTGTGAGAATATAGGGAATAAACTGGTCCGATCAACCAGAAATTTTGGCTCTTAGTGAGATTTCACTAAACGGATTATGAATTCGAAGCTGATTTAAGCGGTCCGTTATGTGAAAATGGTGAAAAAATACAGAAGATATGAAATTCTGAACGGAATGACCGGTCCGAAAAATATGTTCTTGACGAAAATTTGCTTAGAGGAATGTGACTTGATGGGAAATAATAAAGCATAGTCTCTCAGGAAAGACTCTTGCATTATTTGCGATTCCCAAATGATACAAGAGTCGGGGGCTATACCTAATTAGGTGCATCTAACCGGTGCACCGTATTCAAAGAGCGGTCTATAGAGATTTCAAAAGCGAAAAAAGATGGAAACCGAAAGGAGCGGTCTGCAGGAATTGCATATTGACGGAAATAATGAAGAATCAACTAGTGGACTCTTGCATTATTTGAAAGAAGTTCAAATGATCCAAGATTCGGGGCTATACGCAATTGGGTGCACCTATTCGGCGCACTTGTGAGAAGAATAAGCTATGATTACCTAATTAGGTGGTATGAAAGGTGAAAAACAATAATTTTTTCGGGCTTCTTTTAAAGCACTTGTGAAGAAAGAAGAACAAGTGCAGCAGATTGGAGTTCTTTTTAATTTTACCATGAATAAAGACTAACATGTAGAAGACTCGGTTAGTTTTATTCAAGGTTAAATAAAAAATTACTCGAGGGCTGCTTGTCGTATACTTGCCTTATGGGTATACGAGATGATGAAGGAATGGATACGCAGAAACATGGTGACAAATCAAGGAAGATAAAGATGGTGGCGATAGGCAACGGACTGGTCCTTGACCGGTGCGGGATAACGAAGATCCTAAATACCGGTATGGAAGCAAGGCGGACATTAAGACCGGTATACAATGACTTGAGGAGCAAGTTATTGAGCAATTCGTAGTCCGATTAGGACTCGAATCAATTAAGAAAGTTAGAAATAGAACTCCATGTATGTAATTCATGTAATCGATTAGGACTCGCATGTAACCCCAGCTCCTTCGGATATATAAGGCGGAGCGGGGACCCCCCCGAAAACTCTCCGAGATCTTGCAATTAGCAAATCGCTAAAGGCGATACATAACATACGGGACGTAGGGTATTACTCTCAATTCGAGGGGCTCGAACCTGTCTAAAATCATGTTTTCCTGTGTGTTCTATGTGTTGCACCATCGAATTCCACGCTCGTGAGGGACCGGGTAGTACTAGTGCCAAGTTTAAGACTCGACACTTTGCATGGCAGCCTTCGACATGCCCGGTGTTCCTAGGGAGAAGATTAAGCACGCATTGTTTGTGCGTCCGGATGCAAAGCCGATTAAGCGTAAGCTCCGAAGGTTCGTCCGGATGCAAAGCCGGTTAAGCGGAAGCTCGAAGGTTTGCTCAAGACCGCAAGGAAGCGATAAAGAAAGAGTTAACTAGATTACTAGCAGCTAAGTTTATTAGGGAAGTGTACCATCCAGATTGGCTTGCCAATCCGGTTCTTGTACCAAAAAAGAATACTAAAATGTGCGTTGATTATACTTGGTCTCAACAAGGCTTGCCTCGAAGACCCTTTCGCGCTGCCTCGGATTGAACAAGTTGTTGATTCGACTCGCTGGCTGCGAGCGTCTCGGCTTCCTTGATGCGTACTCGGATACCATCGATTCCCTTGAAGATGGAAGATCAGATTAAGACCGCATTTATCACCCCCTTTGGTGCGTATTGCTATACCACAATACCGTTCGGTTGAAAAAATGTCTGGCGCCACTTATCGGCGAAGTACCCGGTGAGTTAGGCAGCTTCCAATCCAATACTCCTTTATCTTTACCAAGATCAACGAGTCACTCTTCTGCTGATATCACATGACCTAGGAATGGTACCTTCTTTAGCCAAAACTCACACTTACTGAATTTGGCATCTAACCGGTGATCCCTTATACGTTGGAGCACGATCCTTAAATGTTCCGTGTGTTCCTCTTCGACTTGGAGTAGATAGAATGTCGTCTAGGCATACCACGACAAACTTGTACAATTCTGGCATAAACACCGCGTTCATGAGATACATGAAATGTGTTGATGCCTTGATTAGACCAAAGGACATCACCAGGTACTTATAAAGTCCATATCCGGTAGAGAAAACTGTCTCTCGGTATGTCTTCCGCTCCGATCCTAATCCGACGATATTCGAGCGAAGGTCTATTTTGGAGAAAACTTTTGCTTCCATCGGTTGATCAAATACAATGTCACTTCGAGGTAGTGGATACTTATTCTTGATGGTCACTCGCATTCAAAGGTCGTTAGTCCACACACAACCTCAAAGTTTTGATCCTTCTTTCCGACAAACAACGCTCGGACATCCCCGGGGTGATGAACCCGGCGAATATATCCCTTGCCCAATGACTCCTTCGAGTTGTACCTTTAATTCTGCTAGCTCGGTGGGTGGCATCCGATACGGTCTTCTCGATAGCGGTGCTGTTCCGGTTGAAGTTCCCTCTTGAACCCCACTGTCCGATCGGTGGTAACTCCGGTGAATCTTCATCTAGTCCGTGAAGAGGAGAGTCTCGATGAACTGTGACGAGCATCTATTTCCGATCTTGTCTTATAATACTTCATCCACCTTATGCCAAGAGTCGCATCAACTCCTTGCCCATCTAAGACTATAAAGGAGTTGGGATGATTCTTACGACTCGACTTCAATGATATCTCCATAGTACTTTGATCTGCAAGTCTGTTACCCCAAGGTGATGATATGAGATGTGGATAATTCATCTTGCATGACGGAGGGTTATATTCTTGGACATATCCTTTGTTGATGAAGTTGTGGGTTGCACCCAAGCCAAATAAAATATTGGCAGACATGATGGTTAATAGAGAACAACCAGTCATGACTTGTGATTCTTTCGGAATTTCTTTGGATGTGGTAAAGTTCACACGACCAATCTTCATCTTATCATTACTTGCATGATTTTGTCGACCAACTGCTTTCCTTTGAGGACGTGTGGAAAAACTCGCTTTGTTGGTGCGACACCACCTTGAGCCAAGTGTCCGAGACAACCACCGTTATTGCATGGATGATCAGTGAATTGTGAAGTCTGGAATAAGGGCGTATACTCGATATATCTTATTGTTGAACCACCGAACGGAAGAACACCTGTTGCTGATGCTCTGAGGTGGCCGGTAAGAAGTGGAACCCGATGGCCGAGACTCAAACCTCCGATCTCGCTGTAGAAGTGTAGTCTAGATGATACTCGGAGGGTGCCTCACTTCCTTGTTCACCGGCTGCTCTCTTCTTAGTCTTCGCTTCTTAATGAGCACGAAGAGCATCCTCCATGAGTATAGCTTCACTTACAACTCATTGATACTACTCCTCGACCCAAATTTAGAATGTCCAGGTGTTTGTTCTCAATATCGATCACTTTCATGTCGGGATCGGGAGTCACGAGATTTATAAGGGGTTGGTGAAAGTCAATGATGAATGAAAGATTTAACTGGAATGGTTGAGATTAAGAACAACATGGATTGCCAAAAGATGCGACAGTGCTTTCGTCTGTCTTGATATTGAAGGAGATATAGGCTTAAGATATTTGGAAGGGAAAATTGCACCGATGAGTTTCCAAGACAGTATTCTTCTTCCCGGTTGCGTACCCTAGGTTATACACCCTCCGTTCGGAAGAACATTGTATTTGAATTCTCTTCTAGTTTCAAATAGAATATGCATTTCCACATCGCCCATGTTTGACTTTGAGAAGCGCACGGGCGAACCGACACAATTCAAAGGCAAAATGGCAATTTGAAAATACAAAACATCCATTTCCAAACTAGCTCTCGGTACAACTTAGTCTAGTCGAAAAGGTGATGATTATTTTTTTCCATGGAAGTCACTCGGGAACTTCAAGAAAAGATAAGTTCCGAATGCAATTGAGTGAAAGAAGGAGGATGACTTTCAAACTAGGAATAGTCATCTCATAATACTGGTGTCTTATCATCCGAGAAAATTCTGTCGAGATGAAGATCAAAATGACTATTACTTGGAGAGAAAAAACAGAACTTTTGGTGGCTACAAAGATGGTAGTTAACCGAGTCATCCGCTCGGATGAGGCCTAGGGCGATCGAAGTGGCATCGGTGACTAGCTCCTGAATTCTTCTACTCATATATTCCATCCTTCTGCTCTTCCTTGGAAAGTTATTGGGCTTGTTCAAGATCCAAGTATCTCATCATGTGTCTTTCTCGGATCAGCATCTAGTCGTTTAACTATTGCTTTGGCAGCTGTAAGTTGTTCATCCCAAGATTCACCTAGAGCACCCATTCATACTCGTCATCTTTAATCTATCCTTTTAAATCCGTAGCTCTCATATGGGGCTCCTTGATTACTATACATGATCGTCCTTCTCTCCGATTAACGTTGATCATCCGTAGATGAAGATCTTGAATTCCCCATTCCATTGCCTCTCGTAGGAGAGTTCCGCTTGCCTTCTGTTTCACCGAGCATAATCTCCTTTCTAGTGTCCTCCATAGGAAACTAACTCTACACTACAATACTAACTTGATCTAATTCCCAAAAACCTCATATTATAGCACTCAAAATGTGATGATGCATGCACTACACCGTATTAGTCAAACGACCGAAAGTTAACACGAACTAACACGGATAGTTAGTGACTACCTAGAAATCCACGAACTTCGAACAGTTAGACGACTAACGGTTCTAAGTCCTTAAATGGGCTCCGTACTCTCGCGTACTCTAAACGTGCTAAACATGTTAGGTTTTGAAAACCAGCTTGTAAACAATGTATCTGTTGCCCCTGTATTGCTCCGATACCAGCTGTGACATCCCCTCCAGGATACCCGGGACTCGGTACGAGGGGACACTCGACGCAGCGAGTTACAACAGTTCATCATCTCATACAAGCCAGAATATATACATCATGGTATAATACAACCAGGTTTTCGAAATACAAACATTGTACAGCGGAAGCATAATACATTAATGAAGTTTAACAACCTACGAGTCTTGCAGCGGAAACTTGTACTTTACAACAAAAGACCACTATCGTGATGTACTCGAGCCCGTCGTACACCACGATCCTCCTCGCTCAGGACGTCGGGATCTGTTCCCACTTGAGGGAACCACCCTCGGGACACGGCTCCTCTTCCGGACAGCTACCGTAACAGTCGTGGAAGAACGACGCTTGCCCTGAAATTATAACGAGCAAACCCCGAGTATTCTAATACTCAGCAAGATCGACCCGTCAACAGGCACGCTAAGGCCGACGCCTAGTATGCAAAGGCTTTCTGGCTGTGGAGTTGACTCTCTTGCGAAAACCAGCTCTAATGGTTGATCCTTACTTTCAAGTTTTAGCTCAAGTTAAGTTCAATAGAGAACCGGGGTTTGCAGTCTACAACTACCGCAATCAAGTTTGCAAGAAATGATCATTTTTCGACCAACACTTCTTTCATCTCTCATCTTCATCTTCCAGCTTGATTACTACGATGTGACGAGCTAAACAAGCGGTACTCATTACTGCGAGGGACAGCGATTCGAATCGATTTATACCAGCTGGCAAAACCCGACTACACGACGTATACGCATCACACCGATCGTATACGACAACCTTTCCCGCTAGCACCGGCAGCAGACTAGCCGTTTCCAAACTCTCCGAGTATGGCGATGCCACGACTTCCCTCGTGATCGACCCATCTCCCTCCCGTGAGACTATCCTCTCACTAACAGCCGGCAAAAGAGAGCCGGCTACGCTACATCTCTCGGGCGATAGGGTACATCAGCTTGCCGGGCCCATGATACCAGCATGTAGTGTGGTACGTTCAAACTTGTTCAACTAAGCCGACAACGGTACGGTCCTTGACCGACTCGGACGGGGCTACCACCTTGGAAGACCTCATCTCCGTCTTGCCCTTTCTCCTACGGGGCCCGTTCGGTCTCGGCTTATTAACATCTTCACTTCCACTCTCCTCTTTCTCTTATCATTCTTCTAAGCGTCGAATTGAACCGGTCATTATCCTCTCTCTCGCGAGTAGTGTATGACACCACTCGACTTCGCCGATTCCCTAAGACATAAGCTTAGCAGTTATCAAGCTCGATTGAGCTACCTGTACCAAGTATAGCATAAACAAATGGAAACCTATCTCGGGCATCTAGGGTATCAAGCAACTCCTATACCTTAATGCACAATCTTGACTCATTACCGTGATAAAAGAAAAGACTTTAAAAACATAGGTGGGATGCACCGGGCTTGCCTTGATTCGAGTCGAAGTCGGCTTTCTCGTGTGTTGGTCGACTTCGAAGTCTCCGTCTCCGCCTCGATCTCGGATGGAACTTCGAGCACGCCGTGACCTAGGTCGACCAACAATACGCCGCGAATCACAATCATGCATGCATGAATGGATATGACAGGATGTGCAATGATTGTATCAACCAAGATCGTTAATTAGCAATTACTCATTAATTAAGCTTGTTAATGATTAACCATTAATCACGTTCGTTAAGCAATAAGTAATAATTGATCATGCTCATTAATTATTGCTTAATCAAGGTCATTAATTAACAACTAATCTTGTTTATTAATTAACAAATACTTATGTTCATTAATTAACCATTAATCATGTTCATTAGTTAACAATTCATGATTAATCATTAATCAATGGTAGGTACTAACACATAGAGTATTAAACTGGGATCACATGAAATGACGGTGTTTCGTTGAATTTTGGTAAATAGTTTTCACAAACACTTTCGTCTGCAGTATCTCTAATTATTAAAGAAATTTATTTTTCAAAAACAATTAATAATTAATATAAAATAATAGCTCATCTTAATTAAAGAAAGGTGATTAATTAAACTATGAAATTATAATTTCTCAAAATAGGTATTTGAATACATAAATAAATAGAGAATAGTTTTATGAGTTTAACGAACTTTGTTTGACATTTTTCTGATTTTTGTGAAATTTTCTACGAATTTTCAAAGTTTGAATAAAATCTGAAAACAATTAAATTCGAAGAAAACAGTGGACTCACTTTGGGCCGAAGCCGAGTTGGCCCAGGTGCGGGCGGCCCATGGCTCGCCGCGGCCCAACTCGAGGGCGAGCGCGGCGGCCATAGCTGGGCGGCCGGAGTAGGGCGGCGCCTGCCGGAGTTAGTCGGATGGCCGCAAATCTCGACGCGATGATGCTTTTCGGGCTCGGAGAAGTAAGGAGAACACGAAGGTGATGACCCCTTCGCCGGAGGACGACCGGAAGTGCCTCGACGGCGAGAGGCGGCCGAAGGAGATGTTCGGCGGGGCACCGGCGGCGTGGTAGTGGACCAAAGAGGAAACCGTCACCTCCAGGAGCTTCCTTAGTTGAAAGAGAACACCAGCACCGGGATGGTTGGCCTTGAAGCCGGCCGGAGAGTGGACTTCACCGGCGAGGTGAAGCCGGCGGCGGTCCGAGTTTGGGGAAAACGGTGAAATCCGCGGCACTCGATGGACGACTCTCGTTGTTGAGTTTGTAGAAGATGCATGGGGAGGATGCACGGCTGTGGAAGCAAGAAGCGTGCGGAATGGTTCCCCGTGGGAGCCGGACTGGCGGCGCGGCCGTGGTAACGGCTCAAGGAAGAATGGCCTCGATCTTGGGCTTTAGTGCGGGGAAACTCGATTGGATGCCATGGCGAGTTTCGGGAGAGGACGGCGCATCATCCGGGGTTGGTGGCTCATGCGGGGAGGGTTCGAGGCGGCCGGGCGGCGTGGGACGGAGAGGGCGGACCGGCGGCGGCGTTTCGGGAGTGAGCTCGGGGAGGAAGAACAAGACTTGGGCTCGGGTTTTTATCCCCACGGAGCGGAGAGGTGAGGTGGCGGAGAAGAACCCGCGTGGCACGGCCGGGCGAAGGCGCGCGGCCGGGGCTGCCGCGGTGGCACCGAGAGGTGGTGGTGGTGCGTCGGTTTGAAAAGGGAGAGAAGAAAGACATTTGGCCACTCGCCTGTTTTGGAAATTTTACAAAAACGTCCTTCTATTTTTACTTAATTGAAAAGCATACTTCCACGGCTCGAAAAATTATGCGAAAATTCAGGGTTACATTTGAGAATATTCTGGATCTTTTTCCTTTTAGGACGAAGTTCAAATTCCAAATAAATTTCGAATTAAAAATTCAAGTTGAATTTAAAAAGGAAAGTTTTCATTATTTCTTGTAGACAATTTTACAAAATAAAAATAATTTCATATCAACTCCATAAATCTTTTATTTTTATGTTTAATCAACAGAAAATGTTAAACTCCAAAATTTCTTTTATTTACTTTCCTCTTTTAAGAACTTAATTTTAACTTAGGTTAATGTTATTATTTTATGTGCATTTTTAAGACCAAAAGAATTAGTTTTAAAAATGCAACATGATGACATGATCATGAATGACATGAGATGCACTTTTGTTTGTGAGGGTTGTTACATCCGGACTCGCAACTTGGAAGGAATGCGAAAGCCTATGTTGACGACATAGTGGTGAAATCCCGGAAAGTCGAAGATCTTCTCTCGGACCCGGCGAGAGACCTTCGGTAATCCGAGGAGCTTTTCTATGAAACTCAATCCCAATAAGTGTGTGCTTGGAGTTGGTTCTGGAAAATTACTGGGATATTTGGCATCGTGGCGAGGTATTGAAGCTAATCCGGAAAAGATTCGGACGATTGTTAATATGAAACCTCCAAGTCTGTTTGAAGGATGTACATAAGTTGATTGGATGTATGGCTGCACTAGCCGCTTCATTTCAAGACTTGGGGTCGAGGCCTTCCGTTCTTTAAACTGCTCAAGAAGCGAGGATAAGTTTGAGTGGACGAGATGAGGTGCAAGCCGCGTTTGATCAACTCAAGGGATATCACGATAATCCGCCGGTTTTAATACCACCGGAACCCGACGAGACCATTCAATTGTACATATCTGCAACAACACATGTCGTGAGCATGGTATTAGCAGATTGACCGGAAGGAGGAAGGACATTTGCGAGATGGTTCAAGCATCCGGTATATTTTGTAAGTGAGGTCCTAACCGAGTCTCGGATGCGATATCTCCGATTACTGAAATTGATATATGTTGTAGTGATAACTTCTCGGAAGTTGAAGCATTATTTTCAAGCACATCCCATTGAGGTCAAGACCGGGTTCGCTATAGGGGATATCCGGTGTAATCGAGAAGCTATTGGCCAAGTTGCCAAATGGGCTATAGAACTTGGACAATATGAAAATACTTTCTCCTCACGTACAGCTATTTGTAACAACCCTAACAAATCAAAGTGCATTTCATGTCTCTCATCATCATGTCATCATGTGCATGTGGGAAAATATTTAATTTTTGTAAGAAATGCATATAAAATGTCAAATTAATCTCGGTTAAATTAAGATCTTAAATAAAATCAAATTATGGAGTTTAACATTTTCTGTTGGTAAAACATAATAATAAAAGATTTCTGAAGTTGCTAGGAAATTATTTTATTTTGTAAAAATTTCTACAAGAAATAATGAAAACTTCTCTTTTTAATTTAAACTTGAATTTTTAATCCAAAAATCATTTGGGATTTGAACTTGGACCTAAATAGAAAAGGGTTTGAAATGTTTTCATTTACAACCCTGAATTTTCTGGGATTTTTCCGAGCAGCGGAAAAGCCTTTTTCAATTAATCAAAAACCAGGGGGTGTTTTTGTAAAAATGGCCGAAGCCCACCTGTCACTCTCTCTCTTCTTCCTTTCTCTCGCAGAACCGACGCACCACCTCGCCGCGAGCCGCGCGCCTCGTCCTCACTGCGCCACGCCGCTGCCCTTCCCGCCACCTCACCCCGGCTCGTTGGGGATAAAAGACAAGGCCGTATTCTTCTCCCCATCTCTCCGAGCTCACTCCCGAAACGCCGCCGCCCGGTCCGTCCTTCCGGTTCCCCGCCGCCCGGCCGCTCGCGGCCATCTCCGCGTGAGCCACCACCCGCAAATAATGTGCGTTCCTCTCCCGAAGCTCGCCATGCCGTCCAATCGAGCTTCCCGCACTAGAGCCCAAGATCGAAGCCGTTCTTCCTTGGGCCATCGCCATGGTCGACCGCTGCCGCGACCCGAAATTCTTTCCCCACGGTGAGCCTTTGCACTCGTTCTTGTCTACACGAGTGCGCATGAAGTTCCTCTAGATTCGGTTGGGGCTCACGTTGAGAATCTTCCACGGTCCACCGGAATTTCTCCATCTTCTACAACTCCGGTCACCGCCATCCGCGCCTCACCGTCGAACTCCACTTTCCGGCCATCTCCGGAGTTCAGCAACCGTGTGCCGCTCTTGCCCATCCTCGGTAGATGCTCCGGGCGCTTGTTTCCCCAAATTTCATCCACCACGAGCAAGTCCTTGTCGCCGCCGAAGATTCACGCTTGCTGCCACTCGTCGTTAGTGTATCTCCGGTCATCTTCCGGGGAGGTTGACCCCACCATCGCGTTCCACGTGTTGAGTTGAGCGTGTAGTTCCGTTGCTATCGAGTTTCGTCGCCGTTGCCAACTCCGGCGAGTCGCCGGCGCCGTCTCCGGCCGCCGCGGCCATGGCCGCTGCGCCCGGCATCCGGGCCGCACGCGCGCACTTGGGCCGCACCACCCCCGGGCCATGTCCGTTACATGCCCATGGCCATTCATTACTTGTTTCACGAATTTATTGGTTTCTAGTTTATTTCCCAACTTGCAAATTTCATAAAATATTCAAGAAAAATCAGAAAAATGCCAAACAAAGTTCATTAGATTCATAAAATTATTCTCTATTTAATTATGTATTCAAATGCCTATTTTGAGAAATTATAATTTCATTGTTTAATTAATTACTTTCCTTTAATTAAGAAAATCCATTATTTTATGCTAATTATTATTTCATTTTGAGAAATGAATTTCTTTAAAAGTTAGAGATACTTGCAGACGAAAGTGTTTATGAAAACAGTTTTCCAAAATTCAACATAAACACCGTCATTTCATGTGATCCCGGTTTAGTACTCTATGTGTTACTACCTATCATTGATTAATGATTAATGAATAATTGTTAATTATTGAACATGAGTATTTGTTAATTAATAAACAAGATTAATTGTTAATTAATGACCAGGATTAAGTATTAATTAATGAGCATGATTAATTGTTAATTGTTAGTTGTTAATTACTGAACATAATTAATCGGTAATTGTTAGTTGATGAACGTATTTAAGGAAACCCTTGCATAAATCATATCATGTACATTCATGCATGCATGGTTGTAATTCGCAACGTAATGTTGGTCTACCTAGGTCTTGGCGTGATCGAAGTCCCGTCCGAGGTCGAGACAGGAGACGGGAACGTCGAAGTCGACCGACGACACGAGGAAGCCGACTCCGTCGCGAATCAAGGCAAGCCCCGGTGCATCCTACCTATGTTTTTAAATATTTTTTTATCACATAGTTCAGTTATGTTTGTGCATTAGGTGTTAGGGAATGATTGATACCCTAGTTGCATTATGGTAGGTTTCCGTTTGTTTAATCTATACTTGGTACATGTAGCTCAATAGAGGCTAAGCTTAATTCATAGTCGCATCGGTACATGTTTTAAGGAATCTTAAAGCATGGAGGCTTTAAGGGTTTTTGTGTTGATACTAAGATGAAGAGAGTGTTAATGAAGTTGAGACCGGACGGGCCCCGTAGGAGAAAGGGCAAGATGGAGATGAGGTCTTGCAAGGTGGTAGCCCCGTCTCGTGTCGATCAAGGACCGTACCGTTGTCGGCTTAGTTGAACAAGTTTGAACGTACCGTACTACATGCTGGTATCATGGGCCCGAGTAAGCTGATGTACCCTACCGCCCCGGAGATGTAGCGTAGCCGGCTCTCGTTACCGGCTGTTAGTGAGAGGATAGTCTCACGGGAAGGAGATGGGTCGGCCACGAGGGAAGTCGTGGAGTCGCCATACTCCGGAGGAGTTGGAAATGGCTAGTCTGTTGTCAGGTGCTAGCGGGAAAAGTTGTTGTATACGACCGGTGCGGTGCGTATACGTCGTGTAGTCGGGTTTTGCCAGCTGGTATAAAATCGATTTGAATCGCTGTCCCTCGCAGTAATGAGTACCGCTTGTTTAGCGCGTCACATCATAGTAATCAAGTCGAAAGATGAGGATGAGAGATGAAAGAATTGTTGGTCACAAATGATCTTTTCTTGCAAACTTGATTGCAGTAGTTGTAGACTGCAAACCCTTGTTTTCTATTGAACTTAACTTGAGCTAAAACTTGAAAGTAAGGATCCACCATTAGAGCTGTTTTTGCAAGTGAGTCAACTCCACGACCAGAAAGCCTTTGCATACTAGGCGTCGGCCTTAGCGTGCCTGTTGACGGGTCGATCTTGCTGAGCATTAGAATACTCGGGGTTTGCTCGTTATATTTTCAGGACAAGAGTCGTTCTTCCACGGCTTATACGATAGCTATCCGGAAGAGGAGCAGTTGTCCCGAGGGTATTTCCCCCGGTGGGAACGAATCCCAACACCATGAACGAGGAGGATCGTGATGTACGACAGGCTCGGTACATCACACTAGTCGTCTAGTGGTCTTTTGTTGTTTAAAGAATAAATTTCCATCTGTAAAACTCGTAGGGTTTTAAACTTCAATAATGTTTATACTTCCGCTGTCGGATGTTTGTATTTCGAAAACCTGGTTGTATTATACCATGATGTATATATTCCGGCTTGTATGAGATGATGAACTGTTGTAACTCGCTTCGTCGAGTGTCCCCCTGTACCGAGTCCTGGGTGTCCCGGAGGGGATGTCACACTATTAAAGGACAAGCTTTGGCTAATTTTATTACTCGAGAGGCTAGAGACGCAAGTGCCATAAGCAATTCAGAATTTTGAGTATTGAGAGATGTTTTTTGATGGGTCCCTACAGCTTTTTGTAACAACTCTAATAAATAAAAGTGCATTTCATGTCGTTAAGCATCATGGCATCATGTTGTATTTTTGGAGTCGATTGCTTTTAAGCAAAAATGGGCAAGAATTGTTGTTTTAATTCAATTTGATTTACTTCCTTTTAAAAGAGTGTAAATAAAATAAATTATGTTTGACATTTTCTCCTGGTCAACCATAAACCAAAAAAATTTATGGGGTCTTTTGCCCAAAATGATTTCATTTGTTAAAGCGCTTGAAAATTTTAATTGAAGTTCTAGTAGATTTTAAATTTGAATTTTTATCTCCAAACAGTTTTGAATTGGAACTTTGACCAAAAAGGTAAAATGTTTGAAATGTTGATCCGAGCACCTCTGAATTTTTTTTGAATTTTTACTAAGCTTTAAAAATACGTTTTACAATTTTGTAAGACGCTAGGGGCTTCTTTACAAAACAACCGGAGCGAGCCCGGTCGCCAGCGTCTCTTCTCTCCCTTCTCTCTCGGCGCCGCCACTCGCCTCGGGAGCTTCTCCCGGCCGCCCGTCTCGCCTCTCGCGCGTGCCACGCAGCAGCGCAGCCTGCTCGCTTCATCTCCCTCGCCCTCCGGATAAGCTCCACCCGGTGCTCATCCCATTCTCTCCCTCCCGTTCACCAATTGGAAGGACGGAACCATCGCCACTATTGTTTCTCTAGCTCAACGCCGACAAGCCGCTCCGGCCGCTCCCCATCCAAACCACCGCCACCACACGCTCCGCAACACCTCACCAAACCTCTCCATAGCCTCAAATTGGATCAAACCGACCCAGTTCATCGAATCGAAGCTCTTCCCCACCGAACGGTCAACACCACCGCCTACCGCCGTGACGCGAAATTCACTCACACCGGTGAGCTATTCCGTCCCATTCTTGCTCTTGGGCGTGCACCACTTGTGTCCCTATCATGCTGATAGCTCACGACTCCTTCATGTGCTCGAGTCGGGGCCAATTTGATCGCTTTCCCCAAGCACGAGCACCGCCGTCCGCCACCACCCGCACCTCCCCGTTGCGCAACACCTTTCGGAGGTCCTTGAGGTCAAACAACACCACGCCGCCCTTGCTCATGCTCCGTGGATGCTTGTAGATGTTTTTTTTCCCAATTTTGGGTGACCACGGCGAGCTCCGTGCGTCGCCGGAGTCCCACGCGACACCCTGCTCGCCGCCGGCACGCTTCCGGCGGGTCCCGAGGGCGAGCTTTGGCCGCACTTCGGCCATCTCCGGCCACCACGCCGCCACCCCCGGACGCCGCGGCGGTGCCACACCACGGGCCACACGGCCTGGATCCCGTGTGGCCACGCCGGATCTCGTGCGGCTAACCCCGTAGCCATCCGTGTGGCACATAACACTATTCCAAATTTTAAAAATTCGTAGACAATTCTAGAAAAATTCTGAAAAATGCCAAATAAAGTTTATTAGATTCATAAAATTATTTCCTATTTGATTATGTAACAACCCTAACAAATAAAAGTGCATTTCATGTCATTCATGAGCATGTCATCATGATGCATTTGTAAAACTATTTAATTTGGTGTCAAATGTACACATGAAATATCAATTTAACCTAAGTAAAGTAAATTATTAAAAAAAGAAATTAAATTAAAGTAAATTATGGTGTTTAACATTTTCTGTTGATTAAACTTGCAAATAAAAGATTTATGAAATTGCTATGAAATTATTTTTATTTTGCAAAAATGTCTACAAGAAATAATTAAAGCTTTCCTTTTCAATTTAAACATGAATTTTTAATCTGAAAAATATTTAGAATTTGAACTTCGTCCTAAAAGGAAAAAGATCCAAAATATTCTCAAATGTATCCCTGAATTTTCGCATAATTTTTTGAGCCTTGGAACTATGAGTTTCTATTTAATAAAACCCCAGGGGCGTTGATGCAAAATGACAAGCTTATCTAAATCTCTCACGATCTCTCTCTGCTCGCTCGATCTCTCTCTGCACCGCCGACCGACGGCACGCTGCTGCCGTGCCACTCACCACGCGTGCCACGCAGCAACGTATCTGGACACCTCCTGCCTGCCTGCTTCCCTCCACCCTACCAGATAAAGACCAAGGCCACTTCCATTCTTTCCCGTTCATCCAAAACACGCGGCCCTCACCTGCTTTTTCGGTCTCACCGGCGCTAGCCCCACTCTGACCATCCCCGTCCAAGCCGCAACCATCTCCAGCTCCGCAAGGTCGCGCTGCAGCTCACCATGGCCCCAGCTCGCACCGCACTACCTTGAATCCTGAGATCGAGGTCTTTTCTTGCTGGGCGTTCACCACCGTCCACCACCGCCGCGTCGTCAAATTCTTCCTCCTTGGTGCGTATGCTCTTCCGATTCTTGATCCCTCTGGTGCGCAACTCGCTCCTCGTCATTCCTAGCCACTTACTATCTATCATGATGCAGAGAGCGACCGGAATTTCGTCGTTCTTCTCGAGCACAGGGTGCCGACGCCTCTGCCTCCGCGGTGGGCACTAGCTTCCGGCCATCTCCAAGGTTCCCCAACCCCGTGCCGCTCTTGCTTGTGTCTCGTGGATGCTCTCAGCATTTTTTCCCCCAAGTTTTGTGCACCACAGCGATCGCTAGGCTTCACCGAAGCTTCTCTCGAGCTGCTGCTCGCCGTCGACCCTCTTCCGGCCGCCATCCGGAGGAGCAACCCACACCACTGTATTCGTCGCGTTGCGTAGCGCATGAAAAACTCCTTTCTGTTTCAGCTCGCCAAAGTCCGGCCAACTCCGGCGCGGTCGCCGCTGCCGTCCGGCCGCCTGGCACCATGGCTAGCCAGTCTGAGCTCGAGCTGGGCCGCGCACGCACTGTGGGCCGTTCCGTCCATGGGCCGGCTCTGTTTCAGCCCAAACTCCACTATTTCCTGTTTTGCGAATTTATTCATTTTCAGGATTTAGTTAAACTTCAAATATTCATAGAATATTCATCAAAAATCAGAAAAATGCAAAACAAGTTGCGTTGGATTCCTAATTTTATACTCTATTTTATGGTTCATTCAAAAAGACATAATTATGTTTTTATTTTATTGTTTAATTAAGATTTATTTGATTTAATAAAAGTAGTTAGCTCTTTGATCTTAATTAGGGTTTAAATTTTAATAAACTTGTTTTATTTTAAGGAAGGAGATACTGCAGACGAAATTTAAATGATTTACTTTTCATAAAAGTGAGATATGCATTTATCATTTCATGTATATACTTTCAGCATTTTAGGTTATCATTTTATGTCGTCATTTCATATCGTTATTTCATGTTGTTCATAGGGTAGACTCTAGCTATTAATCGTCGAACGTCGATAGAATCATCGCATGTCATATATTGCACAATCATACATGCATGTTAGTGACTCGCGATGTATCGTTAATTGTTGTAGCACGCGAGATCGTCCGATGGAAGGAGAGGATCCTCGAAGAGGTGATCATGGAAGTCAACTACATCGAAGACCCCGGATTTTGAAATCGTTCGACAAGCCGCCGAGGTGAATCGAGAAGGAGAGATCATCAGCGCTAACGCCGCACCAAGCAAACCTAACTACGCTACGATTAAAGGCAAGCCTCGGTGCATCCCACCTATGATTTTAAAGTCTTTTCTTTTATCACGGTAATGAGTCATGATTGTGCATTAGGTTATACGAGTTGCTTGATACCCTAGATGCATGAGATAGGTTTCCATTTGTTTATGATATACTTGGTACAGGTAGCTCAATAGAGTTCGATAACTGCTAAGCTTATGTCATAGGGCATCGGTAGAAGTCGAGTGGTGGCAACACTACTCGCGAGATATAGGATAATGACTGGTTCAATGTTTATGCTAAGAAGAATGATAAGAGAAAGATGAGAGTGGAAATGAAGATGTTAATAAGCTGAGACCGGACGGGCCCCGTAGGAGAAAGGGCAAGACGGAGATGAGGTCTTGCAAGGTGGTAGCCCCGTCCGTGTCGGTCAAGGACCGTACCGTTGTCGGCTTAGTTGAACAAGTTTGAACCTACCGCACTACATGCTGGTATCATGGGCCCAACAAGCTGATGTACCCTATCGCCCCGGAGATGTAGCGTAGCCGGCTCTCTTTTGCCGGCTGTTAGTGAGAGGATAGTCTCACGGGAGATAGATGGGTCAACCACGAGGGAAGTCATGGCTTCGCCATACTCTCGGGGAGTTGGAAATGGCTAGTCTGCTGTCAGGTGCTAGGGGAAAGGTTGTCGTATACGATCGGTGTGATGCGTATACGTCGTGTAGTCGGGTTTTGCCAGCTGGTATAAATCGATTCGAATCGTTGTCCCTCGCAGTAATGAGTACCGCTTGTTTAGCTCGTCACATCGTAGTAATCAACTGGAAGATAAAGATGAGAGATGAAAGAAGTGTTGGTCGAAAAATGATCATTTCTTGCAAACTTGATTGCAGTAGTTGTAGACTGCAAACCCCGGTTCTCTATTGAACTTAACTTGAGCTAAAACTTGAAAGTAAGGATCAACCATTAGAGCTGGTTTTCGCAAGAGAGTCAACTCCACGACCAGAGAGCTTTTGCATACTAGGCGTCGGCCTTAGCATGCCCGTTGACTGGTCAGTCTTGCCGAGTATTAGAATACTCGGGGTTTGTTCGTTATGTTTTCGGGACCCGAGTCGTACTTCCACGACTCATACGGTAGCTTCCCGAAAAAGGAGAATTGTCTCGAGGGAGGGTCCCTCCATTGGGAACGGATCTCGACGCCGTGAAGGATAAGGATCGTGGTGTACAACGGGATCGGTACATCACGATGACGCTTCGTAGTATTTTGTTGTATAAAGTACAAGTTTTCGCCGCAAGACTCGTAGGTTGTTAAACTTCGTTAATGTATTATGCTTCCGCTGTACAATGTTTGTATTTCGAAAACCTGGTTGTATTATACCGTGATGTATATATTCTGGCTTGTATGAGATGATGAACTGTTGTAACTCGCTGCATCGAGTGTCCCCCGTACCGAGTCTTGGGTATCCCGGAGGGGATGTCACAGCTGATATCGAGCAATACAGGGGCAACAGTTCATTGTTTACAAGCTTGTTTTCAAAACCTAACACGTTTAGCATGTTTAGAGTACGTGAGAGTGCGGAGCCCATTTAAGGACTTAGAACCGTTAGCTGTCTAACTGTTCGAAGTTCGTGGTTTTCTCGGGTAGTCACTAACTATCCGTGTTAGTTCGTGTTAACTTTCGGTCATTTGACTAATACGGTGTAGTGCATGCATCATCACATTTTGAGTGCTATAATATGAGGTTTGTGGGAATTAGATCAAGTTAGTATCGTAGTGTAGAGTTAGTTTCCTATGGAGGGCACTAGAAAGGAGATTATGCTAGTGAAACAGAAGGCAAGCGTAACTCTCCTACGGAGGCAATGGGATGGGGAATTCAAGATCTTCATCTACGGATGATCAATGTCAATCGGAGAGAAGGACGATCATGTGTAGTAATCAAGGAGCCCCATATGAGAGCTACGGATTTAAAATGATAGATTAAAGATGCCGCATCGAAAGGAAGCTATAGGTGAATCTTGGGATGAACAACTTACAACTACCAAAGAAATAGTTAAACAACTAGGTGCAGACTCGATAAACACATGATGAGATACTCGGATCTTGAACAAGCCCAATAACTTTCCAAGGAAGAGCAGAAGGATGGAATATATGAGTAGAAGCATCCAAGAGCTAGTCACCGATGCCACTTCAACTGCTCTAGGCCTCATCCAGTGCAGATGACTGGTTAACTACTCCTTTTGTAGCTACCAAAATTTCTCTTTCCCTCTCCAAGTGATAGCCATTTTTCTGTTCGGACCCTTTATCTCGACGGAACTATCTCGGATGACAAGATTCTAGTATTATGAGCTGACTAGTCTTAGTCTGCAATTAAATCTTCTCCTTTCACTCAATTGCATCCAGAACTTATCTTTCCTTGAAGTTCTTGAGTGACTTCCATTGAAGAAATAATCATCACCTTTCGACTAAACTAAGTTGTACCGAGAGCTAGTTTGGAAATCGGTGTTTTGCACTTTCAAATTGCCATTTTGCCTTTGAATTGTGCCGGTTTGCCTGAGCGCTTCTCAAAGTCAAACATGAGTGATGTGGAAATGCATATTCTATTTTGAAACTAGAAGAGAATCCAAATACAATGTTCTTCCGAACGGAGGGTGTATAACCTAGGGTACGCAACCGGGAAGAAGAATACTGTCTTGGAAACTCATCGGTGCAATTTTCCCTTCCAAATATCTTAAGCCTATATCTCCTTCAACACCTAGATAGACGAAAGCATTGTCGCATCTTTTGGTAATGTTGTTTCATAAGCTCAACCATTCCAGTTAAATCTTTTCCTCCATCATTGACTTTCACCAACCCCTTATAAATCTCATGATTCCCGATCTCGGCATGGAAGTGATAGATATTGCCAACAAACATCCCGACCGTCTAAAGTTGAATTGAGGAGTTAGTTTTGTGAGTTCGTTTGCTTTTCCCCCGACAAGTTTCAACAGGTTTGTAAGTAATGTGATACTCATGGAAGATGCTCTTCGAGTTCATCAAGAAGAGAAGACTAAGAAGAGAGCAGCCGATGAACAAGGAAGTGAGGTACTTTCCAAAGTATCGACTAGTCTACACTTCTAGAGCAGATCGGAGGTTCGAGCCTATGCTATCAAGTTCCATTTCTTACCGGCCACCTCGAGTATCAGCAATAGGTATTTCCCCATTCAGCGGTTCAACAATCGGACCTATCGAGTATATGCCCTTATGCCGGACTCCACAATCCGCTGATCATCCATGCTGCAACGGTGCTTGTCGTAGACACTTGGCTCAAGGTGGTGTCGCACCAACAAAGAAGTATTTTTCAACGCGTCCTCAAAGGAAAGCAATTGGTCGACATAATCATGCAAGTAAAAAGGATAGGATGAAGAATGATCGTGTCAACTTTACCACATCCGAGGAGATTCCGAAAGGACCACAAGTCATGGTTGGTTTGTTCTCTATCAACCATCATGCTGCCAGTATTTTATTTGACTCGGGAGCAACCCACAACTTCATCGAGCAAAGGATATGTCCAAAAATACGACCCTTCATCACGCAAGATGATTTAACCACATTTCATATCATCACCGGGGTAACCGACTTGCAGATCAAAGTACTACAGAGATACCATTGAAGTTGCGTCGTAAGGATTATCCCACCTCCTTGTAGTCTTAGATGGATAAGGATTGGATGTGATTCTTGGCATAAAATAGATGAAGTATTATAAGGCAGATCTGGATATAGGTGCCTTTGCGGTTCGCTCGAACTCTCCTCTCTATGGACGAGATTGTCTTCGAGTTGACTTCTTCCCAAGCTATATTTCCGGTGATCTATAAAACTACCGGTAAAGGTTTGGAAGACATTCCTGTAGTTTGCGAATATCTTGATGTTCTCCGGAAGACTTACCAGGTTTACCACCTGATCGGGCGAGTAGAGTTCAAGAGAGAACTTCCACCAAGGATTGCATCCATATCAAGAAGACCGTATCGGATGACACCCACTGAGCTGGCGAAGTAAAAGGTGCAAGCTGAAAGAATCACTTGGATAAGAGATGTATTTGCCCAAGTTCATCACCTTGAGGATGACAACATTGTTCGTCAAGCGGAAGAATCAAACATAGAGGTTATGTGTGGATTATCGACCTTTGACTGCAGTGACCATTAAGCATAAGTATCCACTTCCTCGGATTGACATCCTGCTTGATCAGCTAATGGGAGCCAAGGTCTTCTCTAAAATAGATCTCCGCTCGGGATATCATCGATTAAGATCGGAGCTGAAGATATACAAAAGACCGCATTCTCCACCGGATATGGACTTTATGAATACCTGGTGATGTCTTTTGGATTGACCAATGCACCAGACACACTTCATATATTTCATGAACTCGGTGTTTATGCTAGAATTGGACGAGGTTGTCGCGATTTTCATAGACGACATTCTGATCTACTCCAAGTCGAAGAGGAACATGCGGAACGTTTAAAGGCCGTGCTCTAACGTCTAAGAGATCACCAGTTAGAGGCCACATTCAATCGGTGTGAGTTTTGGTCGAAGGAGGTACTATTCGGAGGTCATGTGATATCAGCAGAAGAAGTGGCCGTTGAGTCCGGTAAGGTTACTGAAGTATTGGATTGGAAGCCATCTAAATCGGTCACACGGATCCGAAGCTTCTTAGGGTTGGCTGGTTACTATAGAAGACATTGAAGAGGTTACCCGCAACGAGCATCAAGGTGAGCTCAGCCCGATTGACCAAACTAATGAAGTGTACTTGTGATGCCTTAGGCACATGACTTGGATGTGTTCTAATGCAGAAAGGTCGAGTGATCGCCTATGCATCTCGACAACTTAGGCGTCATGAGGAACACTATCCTATGCATGATCCGGAACTAGCGGCGAGTGGTTCTTGCATTGAAGAACTGGAGGCACTATCTCTTGGGTAATCTGGTACATCTATACACCGGCCACAAGAGTCTCAAGTACATTTTCACCCAAGCGGATCCGAACATGTGCCAACGAAGAGGGCTAGAATTGATAAAGGATTATGAGCTGGAGATTCACTACCATCCCGGCAAAGCAAACGTCGTAGCGGATGCGTTAAGTCGCAAAGTGCATTGCAATAATCTCACGGCTCAACTCGTAATTCAAGCACATCTACGGGAAGGTGACGAGCCAAATCTTCGGATTATTCCATATGGAGTATTGAGTCATTGGCTCTTATTCCTACCATTTGTGAAGAAGAGGAAGCAGTTCGGAAGAAGGACGTGGGTATGGAACACATCAGAAGACGACTCAAAAATGGAGAAGTCAAGTGTTTTCAAGAAGATGACGAAGGTGTTATCTCGGTTCAAGAATAGGCTAGTAGTGCCTAGGGACTTGGAACTTCGCAAGAAGATAATAGATGAAGCATATACATCCGAGTATTCTATTCATCCTGAAACCAACAAGATGTATCAAGACCTAAAGGAAAGCTCCGGTGGACAACAATGAAACGAGAAGTAGCGAGGTATGTCAACGAGTGTGATACTTGTCGACGTGTCAAAGCAGAGCAATTGAAGCAAGCGAGTCCACTCCAACCTTTGAGTATTCCGAATGGAAATGGAATGATATTAGTATGGATTTCATTATCGGCTTAACCTTAACTTCACGGAAGCACAACTCCGGTTGGGTTACTATAGACGGGTTAACGGGATCTCGCTCATTGCACACCCGTACATACTACCTACACGGCAAAGCAATATACGAGATGTATATATTACTCATGTACTTTGCTTACATGGTGTACTCAAGACCATCATCTCGGATTGAGGAGCTCAAATTGTATCTAGATTTTGGGAGCGATTACCGAGTCGTTGGAAACAAGGTTGATTGAAGCTCGGTGTATCACCCTCAAACAGATGGATGGACGAGAAAGAATCAACCGAGATCTAGAAGATATGCTTCGAACTGGTGTCTTGTCATACAATCAAGCTTCGGAAAGATGCCTATCGTTAGCAGAATTCTCATACAACAACAGCTAACAGGAGAGTGCTCGGAATGTCACCATTCCAAGCTCTATATGGTCGTAGGCTGTCGCACACCATTGAATTGGTCCGAAAGTGGAGAAAGGATAATAATTGGACTGGATTAGTAAAGGATGCCGAAGATCAAGTACGTCCGATTCAACAAAATTTGAAGACAGACTAAATCTCGACAGACCAGCTTATACGGATAAGAGACGTCGAGAGCTGAGATTCAACATAGGAGATCAAGTCTATCTTCGAGTATCTCCTACCAAAGGTGTCCAACGATCCGGAACCAAAGGCAAGTTAGCTCTCCGAGATATATCGGACATATTCCAATACAAGAAGAATGTGAAGTCGTGGCATATCGTTTGGAGTTACCAAGCACACTTATCAAGAATCCACAATGTGTTCCACGGGTCTCAATCGAAGAAGTGTCCGAAAGCACCGGTAGACATGCCGACGATAGATGTGGAACGATGCTTACGCGGACTTGACGTATGATGAACGTCCGATCGAGTGCTCGAAACCAAAGATCGAGTGACTCGACATCGAACCATCAAGTTCTACAAGATTCAGCGGAGCAATCCCTCGGAAGCTGAAAGCTACTTAGGAACGAGAAGAGTTTCTCCGATCCAATTACCGAGAGATCTTTAGTACCATCGTCTAATCGCTTCGATCGTGAATCTCGGGACGAGATTCCTATAAGGGGAGGGCTGTAACAACCCTAACAAATAAAAGTGCATTTCATGTCATTCATGAGCATGTCATCATGATGCATTTGTAAAACTATTTAATTTGGTGTCAAATGTACACATGAAATATCAATTTAACCTAAGTAAAGTAAATTATTAAAAAAAGAAATTAAATTAAAGTAAATTATGGTGTTTTAACCTAAGGAAAAAGAGATTAAACATGCAAATAAAAGATTTATGAAATTGCTATGAAATTATTTTTATTTTGCAAAAATGTCTACAAGAAATAATTAAAGCTTTCCTTTTTAATTTAAACATGAATTTTTAATCTGAAAAATATTTAGAATTTGAACTTCGTCCTAAAAGGAAAAAGATCCAAAATATTCTCAAATGTATCCCTGAATTTTCGCAGAATTTTTTGAGCCTTGGAACTATGAGTTTCTATTTTATAAAACCCTAGGGGCCTTGCTGCAAAATGACAAGCTTATCTAAATCTCTCACGATCTCTCTCTGCTCGCTCGCTCTCTCTCTGCACCGCCGACCGACGGCATGCTGCTGCCGTGCCACTCACCACGCGCGCCACGCAGCAACGTATCCGGCCACCTCCTGCCTGCTCGCTTCCCTCCACCCTACCGGATAAAGACCAGGGCCACTTCCATTCTTTCCCGTTCATCCAAAACACGCGGCCCTCACCTGCTTTTTCGGTCTCACCGGCGCTAGCCCCACTCGACCATCCCCGTCCAAGCCGCAACCATCTCCAGCTCCGCAAGGTCGTGCTGCAGCTCACCATGGCCCCGGCTCGCACCGCACTACCTTGAATCCCGAGATCAAGGTCTTTTCTTGCTCGGGCATTCACCACCGTCCACCACCGCCGCGTCGTCAAATTCTTCCTCCTTGGTGCGTATGCTCTTCCGATTCTTGATCCCTCCGGTGCGCAACTCGCTCCTCGTCATTCCTAGCCACTTACTATCTATCATGATGCGAGAGCGACCGGAATTTCGTCGTTCTTCCCGAGCACAGGGTGCCGACGCCTCTGCCTCCGCGGTGGGCACTAGCTTCCGGCCATCTCCAAGGTTCCCCAACCCCGTGCCGCTCTTGCTCGGGTCTCGTGGATGCTCTCGGCATTTTTTCCCCCAAGTTTTGTGCACCACGGCGATCGCTAGGCTTCGCCGAAGCTTCTCTCGAGCTATCGCTCGCCGTCGACCCTCTTTCGGCCGCCATCCGGAGGAGCAACCCGCACCATCGTATTCGTCGCGTCGCGTAGCGCATGAAAACAGCCTTTCTGTTTCAGCTCGCCAAAGTCCGGCCAACTCCGGCGTGGTCGCCGCTGCCGTCCGGCCGCTCGGCACCATGGCTAGCCGGTCCGAGCTCGAGCTGGGCCGCGCACGCGCACCGTGGGCCGCTCCGTCCATGGGCCTGCTCTGTTTCAGCCCAAACTCCACTATTTCCTGTTTTGCGAATTTATTCATTTTCAGGATTTAGTTAGCTCTTTGATGTTAATTGGGGTTTAAATTTTAATGAACTTGTTTTATTTTAAGGAAGGAGATACTGCAGACGAAATTTAAATGATTTACTTTTCATAAAAGTGAGATATGCATTTATCATTTCATGTATATACTTTCAGCATTTTAGGTTATCATTTTATGTCGTCATTTCATATCGTTATTTCATGTTGTTCATAGGATAGACTCTAGCTATTAATCGTCGAACGTCGATAGAATCATCGCATGTCATATATTGCACAATCATACATGCATGTTAGTGACTCGCGATGTATCGTTAATTGTTGTAGCACGCGAGGTCGTCCGACGGAAGGAGAGGATCCTGAAGAGGTGATCATGGAAGTCAACTACATCGAAGACCCCGGATTTTGAAATCGTTTGACAAGTCGCCGAGGTGAATCAAGAAGGAGAGATCATCAACGCTAACGCCGCACTAAGCAAACCTAACTACGCTACGATTAAAGGCAAGCCCGGTGCATCCCACCTATGATTTTAAAGTCTTTTCTTTTATCACGGTAATGAATCGTGATTGTGCATTAGGTTATAGGAGTTGCTTGATACCCTAGATGCATGAGATAGGTTTCCATTTGTTTATGCTATACTTGGTATAGGTAGCTCAATAGAGTTCGATAATCGCTAAGCTTATGTCATAGGGCATCGGTAGAAGTCGAGTGGTGGCAACACTACTCGCGAGATATAGGATAATGACTGGTTCAATGTTTATGCTAAGAAGAATGATAAGAGAAAGATGAGAGTGGAAATGAAGATGTTAATAAGCTGAGACCGGACGGGCCTCGTAGGAGAAAGGGCAAGACGGAGATGAGGTCTTGCAAGGTGGTAGCCCCGTCCGTGTCGGTCAAGGACCGTACCGTTGTCGGCTTAGTTGAACAAGTTTGAACCTACCGCACTACATGCTGGTATCATGGGCCCAACAAGCTGATGTACCCTATCGCCCCGAGAGATGTAGCGTAGCCGGCTCTCTTTTGCCGGCTGTTAGTGAGAGGATAGTCTCACGGGAGAGAGATGGGTCGACCACGAGGAAAGTCGTGGCTTCGCCATACTCTCGGGGAGTTGGAAATGGCTAGTCTGCTGTCAGGTGCTAGGGGAAAGGTTGTCGTATACGATCGGTGTGATGCGTATACGTCGTGTAGTCGGGTTTTGCCGACTGGTATAAATCGATTCGAATCGTTGTCCCTCGCAGTAATGAGTACCGCTTGTTTAGCTCGTCACATCGTAGTAATCAACTGGAAGATGAAGATGAGAGATGAAAGAAGTGTTGGTCGAAAAATGATCATTTCTTGCAAACTTGATTGCAGTAGTTGTAGACTCGCAAACCCCGGTTCTCTATTGAACTTAACTTGAGCTAAAACTTGAAAGTAAGGATCAACCATTAGAGCTGGTTTTCGCAAGAGAGTCAACTCCACAGCCGGAGAGCCTTTGCATACTAGGCGTCGGCCTTAGCATGCCTCGTTGACGGGTCGATCTTGCTGAGTATTAGAATACTCGGGGTTTGTTCGTTATGTTTTCGGGACCCGAGTCGTACTTCCACGACTCGTACGGTAGCTTCCCGGAAAAGGAGAATTGTCTCGAGGGAGGGTCCCTCCATTGGGAACGGATCTCGACGCCGTGAAGGATAAGGACCGTGGTGTACAACGGGCTCGAGTACATCACGATGACGCTTCGTAGTATTTTGTTGTATAAAGTACAAGTTTTTGCCGCAAGACTCGTAGGTTGTTAAACTTCGTTAATGTATTATGCTTCCGATGTACAATGTTTGTATTTCGAAAACCTGGTTTTATTATACCGTGATGTATATATTCGGCTTGTATGAGATGATGAACTGTTGTAACTCGTCTGCGTCGAGTGTCCCCCTGTACCGAGTCCTGGGTTTCCTGAGGGGATGTCACATATTATTTATTCAAATGACTATTTTAAGAGTTTTAATTTCATAAGTTTTAATTAATTGCATTCTTTTGGTTAAGATAAGTTATTATTTTATGCTAATTATTGTTTATTTTTAAGAAAAGGATTTGTTTAAAACAAGGAGATATCTGCAGATGAAAGTTTTTGTTGAAGTCGTTTTCCAAAATTAAGCATAAACATCGTCCTTTCATCATAGTTTATTACTTCATGTGTCGTTGCATATCGATATTATAGCTATTAACTGTCGGTTAACGACGATGTCGATGAAAGCAATACATGTCATATCATACGCATTCATGCACGCATATTGCTGATGCACGACGTATTGATGATCGACCTAGGTCGTGACGTGATCGACGTTCCGTCCGAAGCGAAGCGGGAGACGTGAACATCGACGTCGACCCAACCACCGAGGAAGCGAACATCGATGTGAATCGAGGCAAGCCCCGGTGCATCCTACCTACGTTTTAATGTCTTTCTTTTATCACAGTAGTCAGGTTATGTTTGTGCACTAGGTGATAGGAAATGATTGACACCCTAGATGCATGAGTAGGATTCTTTTTATTTGTGATATACTCGGTACGAGTAGCTCGATAGACGCTAGGCTTAATTCATAGTCGCAACGGTAGTTGATTCAGGTGATCTTAAAGCAAGGAGGCTTTAAGTGTTTGCTGTTGTTGTCGTTATTTCTTTGAAGAGAGTGTTAATGAAATTGAGACCGGACGGGCCCGTCTGCGTCGGTCAAGGACCGTACCGTTGTCGGCCTAGTTGAACAAGTTTGAACGTACCGTACTACATGTTGGTGTAATGGGTCCAGCAAGCTGATGTACCCTACCACCCCGGGCATGTGTCGTAGCCAACTCTCTTTTGTTGGCTGTTAGTGAGATCGGAGTCTCACGGGAGGGAAATGGGTCGTCCACGGATGACGTCGCATGGGGTCGCCATATTCCCGGGGAGTTGGAAACGGCTATTCTTCCGCCGGTGTTGGCGGGAAAGGTTGTCGTATACGACCGGTGCGGTGCGTATACATCGTGTAGTCGGGTTTTGCCAGCTGGTATAAAAATCGATTCAAATCGCTATCCCTCGCCGTAATGAGTACCGCTTGTTTAGCTCGTCGCATCGTAGTTAATCAAGTGAAAGATGAGGAAGAGAGAAGAAAGAGCTGTTGGTCAAAGATAATCTTTTCTTGCAAACTTGATTGCAGTAGTTATAGGCTGCAACCAGCAGTTAGGTAATAACCTCAATATGGAGCTAAAATTTGAAAGTAAGGACCCACCATTAGCACTGTTTTCACAAGAAAGTCAATCCCATAGCCATAAAGCCTTTGCATACTAGGCGTCGGCCTTAGCGTGCTCGTTGACGGGTCGGTCTTGTCGAGTATTAGAATACACGGGGTTTGTTCGTTACCTTTCAGGGAACGAGTCGTACTACCACGACTTGTATGGCAGCTTCCCCAAAGAGGAGCAATCTCCGAAGGGAGGTTCCCTTCGGTGGGAACGGATCCCCACGCCGTGAAGAGGGAGGACCGTGATGTACGAAGGGCTCGAGTGCATCACGTTGTTTCGTTTGAAGTCTTTTGAGTTGTACAATAGAACAAGCTTCCGCTGAATACTCGTAGGATGTTAAACTTCAATAATGTTATATTCCGCTGCAAGAATGTTTGTTTTTTTGAAAACCTGGTTGTATTATACCATGATGTATATATTCTGGCTTGTATGAGATGATGTTTCGTTGTAACTCGCTTCGTCGAGTGTCCCTCTGTTCCGATTCCCGGGTGTCCCGGAGGGGATGTCACAGCTGGTATCGGAGCGGTTCGGAGGCAACAAGCACATCATTACAAGTCTATTTTCAAAACTTAACACGTTCATACGATAGACAACGAGAGAGTACGGAGCCTATAGGGATATAGAATAGTTAGATTTTTACTAACTGTTCGACGTTTGGGTTTTGGGAAAGTGCTAACTATTCGTCGTAGTTTTCTTTACTATGGTACGTATAGTTAGTTCACGAGCATGCATCATGTCATATTATGCACTAAATAAATATTTGGGTATATACTTAGCTAGTTCGTAGTACTATATAGATTGTTCCGTTCGTTTTCTTCTCGTGGGAAGAAGTGTTTAACTTGTTTAAACATGTTCCCTGCAGATGCTCGTGACTCGCGGTAGGAAGCGCGCCCGGGAGGAGGAGTGTGACATCCCCTCCGGGACACCTAGGAATCGGACACGGAGGGACACTCGACGAAGCGAGTTACAACGAGTGTATCATCTCATACAAGCCAGAATATATACATCATGGTATAATACAACCAGGTTTTTGAAATACAAACATTGTACAAGCGGAAGCATAATACATTAATGCAGTTTAACAACCTACGAGTCTTGCAGCGGAAAATGTACTTTATACATTAAAAGACCGTTAAACGATCAACGTGATGCACCGAGCCCTTCGTACATCACGATCCTTTCTCTTCACGTCGTCAGGATCCGTTCCCGTTGGTGGAAACCACCCTCGGGACACTCGCTCCACTTCCAGGAACTACCGTCCCGATCGTGGGAGTACGACTCGAATCCCGAAAAGCATAACGAACAAACCCCGAGTATTCTAATACTCAGCAAGACCGACTCCGTCAACATGGCACGCTAAGGCCGACGCCTAGTATGCAAAGGCTTTCTGTCGTGGGGTTTACTCCTTTGCGAAAATAGCTTTAAAGGTTGCATCCTTACTTTCAAAGTTTTAGCTCGACGATTAAGTTCATTAACCTCTAGGTTTGCAGTCTATCTCTATTGCGATCAAGTTTTGCAGGAAAAGATAAATTCCAAACAACGAGTCCTTTCATCCATCTTCCTTCATCTTTCACTTGATTAACTACGATGTGACACGGTGAACAAGCGGTACTCATTACTGCGAGGGACAGCGATTCGAATCGATTTCACCAGCTGGAAAACCCGTTTACACGGCGTATACGCATCCCTTTGGTCGCATACGACAACCTTTCACGCTAACTCCCGACAGTGGCCGGGTTAGTCTCCCATCCGCCCGAGAACCCGGGGACCCCACGCGATACCCGTCCTCGACGTTATCCGTGAGCGACCACCCATTCCTCTCCCTTTGAGACATGAGGCCTCGCCTCATTCTCCAGCCAATTAGGGGATGGGCTACGTCCAACCGCTGTGGCAATTAGGTTACATCGGCTTCCCGGCCCCATAAACACCAGTATGTAAATCGGTACGTTCAAAGACTTGCTCGACAGGGCCAACAACGGTAAGGTCCTTGACCGACACGGACGGGGCTACCACCTTGCAAGACCTCGTCTTTGCCCTTTCTCCTACGGGGCCCGTCCGGTCTCCATTTCATTTTCATCTTCATCTTTAACTTCAACTTGAACGACATCAATCAACTTAAAGCCTCCATGCTTTAAGATCGGACCAGTACTCAGCTCGCGAGTGTGCTCGAGCACCACTCGACTTCTACCGTAGCCCTAAGAATTTAAGCGTAGCAACTATCGAAATACAAAACCAACATGGGATAAGCAGGTAACATAGGAATTTCTACTCATGCATCTAGGGTGTCAAGCAATTCCCGTAACCTAATGCACAATCACGACACAATTACTGTGATAAAAGAAAAGACTTTAAAAACATAGGTGGAATGCACCGGGGCTTGCCTTGATTCGAGTCGGGGTTAGCTTCCTCGATGTGCTCGGTCGACTTCGAAGCTTCCGTCTCCTTTCTCGACCTCGGACGGAACCTCGATCACGCCGTAACCTAGGTCGACCAACAATATGTCGCGAATCACAACCATGCATGCATGAATGTTCATGAGATGAAGTGCAATGATTGAATTAACCAAGGTCGTTATTTAGCAATTAATCATTACTTAAGTTTATTATTTTGTAATCAGTAATTAACAATTAATCATGTTCGTTAAGCAATAAGTAACAATTGATCATGCACATTAATTATTGCTTAACCAAGGTCATTACTTAAAGATTAATCATTAATCGGGTTAATTAATTAATAACTAATCAGGTTCATTCATTAATAATTAATCGTGTTTTTAAACAACAATAATAAGTGCTTAACGACATGTGAGAACACTTAAGCTATTAATTTGGGATCACATGAAATGACGATGTTTATGTTGAATTTTGGAAAACAGGTTTCACAAACACTTTCGTCTGCAAGTATCTCTAATTTTTAAAGAAATTTATTTTTCAAAATCAAACTATAATTAGCATAAAATAATAGGTCACATTAACTAAAGAAAGGTACTTAATTAAACTATGAAATTATAATTTCTCAAAATAGGTATTTGAATACATAAATAAATAGAGAATAATTTTAGGAGTCTAATGAACTTTGTTTGACATTTTTTTTGATTTTTCCTGAATTTTCTACGAATATTTGAAGTTTGAAACAATTCGGAATTGAATAAATTTGGAAAAAAGATTGAAAGGCGACCGGGCCAAAAGTGGCCAGGCCCAGCGGTGATGTGGCGGCCCAGCACCTATTCCGGCCCAACAGCTCGAGCGCGGCCCGGACGCCAAGGGCGCGACGGACAGGGCCGCGGTGGCCGGAGACGGCGCCGGCGACTCGCCGGAGTTGGCCAAACGGCGACCAGCTGCAACGAGATGATCCTTTTCGGGCTCGGGAAAACATGGCGAACTCGAGGGCGGTGACCTTCTCGCCGGAGGATGGCCGGAAATGGGCCACGGCGAGCGGCGGCTTGGGTGAACCTTCGGCAAGGTCTATAGCTCGTCGTGGTTCACAAAAATTAGGGAAACAAGTGCTACAAGCATCAAGAGAGGATGAGTAACGACGGCACGGGGATGGCTAACCTTGAAGACGGCCGGAGAGGCACGCGCATCTACAAGGCGTAGGCGGCGGCGGACGAAGCTCCGATGAATCGACCAATTTCCGTCGAACTCGCGGTGGAATGACCACTTGAGTTGGATAGGGGGTAGCGGGGCGTCTTGCGCACCTCCGGGAAAAGAGATTGAGAGAAGCCACCCACCGAAGCGATGGAATTTTGGAGATGCGGCCACCGACCTCGGTGATTGCCGGTTGGGGAGCACGGCTTCGATCTCCGGTTCTAGGGCAGCTCGTCGGAATTCGAGACCATGTGTAGTCCCAGCACACTCGGCGGAGCTTCCGGTGGTTGTAGTTCGCCGGGAAACGGCCGGAGGCGGCCGGATGGCGGAGGGCGAAAGTGCGGACGGCAGGGGTCCTGCGGTGCGAGCCGGGGAGAAGAAAACAAAGAGTTCGGTCCCGGCTTTTATCCCCCAACTGCAGAGGAGTGATGTGGCGAAGAGGCCGCTGCGTGGCAGCGAGGGGAGGAGGGCGCGCGGCCGTGCCGGCCAGCGCGGCACGGAGGAAAGGCGGTGCGGGTGAGTGGCGGTTCGAACAGAGAGAGGAAGAAGAAGAGAGTGACATGTGGGGCTGCTGCGATTTTACATAAACACCCTCGAACTTTTGGTTAATTGGAAAACATACTTCCGGCACTCGAAAAATTCCGCGAAAATTCAGGGAGGTATTTGAAAGTATTTTAAGCACTTTTCTTTTTAGGTCCAAGTTCCAATTTCAAATATTTTTCGGATTTAAAAATCAAGTTTAAATTAAAAAGAGAAGCTTTGTTTATTTCTTACAATTATTTTTGCAAGGCAAAAATAATTCCAAGGAATTTTCATAAATCCTCATTTGATATGTTTAACATTAGAAAATATTAAATATAACTTTTCTTCTTATTTTATTTCTTTTTAAACACTTCTTTTATTCTTTAGCTACTTGATATTTTATGTGCACCATCTTAACACAAAATCAATAAATGAATTACCATGCTCATGATGACATGATGAGAATGACATGAAATGCAGGTTTATTCTTTAGAGTTATTACAAGGAGGACGCACGAGCTGCACGCGTTGCTCGAGTTGGAGCAAGCGGATCCATAGCCCGGAGTTGAGGACGCAGAGTCGGGACCAACGGTTGGGTGCTTGGAAGCACCGCTGTCGAGTGGACTGTCGGGAGATTCGGAGGTCCCACGTCGGGATCGCCGAGCTGGAGGAGCAGCTAGTGGAGGTGACCCATGCCCGTGACGAGTATCGTGGAGCGGTCATCGCCTTTGACGAGCAGCTGACCACGGTTACCGAGGAGCGAGACGCCGCTCGCGCGACGGACGACGCGCACGAGCTACGGTTGGAGCTGATGACGGTGCAGCGTAACCACGTGGCGGAGAACCCGATTGCGAGAGAGATTGAGCTGGGTCAGCTGGAGGGACCGTACAACCGATCGGCCGAGGCACACCACGCACCTGCTCCACGACCACGACGCACTCGGTTGAGCAGTTCGAACAGTTGCAGCAGCAGCAGCAGCAGGATCCACCGGACGACGCCGAGGAGGTCTCCGGGATGGACTACGAGCCACCACCCGCTTCACCAGCCGAGGACGTCGAGTCGGACGGTGACGATCACGCGCCGTCGGCCTAGTTGTGTTGTGTTTTCACCGATGTAGGAGGATAGCCACATTTTGCTGACGTAGGTCGGATGTAAATAGGGTACTGGCGGTGTTTGGGGCAGTTGGGAGTGTATGAAAAGTGGGTTTGAGTTGTACCAACAATAACAAATGGGAAGGAAGTGGTAGTAATATATATATGCGGTTGCTAGAATAAAAAGATTTGCTGAAATATTAGGATTAGTTTCTACATGTATCCGATACTCTTACTTCTTCACAAAGATGGACAAGCACGAGTACGGGTGTGAGTGAAGTAAGAGGACCAAGGGAGGATGTTCGTGTAGTCCGGCTGGAGAGACAGCTGCAGGAAAAGGAGGAGTTGTTAGCACTTAGAGAGGCGCAGTTGCTAAACAAGGAGTAGCAGATTCAATTTAAGGATCAGCAATTAGCAAACGCACATGCACCGATCACTCGGTTAGAGCAAGATCTACCGCAAGCACACAATGCAATAATGAATGAAGCAATAGGACAAGCAACCTCCAGCGGATGAACCGAGTAGTGCAGGAAAATCATATGGAGGCTGAATCGAAGAAGAAGAGGAGGATCCCGAAGAAATAATGGACGTGGATTCGGTCATAGACTTCACGGAGATTCCACAACTAGAGGATGTAGAATCCGAGACCGGCAGTTCCATAAGCCAGGAGGTGACATCCCGGCGTCGCGAAGAATAGTAGAGTGCTAGCTAGTAGCAAGTGAGAAAACTAGTATGTAAAATAGGCGTTAGTTAAATAACGAGCGTGATGTAACCACGCATGAGTGTATCATAGGAACCGTTGTAACGTGGATGTATAAACATGTGTTAATGGATTTGGTGGTGCTTTAATAAAGATGGATTGTTGCATAAGATTCAGCTAGGAATTCTCATCTACGTATTCCTCGTTTCTTCCATTATTATGTTGGAATGAAGATGTCTAACGTAAACTTTTATTGGACAGAATGGTTGGAACAAGGAGACGCGATGAGCCCGAGAGTTCTCAGCGCGGGCGGGAACACCACCACCACCCCGACCTTGGCACAGGCCATCGCCGTCGTATCTGGATTCTCGCACGGAGCAACGAGAATTATTGGAGCAATTGGTCCGCAACACCGCTCCACGAGAACGTCACCAAGGCCGCAATGCACCGGAAGAAAGGGTGACCTTCTCGGACTTCTTATCGGTTCGCCCCGGTCTTCTCGGATGCGGGTGAGCCCTTGGAAGCCGACAACCGGCTACGCACCATCGAGTCGAAGTTGGAGCTGTTCTCATGCACGGATTATCGGAAAACCCTCTTCGCTTCCCAGCAATTGCAAGGATTTGCTGGAGCACTGGTGGGCCAACTACAAAGCGATGTTTCCTCCAGGACATCAAATTTCATGGGCTGAGTTCACAAAAGCCTTCGAGAGAGCATCATATCCCGAAGGCTTAATGAATCAAAAGAGGAAGGAGTTCCTCTCATCGAAGCAAGGGGATATGAATGTGCACACCTACTCCAAGGTATTTAACCGCTCTGAACATGTGGACACGAGATGCCAAGAAGAAGAATCTGTTCAAGGAGGGAATGAGTACCAAGCTACGGTCTTGCTTGGTGTTGAACAAGACCGACAGCTTCACCGACTTTGTGAGTGACGCTATCGCACTGGAAGACTCTATCCTTCTTCATCGGACGGAGAAGAACAAGAAGAGGCCGGCTACTTGGACAAGGAAATGGGGAACCATCAAAGTACAGGCTGGTCTACACTGCACCATCAGGTCGGCGTTATCAGCATACACCCTCTTGTCCCAATTACTACCAGCAGAATCAATCACCCCAGCAATCTCAGCAGCAGCGGTCGAATCGGTATCGTCCGTCGTATCAGCAACGAGAACCCTCGGAATCCCGGACCGGTGGGTCAAGCACCGCAGCAGAATGGACCGCCATGTTTCAATTGTGGCCGTTCGGGACATTATTACCGCAGTTGTCCATATCCTCGAAGGCACCATATGCACCTAGGCCTCAAGGACAGCCGCAAAACCAACGAGAGGGCACCAGCCAAGAATACACAAGTGAAGACCGGTCGTGCCAACTTTACTACGGCTGAGGAGCTACCCGAAGGAGGACAAATCTTAGCGGGTATGTTTTCTATCGCTGATCGTCCTGCTATGGTTTTATTTGATTCAGGAGCTACACATAATTTCATCGACAAGTCATATATTGCTAAGCATTGCATCACACCATCTAAATTGACATGGACACATATTATCTCAACACCTGGAGGTAAAATTCTTACCAATGAAGCAGCTGCCAATATGCCGTTAAGATTGGGTAGCAAGGTTTATCCTACTTCATTAATCATACTGGATGGGCAAGGGTTAGATGCAATTATTGGCATGCAATGGATGACTTTCCATAAGGCAGTATTGGATATAGCATCTCGAGCCGTATATCCGAACTCTCCTGTTCATGGTCGAGATTGCTTACTCTTAACTTTTTCTCAAACTATGCTGCCAATGATTAATAAGACTATAGGTAAGAGTCCGGAGGATATACCCATAGTTTGTGAGTATCCGGATGTCTTTCCGGACGACTTGCCGGGACTACCGCCGGACCGAGCGGTAGAGTTTAGGTGCAACGGACCGACCCACGGATCGTGATTCCCGAGGTGCTATTTAAGCGGACACTTGATAATACAACAACTGGCCAACTTTATATTACAACAGTGGAAAGAACTTCATAATTTACATCCGAGATTATTAAGTTCGGAGCAGCAGAAGTTAAACAAGTTCAAGTTTAGAAAAGATGCGGAAGCAAACATAACGTTGGTACGTCTCGACGATATTATACCGCAAAGGTGATAAATCCGAGCCCATACGGATTATCACGTAGCCAAGCACATTACTCGCGGCAGATTCGGCTCCCATCGGAAAGTCCAGCCCTCCGGAATCTGCATATCCCAGGGCATAACACCAACAGGGCAATCTAATGCATCACCTCGAAACAAAAACAACAAAGGCACAAAGCCCGAGCAACTAGAGCTCAGCAAGACTCGACCCGTCAACATGGCACTCTAAGGCCGACGCCTAGACATGCAAGACTCGGAGGGTGTAGCTGGTTTTGATAAAAAACAACGACTAAGCCATTGATCCTTACTTTCATGATTTTAGCATTTATTAACTTGTACACAAATAACAATGATATTAGCATCAAGAAAGATATAAATACTGTAAAGCTTAAATAAGTATCATCATAAGCAATCAAACATACCCAAGGCTTAGTTCAAGTTGTTACTACGATGTGACTCAGTTCACAAGCGGTACTCATTACTCGCGAGGGACAGCGATACGCATCGATTTATCACCAGCTG
The DNA here is from genome assembly GCA_031894775.1 of Chloris gayana. Classification (NCBI taxonomy): domain Eukaryota; kingdom Viridiplantae; phylum Streptophyta; class Magnoliopsida; order Poales; family Poaceae; genus Chloris; species Chloris gayana. The sequence goes on along the minus strand of JAUNZO010003803.1, from coordinate 932,255 downwards.
GGAAAACCCGAGGTACACGACATACGCATCATTTAAGAACACGTATATCAACCGTTCACCATGACATCCTACAACTTTGTAGGGTCCAAATCCTCGAGTGGGCAGCCGTTCAACAGTACCTCATGAACCTGTCCACCCCAACGGATCCTACGACCAAGGATTCGGGTAACCTACGCCATTGCAAGCTATTAAGGTTACGTAGGTTTACTAGTTCCCATAAAACTAGCATGCACTCGGTACTCGTTCAATACTTGCTCAAGCAGGGCCAACAACGACACGGTCCTCAACCGACGAAAGACGGGGCTACAGCCTTGCAAGCCATGTCCTTCGAAGGCACATGCACTTGCCCTTTCACCTACAGGGCCCGTCCACGTCTCAACTTTTAGTGATTTACACGAACGATCTGCCACCTTGCGAGACAAGCCCTCTCCAGGCCCTTGCCTTCGCTCTTTCCAAACAGACTCGTTCGGTCTCAAGATTAGCTTTTCGTATTCATTAACTTCCAAGTCTCGAAGCCTCCATGCTCCGAGTACACCTAAGCAATTTATACCAATAAACTTATGACGTAAGTATAGCCGCTTTTCTATCGAACTACCCGTACCGAGTATATCACTAACATAGGTCATATCGGGAGACAATGCAGGTGGGTTTCATACATCACCTACACTTAATGCACAAACACCCTAGACATCTAGTAGCGTTATACCGAAAGGAAAAACATTTAAAAACTGGGAGGATGCACCGGGCTTGCCTTGTTCCACAGTGGAAATGTTAGCAACTTCTCGGTGCCGGTTCTTGTGTTGATTCCTTCCGAAGATCCTCGTCCGGCACTTCGTCGTTTCCTAAATTAACGATGTGTCAATAGCGATGAATGCAGACGATGCAAAGGTATGATGATGCAAATGTCTATGATACAAACATAGCTAGGTTACAAACATGGTTCTTGAAGACATTTTCATAAAAATATGAAATTTATTTTGAAATAAACCTATCATTTTATGCGACTTTCATATGAGTTTAGAACATAAAAGTATGGTTAAAGGCAAAACAGTTGTTGAGCACTTCTAACTTGTTCTTCTAACCTGCCTACACATAACAGGAATATGTGGCATTAACTAATTAACATGCATGCATGAGAACAAAAAAATTTATTTTAAGGCAATTCTATTATTTCATGTGACCTATAATTATGAAAGATGGTATGCGCAAATTAGCTACCATATTCACACATGCATAAACAGTACCATCAGATCATACTAATGGATAGAACACCTCAAAAGATAACTAACAAAGTTGATTTTGCACTTTTATCACATATAGAAAATTAAATATGATTTAATTAGTGTTTTGGATGTCCTGTTAAATCTAGGAAAAACCAATACGAATTTCTGATCCTCAATGCTACCAGAGGCTAGATCATGAAACAAGGAATCCAACAAAATTGGATTGACTCAATTTGGAGTTCGGAATCAAAAGATATGATTTTTGCAAAGTTATTGTATTTTTCTGGATTTTTAATCCGAGAAAATGGAAAATCTCGGAACTGGACCAATCAGGACGCGGCCACACGGGTGGCTACAGAGTCCGGGATTAGATATGGCCGTGGCTACATGAGATCCTGTCCGGTGTGGCCTCTCGTGCGGCCATGGTGCAGGGCGGCCGGAGGCAACGGCGGCTCGCCGGAGCGGCGACCGGAGTTGGCCGAACGGGGTCCAAACTTGACGAAAACATAGCTACGGGGCCGGTGAGACACGGCAAACACTTTGGTGAGGTCACCGGCGGCATGGGGCGGCCGGAGATGGGTCCACGGCAAGCGGCGGCGGTCGGCAAGATTCGGCGACGACGTGCGCACAACATAGGCCACTAAAATTGGGGAAACAACTCTCATAAGCACCAACGGAGGATGAGCAACAGCGGCACGAGAGTAGTAACCCTTGGAGATGGCCGAGAAGGTGAGCTCGCCGGCGAGGTGAAGAACGGCGGCGGTCGGACTTGGGAAAAACGGCTGAATTCGCGACAACCTGCGAACGAAACTTGATGAGAGCTTCCAGGGAGGAAGAGAGATAGGTTGCGAGCATATGGGCCACGAATTGGACAAGGAAGCTCACCAGAGAGGGCGAATTTCTCCGCGGCGTCGACGTCGTTCGCTAATGGCGTGGGAGAAGAAAACTTCGAAATTCTTCTAGCTCGAGGCCACGGATGGGGATGAGGTTTTCTCCTGGAGTTCTAGTACGGCGTGGCGCATCCACCGGTGGTGGTGGCTCGCGCCGGGGTGGAGCGAGCTGGCCGAGCAGCGATGCGGCAGTGGTGACGGGAGGTGGCGTCTGGTTTTTGCTCGAGCGCGAAACAAGGAGAAAGAAAAGCGGGTCCTAGCTTTATCCGGGCAGAGCGGAGGTGAAGCTGGCTAGCTGCTGCGTGGCCGGGGCTTGTGCGTGGAGCGCAGGGGCGAGGGCACGCGGCGCTGCCGTGTCCAGCGCGGCTAGCAGGCGGCGGGATCGGGATAGAGCCGAGAGAAAGAGATAAGCTCGCCACTTTGCAGAAAAGTCCTCCGAAGCTTACTTAATTTAAAACTCTATTTATAGGACGCAGAAAAATATGCCAAAATTCCAGGGTGTACTGCAAAACATTCTGAGCAACTTTCCTTATTAACCAAAGATCCAATTCTGCTCCGAAAAATTTATAAAAAATCCACAATACAGCTGACTTGGGATTTAATCTTTACTTAAATGGGCATTTATCTTTTTTGAAAAAAAATTCCAGTAAATTCCTCATAATTTCCTCTCATTATACCCAATCCAATAAAAATATAATATGCATATACTTTTCTTGAGGAAATGCATATTTTTGCCAGCCTTAACTTTTGACCTTTATTGATCCGTTTTGTTTAAACTTCATGTTGGAAACTCATCTCCGATGCAATGATGGAGAAGCTTTTAGTGCAACTAAAGGAATTATTGGACAAAGGATATATACGTCCAAGTTCATCACCATGGGGATGCCCAGCCTTGTTCGTAAAGAAGAAAGACAAGACATTGAGGCTATGTGTGGATTATAGACCTCTAAATTCAGTTACCATCAAGAACAAGTATCCTCTTTCGAGGATTGACATCCTGTTTGATCAGCTGATGGGAGCTAAAGTTTTCTCCAAGATAGATCTTCGCTCGGGATACCATCAGACTAAGATAAGAGCCGAAGATATACCGAAGACTGGATTCTCCACAAGATATGGACTTTATGAGTATCTCGGTGATGTCATTTGGATTGACCAACGCACCAAGCACATTTCATGTACCTCATGAATTCGGTATTCATGCTCGAGTTGGACAAGTTTGTCGTGGTATTCATTGACGACATCTTGATCTACTCTAAGTCAACGGAGGAACATGCCAATCACTTAAGAGTTGTGTTGCAACGACTAAGGGATCATCAGCTCTATGCTAAGTTCAGCAAGTGTGAATTTTGGCTAAAGGAAGTACCGTTCCTAGGTCATGTGATATCAGCCGAAGGAGTGGCCGTTGACCCGGCAAAGTCCAAGAAGTGTTGGATTGGAATTCACCGAAGTCCTGTCTCACAAATCGAAGTTTCTTGGGATTGGCTGGTTACTACGTAAGGTTCATTCCAAACTTCTCAAAGATCGCCAAGCCAATGACTAAGCTATTGGAAAAGGATAAGAAGTACGTATGGAGCAAAGAATGTGAAGAAGCTTTTCAAACGTTGAAGAAGTTGTCGACCACGACTCCCATACTTGCTCACCAGATCCGACGAAGCCTTTTGATGTGTATTGTGATGCATCGGGAACAGGACTCGGATGTGTTCTAATGCAGGAAGGTTGAGTGATTGCCTATGCATCTCGACAACTAAGGCGTCTTGAGGAACACTATCCTACGCATGATCCGGAACTAGCAGCAGTGGTACTCGCATTGAAAGGTTGGAGACACTATCTCTTGGGTAACTTGGTACATTTATACACGGACCACAAGAGTCTCAAGTACATCTTCACTCAAGCAGATCCGAACATGCGACAGCGAAGATGGTTAGAACCGATCAAGGATTATGAGCTGGAAATTCACTACCACCCCGGAAAGGCAAACGTGGTAGCCGATGCTTTAAGTCGCAAGGCCCATTGCAATAATCTCACGGCTCAACTTTTGATTCAAGCACAACCATCTCGATGGTGAGGAGCCAAATCTTAGGATCATTCCGTATGGAACCTTGACTAATTTGGCTCTAATTCCTACCATTTGTGAAGAAGTGGTAGCAGCTCAACGGAAAAGCGTTGGTATAGGACATATAAGGAGACGACTCAGGAAGGGCGAAGTTAAATGCTTCAGGGAGGACGAAGCAGGAGTTATTTGCTTCAAGAATCGATTGGTAGTACCAAAAGATCTACCACTTCGCAAGAAGATAATGGACGAAGCTCATTTGTCCAAATACTCTATTCATCCTGGAACCAACAAGATGTATCAAGATCCGAAGCAAAGATTTTGGTGGACGCGCATGAAACGAGAAATTGCTAAGTATGTCAATGAATGTGATGTCCGTCGACGAGTCAAAGCCGAGCACTTGAAGCAAGCAGGACCCTTACAACCTCCGAGTATTCCTCGAATGGAAGTGGGAAGACGTCAAGCATGGATTTCATCGTGGGATTACCACTAAGTCCACGGAAACATGACTCTATCCGGGTTATTGTGGACAGAGTTGACGAAGTCTGCTCACTTCATACCGGTACATACTCGGTACACTCGCCGAGAAGTATGCGGAACTCTACATTGCGCGAATTCTCTCGTTTGCATGGAGTGCCGAAGACCATTATATCGGACAGAGGAACACAATTTGTCTCCAGATTCTGGGAACAACTACAAGAATCCTTGGGAACAAAGTTGATACGAAGCTCAGCGTATCATCCTCAAACGGATGGGCGGACGTAAAGGATCAATCAATATCTCGAGGATATGCTTTGAGCATGTGTCTTGACCTATGGTAAACATTGGGAGAAGTGTTTACCTTTGGCAGAGTTCTCCTACAATAACAGCCTATCAAGAGAGTGCCTGAATGTCACCGTTCCAAGCTCTATATGGGCGTAGTTGCCGTACACCCTTGAATTGGTCCGAAAGTGGAGAAAGAGTAATCTTCGAACCGGATCTAGTAAGGGATGCAGAGGAACAAGTACGTCTCATCCAACAGAACCTCAAGAGAGCTAAATCTCGACAGATCAGCCTATACCGACAAAAGACGTCGAGAGTTAGTATTTCAGGTTGGGGATCAAGTCTATCTTCGAGTATCTCCTACCAAGGGTGTTCAAAGGTTTGGAATCAAGGGCAAGTTAGCACCACGATACATTGGACCTTTTCCTATCCCGGAAAGATGTGGAGCCGTGGCGTATCGACCGGAATTGCCATCCCACTTGGCAGATATCCATAACATATTTCATGTATCTCAATTGAAGAAATGTTTAAAACCACCAATGGATATACCGACAACTCGAGGTGGAACAAGCTATGACCAGACTTGACATATGACGAACGACCGGTTAAAGTTCTCGACACCAAGGATAGAGTGACTCGTCATCGGACCATCAAGTTCTACAAGGTCCAATGGAGTAACCACTCGGAAGTCGAAGCTACTTGGGAACAAGAAGAGTTTCTTCGATCAAACTACCCCGAGTTCTTTAGCACTATCGCATCGTCATTTCGATCGTGAATCTCGGGACGAGATTCCCGTAAGGGGAGGGCTGTAACAACTCTCAGAAAATAATGCATTTCATGTCATCATGAGCATGTCATCACATTGTTGCATTTGTGAAAATATCACATTTGGTGTTAATAATAAGCACATAAAATAACAAATTAGATAAAGAAGAAAGGAAGTGTTAAAAAGAAATAAAATGAGAAGAAAATTCATGTTTAACATTTTCTATGGCTCGAAGTCATAAATAAAGATTTATGGAAATTTCCTGAAAGTATTTTGCTTTGTGAAAATATTTACAAGAAATAAACAAAGCTTCTTTTATTAATTTAGCTATGAATTTTTAATCCAAAAACGATTTGGAGTTTTACCTTGGACTTAACAGGAAAAATGCCTAAAAGTTTTCAAGAACACCCCTGAATTTTCGTAGAATTTTTGGAGCACCGGAAGGTCACTTTTTAATTTCGCGAAAGGAGAAGGGCCTTTTTGCAAAATGACCGAGACCGGCCCGGCCGTCACTCTCTTCTCCTCTCTCCCTCTCTCACCCGCGCTCTCGGCGCCGCCTCGCGGCCGCACCGCCTCCGGCCGGCTTGCCACGCCTCAGCCCACGCAGCCGCTTGCAGCCACGCCGCCGTCGGGCCGGAACCGCCTCCGGTGGAAGATGAAAAACCCCGCCGGCCCCTCATTTCTCTTCTCCTCTCCCATTTTTCCCCTCCGCCTCCCCGCCATAGCCGCCCCTCCGGAGCTCGGCGCCAGCAAGCTCCGGTGCTTCTTCATCGGAGCCAAACCCGTCACAAGCTCCGCCGTAACCCTCTCGCTACTTCCCGAGCCGTCGCTCGTCCCCAAACTCCACCGAATCCGGAGAATCGAACCGTCTTCTTCCCCGAGCTCCCGACCGCGTTCCTCCGCCGCAACCTCGACTCGCACCATTCGGTGAGCCGTTCGTCTATCTCTTTGTTCTTGATGAGGCACAACTTATTGCTCTATGTTCTTAGTTGCTCATTATCGTATCTACTCCACGGAGGGACGCGCAATCGACGATCTTCCGCAGCTCCGCCGCCGTTGTCCGCGACTCTCACGGTGAGCTACCCTTCCCGGCTATGCTCATGCTGCTGAGCATCGGACGAGCTTGCGCATGCTCCGTAGGAGCTCCCGACTCGTTTTCCCCAATTTTCATCCGAAGAGAGCGAGCTCGCGCCATGGCCGGAGCTTCCGCCGTGGTCGCCTCTCGCCGTTGCTTAGTCCCCGGCCGAGCTCATGTGCGCGCATCTCCACCAAAGGATTCGCCACATCGAGTAGAGTCCGTAGGACCCTCCGCGGCGAGCTTTAGTCCAGGCCCGACCGTCTCCGGCCGTTGCGCCGCCGTGTCCCCACCGCCGCGGTGGCGCCACACCGCGGGCCACACGCGCGGGATCGGATCGCGTGTGGCCACGCAGGATTTGGTGTGGCCACTCGTGGCCCGGCGTGTGGCACGGAGCGTTTTTAAATTTTCAAAAATTCATAGGAAATTCAATAAAATTCAGAAACATACCAAACCAACTTTGTTAGACTCGTAAAAATAAGATCTATTTATTTGTGAAATAAAATATTTATTTTGAGTAAATTTATTTTATAATTAGTAATTAATCACTTTCTTTGATTAGAGAAAGGCTATTATTTTATGTAAATAAAATGTTTAATTATGAAAAATAATTTTATTTGATGAAGGAGATACTCGCAGACGAAATTAATTAAGAAATTTATTTTTCAAAATTATTCTTAAACTCCATTATTTCATGTGATCACCATTTATTAATTTTGTATCACTTAAAGTAATGATTTATTTATTGCTTAATACACAGGAATAATTTATTAATTATTAAACCTAAGTAATTAAGGAAACAAAACTAATTAATAATGATCTTGATTAAACATTTATTAATCAGCATAATTAATTGTTAATTAATGCTTAATGAACATACTTATCCTTAAGTTATTAATTAACTAAGGTGATTAAGCATTAATTGTTAATTATTGCTTATTGGACTTAACCAATGAATCCTTGCATACTTTCATCATGAGCATTCATGCATACATGATTGTGATTCGCGACGCATTGTCTGGTCGACTAGGTTCTAAGTGATCGAGGTTCCACCCGAGGTCGAGTCGGAGCCGGAATCTCGACGTCGACCCGACCGCCGAGGAAGCTAACTTCGAGCGAGAATCAAGGCAAGCCCCGGTGCATCCTACCTATGTTTTTAAATATTTTACTTTATCACGTGGTACAGCTTATGTTTGTGCATTAAGTGTTAGGGAATGATTGACACCCTAGTTGCATTATGGTAGGTTTCCGTTTGTTTATTCTATACCTGGTACAGGTAGCTCAATAGAGGCTAAGCTTAATACATAGTGGCAACGGTAGATGGTTAGGGCACTTAAAGCAGGGAGGCTTTAAGGGTTTTGTGTTGACACTAAAGATGATGAGAGTGTTAATGAAGTTGAGACCGGACGGGTCCCGTAGGAGAAAGGGCAAGACGGAGATGAGGTCTTGCAAGGTGGTAGCCCCGTCCGTGTCGATCAAGGACCGTACCGTTGTCGGCTTAGTTGAACAAGTTTGAACGTACCGTACTACATACCGGTATCATGGGCCCAACAAGCTGATGTACCCTACCACCCCGGAGATGAAGCGTAGCCGCCTCTCTTTACTCGGTCGTTAGTGAGAGGATAGGTCTCACGGGAGGGAGATGGGTCGACCACAAGGGAAGTCGTGGCGTCGCCATACTCCCGGGTCATGTTGACGGGTCAGTCTTGCTCGAGTATCGAATACTCGTGGTTTGTTCGTTACCTTTCAAGGAACGAGTCGTACTACCACGACTTGTATGGCAGCTTCCCGAAGAGTAGCAATGTCCAGAGGGAGGTTCCCTTCAATGGGAACGGATCCCCACGCCGTGAAGAGGGAGGACCGTGATGTACGAAGGGCTCGAGTGCATCACGTTGTTTCGTTTGAAGTCTTTCGAGTTGTACAATAGAACAAGCTTCCGCTGAATACTCATAGGATGTTAAACTTCAATAATGTTATATTCCGCTGCAAGAATGTTTTTTTTTTTGAAAACCTGGTTGTATTATACCATGATGTATATATTCTCGCTTGTATGAGATGATGTTTCTGTTGTATCTCGCTTCGTCGAGTGTCCCTCTCGTTTCGATTCCCGGGTGTCCCGGAGGGGATGTCACAGCCATGTTGTCCACGTAAGTGAATATGGTGTCAGCTAGAGTGCAAGATTATGATAAAGAGAAGTATGAAGACCAACGTCATATTGAGTTGATTGCCACGGAAGAATTAAGAGATCAAGCTTTGATTCAAGCGGCCAAGTATCATCAGGGGTTGCGTCGATATCATGATCGCAATGTGCGTACACGGGAATTTCAAGTGGGAGATTTGGTGCTTCGGAAGATCCAGTCCAATAAGAATAAGCACAAGTTGTCACCGGTCTAGGAAGGACCTTTTGTGGTTAAATTAGTTTCCAGATCGGGGGCTTATAGGCTTATGACCCAGGAGGAAGAGGAAATTCTGAATTCTTGGAATTTCGATCAGCTTCGTCGCTTTTATACTTAATAAAGCATCTTTGATTTTATTGTACTTTTTCCTAGTAATATAATAAAGCATCTTTGATTTCGGATATGAATATGTTTGTGTTTTTTATGTATCGATGTTTTAATTTTGAATTAATTTATCGATTCAGGGGTCGTCGTGTTAAGAGCAGTCGTGAAATTACGAAATTCAGGGGGCTGCTGTGTTAAGAGTTGTCTCGTGAAATTACGAAATTCAGGGGTGGTCTGCTGTGTTAAGAGCAATCTGTGAAATTACGAAATTCAGGGGTTGTTGTGTTAAGAGCAGTCTGTGAAATTACGAAATTCCTAAATAACTAATACCAGTCATTTACTTAAGCCAGGGGCTGCTATGATTAAGAGCAATCTGTAAGATTATTTACTTGTGTTTTTAGCCTCGATCGGTTTGTTTGGGAAAGGAAATTTTAAGCATCTCTTTTGAAGTACTGGTATGTAGGTTGCTATTTTAAAGAGAAGTATGTGATATTATGTAATCTTAAACCTTAAAGACTGGTTATTTTTCTATATAGCATGATTTTGTTAAAGTAGGCTATTGCTATGAATTGCGATCTGTGTTGATTAGAGCCGGTATTCAAGTGAGTTTAAGTCGAAATAACCATCACCGCTTAGATATAGAATTTGACCAGATAGGAATAAGATAACGAATTCTTGTTTACCGGTTTGAAAAAGAGAAGAAGTCGAACACTAAAACTTCAGCATAATCAAAAGTATAAATTACAAAAGCACCGTGATAAAATTATTTGTTCGAGTAAAATAAAAGACCGGTACTACGAAAGACAACTACCGAGCAGGTCCGCTAGAATCACGGTATCCTTGGTCTTAGGGCACTCGTCAGTCTATCATCAAGCGTGTATTCAGAATCGGAGGAAGAGAGTAGTAAATCTGCATCAAGATCTTCGTACTCATCTTCCACTCGTTTGTCTAAAGGCAGCAGCAGCATCTTGAGCGGCCTCGACCTAGAGCGGGAGTGCTGCAGCTTCATTCAGCGGGATTCAATTAATTCGGAGACTCATTGATTCGGAGACGGTACCAATGAGTGAATTTTCAACTCATTGAACTGGTCTTTAGTAGTCTCCGGATGGGCGCCTTCGCTGATGAAGTTGAAATCGCAGTCTTCAATCGGAGTCCAAGACTGGATTATAGCAGCAATATGCCCTCCGCCCGACGCGGCGATCATCCCGGAGTGCTCTCCGATCCTTCGAGGACATCCCGGATGGCGGTTTCAAGATCTAGTTCATCTTGATGAATGGGTTGACCCCGTTTAGATATTCGAGCGTTCGCATACCGCCTGCAGCAAGTTCCGAGGAAAGCGAAAAGGTACGGGAAAGGTTATAAGTGTTGACCGGTATTAAAAAGTGTTTCCAAAACAAAAATAGGAAGAAGGAACTTACGCTCGTGCCTAATGTCTGCGACTCGAACTTGCCCTCGGTGTTGATATTTGAAGCTCTCAGCTTGCCTTCGTTCTTCGGCAGGCGCTGGATTTCATGTTCTTTCGCTTTGAGAGCGAGTTGAGCGGACTCATGCGCAGTCCTCAAAGCACTTTGTTTTTCCGCTTGAGCTGTCTTTATAGCTTCCGAGTGCTTCAGCTAGCTCTGTTTTCAAGCGAGCATTGTCGCCTTCAAGTATCTTGTTGGCGTGGCGGACCCAGGGTCCGGCGACCCCGGGCGCCGCCCGGCTCCAACGACAATGCAAATTGATTAATAAATGCTGGTAGGCTTTGATTAGTCTAATCTTTAGTTAATTAGTTTGCTTTTGGCCTGCCGGTTAGCCCAATCGCCGCCGCGGAGCCGCAGCACACAATCACGTCCTCATGCTCGGTGCTTACAAGCCACACAGACTAAACTTTTACACTCGCGCTGTCCGGATGATTCTAACCCGAGACAACGTGAGATTATTATAATTCATGAATTCTTGTATTTATAAGACTAGATTGATTTTGGTTTGAAAATCGTAAAATTTTATAGTGCAAATTCTTAATATAATTGTAGCTTATGCGGGTTTTTTTTGCACCAATGATTAAAATTTTTGTGACAACATGTTATCCATTCGCCCGGGCTCTACAAAACTTCCGGGTCCGCCATCGCTTGTTGGAGCGCAGAGTTTGTGCCGAATGTTATCCTTGGCGGTGAGCTCGCCCTCCGGTTCTCCAATTCGAGCTGCCTATTGTTCTTCAATCAAAGAGCCTTCTTGAAGAGCTCTGTTCTTGAGTAGCCGCTTTTTCGTAAAGGGTTTCTTCACCTTTTTATGGGCAGCGACAAGACTTTCGAGTGCTCGAAGCGGATAAGACCGGTCGGAAGAGTTATAAGTTAATTAAAGAAATTAAGGTTAAAATTAATAAAGCTTACTTTGGATTTCCTTCCGAAGTTTAATGATTTTCTGCCGACGATCCTCCATCATTCGATGAGAATTCAGTGGATTTGTCTCCCTTCTTAGTAAATCTGCTTCTTTAAACTTCGGACCGGCGATCTGGGACTCAAGTTCAACCAACCGCTATTGATTCCGATGAAGTTCTTCCTCAAGACGAGCGATGATCGTACTCTCGGCCTCGAATTTTTGAGAAGAACCTAGAGGATAGGAGAAACAAAGAGTAAGATTGTAATGTGAAAAAAATAAGGAAGGATTAAGAGAGGCATGAAGGCATACCTTGTGAGACTCGGAAAAGTTCTTTAAGACCTCTTCTTCTTGAATGGAATCCCATTAAGCCGTGGCCGTGAAATTTCTGGCTCTACTCGAGCTATCAACTTCCACATCGAGCAACGACCATCTTGGCAAGCCCGGGCGCTCCCGAAGCCTTACGGCTAGTCCTAGCCGAGCGGGGAATTTCCTCGGTCCGGACCGGTCCCATTGGGAGTTCGAGCGCAGCCCGGAACGGAGTGGTTTGTGGGGGAAGTCACTAATGGTTGTGTTGTCAACATCAATGACGACCCGCTCTTCGACCTCTTTGGAAGCTTGTTCTTCAAATGAGGCAGCAGGGATTTCCTTTTTGTCTCGCTGCACTCTTGACTTCACAGAATTTTGTAGTATCGGGAGCTGAACGAGTGGATGTTGAAGATGTGCCACTACTCGTGGCGGGGATAGAGAGCTTGTTTCTCAACAAGCTAGCTATATTAGCTTGGAGATTAGAAGGAATTCTATAGAAAAATTAAAAAAATTTAAAAACTAGAATAAAGCGAAGGAGAGTTTCAAACTACGGCAGTGTTATAGAAGACTTACCGGGTGGCTTTTTTGAAGCCGAAGGAGGTTTTACTCTTTTTGGGGGACCTTGAGTCTCCCCGCTTGAACCTTCTGCAGTCCTTTTCGTCGCAGATTGGACTTGTGGCGTGGGAATGGACCCTCCATATGCACTCCTCGAAGAATCGGTCCGAGTACCATACCGAGACTTCTTGGGGATGTTGGCGAGAGAATCCGTTAATTTGGGGGCTCCCCGGGATCCTCCTGCAGCGGCAGCTTCAAAAGCGGCAAGAGCGGCTTGACGATCTTTCTCGATGGCCTCCTCGCTCTTTGTGCTTGGTCTTCAAGTTTCTGCGCTTCTATACGAGTATCCCTTGATACGAAGTAGGGATTGTTGCCAACTTGCCTATGTTCGGTGATGCGGTGCGTTTTCTTGTGCTAGGCCAACCTTTCCGGACTTGGAAATTTTCGAAGTTGGCCCGGTCGGCGGAAGAGATGACCGGTCCGAAGCCCCTTTAATCGAGTGGAGGGAGGCGGACCGGCCTGGATAGCAAGAGGAGCGGTGTTGGTTTTGCAATCCTGTCCCCGAGTGTCATTGGGAGGAAGTGGAGGATGACTTCTCTAGTTATCCATTCTCTCGCATTCAATAAAAATATATGAATAACGGTCCGATGATCAATATGTCGGTATTTAAGGAGAAGGAAGATACTTATAGAGTCTCGAGGATTTGACACGCTCGAATGCCAAACCCACCCTCCGGCATCCTATTGTGTCATGCCCGAGCAGGAGCAATCTTCTTTAAGCACTTCTCTAGCCGCTCTACATCGGGAACAGGCGTTCCATCGGAGGGATTAACAATGTCCTCGTTAAAAGACCACGCCGGGTGCTCGTGCCTCTTGAGTGGCTGGACTCCTCGAACAATGAAGCTCCAAAGAACCGTCTCGGCGGTGATGCCTTCGATTTCCTTGAGATATTTGATACTTGCCATGAGGGCAAGAACTTCTTCATCTTCTTTAACTTCATCCTTGATGTCTTTGGAAGGCAAATCTTCGGCTACTCGGCTCTGAAAGGGGGAAGAGCGGGTTGGGGGTTATCATAGGAAAACCACCCCTTTTTCCAATGAGCCAAGCTTTTATTCAAAGGCAGGGAGAAATACTCCTCGGAGCTCCGAGCATTGTATTCTCACTCCACCTACTATAGCGCGGTTGGCTGATGTGGGGAGTGGGCGAATTTGGAATAGGTACTAGAAAAGCTTAAAATGGGGACGGATTCCTAGGAAGGCTTCACAAAGATGAATGTAAACAGCAATTTGGAGGATGGAATTTGGATTTAGGTTTACCAACTCCCACCCGTAGAAGAAAAGTAATCCTCTAAAAAACGAACAGACAAGGAAGATCAAGGCCGTGCAGGAAGAAAGATTTGAACACTAACCGTTGAGAATCTTCTATTCCCCATGGGATTTGGCCGAGAGTAGGAGCACTCCAATTCGTAATGGGTTGTGGGGAAAGGTACCTATCACGAACCATCTCATTGAGAGTTGATTCGGTAATCTTGCTATTACCCAAATCCCGAATGCCGAAGGGAAGTCGACTCACAGGAACGGTTGATGAAGAAGAAGGGTTGCAGGCGGATTTCTTCTTGCCCATCTTGAAGGACGAAAAAGGAAATTGGAGATTAGTTTATGCGGCAAGGGAGGAGTACGATCGTAATGTCCGAAGAACAAGGAGATGTGGTGGGCGCGTGTGAAATTTCAGAAATGAGTTTGACCTAGGTCGACCTTTCGTTTTCTTTTATAGGCATCCGAGCTGGGCTCGGGCCTAAAAAGTTACTCGGGCCGTTTTTACAACCCAGTAAATTTAGCATTGATGATTCATGACTTGATTGCGCAATTATGACCTAACGGTCATAAGGATAAGTCGACGTGATTATGAGGACTTTTTTGTGAATAAAAGCGGTCCGAAATATGCAATTTTCAGATCATTGGATAAATATAGTGCCGAATTTAATCATTAGGTGGTATGAGAGAGTTAGATAGAAGATAATTTGGATCTTGCCTAACTCAATTTTGATAATGGATGCCTTAGGCTATGGGTGTTAATCATCCGACTGATTATAGGCCTTGGAGACTCGAGTCGATGTGAGAATATAGGGAAAAAACTGGTCCGATCAACAAGAATTTTGGTTCTTAGTTAAAATTAACTCAGCGAGATTATGGGTTAAGACCGATTTAAGTCTGTCTGTTATATTGATATTGGAATGAATCTTCAAAAAGATATAAAGCTATGACTGGTATGACCGGTCCGAAAATATCCTCTTGGTAGAAATTGCACAGAGGAATGTAATTTGATGGAAAATAATGTAGTATAGTCTCTCAAAAAAGACTCTTGCACTATTTGAAAGAGGTTCAAATGATTCAAGAGTCGGGGCTATACCCAATTGGGTGCACCTGAACGGTGCACCGTATTCAAGAGTGGTCTCTAGGGATCGCGGAGAGCATAAAATAAAACAGCAAATTGAAGAAAATAATGAAGAATCGTCCAAGAGACTCTTGCGTTGTTTGAAAGGAGTTCAAATGATTCAAGAGTCGGGACTATACCCAATTGGGTGCACCTAATTGGTGCACCTCATTTTTTAAGAACGGTTTGCAAAAATCGCAAGAAGTATACATAAATTTTTGCATACCCAATTGGGAGGGATGGAAGGAAAAATGTTAATTTTTTTTGCCTTTTTGAAGTCATCTTGAACAAGAAAGAAGTATTACGGAAGATTGGAGTTCTTTTAATTTTAACATAGAATTAGACCAACATGCGTAAGACTGGTCGGTCTTATTCAAGGTCAAATCAAAAATTACTCGTGGGTCTGTTGTCGTATACTTACCTTACGGGTATACGAGATGATAAAGGAATGGATAAATGGAGATACGGTGACAAATCTATGAAGATAGGATTGGCGGAGAGGGACCACTCTCTATGGAATAATACAAGTTTCCATATACCGGTATGGAAATAAGGCGGGCGTCAAGACCGACGCATGATGACTTGAACAACAAGTAACAGAGCAATTTGTAGTATGTTAGGACTCTGAATCAATAAGGAAAGCTTCGAATAAGTAATTCATGTAATCGACTAGGACTCGCATGTAACCCTAGCTCCTCCGGATATATAAGGTGGAGAAGGGACCCCCGAAAACTCTCCGACAACTCGCAATTAGCAATCTGCTAAAGGCAACGAAGGCCCGAACCTATCTAAAATCACGTGCTCTTGTGTGTTTCGTGTCGTGCACCATCGAATTCCATGCTTGTGAGGGACCGAGTACTTCTAGTGCTGAGTTTAAGACTCGACAGAGACTAGCAAGGATTAGCAAAATTCGAAATCGAAATTGCAAAGTTGAATAATAGTCTAGAGTACAAGCCTATGTTGCTGGCCTAAAACCCGAGGATGGACCTAGACCAAACTAGCAAATAGAAATATACCACTGTACCTCGGACTCAAAACGGATGCAAGCACTCTGGTTTCTTCTTTTTCTGTTCTTTTTCTTGCTTTTTTCGATTCTTTTGTGCGGCTTTTATGTATGCATTGCCTTTTTCTCCTTTTTTTCTTATTTTTTCATAAGTGCCGCATAGGAAAGATACAATTCCAACACAAAAGCAACTCTACCCAAGTACCCAAAAATGTACAGTTTGCACGTTTCGCGAGTGATGCACAACAATACAGATGTAGGAAAAAGACTTGAGCCACATGTACAGCTCTACTCAAAAGATAAAATGGGATCACTGTAAGCTCAACTAGTCCTATTGGTTTATTTCTTCACAGGCAACAACACTACTTCCTTTCTTTCTTTCTCGTACGAGCGCCACAAATAGGGGAGTAGGATCCGTCTCTTTTTTTTTTAACTTGCGCACAAAATAGAAGGTTCGGACTTGCTCTTGCGCATTGGAAGACAGAACAGAACCAAACCGAAACCCAACCTAGAGCAATAGCAAGGTAGAAAAATAGGAGCGACTCCAAGACTTAGATCAACACTAGAAATAAATAACACGGACTCGACCAGCAACACGACTGTAATTACGGACACAAACTCAACAAAGCAAACTGAAACGAAATTGCCGCGACACAAAGGGTGATAGGACAACGGAAGATGAACAAGAAAAATATTTTTGTAGGGCAATTTTCTGGACTCTAGGATGGAGGCAAAATCGATAAACTAATATGCTAGGATAAGGGCAAACCCGACGGTAAACCCGAAGCTCGATTACCACTCATGTGGACTAGGATAAGGGCGAAGGTTCGGATAACTCTTGATTTGGTGAAGGTATGACACACGTCGATCCGGCTCCCGAACAACACGTTCGAACCCCGCAATCGCAGCACCACGTCCTCTATGGTTATCAACCGGCGTTGCACGGTTGACCTCGCCAAGAAGGCTAATCCCTGCCCGTGAATCAAGAACACAAGCACGAACAAGAAAGAACGCAACCAAATTTGCAGATGTATGATTAATTTCACGAGTTGGGGTCTCACAAACCGATCAACGACGAAACCGTCTAGGCAGAATAATCTAAGCAAGACTCAAACCCTAAGGAAGACGCGGCGGCTGCTTATGAAGTCCCTAGGGTCGTGCATCCTCTCTCGGACGCAGCCCTAAGTGGGCTCAACAAAATACATGGCCCAAAGGCCGAAAGACGGTGGTGCAACACCGAGACAGCTTCTCGGACGTCTTCTTATTTCAACAATTCCCAACAACTCGAGAGGAAATGGACATGAGGCCAACGCCAATGGAAAGGTTATTAAATTATCTTTCCAAACGGACTTTGTATGCGACCAGGGCGTCCGTTTTGGTGCAGGTTGTTTCTGGACTCCAAAACGGACTCGAAGTCGACTTTGTTTGGGCCCCCAACTTGACATGGACGCCCTTGCTGGCCCTCCACGCCTCCAACCTCCTCCTTAACCATATTATCATCATCCCCATGGTTCCTAACAATAATTAACTCATTAGGTACTAATATATTCTCAAATATAAATAAAGAGATCATTAGGAACATGCTCACCCGGAAAATCAATTGTCGTGCTTCGGTTTTCACCCTAATTTTCATTCTTGAACCACGTATGTGCAGCGGAGGATTCTTGATTGTATCGGTGTGATGTCCTCATCATCCTCCCCTTCTTGAATTTGAGTCGTCCTCGACTCAAGCTCATCTCTTTCTTTCTTAATGTTTTTATTACATTGGCGTAGGAACGTGCTTACCTTATACCCAGCTTCAATGGTCATATCTAGAGCTTTCATGCTCTCATCACAACCAGCAGATCAAATCAACAACTAGGTCGATCCGAGGCAGCGCGAAAGGGTCTTTGGGGCAAGCCTTGTTAAGATCAGTATAATCAACGCACATTCTTAATTCTTTAGTATTCTTCTTCGATACAAGAACCGGATTGGCAAGCTAATCTGGATGATACACCTCCCTAATGAACTTAGCTGCTAATAATCTAGTAATCTCTTTCTTGATTGCCTCCTTGCGGTCTTGAGCAAACCTCCGGAGCTTCGCTTGATCGAGCTTCGCATCGAACGCACCAACGAGTGCATGATCAATCTTCTCCCTAGGGACACCCGGCATGTCGAAGGTTGTCATGCAAAGATATCCCTATTTTCCTGGAGGAAAAGAGTGAGCGCGCTTCCCTTTTTGTCCCCCAGTGTCGGACCCAATATGGGTGACCTTAGAGGGGTCTGTCTCATCAAGTTGAATAGTCTTGGAAGCGATCGCATCAGCCTTCACTTTCTCTTTTGCAATCTTCTTGGATGGAACTTCCTTTTCTAGTGGCGCCTGTGCCTCAAGGGCGCCGACCGCCTCTCCGATCTCTCGGCGTTCTTCTTCCGAATTGACGAGAGTTGCCAACTCCGTGCTATGTACTTCACAAGCATACGCGGTCTTGATATCATACCGGAACGATAAGACTCCGTTGGGCCCCGGCATCTTTAGCATCGATATCGGTAATTGGGGATGGCCATAAACTTAGCCAAGGCCGGTCTTCCTAGTATGGCATGATATGCTCGAATCAATATCAGCCATCCGGAAGATGATGTTCTTCCTTCTATAATTCTCTTTCGTCCCAAAAGTCACCGGTCGAGTAATCCGCCTCAGAGGATAATCTGTTTCGACCGGGTATTATACCCCGAAACGGTAAAACGCTATGATCCAAGTCTACCACGAGAGGCCGAGCTCCGGCGAGTTTTGGCAAAGAGTATATCTAGGCAGCTCTCTCCATCAATGAAAGTTCTCTTTAGGCGTACTTTATGGACGATAGGCGCCGGGATGAGCGGGTATTGACCAGCTTTTTGCAAGACCTCCGGATGAACGTGATCGGCACCTCCGACCATCGCAGATACTCGGGTTGCGGGAGCAACGGAATTAACCTCCCTGAATGCTAATTTCTGCTTAACCCGATTTTAATGGATGCCTTAGGCTATGGGTGTTAATCATCCGATTGATTGTAGGCCTTGGAGACTCGAATCTATGTGAGAATATAGGGAACAAGCTGGTCCGATCAACCAGGATTTTGCTTCTTAGTTAAAATTAACTAAGTACATTAAAGTTAAGACTGATTTAAGCGGTCCGTAACATCAATATGGGTATGAATCTTTAAGGGATATGCGGCATGACTAGTTCGACCGGTCTAAAAAATATGATCTTGGCAGGAATTGCTGAGAGGAATGTGATTTGATGGGAAATGATAAAGCATAGTCTCTCAAGAAAGACTCTTGCATTATTTGCGATCCTCAAATGATACAATAGTCGGGGCTATACCTAATTAGGTGCACCCGATCGGTGCACCGTGTTCAAGAGCGATCTGTAGAGATCTCGAGGAATGGAAAACAATGAAAATAGAAAGGAACGGTCTCGTAGAAATTGGGTATTGAAGAAAATAATGAAGAATCAACTAGTAGACTCTTGCATTATTTGAAAGGAGTTCAAATAATCCAAGAGTCGGGGCTATACCCAATTGGGTGCACCTAATCGATGCACCGGAAGGAAAATACTTTTGTTTTTGGCTACCTAATTAGGTGGTATGGAGGACAAAATACCGATTTTTTGTCTTTTTGAAGCATCTTAAAGAAAGAAGAAGTATTGCAGAAGATTAGAGTTCTTTTTAATTTTACCATGGAATTAGACCAACATGCAAAAGACTGGTCGGTCTTATTCAAGGTCAAATCAAAAATTACTCGGTGGTCTGTCGTCGTATACTTATCTTATGGGTATACGAGATGATAAAGGAATGGATAATTCGAGGTACGGTGACAAATCAATGAATATAAGACTGGCGGAGAGGGCCCACGAGTGGTCCCGACCGATATGGAATAACGGAAGATTTCATATACCGGTATGGAAATAAGGCGAGCATCAAGACCGACATATGATGACTTGAGCAACAAGTAAAGAAGCAATCCGTAGTCCGTTAGGACTCGAATAAATAAGGTAAGCTTAGAGATAGAGTTTCCGATTATGTAATCCATATAATCGATTAGGACTCTACATGTAACCCTAGCTCTCCCGAATATAAAAGGTGGATCGGGGAGCCACCGAAAACTCTCTCGATAACTTGCAATTAGCAATCTGCTAAAGGCAATACATAACATACAGGACGTAGGGTATTACTCTCATCGAGAGGCCTAAACCTGTCTAAAATCACGCGTCCTTGTGTGTTTTGTGTGTTGCACTATCGAATTCCACGCTCGTGAGGGACCGGGTAGTACTAGTGCCGAGTTTAAGACTCGACATTTGGCACTCCGGTAGGGGTCCCGGTGAGTTTCGGAGAATTCGATGGCCTCAAGATCCGCTTTGGGTACGACGGCGCCGCAACGACGACGACCGGTGCCGCGTGACGATGATCGGTGTCGCGGAGCAACGTCCGGTGCAGGGCGACAAGTGTTGTTGCAGGGTGAGGACAGCCGCCGCGACGACGACGATGACGAGAGGTATTGCACGACGACGAGCGGTGTCGCAAGACGACGATCGCCGCCGCGACGACGATGAGCGGTGTCACAAGACGACGACCGCTGCCCTGCGTAACGACGACCGGTGTCGCAGAGCAACGATCGGTGCAGGATGATGACCGCCGCGATGACGACGATGATGAGAGGTGTCGCAGGACGACGATCGTCGCCACGACAACAACGAGCGGTGTCCCAAGACGACGACCGTTGTCGCTGCGTAACGATGACCGGTGTGGCGGAGCGACGACCGGTGCAGGATGATGATCGCCGCCACGACGACGATGGCGACCGGTGCGATGATCGCCGTCATGTGACGACGAAGATCGATGCCGCCAAGCGATGACCGACGTCAGGACGATAATTTCAACAGCTTTCATCGTTCGTCAACTTTAACTTGGAGCACCGCTGCTGCTCGGGCGCGGTCTTGAGCATTAGCGCGGCTGCTAATCTTCGATTCGACCGGTCACGCCGTCATCAACAGATTTCATCGGTCGTCTACTTCAACTTAGTGCGTCGCTGCTGCCGGACGCGGTCTTGAGCATTAGCGCAACTGCTAATCTTCGGTTTCGACCGGTCGCACCGTCTTCAACAGCTTTCATCGGTCGTCTACATCAACTTGAAAGTGTCGCTGCTACTCGGACGCGGTCTTGAGTATTAGCGAGGTCGCTAATCTTCGATTTCAACCGATCGCGCCATCTTCAACAGACTTTCATCGGTCGTCTACTTCAACTTGGAGCGTCGCTGCTGCTCGGACGCGGTTTTGAGCATTAGCGATTGCTAATCTTCAATTTAGACCGATCGTGCCGTCTTCAACGGTTTTCATCGGTCGTCGACTTCAACTTCGAGCGCCGCTGCTGCTTGGACGCGATCTTGAGCATTAGCGCAGCTGCTAATCTTCAGTTTTGATCGATTGCGTGGCCTTCAACCATCTTCATCGGTCTTCAATTTCAATTTAGAGCGTTGTCTGCTGCATGGAGATGTTGTCTTGAGCTTAGCGCGATCGCCAAACTACTAATCGACAGAGCTACATCATCTTCGGTCCGGGCTCGGGGCTACATCCAATAAACCAGCTAAGTCGCTTTTACACTTAAGTTTTTGTGTTTAAACTTATATAATGCTATGCTCGTGTTAGCTTTTCGATCAAACTACTAATCGACAGAGCTACATCATCTTCGACCGGGCTCGGGGCTACGTCCAATAAACCAGCTAAGTCGCTTTTACACTTAAGTTTTTGTGTTTAAACTTATATAATGCTATGCTCGTGTTAGCTTTTCGATAATATGAAATATGTCAATCTTTGCCTATCTCGCTTCGTTATATTTATCTTGGAATCTTAATTTTAAATTAATATACCAAGCCACGGGACTCGCTATTTGAGAGCGGTCGGTTAATATATTGTGATCCTGAGTTCTAAGACCGATCATTTTTTCTATACGGCATGATTTTGTTAAGTAGACCGCCGCTATGAGCTATGCCCAATGCTGATTAGAGCCAGCGGTCATGTCATAGTTGGCTTGTGATGAATTAACCATGGTTGCTTGGTGACTTGATTGGTTGAAATAGGATGATAAAATTTAAGTTTTTTGAAGTTGGAGTGACCGGTTATTAAAGTTGAAATTACATTAGGCATATAATGATTAATCTGGACTCGCTGCAGTTTGCGCGAAAGGAGAAAATCTTATATGTCGAAGTAAGGAAAACATATAAATACTCGACCAAGAATCGGAAATAATTCGAGATTTGCAGTAAATAAAGCATTAGGATATTTATTTACATATAGTACATTTATATACTTCTTAAATTGTTTTTACGGATACAATGGACTAGGAATTAGGTCTCGGCACCGCTTGATGTATCGGTCCTACCGGTCTTGGGTGCAGCGACAGAGGAGAAGTCCACGTGATTTGGATAATCACGGGGCTGTTTTGCTAATTGTGATGACCGGTCCGAGTGTTTGACGCTCAGTCCGTTAAGAATTTTTAGCCCGGAATATATGATTTCTAGAGTGATTTATACAGCAAACCGATCAGGTAAAAGACTACGGTCTGACTGATTGGTTAATATTGATTTGCCTTAGGCCTTGGGTGTTAATCATTCGGCTGATAATAGGTGTGAAAAATTCGAGTTTAATGTGTGAATTTTGGCGATCGATTTGATCGATCAGGAATTTGGATTTGAGCGAAATTCGATAAGCGGAATATCGATTATAACCGATTTTAGCGGTCCGGTATCGATTCTTGATGCGAATCACTAGGAGTATGAGATTTGATACCGGTCCGGAGTGGTCGAAAAGTATGTTCTTGGCGGAAGATGTTAAGAGGTACTACTCCCTTACTAAATTGTTGTTGCCATTGACTTTTTTATTAAGTTTGACAATTTGTCTTATTCAAATAAAGTTTAACAAATGTCATATATTTTGTTGGAATATGATTTATCACTAAAGAAACTTAAAATGTAGCATATTACTTTTTGTATTTGAAGAAATTTTTCTGAATAAGACGAATGGTCAAACGCCACGAAAAAAGTCAATGACGACAACAATTTAGTAAAGGAGGGAGTATGCTACTGGTGGCCAAATCTGCTCGGAAAATCTTAAAAATAAGCAGACTCTCGGAGAAGACTCTTACGGATATTGAAATGATACGATTACTGAGAGGAATGGTCTACGTGATTTGAATAATCACGGGGGCTCTTTTGCAAATGTTTGAGCGGATCGAGGTATGGAGTGCCCAATCACGATGACATTGGAATATCGCATTGGATTATTTGAGGAAATTGAACAATGAGACTGGTTAGATTGAAGACAAATTAGGTCTTGCCCAACTAAGTATTGTGAAATTGGATGCCTTAGGCCCCGGGTGTTAATCATTCGGCTGATTATAGGCCTTGGAGACTCGAGTCGATATAACATAATTGGGAAACTGGTCTGATCAACCAGAATTTTGGTTCTTAGTGAAATTGCACTAAGCGGATTATGAGTTCAGGCTGATTTAGGCGGTCTGTTATGTCAAACTGGTGTAAATCTCCAGGAGATATGAAATTCGACCGGTATGACCGGTCTAGAAATATGTTCGATCGGAAATTGCTGAGAGGAATGTGATTTGATGGAATATAATAATGCATAGTCTCTCAAGAAAGACTCTTGCATTATTTGCGATTCTCAAATGATACAAGAGTCGGGGCTATACCCAACTGGGTGCACCTGACCGGCGTACTAGAAGGAAAATACTTTTTTTGCATACCTAATTAGGTGGTATGGAGGATAAAATATCAATTTTTTTAGCTTTTTGAAACCGTCTTGAAGAAAGAAGAAGTATTGCAGAAGATTGGAGTTCTTTTTAATTTAACATCGGAATTTGACCAACATGCGGAAGACTGGTCGGTCTTATTCAAGGTCAAATAAAAAATAACTCGAGGGCTGCTTGTCGTAGACTTACCTTACGGGTATTGTAACAACTCTAATAAAAGAAAGTGCATTTCATGGCATTAATCATCATGGCATCACACTGCATTTTTGAAACCATTTAATTGTTTTGTCAATAATGTACATAAACTGTCATTTTAAACTAAGCTGAATTAAGTTCTTAAAAAGATTGCAAATAAAAAAAACTTATTGTGTTTGACATTTTCTTTTGGTCAATCATAAGAATAAAAAATTTATAGAGTTTTCTCTGAAATTATTTTCCTTTGTGAAAATAACTACAAGAATTAATTAAAGCTTTAGTTGTATTTTAAACATGAATTTTTATTCTAGAAAATATTTTGAATTTGGACCTGGACCCAAAAAGAAAAATGTTTGAAATGTTTTTCCGAGCACCCCTAATTTTTGGTAAATTTTTGTGAGTCCTGAAAATGTGTTTTTCAATTAACCCGAAACCGAAGGGCCTTTTTGCAAAATGTTCGGACCAGGACCACGAGCCGGTCTCTCTCCTCTCCTTCTCTCTCGCATCGCTCGCCGCCGGCCCGGGATCTTCTCGGCCGCGCGCCGCTCACGCTAGCTGGCTGGTCGGCTGCCTGCATCACCATGCGCCCCGCGGATCGGACCCCCCCCCACCCCACCCCCTCTTCGCAGCTCCCTCCCTCTCTCTCTCGGTCTTCTCCACCACCGCCACCTCCCACACCTCTCCGGTCCAATGCCGGCAGGCCGCCACAGGCGTTCTTCACCCGAGCCAATGCCACCACGAGCTCCGCAACAACCAACTCCAGCTCTACATGATCATCAATCAAGACCAACCGCGAGTAGCTAGCCCGGTCGAGGAGTTTCTCCTCTGCGGGTCCTCACCGCCGTTCCTCCGCCACGCCACCAAATTCACGACCGGTGGTGAGCCATTTCTTCTTTTTCTTCTTCCTAATGGTGCGCAACTTGCTACTCTATGGCCTGGACCACTCACCCTTGAGTTTCCTCCCCAGGTCCGACGGAATTTGGCCGTCCTTCTAGAGCTTCATCCACCGCCGTCCGCACCTCGTCGGTGAGCACCCATCTCCGGCCATCGTCAAGGTCCTACGACCCCTTGTCGTTGTTGCGCATGTGTCGTAGATGCTTGCGGCAGGTTTTTCCCCAAATTTGGGTGACCGCGGCGAGCTCCGCACCTTGCCGGAGCTTTGCCATGCCCGCACCTCGCTGCCGGCGTAATTCCGGCAAAGCTCATATGAGTTCATCCTCACCAAGCACACTCGCCTCACCATGTAGAGCATTTAGGCAAGCTCGTGGCGAGCTTTGGACCACCGCGGGCCATCTCCGGTGATCTGCGCCGCCGTGCCCTAGCTGCCGTGGCGATGCCACACCGCGGGCCACACGCGTGGGATCGCGTGTGGCTACGCGGGATCCCGTGTGGCCCAACCCCGTGGCCTCGCGTGTGGCACATAGCCTTTTCCAATTTTCGAAAATTCGTAGAAAATTAAAGAGAAATCAGAAAAATGTGAAAACAATTTTGTTAGATTCAAAAAAATATTCTCTATCTGTTTATGAATTAAAATATCTATTTGGAGCATTTTAATTTCATAAGTATTAATTAAATGCATTCTTTGCTTAATAGAAGTTATTATTTTATGCTAACTATTATTTAATTTTAAGAAAAGAATTTGTTTAATAGAAGGGAGATACTGCAGATGAATGTTTTTATTAAAAATGTTTCCCAAAATTAACATAAACATCGTCATTTCACGTGATCATAGTTTACTATTTCATGTGTCATTGCATATCGATAATTAGTTATTAACTGTTAGTTAACAAACATGCCGATGATAGCATTACACGTCATATCATACGCATTCACCTAGGTTCCGACGTGATCGACGTTCCGTCCGAGGCAGAGACGAGGAGATGTGAACATTGACGTCGACCCAACCACCGAGGAAGCAAACACCGACGTGAATCGAGGCAAGGTCCGGTGCATCCTACCTATGTTTTAAAATCTTTTACTTTTATCACAGTAGTTAAGTTATGTTTGTGCACTAGGTGATAGGGAATGATTGACACCCTAGATGCATGAGTTAGGATTCCGTTTATTCGTGCTATACTTGGTACAGGTAGCTCAATAGAAAGCTAGGCTTAATTCATAGTAGCAACGGTAGTGAATTTAGGTGATCTTAAAGCATGGAGGCTTTAAGTATTTGATGTTGTTGTCGTTAAGTTGAATCGAGTGTTAATGAAATTGAGACCGGACGAGCCATGTAGGAGAAAGGGCAAGACGGGGTCGAGGTCTTGCAAGGTGATAGCCCCGTCCGTGTCGGTCAAGGACCATATCGTTGTCGGCTTAGTTGAACAAGTTTGAACGTACCGTACTACATACTGGTGTAATGGGCCCGAGTAAACTAATGTACCCTACCAGCCCGAGGGATGCGTCGTAGCCAACTCTCTAGTGCTTGGCTGTTAGTGAGATCGGAGTCTCACGGGAGGGAAATGGGTCGCCCACGGAGGAAGTCGTGGGGTCGCCATATTCCGGGGAGTTTGGAAACGGCTAGTCTGCTGCCAGGTGTTGGCGGGAAAGGTTGTCGTATACGACCAGTGGGGTGCGTATACGTCGTGTAGTCGGATTTTGCCAGCTGGTATAAAAATCGATTCGAATCGCTGTCCCTCGCGATAATGAGTACCGCTTGTTTAGCTCGTCGCATCGTAGTTAATCAAGTGAAAGATGAAGGAAAGAGGAGGCATAACTATTGATCGGAGATAATCTTTTCTTGCAAACTGGATTGCAGTAGTTGTAGGCTGCAAACATTGGTTTCTAATAAACTTAATTTTGAGCTAAAACTCGAAAGTAAGGATCCACTGTTAGTGCTGTTTTTGCAAGTTGAGTCAACTCCACAGCCATAAAGCCTTTGCATACTAGGCGTCGGCCTTAGCGTGCTCGTTGACGGGTCGGTCTTGTTGAGTATTAGATTACTCGGGGTTTGTTCGTTATGTTTTCAGGACATGAGTCGTACTATCACGACTCATACGGTAGCTTTCCGGAGGAGGAGCGAGTGCCCGAGGGTGGTTCCCTCCGGTGGGAACGGATCCCGACACCGTGAAGAATGAGGATCGTGGTGTACGACGGGCTCGGTATATCACGTTAATCGTACGAGTAGTCTTTTGTTGTAAAAAATAATAAGTTTCCGCTGCCGGACTCGTAATGTTCTAAACTTCGGTTTTGTATTAAGCTTCCGCTGTAAAATGTTTGTATTTTGAAAACCTAGTTGTATTATACCATGATGTATATATTCGGCTTGTATGAGATGATGAACTGTTGTAACTCGCTTCGACGAGTGTCCCCCTGTACCGATTCCTGGGTGTCCCGGAAGGGATGTCACATGTATACATTGATCGGAAGAATGATTAGTCAAGGATATGGTGGCATATTGAAGACATAAGACCGGTCGCATAGGCCCACGAGTGGTGTCCAACCGGTATAGGATTCCAGAAGGTTCCATAAGACCGGTATGGAAACAGAGGCGGACAACAAGACTGGATTAATCCCTAAGGAAAGTACAAGACCAGCCGAGTAGGACTACGAATTGATAAGGAAGCTTAGAGATAGAGTTTCTAAGTACGTATATCTTGTAACCGACTAGGATTCTGCATGTAACCTTGCCTCCCTGGACATATAAGGCGGGGCGGGGACCCCTAGAAAGACATATTCTTACAAGTTCCTACGATCCGACAACTCGCAATTAGCAATCTGCTAAAGGCAATACATAACACACGAGACGTAGGGTATTACTCTCCATCGAGAGGCATGAACCTGTCTAAAATCACGTGTTCTTGTGTGCTCTATGTGTTGCATCATCGAATTCCACGCTCGCGAGGGACCGGGTAGTACTAGTGCCGAGTTTAATACTCGACAAGGGTGCTACCTTGAATGCAAACGAAGCAAACGGTCTCAGCAAGAAACATTCTTTATTCTTATGATTCCCAGTGTGAATCATGCAAGGTCCTTCCAGTAGGGCTTCGTAACACCCCGTGTCACAAATTCATGACTATACTGTGCTAAAGAATAAATTGCATGTGCAAAAGAATAATCATTTGGTCATTACACATAAAATGATGTATTAGAGTTTTGTTAGAGTTTCTATTGCCCAAAACCCTAGCAAATGAGATTCCCAACATTTCCTATGGTGGTAACCCCAAATTTTTGCACCATCTGGTAGAGCACATCAAGCTAAGATTTTAGGGTATTTTTCCTGAATTTTTAGAGTGGCACAAATTCCTAGAAAAATCATAACCCAAAGCAAAACAGCACTTGTACAGGAATTTTTACAAAATTTTACAAGCAGAATTTGAACTTTTGTCTATAACAAAAGTTGCTCCTCATAATACCCTGAATCCCCAGAAAAATTGGTGTGCGAAATTTCCAGGTGAAATGAAGTTTATGAGCCAAACCAGAACCAGCCGCTCGGTGGCAAAATTGTAATTTGGGGAAACCTACGGACAACGGGGAACGAACAGGAGCTCGGGGCCACCGCCAGGGAGTGCTCGCGCGTTCGTGCCCATCCCGGCCAGACGCGGCATTCGCAGTAAGTCTATCAGTCCGGACTTAGCTAAACGAACGGCTGAGAAATTGCTAAGCTTAAGTTTGCTCTTTTTCTTTGCTGTTATGGTGAAATATTTTTCACATTTACATGGTACATTTAAGCATGTCATAATCATGTTTAAATTTTGGGCAAGAACAGTCATCTGTCATGTATAATTTCTTGTATAAATTTCACATAAATTGACAATGATGCTAAATATTTAGAGAAGTGGTGAGAGCTTCACACTAAGACATGAACATCAAGCCTTTGCATAATTAATTAATGAATACCAGATTGGTAATAAACTATACCAGGAGATGTAAGTAAATAACTTAATCCAAGATTGGATCTTATAATTATTAACGTATAACCACAAGTGCTATACATCATCATATGGCTACACTTAGTCATATAGATATTTCATTCCTCTCATATCAATAATGAAGCCTACCCTAGCTTCCTGATCTTAAAAATCAGCTTGTATAATTATACTAAATAATGTAAGCTTATTATAATTAGAAGGTTGTCCCCATGAAATAAACCATTCGTATCGTCATCGAGACCATGTCATCACGTTCCGTGGACATGTTTAATTTATGCAAACATTTCGTTACATTGTATTATTGAGAAAGTTCCATGAACTATATAATTATGATTTCACCCATTGCTCATACACTGCATGTGCATTCATATAGGAACCCCGATCGGAGCTGAAGATCAAATAGGGCACCAGCTTGAAGTGAGCGAATTTGATTGTGCTAACTGCGAACCCAACCAAGGCAAGCCCGGAGCATAACCTATGTTTCTAAATTTCTATTTTATTTCATATATGTCTATGGATGTATTGTGCATTTACGTTCAAGAGTTGCTCGGAACTTAGTTGCATTAGATTCTTGTTCCCGTGGTTTTGGTTTGGTATAATCCTGATCGCTAGTTGCTATGCTTGAATGATTTATCGGTAGCAACACCGAGTGATTTGGAGATCACCCGGTCTAGGGATTAAATTTTGGTTACCCTCACATGATTAATTGGAGACCGTACGGGGAAGTCATGTGTAGGATGCGGTGACAAGGTTGGCCCTTGTGCGCCATAGCCCCGTACGTGTCGATCAAGGACCGTTCGTTGTGACTCCGCGAGCAAGTATTGAGTTGTGTACCAAATGCATACCTTCGTATGGGAGTTGGTAAACCGATGTAACTTGAGAGTCGTAGCTCCACCCTTTGTGCAAAGTGTTGGTCACGGTGGATGCACGGGTTTGTGAGTAGATGGAGGGTGTGTTATTACCCTTGGACCCGACGCTACTCGTGGTTGCATGTGGAATGCACACTCGGAGGGCGGACCCGGCTCATATCTATGATAATCTTGTGAAAGGTGGCCATACATGTTCTTAAATGATGTGTATGTCGTGCATTTGGGTTTCCCCTACGGGGTGTAAATCGATATATATCACCGTCCCTCGCGGTGATGAGTACCACTTGTCTCGAGCAGATCGCCTCGTCGTAATCATATGGAATATGATGATGAACTTGTTGTTTTTGAAATATAATTTCCATGTATTGCAACCATGCTTGTTAGCTTGCTTACTAAATTTACGATTTTGTTTCTACCCTCTTAATTTGTCTAAAATATGAGATAGACAAAATATATAAGTGCTGTTTCTGCAAATTCCAGCAAGCCAAGTCAAGCCCCCTGCATGTTAGGGTCGGTTCTTAGAACCACTTTTGACGGGTAAGCCTTGCGGAGTATATTAGATACTCGGGGTTTGCGTTTAAATTCATTTTTAGGATTCCCGCAGCCCGATTATCTGTGATCGCTGCGGGAAGTATGTGTGTCAAGGTGAGGAACCCCAGGAGTGGACCGTGGAGTGGGTTCCCGCTTCACCAACTCAAGAGTGAGGCCACGCCGTATGGGCTGGTGTGGTTCTCCTAGCTAAACTATATATATGTATCGTCGAGATGTTTACGCTTCCGCACAAATGTTTATTAAGTATTGTAAACAAAATATTTCACTCTATGTATTGTAATCTGAAATCTGAATCATGGATTGTAATAATCGAGTTATTAAATATGAAAGTTGCTACTCAAGCACCTTCCCATGTAATGTAATTGGTGAACGTATCCTTCTTGTATGTGCAATGTACGTTCGCTTCGCCGAATGTCTTCCGATACGATCCTGTTGGACAATCCCTCTCGCCTTGCGAGGTAGGAGTGTCATAGCTTCAAACGAGACTCGTTCTCTTGGTCCTCTCTTAGGTGGTGCAGGCCGGTCTCCTCCATGAGACCGGTCAACAGCCGCAACAAGGTTATCGGCCTTGCACTTGTTGTTCTTGGATCCAGATCGGTTCCCATGGTTGTGCTTCAGCTCCTTCCCTTTGTTTCCGCGCAAATTGACCACGTTCGATTCTCCAACAAGCATAATCGTCCGCTATCCTGAAGCACTCGACGTCGTCATGGTAAGATTTTGGTTACGGCTACCGATCTTGTGCACCAATGCTTCACTTCGGATGCCGGCTTAGAACGCGGCAATTATCTATTGATCGGGAACATTGGGAATTAAGGCCTTCTTGCTGCAAAAATGCCCGATGAAGTCCGTAAGCGTCTCATCGGGCTTCGCGTCGGCTCTGTTGAGATCGAAGTAGTTTCCTGGCTTTTCACAAGTCGTTTAAAAATTCTCAACGAACTTTTTAGTAAGATCGCCCCAAGAGGAAATGGATTTATCGGGTAGAAATTGTAACCACAAGCGTCCAGCCTGCTCCATGCACGTGGGAATATAGTTTGCCGACACAAAAGTGTCTCCTCCTGCCGACCGGATGGCCATTGTGTACATACGGAGCCATTCAGCAGGGGGAGCTTTGCCATCATATTTGTTGATAGCCCCGGGCTTAAATCCCCTAGGATACTTACAAATGCGCGAGATCATGCGTGAACGCTAGGATTACGGAACATTCGTCGGCTTCTAGACCGGTCCACACCGGTGATGGCGAACGACGTTTGTAGTGTCGATAATTACGATCCCTATCATCATTAGAGTTGTCATAGTAACGATCATCCCGGTTTCTAGCTCCGGAACCGCCTTGGCGATCATTGTTGCCTTGTTCGGAGGAGGCGATGGAGGAGACGGAGGAGGAGGCGAAGACGCCACTTGACGATAATTGTTATCTTGCCGAGGCTTCTCGTCTCTGTTCCTATAGTCACGTCCCCATCGATCTCTATGGTCACGATGATCATCTCTTCTAGGCCGATCATCACAATGAGCGGAGCGGTTGCCACACCCTCGATAATCATTGCGCCGACGATTATCGACCGGAGGCGGCGCCGAAGTAGCCGGCCTTAGGCCTAGTCGAACCGATTGTCTGGCGAGGGAGGTGGAACGGGATACTCTAGACGGTCATTTACATGACCAGTCTGCCGTCACTCATCTTCTTCTTGTCTCTGCCATTCTTCCACTCTTTCGCATAACGATCAATAAGCCCGTTACGAGCGTCACGATTTCCATTGATCGGTATGCGCAAATCTTGATCGGGAGCACGCTCGTGCTTATCCGCGATCGGGGTGTGTCGACGTCCGATTCTCCCTCCGGAAGAAGCTCCTTCGGACCAGCCCTCACGTACTTGGTCCGAGTGCGAATGAGAGCGATCGGAAGATTCAGCTCTGTCTTGCACAAGCTGTTTGGTTTGCAAAGCAGCCGCGTCTACCAAACTCAAAGCATGTTGTAATCCCGGTGTCAAATTAAACACTTCCTCCGGAATAGTCTCCGAGTCTACTTCACCCCTACATGTTATGGACCGATGATGTGAAGACTCATGCACCGTTCAATTCAACCTCCATGGAGCCCATATTCAAGGCCCTACTCGGAAGAGTGATGATTTCTGCCGCTACGACATCCACGTCGGTTATTATAACCCGGTGAATTGTCTTCCACATCCCTGGATTGCTCCGGTAAAGGTCCGGTAGTGGGCGGAGCCGTAGCGGGAACACCATCTCCATCCTGGCCGGTGCCAACGACGTTTGCGTGAGGAGGTGGGCCTTCCCCATCCGTCCCATCCGCTTTACGCCGTCAACGGTCCTCTTCGTCTCTCACCATCCTAGCCTTCTCGGCGGCAATTTCCTCGGGGTGAGTTCTTGGACAATTGGGCCGATCATGAATGCTTGGAAGAAGGTCGGAGGCCCTTCCTCGAAGTTGTTATCAAGCTCAAGAGAGCTGCTTATTGCCACGGACCGGGTACCGGTTTAAATCGTAAGCGGTCGATGGTTCGCGCTACAGCTGCGTCGGTCCCGCTAAGTTTCATGCATGGAATTTCGATCGTGTCCGGTCATCGCGCTCGAAGCTGCGGCCGGATCGCGACTCGGATTCGTCAAGCGTAGCTTTCGGTGGAATCAGCTTCGAAGTCGAGGGACCCAAAGCGGATCATGAAGCCGGGCGCGAAGTCGACGTCGAACGAAGAGACCATCGAACTCGCTGTAAACTCGTCGGGACCCCTACCGGCGCGCCAAATGTCGAGTCTTAAACTCGGTACTAGAACTACCCGGTCCCTCACGAGCGTGGAATTCGATGGTGCAACACACGAAACACACAAGAACACGCGATTTTATAGAGCTTCAAGCCTCTCGATGGAGAGTAATACCCTACGTCCTGTGTGTTATGTATTGCCTTTAGCAGATTGTTAATTGCGAGTTGTTAGAGAGTTTTTGGGGGTCCTCGCTCCGCCTTATATATCCGGGGAGCTAGGGTTACATGCGAGTCCTAGTCGATTACATGGATTACATATTCGGAAGCTCTATCTCTAAGCTTTCCTTATTGATTCAAAGTCCTAACGGACTATGAATTGCTCCTTTATTTGTTAATCAAGTCATGGTACGTCGGTCTTTACGCCCGCCTTATTTCCATACCGGTATATGGAATCTTCTGTTATTCCATACTGGTCGGACACCACTTTGTGGGCCCTCTACGCCAGTCTTATCTTCGTTGATTTGTCACCATATCTCTAATTATCCGTTCCTTTAACATCTGTATACCCATAAGGTAAGTATACGACAAGGAGGAGTGCTTGGGTGAGTTTGGGTTGTCTTTGAGTGTGTTGAAGTTGCCAACCGGCCAAAGGAGCGAGAAGCCTCGTTTTATAGCCGGGGCACCAAAAAGAGCCATTGGGCTCGATCCGAGTCGAATTTTGTTGGACTGGGTCGGATATTGTAGGAATCAATGATGGTTTCTTCTCCGGAGTCCGACTAAAAAATCCAACGAAGTCGGAATATTGTCCGGTTAAAATAGGCGATCGGATATTGTCCAACGGAGTCGGGCATTATCCGGCTCCTAGGGTTTCGGGAGGTGCGCAGGCCTCCGGAGTCCGAGTGAAACATTCGAGAGGGGTTTGGATTTTATGGCGATCGAACATTGTCGGACTCCACGAGTTGCTGAAGTTGTTTTGAAGGTTTTGTCCCGGAGTCTGTTGCACCAACGCTATTGTGAAGAATGTTGGTATATTAGTGAACCATACCGAGACCGAGGCTGAATGGTTGCTTTGCGAATGACTCGAAGCTAAAAAGGAAGGTGCAACTGCCCTCCTCAAAGAGGTTGATTGACTAAAGAAGAAGTCGGAAGATGCTGATGTCAAGTCGGAGAAGGCCAAATAGGAGGTGGAGCAGTTTAAGAAGCAACATGAAGAGAACAATGCTCTCCTATGGAAAATCCTCCTCTTGAATTGTGTTGGTAACTCCTCTCAACCTACTCCTACTGGTCTGCGATAAGGTCCTGGAAACAATGGTGTCTTGATGTGTTGTGGTGTTGATTCTATGAAACAGTGGGTCCGTATGATGTGGTCATTGTGGTGCTATCTATGAAACAATGGTGTCCGAAACTCGTTTTTGATTTTGTGATAGTGTGATTTATGCATCTGAAACAGAAATGTTGTGTTTTCTTGTTGTGAGTTTGTACAGTTGGTTCTGTGATTCTAGCAATAAATAAATGATTCTGCGATATCACAATCCAATGTACGCACGACATGTAGCGAACCGAGATACTAAAACGTGGTGTGTCGTGACATAGACGCGTGGTCTAGTGAGAGCCCGATGTCTGGACCAATGAGAGCCTCACACATGCTCCAATGGAAGCCCGCCAAGTGGGTCAATGGGAGCACAACATGTGGTCCAATGGGAGTGAGACACGTGGCCCAATGGGAGTGCAACATGTGATCCAATGAGACCGCAACACGTGGTCCAATAAGAGCACGACACATGGTCCAATGAGAGCCCGACACGTGGTCCAATGTGATCCCGACACGTGGTCCAATGAGACCCTAACACGTGTTCCAATGAGACCACGACACGTGGTCCAATAGGAGAGGGACACGTGGGCAAATTAGAGTCGGACATGTAGCCCAATGAGAGCTAGACACGTGGTCCAATGAGAGCCAGGCACATGGTCCAGTGGAAGCCCGACACTTGGTCCAATGAGATCCTAACACGTGGCCTGCCACATCATTCTATCTTGTCATCTACCAGCAAGGCCATCTCCATGTCATCTGCGGTGTCATCTACCAGCGTGACTAGAGCCACGTAGGATAGCCATTTCATAGCCACGTCCGCAAATGAGTTCTCGTGACACGGGCCTATTTCATCATAGAACACACTACATCTATGATGAAGCTCACAATTCGTCACAAGGAATCAACGCCGACGCCCCATTTTTGACGAATTGAATTTTATCAAATTTGTCACGGAACATTCCCTGTGATGAATATTGGCTCTACTGTGACGAAAATGAAATGTCATATGTCTCGCGTTTCTACTAGTGGTAATGGGCATACGGAATTTACTCTTCACTGTTATATCATTCAGTTTGCAGTAGTCAACAGAGAACCGCCAACTATTGTCTTTCTTCTTTATAAGCAAGACCGAGGGAGCAAAAGGGCTCATACTTCCGACAATGGTCACGACCTCAAGCATTTTTTTCACCTGGCGCTCAATTTCATCTTCTATTGTGGAGAATATATGTAAGGTCTTGAATTCATAGGTGTTGAGCCGGATAATAAGTGTATCTCATGGTCAAATTCTCTATGTGGTGATAGTGATGATGGTTTCACAAACAGTCTAGAATATTCATCCAATAGACTTTGCACTAGTGGAGGAAGTGGAGGTGTAGTTATCTTCTTAAGTGAGTAACACAACAGCCCAAATTTCATTGTCTTCATCCCATTTTAGAAGCTAAGTGACAGAAACTTCGGAATTGATCGGTTATACCTTGCAATATGACTGTTGAGCCTTCGTACTAAAACTCGACTCACTTTTGAGCAAACTCACTGAAGATGCAACTAGGCCCCGTAGTGGGTTTTGGTGATAAATGACAAAGAATTAAAAACTCTAACGTGTTATTGAGTGTATGTGCAGGATATCAAATGGAACATACCCACAACGTGAGAAAGTAAACCCCTCAATTAAAAAGTGATCGAAGTACTCAAAATCTAGAGCCTCAAGTTTAGTTTTGTAGCTTTTTGAGTATAGGTGTGCCAAACTATTAAGAGGGGTGAAACGATCTTACGTGCAGGAAAGAATGTGCTCTAGCTACCTTCAATCAACTTGGAACCCAATTACCAAAATCCAATGATCAAAAAGCCAACCTAATTCCCCTTTAGATCGCTCGGACGGAAGTTCCGTCGTGGCTGACGGAAGTTCCGTCGGTTCCAGAGAGTTCGGCACGGAAGTGCTAAACCGGACGGAAGTATCGTCCTGGAACCTTCCCGGTTCAAATATCCACCGATGGAAGTTCCATCGTGTCCGACGGAAGTTCCATCAATTCTAGAGAGTTTGGGACGGAAGTTCCGTCCCGGCTTCTTTCGCCTTTGATTCTATGGGGTGACGGAAGATCCATCACCAACGGAAGTTCCGTCAAGGCCAATAATTGACCTAGCAACGGCTCTTTGAGAGCCCACACTATATATAGCTTTGACTTACCGCGTGAGCAAAGTTGTCGGTGCTTTTTGAACTCACAAATCTTGCTCAAGCTCTCCCTCTCACTCCGATCCATTCCCTTTGAGATCTAAGGCCATTTGAGAGAGCTCCCATCTTGATTCCAAGCTTGGTAGCATCAACCCAACCTAGAGCACATCTTTCCTTAGCAACTAATCTCGTTTTCACTTGTTGCTCTTGGATATTCTTTCTCCTAGATTGGCTAGGTGTCACCCTAGAGCTCCCAAGCTTGTGGTGAGCCTTGGGAAGTTTGTGAAGGTTGTAATTCGCCTCCGTAAGGAAAAGAATCGAAGAAAGAAGAAGAAAACCAAGTTCGACCTTTGTGGTCACTTGGGAGGATTAGGGTTGAAAGAAACCCGGCTCTTTGTGAGCTCCTCAACGGAGACGTAGGAACCTCTTTGTGAGGGGTCCGAACTTCGGTGAAAAATCGTCGTGCCTCTCTTCTTCGTTTTTGTTGTGTGCTTGTTTGTTTTCCTCCCGGGTGTTTCATCACCCGATCTACTTGTGTGTTGTGTGTCTATTAAATTCCTGCAGATACAACACTCTCAAGGCAAGATGAAAAGTTTCCATTCAAGTGGAATAGTGAGATTCCCTCTCTTTGTCAATCCCTAGCACTTTCCTCTCCCCATCCCGACGGAAGTTCCGTCGGTGGCGAAATTGACCGTTTTGTTTTAAGTGTTGTGTTTTTCAGGTTTTTATTTAGATTGCCTAGTCACCCCCCCCCCCTCTAGGCAACTTTCACTCACAATTCATCGACCCTCTTTGCTCTAGCCAGTCCATGCACATGAATTACATCATAACTCCCAAGTTGAAGCACTTTTATATCATGATGGAAAGTACTATTTGGCACCCACCACGTGAAGTCCTTAACCTTAGCAAGACAAGGCACAACATCTCCATTGGCCACTTTAACGACTCTTGATTGGATGGATGATTGTTCACAACCTAGCCTTTCAACAAAGGACTGGTCAATAAAACTATGGGAACTTCCAGAGTTTAACAATATTATCATAAACCGATTCTTCGCCTTAGCTATGAATCCGATGGTGTTGGGCTTATCTGTCCCTCGATATGGCATTCAGAGAAACAATGCATATTTGAGTCCTCCGAACTAGTTGAACTAACCCCACCATATTAAGAATATCATCGGATAAAATCTCTTGTGTTTCACAAACTTGAATGGCATTAGCTTGAGCTTGAACAGTGTTGCACTTGTGCCTTTGGACATATTTATCACCACATTTGTAACAAAAATTGTTGGCCTTTGTGAATGCATGAAGTTGCTTCGCTTTCCACAACTCTCCTGGTTGCAGATTAGGCATAGACTTTGTGTGTTTTGTTCGGACATTGAAACCCCTTTGTTCTCTCGGCAGAATATCTACC
Source organism: Chloris gayana (assembly GCA_031894775.1). Lineage (NCBI taxonomy): Eukaryota > Viridiplantae > Streptophyta > Magnoliopsida > Poales > Poaceae > Chloris > Chloris gayana. The sequence goes on along the minus strand of JAUNZO010003803.1, from coordinate 894,471 downwards.
AGTGAACTTCCTTTTGCACTCCACAACAGCCTCTCCGCACAAGAGCCATTTCTGCTGCCTTAGCCACTATATCGGAAATTGCATTTCTGCCACTCCTCGCACCTCTTCCTTAAGATCTAGTATGAATTGAGTAACCAAGAAAGTCTCACTCAAATTATTGTCATACAAGCGAATGTGGTAGATGAGCTGCTCCAATCGACGTTTGTACTCATCCATTGATGTCATTTGTCCCGATAGACAACAGTTCATACAACTTGTTTTTGTGTGTATTCATCTCAAATTCACCCAACACGAAGCTTTGAATAGGTCTCAATCATGGTAAGTATTCAATAGCTTGAAATACTAGTACCAATGAGTCGTGCTATTAGTCATGTGCATAGTAGTAGCCTGAACCTTAAGTTGTGTGGGATCTGATATAGATTGAAGAACGCCCGACATTTATCCAACCAAATCCTAACATTTGTGCCATCAAACTTAGGAAAATCCAATTTAGGCATCCAAGGCTAATGAGAACTAGAATCTCCGGGTGATGAACTCATGATATTAGGATGCATAGCGGTGATGAATGAAATAGATATCACCCGAGGGGTTGCAGCAGGAAAGTTCACGAATGATGTTGCGGTCGAGGCGTGAGGCGAAACAGGTTGGGATGCTTCGACCCCATGATTCCGGTCGTATCACGCGACGGGGTCGTCTAAGGTGGAGGTCGGTGTTGCTTCGGTGACGGTGGCGGTGGCGGTGGTGGTGTGACCGCCTTCGCTAGCTGAGCTTGATGTTTGGACCTACCCGAGCGACTCCATGGACAGATCCACTTTGGTGCGCAACATCTCCATGGAGAAAGGTTGTTCCCCGAGCCTTGTGATGAGCTCATCCAGCTTCTTCATCACCCTGTCTTCAAAGGTCTCGATGACTCCTGTCATCCGTGTCATGATAGTGGGGTTCTTCGGTGGTGCCATGGTGATCTCACCTCAAGTTGAGCAACCCTAGGTTGGGCTTACAGAGACCAAGCTCCGCAAATTTTGCGTTGCCCGATCTCAACCTACCAACTAGCGGAATTTTACTTGCTCGGACCAAAGGGGTTCGGATCCGGTGCCACAGGCCATCCGAATCAAGTGCTCGATACCAATTGTCGTGGCGCGAGGACCGCCGAAGATACAGGTGGTCGGAGTTGGCCGGAATCATGGAGTAGGGGCATAGTTGAGACCTCATGGGTGATGAGAACAAAGGAAGGAGAAGACGTGTAGATGGGGTTTGATTACTTCATTTTTCGATGCCAATTCTCCATACACACTAAGGCTTTATGCCCAATCACTCACATACTCGGGCCACAACCAAGACTTAACATACGTTACATGGCTTAAGGCCCAACACGAAGGCTCACGAGGCTCAAATAACAACATACTAGTTCTTCCTCTTCTTCTTTTCAGCTTCCATGCCCATAGCCGCCAACACAATGGTGATAAAGACCGAAGGCAATAGCTTTTCATAAATATATTTGATTGTTTTCTTTTACTAGTATCACTATGATTGATTTGCTCTCCGATATGTTAATGTGACCAGTTTAATTAGTTGGGCAGCTTTTCTTATGTTTAGGAAAACTTCTTATATGTCGGCAATCCATTGTGTGACTAAATTCCAGAATCAAACATGTTATTTATTGATGAGGTAAATAGGTAACTAACTCGCTTTCATATAATCTACTGATTTTTGAACAGGTCTATTCTAAGCTATCCACCTAATAGCATGAAAAAATCCATTGAATTTCACTAGTTAAATCCCAAATCCTTTTTATGCCACTATGAGGAATTGAGGATTGCGATGGATCCCATATGTTGAAATATATAGATGACATATTATAGAAATATAAGGATATCTAATGGCATGTCATGAGCCTAGTTAGTCCTTTCCAAATGGGCCTTCTAGTACATTTTGGCGTGCTTGGGTCATGGCACATGACACGTAATGAGACATCTGTGTGTCAAGCTGGCCCAACGGGCATGGTGGCCCCACTACATAGCCCGTTTGGCCCAATAACATGAATAAATGCAATATATGGGGTAAAATAAATGAGGTCGGATTAGAACATAGCACCTAATTAGAACATAGCACTACATCAAATTACCCACCTGTTTTCTATGAGAAATCGAAGTGTACTTATAACTTCAACATGCTATTACCCGGCCTCCTCATATACATGTTATGCTATTGCCGCCCATCGGGCCGAGCCCTCAGCCTAAGCATGGCACTAGGCCTCGTGCTAGGCTATCTCGAGCGTGAATCAAATTGTTTCATGCCGGACTTGAGTCCGGCCATTTTTTCAAGCTTCGGACCGACACGATTGTCCCATCCCATTTAGACAGAACTAAGCCTAGTATCGTTCTCGCGATTTTTCATTTAAGCCCACAATGAGAAGGTCATGCAAACCAGAATGCATGTAAGATTCTTCTAATTGCTCAACTATTCATGTTTTCAGCTTGTGTATGCTTTAATTTTCTCCGAATTGGTCAACAAGCTGGTTATGACAAATCATATTAAAACTTAAAAATGTTTGTTGACAATTATAAGATGTCATCTTAAAACTTAGAAATGTTTGTTGACAATTATAAGATGCCTAGTAGGATTGGCAATGTAAGTCATTTGACTACACTAGTGAGATGTGTATAAGACAGGAGATGCAAACATAAAGCTAATGTGGTCGTGTTGAGTTAAAAGTTTTGATTTACTATAATATGGTACAGATTTATAACTACGTAAATGGCGAATCGTGTTGACTACAACAGTGTCCTCTTCAATTTGAGAAGCGTCAAAAGCAAAGAGGGGCCATGTGACAATGCTTGAATACACATGGGATGATATTGTAAGAAGAATGTATTTCTTATGGCGGTCACCCTTTATTTCCCCCTTCGTGATGATTCAATCAAATATGTTCATACACTGTTGTCATTCCATTGTGACTTGTGTTTCCATGCCATTACCTTAAATAAGCATATGGACGAATTTCATTTGTTGATTTTAGTATTTTAACACTGGATAATATGTCTTTGGCTGTTTTGAAACATGGATTCTTTATATATTTCTAATGCTCCCTTTGGAATGTAGGATAGTAAAAACAAAGGAATAGGAAAAATGTAGGAATTGAGTTAGGATGTTTTTGAAATCCTATGGAAATGGAAAACATGGGAATTAGGATGAATATTCCTTTGGTAGGCTCATAGGAAAAATAAAGGAACCAATAGGTTTCTCTTACTTGAGAGGAGAAACAAAGGAAAGAAAAAAGAGGTCTAATCTCTTGCTTTGTTTCCTCCAAAATCAGCATAGGAACACATTCCTATGGAAACTATCCTTTGGTTTCCCTACGAGCCAAATGATCATGTAGGAAAATCCTTTACAATTCATATCCTCTAAATTTCCTTTGTCTTTCCTTCAATCCAAAGGGACTGTAAAACTTATAATAATTTGGATGTTTGATGCTACAAGATGTGTTAATCGATGTTCTCTCTTCCTCTTTCATGCTTCCGGCAATGTCGGGAGAGGAAACAAGACCAAAGATGAGAGAAGAGGAAGGACAAGAGATCTTGAAATGATTTGAATGTGATTCTAACTTTTCAAGATCCACTATATAAAAGTGGGGTAAAAAGATGGTTGTTCACCTGAATGTTTAGTTGTTTGTGGATGTAAAGAGTAAAGGTGATTCATTCATCGACCCGTTTTAAAAACCATCTCAATAAACACACAAATAAAGTAGTTTTCTTTTTTATCGCTTTCATATCACCTTCCTCGCGCACATTTATTTTGGGCATGGGACATCAAACAAGGTTCGATAGTCGTCTAGTTGGGCCATTTGTTAGGACTAATGCTATAGTTGAAGACACTATTGCTGAGCTCTGAATTAACCATCCAAATCAAGCTGAGTTACATTTGACGAACTAGGATATTATCATTTTATTGAGCATTCAGTTAATTACTCCGTAATAGTTGGATAAGACCTCGCCTAACATCACCCATATGCACTTGTGGAATTCTGAAGTCTTGTTTCCAGTTCTTCGCATAGCTCCACTCAAAAGGGCAAAAAGAAAACCATTACGAGTAATCCACCGCTCCGCTTTCTCTTCACCTCCCCGGCCCATCGAACCCTAGCTAGGTCTCCGCCGCCGCCGCCCTCGGGGCCCCTCCTCCGCTCCCTTCGGCGCTCGCACCGGCTGTGAGAAGGAGAGGGAAGGCCCCCATCCTTCTCTAGCTTAGGTTTAGTTAAGTCTATGAGGTATTCCAAGTGGGCGATATGCCACATCTCCCTCATGCTCCAAGCCGCCATGGCCGTCGGCTGTCGAGCTCCGGCTCACCGTCGGCGGGACCCTTCCCTCTCGATTGCCCGGAGCTACATGTGAGTAGAAATAATGTAGATCTAGGTTTTCCCCTACCCTGCTACGCTCCCGCCTCCGTCGCGCCACGGCCTCCTCGGGCTCCTTTGTCGCCGCCATCCCGGGCCACCCGGCCTCCATCGTGCCGAGCCATCCCGCCGCCGCCTCCCTAGGACCCCTTACCGGCTTCACCCCGTCGGGACCGGTTCCGTCGCCACTCCGCCGGATCCGCACCCTCCGGTGCCGGATCCGAGGCGGTTGGCACGGGACCCGCCCCTCCGGCCACCTTCCTCGTCACCCCTTCCGTCGCCCTCCCTCGGGCCCTTGGAGCCGGTGATGCCGTCGTGGGAGGCCTCCTCGAGATGCCGGCTACGGCAGGCCTCGCGGGGCCCTCGGCCGCTCCAACGGAGCTAGGCGGTGGCGGTCCCGGCGCCGCCATGGAAGGCCGCCCCGGCCGACGTGCAAGCCCGCCCTACTCGAGCAACAAGGCCACACCACCTAGATCCGCCACCCCGCTGCGCCGACGACCCGGAGTTCGGGACGTGCTTCGTCGCTCCTCCGGACCTCGGAGCCACCGGATGTGGCGTCGCCGAGGGCGCCTCCCTCACCCGGCTCGTGGTAGTGGGTCCTACCTTGGTGGGGGCCATTGCCGGTGCCCGGTTCGCTGTGGGGCTCACTTTGGGCCTTTTAGGGCCTCCCGGTGGTTGGGCCCCGACAAGGCCATCCACAACTCGTGTGCTCCACCACCCCAACCTCATCATCATGTTCAGCTCGCTCCAAAGGAAGATAGCTTAGCTCCACTCCTAGAAGTCCACGACACCACTCATATGCGTCTCGGCGAAAGTTCAACCATATTTCAAACACCGATGACGAATTTCAATACCAGGATCGTGCTCGTTCCCGATCATCCGGAGCTGCTTGCAGGATACCGGGTGCAAAGACCAGGCTGTTGATGGTATCCGCATCCTTGATGTCCATGAAATAACATTCCGTACTCAAGTCCTGAACGACGATGACCGCTACGGGTGTTTTGATCTATCCGACTTGGATTCGAGTACGTTTGGCTTCTCTAGTGTTATCAACCACGAGTGTTGCTTCCGCCTCTTTTATACGTCCAAATGTTCTACAAACAAATCAAGATTCACCGACGATATTCCTCCATACAGGTAGGACACTCCAACCTCACGCTTGTATTAAGCGAGGTGTCGTATACTTGCCTTATGGGTATACGGATGGTAAAGGAATGGATGCGCGGAGACATGGTAACAAATTAATAAAGATAAAGATGATGAAAATAGTCAACGGATCGGTCCCCGACCGGTCCGAGATAGCAGAAGATTCCGTATACCGGTATGGAAACAAGGCGGGTATTAAGACCGGCGTACAATGTCTTGAGGAGCAAGTTAAGGAGTAATTTGTAATCTGTTAGGACTTTGAATTAATAAAGAAAGCTAGAGATAGAATTCTCATATATGTAATTCATGTAATCGAATAGGACTCTACATGTAACCCTAGCTCCCCGGATATATAAGGCGGAGCAGGGACCCCGAAAACTCTCCGAGATCTTGCAATTAGCAATCCGCTAAAGGCAATACATAACATACAGGACGTAGGGTATTACTCTCAATTCGAGGGGCCTAAACCTCGTCTAAAAATCTTGTGTTCCTGTGTGTTTCGTGTGTTGAGCCATCGAATTCCACGCTCCTGAAGAACCGGATAGTACTAGTGCCGAGTTTAAGACTCGACATTTGGTGCACCGGTAGGGGTCCCGGCGAGTTCCTAGTGAGTTCGATGGCCTCTTCGTTTGTCGTCGACTTCGAGCCCGGCTTCAAGATCCGCTTCGGGTCCCTCGACTTTGAAGCCGATTCCGCGAGAAAGTTGCTTTTGATGAATCCGACTCGTTGTCATGCCGCAGCTTCGAAGCGCGATCACCTGCCACGGTTGGCACCTCCGGCTTAGAACTTGGCGGATCCGACGCAGCTTTAGCGCGAACAATCGACCGTCTGCGTCTTAGACCGGTGCCCGGTCCGTGATGATAAGCCGCTCTCGCGAGTTTGGTAATGACTTCGAGGAAGGGCCTCCATCCTTCTTCCAAGTGTTCATGACGGGACCGGTTCTTCGACAACTCAACCCCGAGGAAGCTGCTGAAGAAGAAGCAAGGATGGCGAGAGACGAATCTGGTCGTCGTCGTCGTGAAACGGATGAAGCGGACGGAGATGAACAACCTCCACAACCTTCAGCCGCGAATCCTCGCGCAAACGTTGCTCGGCACCGGTCAGGCCGGAGGAAGCGTTCCCGCGACCGATCCCCGCCACGGGCCCGCTGCAGACCGATCCGGAGACCCGGAATAAACATCCCCGGGATATAACAGCCAACGTGGATACCGCAGCGGAAGGCGCCATCGTTCTTCGAGCGAGCTTTGGATTTGAGCTCCATGGAAGTGGAATTAAATGGCGCTCGGCTCTTCACGTCGCCGATTCACAACATTGTGGGAGTGAAGCAAATCCTTGAGACAATACCGGAAGAAGTCTTCAATGTAACACCAGGGTTGCAACGCGCTTTGAATTTGGTAGATGCGGCTGCTCTACAAACAAATCAGCACGTTCATGACAGATCGGAATCTTCAAGCCGCTCGCGTTCTCGCTCGGAGCATCCTACAAGAGTCCGGTCCGAAGGAGGCTGTCGAGTCTTAAACTCGGCACTAGTACTACCCGGTCCCTCACGAGCATGGAATTCGATGGTGCAACACACGGAACACACGAGAACACGAGATTTTAGACAGGTTCGGGCCCCTCGAATTGAGAGTAATACCCTACGTCCCGTATGTTATGAATTGCCTTTAGCGATTTGCTAATTGCAAGATCTCGTAGAGTTTTCGGGGTCCCCGCTCCGCCTTATATATCCGGGGAGCTAGGGTTACATGCGTAGTCCTAGTCGATTACACGGATTACATATATGGGAACTCTATCTCTAGCTTTCTTTATTGATTCGAGTCCTAACAGACTACTAATTATTCCATAACTTGCTTCTCAAGTCATCATATACCGGTATTGACATCCGCCGTATCTCCATACCGGTATATAGCATCCTCTCGTCATTCCGGACCGGTCAGGAACCAGTCGTCCGCTATCTCCATCACCTTTATCTTCATTGATTTGTTACCGTGTCTTTGCGCATACATTCCTTTATCATCTCGTATACCCATAAGGCAAGTATACTGACAAGTAGCTCCCGAGTAATTTTTGATTTGACCTTGAATAAGACCGACCAGTCTTCCGCATGTTGGTCTTGATTCCATGGTAAAATTAAAAAGAACTCTAATCTGCTGTAATAATTCTTCTATCTTCGAAGCGCTTTTTTTAAAAAAGCCAAAAAATTAGTATGTTTATCCTTCATATCACCTAATTAGGTAATCATTACAAATTCTTCTCTCGGTGCACCGACTAGGTGCACCCAATTGGGTATAGCCCCGACTCTTGGATCATTTGAACTCCTTTCAAATAATGCAAGAGTCCACTAGTTGATTCTTCATTATTTTCCTTTGATGCGCAATCATTACTGACCACTCCTTTTATCTTTCCATTAGTTTCCATCTCCCACAGTCATTATAGACCGCTCTTATATACGGTGCACCGGTCAGGTGCACCTAATTAGGTATAGCCCCGACTCTTGTATCATTTGAGGATCGCAAATAACTCAAGAGTCTTTCCGGAGAGACTATACTTTACTATTTTCCATGAAACCATATCCCTCTTAGGAATTTCTGCCAAGAACACATTTTTCGAGACCGGTTTGACCAGTCATATCACATTTAACTAAAGATTATGGTTGATCGGACCAGTTTATTCCCCATATTCTCACATGGACTCGAGTCTCCAAGGCCTATGATCAGCCGGATGATTAACACCCACAGCCTAAGGCATCCATTATCCTTGAGTTAAACAAAGTCTAACTCTTTCATACTGCTAAATTACAAAACTTAGCATTACTTTAATTTTAATCTGAAATTATCATATTTCAGACCGCTTATTTATTCACAAAAAGCACGATGGCTTGTCCTTATGGCCGTTAGGCCATAATAAACACAATTACCATATCTTAAATATCCTTATGGCCGTTAGGTCATAATAAACACAAATACCAGATCTTTAATATCCTTATGGCCGTTAGGTCATAATTGCGTATTTAGGACACAAGTCATTTAATGCTAAATCCATCGGGCCTTGCAAAATAGCCCGATAACTTTTCAGCCCCCGGCCCATCCCAGTGCCTATAAAAGAAAACGAAGAGTCGACCTAGGTCAAACCTATTCTTGAAATCTCACTTGCGCCCGCCATTCGCCTCTGTTCTTCGTTTCGTCTTTCGATCAATCTAATCTCAAGTTTTCCTTTTCCATCTCTCAGGATGGGCAAGAAGAAATCCACCACCGCCCCCACGTCTTCTTCCTCTCGTTCCTCACAATCAACTTCCTTTTGGCATTCAAGATCTTGGTAGCAGCAAGATCACCGAAACCCCTCTCAATGAGGCAGTTCGGGACGGATATCTTCCTCCTCAATGTGACATCCCCTCCGGGACACCCAGGAGTCGGTACAGGGGAACACTCGACGAAGCGAGTTACAACAGTTCATCATCTCATACAAGCCTGAATATATACATCATGGTATAATACAACCAGGTTTTCGAAATATAAACATTCGTGCAGCGAAAACATAAACATTATTGAAGTTTAACATTCTACGAGTATTTCAACGGAAACATGTACTTTTATACAACAAAAGACTATCAACGATCAACGTGATGTACTCGAGCCCGTCGTACACCACGGTCCTTCCTCTTCACGGCGTGGGGATACGTTCCCATTGGAGGGAACCTCCCTCGAGACTTGCTCCTCTTCCGGGAAGCTACCGTACGAGTCGTGGAAGAACGAGTCTTGACCTGAAAACATTACGAGCAAACCCCGAGTATTCTAATACTCAGCAAGACCGACTCGTCAACGAGCACGCTAAGGCCGACGCCTAGTATGCAAAGGCTTTCCGGCTGTGGAGTTGACTCACTTGCGAAAACAGCTCTAATGGTTGATCCTTACTTTCAAGTTTTAGCTCAAGTTAAGTTCAATAGAGAACAAGGGTTTGCGAGTCTACAACTACTGCAATCAAGTTTGCAAGAAAAGATCATTTGTGACCAACAATTCTTTCATCTCTCATCCTCATCTTTCAGTTGATTACTACGATGTGACGAGTTAAACAAGCGGTACTCATTACTGCGAGGAACAGCGATTCGAATCGATTTATACCAGCTGGCAAAACCCGACTACACGACGTATACGCACCGCACCTGGTCGTATACGACAACTTTCCCGCTAGCACCTGACGAGAAGACTAGCCATTTCCAACTCCCCGGGAGTATGGCGACTCCACGACTTCCCTCGTGGCCGACCCATCTCCCTCCCGTGAGACTATCCTCTCACTAACAGCCGAGTAAAGAGAGTTGGCTACGCTACATCTCTCGGGGCGGTAGGGTACATTAGCTTGCTGGGCCCATGATACTAGCATGTAGTACGGTACGTTCAAACTTGTTTAACTAAGCCGACAACGGTACGGTCCTTGACCGACTCGGACGGGGCTACCACCTTGCAAGACCTCATCTCCGTCTTGCCCTTTCTCCTACGGGGCCCGTCCGGTCTCGACTTCATTAATTTCACTCTCAACTTCAACTTTCTCTTATCAAACCTCTTAGCATAATTGAACCAGCCATTATCCTATATCTCGCGAGTAGTGTATGACACCACTCGACTTCTACCGATTCCCTATGTCATAAGCTTAGCAGTTATCGAACTCTATTGAGCTACCTATACCAGTATGGCATAAACAAATGGAAACCTATCTCATGCATCTAGGGTATCAAGCAACTCCTATAACCTAATGCACAATCACGACTCATTACTGTGATAAAAGAAAAGACTTAAAAAAACCATAGGTGGGATGCACCGGGCTTGCCTTGATTCGAGTCGGAGTCGGCTTCCTTGATGTGTCGGTCGACTTTGAAGTTTCCGTCTCCTGCCTCGACCTCGGACGGAACCTCGATCACGCCGGGACCTAGGTCGACCAACAATACGTTGCGACTTAATGATCATGCATGCATGAATGTACATGAGATGATGTGCAACGATTTCATTAAATACGTTCATTAACCAACAAGCTATCGCTTCATTATGTTCAGTAATTAACAACTAACAACTAACAATTAATCATGCTCGTTAACTAATACTTAATCCTGGTCATTAATTAACAACTAATCTTGTTTATTAATTAACAAATACTCATGCTCATTAATTAACAATTAATCATTAATCAATGATAGGTATTAAAACATAGAGTATTAAACTGGGATCACATGAAATGACGGTGTTTATGTTGAAATTTGGAAAATAAACTTAACAAAAACTTTCGTCTGCAGTATCTCTAATTTTTAAAGAAATTTATTTCTCAAAATCAAACAATAATTAGCATAAAATAATAGATTTTCTTAATTAAAGGAGAGGGAATTAATTAAACTATGAAATTATAATTTATCAAAATAGGCATTTGAAAACATAACTAAATAGAAAATACTTTTATGAATCTAATGAACTTGGTTTTGCATTTTTCGGAATTTGGATGAATATTCTACGAATATTTGAAGTTTGAATAAATCGGAAATTGAATAAATTTAAAAAGAACAGGGGAGCTCACTTGGGCCAAAACCGAGCTGGCCCATGGGTCGGACGGCCCACGACTTGCGTGTGGCCCAGCTCGAGCTCGGGCTCGCCGATCATGGTGAGTGACGGCCGGAGCTAGGCGGCGGGTTGCCGGAGGAGTGCGGGAAGGGGTGAGGCAGCTGGTGGCGCGGCTCGGGCGACTCTACGCGATACGGGAAACGCGCATTGGGGTCCACGGCGGCAGTGGTGACTCGAAAGGATACCGGCGGCGAGCAAAGGCCTTGAGGAGCCTTCGGCGGTGGTCGGAGCTCACCTTGCTGCACCAAATGACCGGCGGCTTGCTCCCGGAGCTTCACCGGAACATGGGAAAGAGCGGCACGCGGTTGCTTGAGCTTGGGAATTGCGGGAACCCGGAGTTCACCGCGGAGGTGAAGGCGGCGGCGCTCGGAGCCGCGGAAGAACGGCGAAATTGCCGGTGGTCCGGTGGTTATTCTCCACGTGAGCTCGGGAGATGAAGTAGTGCACCCTTGCGCACCGAGGAAACCCGGAGCTGGGCGGAACGGCTCACCGAGCAGGGCTAATTCGGAGGCGCGGCCATGGTGACTCGGGTGGACGCGCCGGGGAAGACGAGCTTGGCTCTCCCGGACGGAAGTAACTTGGTGCGAGTGGTGGCCATGGGGAGGTTCGTGGGACTTGTGGGGAGCCGCGGGTGGCGACGGTTTGGCTGGGAGAGGCCGGAGGCGGACAGGCGGCAAATCACGGTGGGGCGGTGGTGACGGTGTCCCGTGGAGACGAACGGAAAAGGGAAAAATGAATTGGGGTGGGACTTTATCCCGAGCTGACCAAGGGCGAGGTGGCACTCGGAGATTGTTGCGTGGCAGCAGGCGGGTGGGGTGCGCAGCCGAGAGCTGCTACGTGGCCGGCGGTATGGCGGTGCGGGGTGAGGCGGTTCGGAGGGGAAGAGAAGAAGAGAAAGGCAAGCGGCCTCGATGCGGCCATTTTACGTAAAAGACCTCGGGCTTTGCTTTAATTGGATAACGTATTTCTACTACTCGAAAAATTCTGCAAAAAATCAGGGATGGGAATGAAAACATTTTGAATCTTTTTCTTTATTGACCGGAGTTCAAATTCCAAATAAATTTCGGATTAAAAAATCGAGTTTAAATTGAAAAGAGAAGTTTTCATTATTTCCTTTAGACATTTTTACAAAATAAAAAATAATTTCGTATCAGCTTCATAAATCCTTTATTTTTATGTTTAATTAACAGAAAATGTTAAACTCCAAAATTTACTTGTATTTAATTTGTCTTTTTAAGATCTTAATTTAACTTAGGTTGACGTTATTATTTTATGTGCATTTCTTCACAAAATTCAAATATTTTTCTCAAATGCACATGATGACATGATGATGAATGCCATGCATTGCACTTTCAGTTGTTAGGGTTCTTACACTCAACCAATCCTGAATTGGAGCGTCCCTTCTCCTAGCCAAATCCCATGGGGAGTAGACGATTCTCAACAATTAGTTTTCAAGGCTTTTTTCCTCCACGGCCTTGATCTTCCCTGCTGTTCCTTTTTTAGGGGACTTCTTTTCTTTTACGGATGGGAGTTGGTTAACCTCAACCCTAACTCCATCCCGCAAATCGCCTTTTTCATCTATCTATGCGAAGCTTTCCTTGGAGTTCTCCCCCACTTCAAGTTATTCCAGTATTTGTTCCAAATTCGCCCACTTCCTTCATCGGACCGCCAAGCTGCAGTTGGCGGAGTAGGAATCCAATGCTAGAATGAAGAGGAATATTTTTCTCTTTCCTTGAATAAAAGCATAGCCCACTGGAAAAAATGGATGGTTCTTCTGCGACAATCCCCATCCAGGCACTTCCTGCCTTCGAGCGCCAAGATAGCCAAGAATTTCCCTACTGCAGATACTAGGGAAAAACTCAAAGAAGATAGTGAAATTCTTGCGCTCCTAGCTTGCATTAGATACTTGAAGGACGTCGGAGGTGTCACCGCCGAGACAGTTCTTTGGAGCTTCATAGTGCGAGGAGTTCAACCTCTTAAAAGGCGGGAACATCCAGCTTGGTGTTTTGACGAGGATACCACCATGCCGTTGGATGGGACCCCTCTCCCTAACAAAGAGCAATTAGAAGCTCGCATCGGGCAAATGCTCCGACCAAAACCGGATCTATCCGGATGCACAAGAGTGGGTCCGGCTTTTAGCTCGTCCAACCCTCGCGATCCTGTAAGTATCTTTTTCTGTTTCTTCATATCTTTGTTGTTTGTTACCATCATTTTCTTACGCAAACTCAATCCTTCTATTGCAGAAAATGGACAACTTCGAGAGTCATCCTCCTCTTCCCCCAACGACACTTGGGGAGAAGATTACACAAACAACACCGCTCCTCCGGTTGTTCAAGCCGGTCCGACTCAAAGGCCTTCGGACCGGTCCTTTCCTTTACCTCCCAAGCATAGCTCCAAAAATCTCCAAATCCGGGACCGTGGTTCAAGCACCTAGTACGAGAAAATGTACTACTTCCTTGACCATCGGTAGACCTACGACTTCCTCCACGGCTCCCGGCGATACTCGCTCGGAGACGCGAAACTTGAAGATCGGCGACGAGAAGAAGAAGCCGTTGAAAGGGATCGTCGGGCTGCCATGGCCGCTTTTGAAGCTGCATTGGGAAAGACTCAAGGTACTCCTTCCTTGGCTGATCCCTTATCCAAAGTCCCCAAAAGGTCCCGGTATGGCAATCGGACCGATCCCGGTGATGCTCGGAGAAGCGGTTCCAACCCCGCAAGTCAATCCTGCGGAAAAAGGACTGCAGAAAGAAGTGGTGGGGATAGGGGTGGCAATAAAACTCGTGGCTCGCTAGCTCGCTCGACTCGGAGGTGAGCTCGACTCGGCTCGGCTCGACTCGTTTCGGTTTCAAACGAGCCGAGCCCATGTTTTAGCTCGTTATGTTAACGAGCCAGCTCGAGCCAGCTCGCGAGTTGGCTCACGAGCCTAACGAGTTGTGTATTCTTTTAAAATTAAGAAACCACATATGGGCTATGGCCCCAGACGTCCAACCCATTGACCGTTGCTACCTATATTAACTCTAAAAATGTAAGTATGGTAATAATATAACCTATAAATGACACCTATTAAATTTACTAATATGCATACAATACTATATGGATCAATATTTTCTTGTGTGAACATGTTTCTTGTTGTAAGAACACATATTTATGTTATCTCGATCGATGGATACACCGATGGATAATGTTTGGATTGAATCTTAAATGCATGCTATTTTCATTGTACATGCTTTATTTTCTTACTTTTATTTGTAAGTAACTAAAAAAATGTGTTTCTTATTTAAAGCTCGATGAGCCATAATGAGCTAGCTCGTGAGTATAACGAGTCGAGTCGAGCTACATTATTAGCTCGTTAGTATAACGAGCCGAGTCGAGCTAGCTCGTTATACTAACGAGCTAGAGTGAGCCGAGCACGAGCCGAGCCGAGCTGGCTCGACAACCGACCCTAGGTGGGGACACCCAAGGTCCTCCCAAAAAGATCAAGACCGCCACCGGCTTCAAGAAAGCTTCCTCGTAAGTCTTTTATATTATTAATTCTATTCCGAATTGTCCTTACCCCAGTCTTATTACTTCTGCTTCTTTTCACAGGATTCCTTCTAACTTCCAAGCTAGCATAGCTAGTTTTTTGAGAAGTAAAGTTTCTTCCACTGCTCCAACCGAGTGGTGTTTCGCTTCAACTCCTAGCGCATCTCGGACCGATCATCGGTCCCCTTTCCTCATCTCCGACCGGTAGTACTCCCACTACCACTCCTGCTGCTTCGATCCACGGAATCTCAAAGTGCGGCACCCACAAAGGAACTCCCTGCCGCCTCACACACGTAAGCTGAAGAGCAGGTTACCGTCGAAAGCTCTTCTTGCGGCAATCCTCCTCCCCAAGCTACCTTATTCCAAATCCCTCCGGAGCTGTCATTAGGGCCGGTATGGGTGGAAGAAATTCCTCGTCGGCTCGGGACAACACGCAAACTTCAAGGGGAACCCAGACCGGCCAAAATGGTAGTCGGAGACGTGGAGGTGGACAGCTCCAGCGGTGCTAGAACTTTTATCGCTACAGCCCAATGGGACGCTCTCCAAGAAGAAGAGGCCCTAAAGAACTTCTCGGAATCCGGCCAGGTACATTCTTCCGCTTCAATGATTTCTTCAAGTAATTTCCTTTTAATAATCAAATTCCTTACTCCTTCATTCTTCTTTAGGTTCTTCCGAAAAACTCCGAAGCTAAAAGCGCTATAATTGCTCGCCTCGGAGGAAGAGCTATGTACCAATCAAGAACGACTGGTCGAACTAGAATCTCGGACCGCCGATCCGAAGGCCAAGAAAAATGATCTTCGAAAAAGAGAGGCCAATCTGCAAAATACTCATCGAATGATGGAAGAGCGCCGGCAAGAAATCATCGAGCTCCGTCAAATTAATCGTAGTAATATTCTTGATTTTTCCCATATATTCCATATTTTTCCCGGCTGCCTCCCTTCCCGACCAGTCCCACTCTTGATTTCAGCGCTCGAGAACCTTGTTGCTGCTCACAAAAAGGCTGAAGAAGTCCTTACCGAAAAGGCAGCCGCTCAAGAGCAAGCACTTGAAGAGGGTTCTCGTGTCGAAGAGCAACGAGCGGCGCGGATTGGAGAACTTGAAGGCGAACTTACCGCCAAAGATAGTATCTTAGCCCAAACGCTTCGCTCTAACAAGATGCTTGGATACCGAGAATGCTCGCTTGAAGGCTGAATTAGCTGAAGCCTTAGAGGCAGCAAAATCAGCGCAAGCGGACAAGGAAAGCACCCCGAGGACTGCCCAAGAATCCGCTCAACTTGCTCTCCGGGCAAAAGATCGCGAGATTCAGCATTTGCTGAAAATTGAAGCCAAGCTGAGAGAATCAAATACGAACATCAAAGGCAGATTCAGAGCTGCTGAGATCAGGCACAGGCGTAAGTCCCATCTTTTTTGTTCACTCTTATGACATCCTTTTGAAAATACCGGTCTGCATCACATATCTTTTTCTTAAATTTTTGCTTGTCTTTTCGGAACTTATCTGCAGGTACGGTGCGCGCATCTGGAATATCTCAATGGTGGTCAAGCTATTGATCCCAATGAGATAGATCTTGAGTCCGCTATCCGGGCGATCCCTAGAAGAATCAAAGAACATTCAAAGATGGTTGTTGCTGCAGGAGGAGGACACATCACCGCTATAATCCAGTCTTGGACTTCGGTCGAAGAGTGTGATTTCAATTTTATCAAGGATGGCGCCCACCCCGACACTATCGAAGACCGGTTCAACGAGCTGAAGAATTCACTCATTGGCACCGTTTCGGAGTTGATAGAAGATGTTCCTCTTGATCCAACAGGCGTCCCTCTAAACACAGCGCCAGCAGCTTTTGCTTCGGATCAAGATGCTCGGGATGCAGCGATCGCCGCTAGGAAAACAATTGAAGACAGATTTGAAGATCTTGATAGGGATTTACCAGTACCCTCTTCCGATTCTGAAGAAACGCTGGATGATAGACTTGAAAAAAATCCTAAGACCGGTGATACTCGGTACTTCCAGCGGTCCTGCTGTTTAGATTTTGTATTAGGGCCATCTTATTTTTGTAATCGAACATCTTGATCATCATGCTATGGTGATTTTTTTCCTATATGAATACTGATTTCACTATTATACTTATTAACTTTTCTGCCCCAAGATATGATGGTTATTTCAGCTGAAACTAACTATGATTAAATTCTGGCTCTAATCAGCACAGATTCATAGTTATAGCTTACTTTAACAAGATCACATAACCTCGAGGAAAAAAGTTAAGATTTCACAAACTGCTCTCATTGCAGCTTTACATTCAATATTCATAAGAAAAATGCTACATTATTTCCCTTCCCGAACATACCAGTCTTAAACTGAAAAGAAACAGATCGCTCTCGATACAGCAGCCCACCGACTATATAACTGGTCCTATTATTCAGGAATAGCACAATATCACAGATCGCTCTTAACACAAGAGCCCCTAGCTCGATAATTTAATTCAAAATTAAAATATTGAGACACGAAAAGCAAACACATTTTCATTAGACAGAATCACTTTATCATAATATGAAAAGGAAAAATTTACAAGAAGTATTTTTAAGTATAAAAACGACTGAAGTCTGTTCAATATTCCAAGAATTTGGAATTTCTTCTTCTTCTAAGGTCATAAGCCTATAAGCCCCTGGTCCGGAGACCGATTTAACTAGAAAAGGTCCTTCCCAGCATCGGTGACAACTTATGCATGTTCTTGTTGGACTGAATTTTCCGAAGAACCAAGTCTCCTACTTGGAATTTCCGTGTTCGAACATTGCGATCATGATAACGACGCAATCCCTAATGATACTTTGCAGCTTGAATCAAGGCCCGATCCCTCAATTCTTTCGCAGCAATTAATTCAACTTGGCGATGATCTTCATATATCTCTTCATCATAGTATTGTACCCGAGCTGACACCATATTCACTTACGTAGGTAGCATGGCTTCGGATCCATACACCAAAGAGAAAGGAGATTGTCCCGTAGCCCTACTAACATTAGTGCGCAGTCCCCAAAGCACCCAGGGCAATTCCTTGACCCACTTTCCTGCATACGGCTCTTATATAGACCTCTCTTAGGAGGTGTCACCGCCGAGACAGCTTCTTTGGAGCTTCATAGTGCGACAAGGACCTTCAAGAAGTGTTTCGAACGACAATCGTTCTCTTGGACATCTCTTAGGAGGTGCCGGCAGGTCTCCTCCATGAGACTGGTCGACAGCTGCAACAAGGTGATCGGCCTTGCGCTTGTTGTTGTTCTTGGATCCAGACTGGTTGCCTTGGTCATGCTTCGGTTCCTTCCCTCTCGTTCCCGCGCAAATTGACCACGTTTGATTCTCCAACGAGCATAACCATCTCGCTATCTTAAAGCACTCTAACGCCGTCATGGTGAGGTTTCGGTTGCGCCTTCCAATCTTGTGAACTAAGGCTTCACTACGGACGCCGACTTGAAACGCCTCAATTACCTGCTGATCGGGAACATTGCGGATTAAGGCTTTCTTGTTGCGAAACGCTCGATGAAATCTGTAAGAGGTTCGTCACGCTTCGCTTCAACCTATTGAGGTCGAAATAATTCCCCGGCTTCTCACAAGTCGCTTGGAAATTCTCTACGAACTTTTTGGTGAGGTCGCCCCAAGAAGAAATAGATTTCTCGGGTTGGGACTGCAACCATAACCGTCCGACCTGCTCCATGCACATGGGGAGGTAATTAGCTAGCACAAATGTATCTCCTCCTGCTGACCGGATAGCGGTGGTATACATGCGTAGCCACTCAGCCGGAGGTGCTTTACCATCATACTTATCAATGGCCCCGGGCTTAAATCCCCGGGGTATTTGCAAATGCGCAAATCTCGCGTGAAGGCGGGAATCACGGAGTACTCGTCATCTTCCGGACCAGTCCAGACCGGTGAAGGGGATCGTCGGCGAGGGTAATGCCGGTAGTTGCGATCTCTATCATCATCGGAGTAGTCATAATATCGATCATCTTGATATCTATCTCCTGGTCCATCCTGACGATCATTGTTAGCCGGTTGAGCGGTCTGCGTAGGGGAGGCGGAGGCGGAGGCGGAGGCGCCGCCCGGCGATCATTATTGTCATGTCGAGGCTCCCCGTCTCTGTCCCTGTCGTCGCGTTCTCTTCGACCCCCGGTGTCACGGCGATTATCTCGCCTCGGCCGGTCATCCCGATGAGCATGTCGGCTACCTTGCCCTCGCTGGTCATTGCGCGGAGGATTTGCACCGGGGCGGCGCCGAAGCAGCCGGTCCACGCCGAGGCGAACTAGTCACATGCGGGCGAGGCGGGGCAGGGTCCCGCGGACGATCATCCACATGACCGGTGCGACGCCTCTCATCTTCTTCATGTCTCCGACGTTCTTCCGTTCTCTCTGCATGGTGATCAATGAGGACATTACGAGCGTCCCGGTTGCCATTAAGCGGTACACGTAAATCTTGGTCTAGAGCTCGTTCATGTGCATCCGCGATCGGGGTGTGTCGAGGTCCAAGCCTTCCTCCGGAAGAAGCTCCTTCGGCACCGAGCTCTCGTAGGCCGCTCCGAGCGAGAACGCGAGCGGCTTGAAGATTCCGACCTGTCATGGATGCGTTGATTTGTTTGGAGAGCAGCCGCATCTACCAAATTCAGAGCATGTTGCAACCCTGGTGTTGCATTGAAGACTTCTTCCGGTATTGTCTCGAGAATTTGTTTCACTCCCACAATGTTGTGAACCGGCGGCGTGAAGACCCGAGCGCCGTTTAATTCCACTTCCATGGAGCTCAAATCCAAAGCCCCGCTCGAAGAACGATGCCGCCTTCCACCGCGACACCCACGTCGGCCGTTATATCCCGGGGACGTTTCTTCCGGTTCTCCGGACCGGTCCGCGGTGGGCCCGTGGCTGGGGGAGCGATCGCGGGAACGCTTCCTCCGGCCTGACCAACAGCATTTGCGCGCGGATTTGCAGCTGAAGGTTGTGGAGGCTGTTCATCTCTGTTTGCTTCTTCGCTTCACGGCGACGACGATCGGATTCTTCTCTCGCCGACCTTGCTTCTTCTTCGGTAGCTTCCTCGGGAGTAAGTTGGTGAATAACCGGTCCTGTCATGAACACTTGGAAGAAAACCGGACGTTCTTCCTCGAAGTCATCGCCAAACTCGCAAGAGCGGCTTATCTTTGCTGATTGGGCTCCAATCGAGATGCGAGCGGTCCGATTGTTCGCGCTAAAGCTGCGTCGGATCCGCCAAGTTCCGAGCTTAAGGTGCCAACCGTGGCGGGTGATCGCGCTTCGGAAGCTGCGGCCCGACAACGAGTCGGATTCACCAAAAGCGGTTTTCCGACCGAATCGCCTTCAAAGTCGAAGGACCCGAAGCGGATCTTGAAGCCGGGCTCGAAGTCGACGATGAACGAAGAGGCCATCGAACTCGCTAGGAACTCGTCGGGACCCCTACCGGCACGCCAAATGTCGAGTCTTAAACTCGGCACTAGTACTACCCGGTCCCTCACGAGCGTGGAATTCGATGGTGCAACACACGGAACACACAGGAACACGAGATTTTAGACAGGTTCGAGCCCCTCGAATTGAGAGTAATACCCTACGTCCCGTATGTTATGTATTGCCTTTAGCGATATGCTAATTGCAAGATCTCGGAGAGTTTTTGGGGGTCCCTGCTCCGTCTTATATATCCGGGGAGCTAGGGTTACATGCGAGTGCTAGTCGATTACACGGATTACATATATGGGAACTCTATCTCTAGCTTTCTTTATTGATTCGGAGTCCTAACAAACTACTAATTATTCCATAACTTGCTTCTCAAGTCATCATATACCGGTATTGACATCCGCCGTATCTCCATACCGGTATATAGCATCCTCTGTCATTCCGGACCGGTCGAGAACCAGTCTGTCCGCTATCTCCATCACCTTTATCTTCATTGATTTGTTACCGTGTCTTTGCGCATACATTCCTTTATCATCTGTATACCCATAAGGCAAGTACACGATAGGAGCCTCTTCCGGTGGAAGGATTGGGCCTCGACACACCCCGATCGCGGACGCACATGAACGAGCTCCGGACCAAGATTTGCGCGTACCACTCAATGGCAACGGTGACGCTCGTGTAACAACCCACGAGTAATACAATGCATTTCATGGCATTCATGAGCATGTCATCACATTTTATTTGTGAGATCATCAAGCATGTGATAATAATCATAAGCATAAATTATCGGATTAACTAAAGAATAAAGGAAATGATAAGAAGAGATGAAATGAGAGGAAAAATCCAAGTTTAACATTTTCTAGGGTTCAAACATCACAAATTAGGATTTATGAAAATTTACTTGAAAATATTTTGTCATGTAAAAATAATTGCAGAAAATAAACAAAGTCTCTTTATTTAATTTAACTATGAATTTTTAATCCGAAATTGATTTGGATTTTCTACTGGGACTTAATAGGAAATATGCCTAAAATCTTTTCAAATACACCCCTGAATTTTTGCGAAATTTTTGGAGCTCCGGAAGGCTGCTTTCTAATTAGGCGAAAGCTCGGGGGTTTTTGTAAAATGGCCCGAGACCCGGTCGTCACTCTCTTTCTTCTCCCTCTCTCACTCCCGAACCGCCTCACCGCCGATGGCCGGCGCCACGCACCAGCTGCTGGCCGCGCGCCTCCGGCTCCCGTCGACACGCAGCTGCTTCCGCCACCTCATCCCGGTGCTGGATGGGGATAAAAGGACCGGCGGTGTCCCTCTCTCTCTCTTTCTCTCGACTCGCGCCACCCACCACCGTCCGCCCCTCCCTTCTCTTCACCGTCCGGCCGCCTCCGGTCGTTTCCCGACGAGCCGCTACCACCGGCAGCTCCGCGAGTTCGTGCCGCACCTCCACATGATCTTCAAGCAAGCGCGCTGCCGTGAAGCCGGAGCTCGAGTCCATTTTCCCGTCGACGGTCACCGTCGGTATGTTGCCGCCTCTCTCCAAAATTCTCTTTGTCTCACAAGTTTCTTCGTTTGATCCTTGATCTCTTACGTGCGCAAACAAGTCCTTTACCTTCCGGGCATCATGAGTCGAGTATTCCTTCTCGGGTCCGGCCGGATTTGATCTTTTGCTTCGAGCTTGGGTCGCCGCCGGTTCCCCCTCGCCGGTGTAGACCACTCTCCGGCCGTCTCCCAAGTGAACCCACACCGTGCCGTCCTTGCTTATGTTCCCGTGAAGCTCCCACACCTTTTTCCCCTAAGTTTTGTGCATCACATCGGTTGTTAGAGCTCGCCGGAGCCCCGCGCACGCGGATGCTCGCCGCCGGCGTACTTCCCGGCGACCTGCGCCACCGGGAGCACCACGGTGGTGTTGCTCGTGGTCTGCGGAGTCCTCCGAGCCGAGCCCTAGCTACCCCACCCCCTCTCGCGCCTTTCCGGCGTGGCACCGCCGCACTCCGGCCACCGCGGCCATGGCGGTGGTGACCCGGGCGTGTGGGCCGGGCAAAGTTGTCTGGGCTCTGGCTACTTTCGGCCCGAGCCTCTTTAACTTTTTCCTTTCGAATTTAATTATTTTCAGATTCAATTAAAATTTCCAAAATTCATAGAAAATTCAATAAAATTCAGAAAAATACCAAACCAACTTTGTTAGACTCAGAAAAATGAAATCTATCCATTTGTGAAATAAAATAATTATTCTAAATAAATTTATTTATAATTTGTAGTTAATTCCTTTTCTTTATTAGAGAAAAGCTATTATTTTATGTAAATAGAATGTTTAATTATGAAAAACAATTTTGTTTAATGAAGGAGATACTGTAGACGAAATTAATACTAAAATTTATTTTTCCAAAATTAAACTTAAAGTGTATTATTATTTATATGATCATAATTTAATTGCTTTTAATCACTTAAAGTAATTATTTACTTATTGCCAAATAAATCAGAATAATTAATTATTAAACTTAAGTAATTATTGACCTTAATCAAGCAATTAAGGAAAACAAAATTTATTAATAATGATCTTAATTAAACACTTTTAATCAGCATAATTAATTGTTAATTAATGCTTAATGAACATACTTACCCATAATTAGTTAATTAACTAAAATAATTATGCATTAATCATTACTTATTATCCATGGAACTTCATTAATGCACTCTGGCATACTTTCATCATGTGCATTCATGCATACATGATTGTGAATCGCGTTGCATTGCTGGTCGACTAGGTTCGAAGTAATCGAGGTTCCACCCGAGGGCGAGTCAGAGTCGGGGATCTCGAAATCGACCCAGCCGCCGAGGAGACTAACTTCGAACAAACTCAAGGCAAGCCCCGGTGCATCCCACCTATGTTTTAAATATTTTACTTTATCACCTAGTACAGTTATGCTTGTGCATTAGGTGTTAGGGTTTGGTTGAAACCCTAGATGCATTATGGTAGGTTTCCGGTTGTTTGTTCTATACTTGGTACAGGTAGCTCAATAGCGGCTAAGCTTAATGCATAATGGTAACGGTAGCTGGTTAGGACACTTAAAGCATGGAGGCTTTAAGAGTTTGTGTTGACGAGTAAAGATGTTGAGAGTGATAATGAAGTTGAGACCGGACGGGCCCCGTAGGAGAAAGGGCAAGACGGAGATGAGGTCTTGCAAGGTGGTAGTCCCGTCCGTGTCGGTCAAGGACCGTACCGTTGTCGGCTTAGTTGAACAAGTTTGAAACGTACCGTACTACATGCTGGTATCATGGGCCCGACAAGCTGATGTACCCTGTCGCCCCGGAGATGTAGCGTAGCCAACTCTCTTTATCGGGTGTCGGTGAGAGGATAGTCTCACGGGAGGAAGATGGGTCGACCACGAGAGAAGTCGTGGCTTCGCCATACTTCCGGGGAGTTGGAAATGGCTAGTCTGCTGTCGGTACTAGCGGGAAAGGTTGTCGTATACGATCGGGATGATGCGTATACGTCGTGTAGTCGGGTCTTGCCAGCTGGTATAAATCGATTCGAATCGCTGTCCCTCGC
Organism: Chloris gayana; assembly: GCA_031894775.1. Taxonomy (NCBI): domain Eukaryota; kingdom Viridiplantae; phylum Streptophyta; class Magnoliopsida; order Poales; family Poaceae; genus Chloris; species Chloris gayana. Next base: position 870,836 of record JAUNZO010003803.1, on the reverse strand, counting down.
GAGTAATGAGTACCGCTTGTTTAGCTCGTCACATCGTAGTAAGTTTATGTAAGATGAGGAAGATGAGAGATGAAGGGATAAAGATCTATTATATTTTGTGTTGGAAACTTGATTGAATAGAGCTAGGTTGCAAACACCTTGGCTAATGAACATAACTCTGAGCTAAAATATTGAAAGTAAGGACCCACGCCTTAAAGTTGTTTTTCGCAAAGGAGTAAACCCCACAGCCAGAAAGCCTTTGCATTCTAGGCGTCGGCCTTAGCGTGCCATGTTGACGGGTCGGTCTTGCTGAGTATTAGAATGCTCAAGGTTTGTTCGTTACCTTACGAGGGAATGAGTCGTGTTATCATGACTTATACGGCGGTTTTCCCAAGGAAGAGCGAGTGTCCTGAGGGAGGTTCCCTTCGGTGGGAACGTATCCCCACACCTTGAAGAGAGAGGACCGTGATGTACGAAGGGCTCGGTGCATCACGTCGTTTCGTCTTAAGTCCGATGAGTTGTAACAGAATAAGCTTCCGCTGAATACTCGTAGGATGTTGACACTTCAATAAATGTTATCTTTTCGCTGCACGAATGTTGTATTTTGAAAACTTGGTTGTATTATACCATGATGTATATATTCTGGCTTGTATGAGATGATGTTTCTGTTGTAACTCGCTTTGTCGAGTGTCCCTCTGTTTCGATTCCTGGTGGTCCCGCAGGGATGTCACAGCTGGTATCGGAGCAGTTCGGAGGCAATAGCACATCATCACAAGTCTATTTTTAAAACTTAACACGTTTATGCGATAGATAACGAGAGAGTACGGAGCCTATAAGGATATAGAATAGTTAGATTTTTACTAAGCTGGTCGATGTTTGGGTTCATGGGAAGTGCTAACTATTCGTCGTAGTTTCTTTACTGCAGTACGTATAGCTAGTTCCCGAGCATGCATCATGTTAAATTCTGCACTAAATAAATATTGGGTATGTGCTTGGCTAGCTCGTAGTACTTTATAGGTTGTTCCGTTCGTTTTTCTTACGTGGGAAGAAGTGTTTAACTTGTTAAACATGATCCCTGCAGATGCCGGTCACTCGTGGTAGGAAGCGCGCCCAGGAGGAGGAGGAGGCACGAGCTGCACGTGTCGCTGAGCTGGAGCAGCAGCTTCACGGCTTAGAGCCGAGGACACAGAGTCGGGAGCGACGGTTGGGTGCTTGGAAGCACCGTTGTCGAGTGGACTGTCGGGAGATCCGAGAGGTCCCACGCTAGGATCGCTAAGCTGGAGGAGCGAGATAGTGGAGGTGACCCGCGCGCGTGACGAGTACCGTGAGGCGGTTATCGCCTCTGACGCGCAGCTGACTACGAGGACCGAGGAGCGAGACGCCGCCGCGCCGCGAGAGGACCACCAGGAGCTACGGGCGGACATGGTGACGGCGCAGCGGGACCACTTGGTGGAGGTCCTAGTCGCGAGGGAGGTCGAGCTGGGTCAGCTACAGCTGCAGTACAATGGGCTGGCCGAGGCACACCACGCACCTGCTCCACGACCACGACGACCTGTTCGAGGAGTTCGAGCGATTGCAGCAGCGAGATGCAGCAGCAGCAGCGGCAGGAGCAGCAGCAGGGTCCACCCGACGAGGAGGTCTCCGGGATGGACTATGAGCCACCACCCGCGTCGCCGGCTTGGGACGTCGAGTCGGACGGCGGCGATCATGCGCCGTCGGCTTAGTGGTGTTGTGTTTTCACTAATGTAGGAGGGTAGCCACATTTTGCCGACGTAGGTCGGATGTATATAGGGTACTAGCGGAGGTTGGGCAGTTGGGAGTGTACGCGAAGTGGGTTTGAGTTGTATCAACAATAACGAGTGGGAAGGAAGTAGTGCTACCATATATATATATATATGCGAGTTGCTAGAATGAACAAATGTGTTGAAATATTGGGAGTAGTTTCTACTTGTATCCGATGCTCTTACTTCTTCACGAGAGATGGACAGCACACGTACGGGTGTGAGTGAAGTAAGAGGATCAAGGGAAGATGTTCGTGTAGTTAGGGTGGAGCGACAGCTGCAGGAAAAGGAGGAATTGTTAGCAATTAGAGAGGCGCAGTTGCTAAACGAGGGAGCAGCAGATTCAATTTAAGGATCAGCAGCTAGCAAATGCTCATGCATTGATCACTCGGTTAGAGCAAGATCTACTGCAAGCACACAACGCCATAATGAATGAAGCAATAGGACAACAACCTCCGGGAGGTGAGCCGATAGCGCGAGGAGATTCCTATGGAGGCTGAGTCCGAAGAAGAAGAGGAGGATCTGAAGAGATAATGGACGTGGATTCGGTCATAGACTTCACGGAGATTCCCCGACTAGAGGATGCGAGAATCCGAGACGAGGCAGTTCCATAAGCCAGGAGGTGACATCCGGGCGTCGCGAAGAATAGTGGAGTGCTAGCTAGTAGTGAGTGAGAAAGCTAGTATGTAAATCGGGCGCTAGTTAAATAAGGGGCGTGATGTAACCACGCCTAAGTGTATCATAGGAACCGTTGTAACGTGAGTGTAGAAATATGTGTTATTGGATTTGGTGGTTGCTTTAATAAAGATGGCTTGTTGCATAAAGATTCCTTGGGAGCCCTCATATACGTATTTCCGTCCTTCCATTAGTAAGTTGGAATGAAGATGTCTAACATAAACTTTCTTGGACGGAATGGTTGGAACAAGAAGACGCGATGAGCCGGAGACTTCTCAACGCGGGCGGAGACACCACCACCACCCCCGACCTTGGCACAAGCCATCGCAGCGATCTCTGGATTCTCGCGCGGAACAGCGGGAATTATTGGAGCAAGCTGGTCCGCAACACTGCTCCCCAAGAACGTTACCGGGGCCGCAATGCACCGGAGGAAAGGGTGACTTTCTCGGACTTCTTATCGGTTCGCCCCGGTCTTCTCGGATGCGGGTGAGCCCTTGGAAGGCGACAAGCGGCTGCGTACTATGGAATCGAAGCTGGAGCTGTTCCCGTGCACGGATCATCGGAAGACCCTCTTTGCTTCCCAGCGAGTTGCAAGGATTCGCTGGAGCTTGGTGGGCCAACTACAAAGCAATGTTCCCTCCCGGACATCAGATTTCATGGGCAGAGTTCACCAAAGCCTTCGAGAGAGCATCATATTCCGGAAGGCTTAATGAATCGAGAAGAGAAAGGAGTTCCTCTCACTGAAGCAAGGGGATATGACTGTTCACGCCTACTCCAAGGTATTCAACCGCCTTGCTCGGTATGCTCCCGAACATGTGGACACCGATGCCAAGAAGAAGAACCTGTTCAAGGAGGGAATGAGTACTAAGCTACGGTCTCGCTTGGTGTTGAACAAAGCCGACAGCTTCACCGACTTTGTGAGTGACACTATTGCACTTGGAAGACTCGATCCGTCCGCATCGGACGGAGAAGAACAAGAAGAGGCCGGCTACGGGACAAGGAAGTGGGGGACCATCCAAGTACGGGCTGGTTTACACTGCACCCTCGGGTCGGCGTTATCAGCATACACCCTCTCGTCCCAATTTCTACCGGCAAAATCAATCACCCCAGCCACCTCGAGCAACGGCGGCCGAATCGGTATCGTCCGCCCTATCAGCAACAGAACTTCCAAAATCCTCGACCGGTGGGTCGAGCACCACAGCGAGAATGGACCGCCATGCTTTAATTGTGGCCGTACAGGACACTACTACCGCAGATTGTCCATATCCTCGAAGGCACCATATGCACCTCGACCTCAAGGACAGCCGCGAGAACTAGCAGAGGGCACCGGCTAAGAATACACAAGTGAAGACGGGCCGTGCCAACTTTACTACAGCCGAGGAGTTGCCCGAAGGAGGACAAATCTTAGCGGGTATGTTTTCTATCGCTGAACATCCTGCTATGGTTTTATTTGATTCGGGTGCTACACATAATTTCATCGACAAGTCCTACATTACTCAGCATTGCATCCCACCATCTAAGTTGACAAGGACACATATCATCTCAACACCTGGGGTAGAGTCCTTACTAATGAAGCGGCTGCCGACATGCCATTAAGATTGGGTAACATGGTTTATCCTACTTCATTAATCATCCTGGATGGGCAAGGGTTAGATGCAATTATTGGCATGCAATGGATGAACTTCCATAAGGCGAGTATTGGATATAGCATCTCGCGCCGTATATCCGAACTCTCCTGTTCATGGTCGAGATTGCTTGCTCTTAACTTTTCCTCAAGCTATGCTACCAATGGTCAATAAGGTTGTGGGTAAGAGTCCGGAGGATATACCCATAGTCGGTGAGTATCCGGATGTCTTTCCGGACGACTTGCCGGGACTACCGCCGGACCGAGCGGTATAGTTTAAGATAGAGTTACAGACCGGAACCGCACCAATATCAAGAAGGCCGTATCGGATGCCACCAAATGAGCTGGCAGAATTGAAGGTACAACTAAAGGAATTGCTGGACAAAGGATACATACGTCCAAGTTCATCGCCATGGGGATGCCCAGCCTTGTTTGTAAAGAAGAAAGACAAGACTTTGAGGCTATGTGTGGATTATAGACCTCCGAATTCGGTTACCATTAAGAACAAGTACCCTCTGCCGAGGATTGATATCTTATTTGATCAACCGATGGGAGCTAAAGTCTTCTCCAAGATAGATCTTCGCTCGAGATATCATCGGATTAAGATAAGAGCCGAAGATATACCGAAGACTGCATTTTCCACCGGTATGGACTTTATGAGTATCGGGTGATGTCATTTGGATTGACCAACGCACCAGCACATTTCATGTATCTCATGAATTCCGTATTCATGCCTGAGTTAGACAAATTTGTCGTGGTATTCATTGACGACATTTTGATCTACTCTAAGTCGCAAGAGGAACATGCCAATCATTTAAGAGTTGTGTTGCAACGACTAAGGGATCATCGACTTTATGCTAAGTTCAGCAAGTGTGAATTTTGGCTGAAAGAAGTACCGTTCCTAGGTCATGTAATATCAGCCGAAGGAGTGGCCGTTGACCCGGGCAAGGTTCAAGATGTATTGAATTGGAAACCCCGAAGTCTGTCTCTCGGATCGAAGTTTCTTGGGATTGGCTGGTTATTATAGAAGGTTTATCCCAAACTTCTCAAAGATCGCCAAGCCAATGACTAAACTATTGGAGAAGGATAGGAAGTATGTATGGAGCAAAGAATGTGAAGAAGCTTTCCAAACGTTAAAGAAGTTATTGACTACAGCTCCGGTACTTGCTCAGCCAGATCCGACGAAGCCTTTTGATGTGTATTGTGACGCGTCCGGCACGGGACTTGGATGTGTTCGATGCGGGAAGGCCAAGTGATCGCTTATGCGTCTCGACAACTAAGGCGTCATGAGGAACACTATCCTACCCATGATCTGGAACTAGCAGCGGTGGTACTCGCATTGAAAGGATGGAGACACTATCTCTTGGGTAATTTGGTACATTTATACACGGACCACAAGAGTCTCAAGTACATCTTCACCCAAACAGGACCTTAATATGCGACAACGAAGGTGGTTGGAGCTGATAAAGGATTATGAGATTGAGATTCACTATCACCCGGGCAAGGCAAAGGTGGTAGCTGATGCCTTAAGTCGCAAGGTTCATTGCAATAATCTCATGTCTCAACTCATGATTCAAGCATCTCCGGAAGGGAGTGAAGAGCCGAATCTTCGGATTATTCCATATGGAGCATTGACAAATCTGGCTCTTATTCCTACCATTCATGAAGAAGTGGTGGCAGCTCAGCAGAAGGATGCTTGGTATGGAACACATTAAAAGACGACTCCGGAAAGGAGAAGTCAAGTGCTTCCGAAAGGATGACGAAGGTGTTATCTCGGTTCAAGAATAGGCTTGTAGTGCCTAAGAATTTGGAACTTCGCAAGAAGATAATGGATGAAGCTCATACGTCCAAGTATTCTATTCATCCTGGAACCAATAAGATGTATCAAGACTTGAAGAAGAGGTTTTGGTGGACAAGAATGAAACGAGAGATAGCAAGGTATGTCAACGAGTGTGATGTCCGTCGACGGGTCAAAGCCGAGCACTTAAAGCAAGCAGGACCCTTACAACCTCCGAGTATTCCTGAATGGAAGTGGGAAGACATCGGCATGGATTTCATCATGGGATTACCACTAAGTCCACGAAAACACGACTCTATTTGGGTCATTGTGGACCGAGCTGACGAAGTCTGCTCACTTTATTCCGAGTACATACACGGTACACTCGCCGAGAAGTATGCGAGAACTCTACATTGCTCGAATTCTCTGTTTGCATGGAGTACCAAAGACCATTATATCAGACAGAGGAACCCAATTTGTCTCCAGATTCGGGAACAATTACAAGAATCCTCGGGAACCAAATTGATACGAAGCTCGGCATATCATCCTCAAACCGATGGCCAAACAGAAAGGATCAATCAATATCTCGAGGATATGCTTCGAGCATGTATCTTAACTTATGGCAAGGATTGGGAAAAGTGCTTACCTTTGGCAGAGTTCTCCTACAATAACAGCTATCAAGACGAGTGCGGGAATGTCGCCATTTCAAGCTCTATATGGACGTAGTTGTCGTACACCCTTGAATTGGTCCGAAAGTGGAGAAAGAATGATCTTCGGACCGGACCTAGTAAGAGATGCGAGAAGAACAAGTCCGTCTCATTCAACAGAACCTCAAGAGGGCTAAATCTCGACGGATCGGTTATACCGACAAGAGGCGACGAGAATTAGTATTTCAGGTTGGAGATCAAGTCTATCTCCGAGTATCTCCTACCAAAGGTGTTCAAAGGTTTGGAATCAAGGGCAAGTTAGCACCACGATACATCGGACCTTATCCAATCTTGGAAAGATGTGGAGCTGTGGCGTACCGACCGGAGTTGCCACCCCACTTGGCGAGCATCCATAACATATTTCATGTATCTCAACCGAAGAAGTGTTTAAAACCACCCATGGATATACCGACAACTGAGGTGGAACAGTTACAACCAGATTTGACGTATGACGAACGTCCGGTCGGAGTTCTTGACACCAAGGCTCAAGTAACTCGACATCGGACCATTAAGTTCTACAAGATTCAATGGAGTAATCACTCGGAAACCGAAGCTACTTGGGAGCAAGAAGAGTTTCTTCGATCAAATTACCCCGAGTTCTTTAGTACCATCATTTAGTCGTTCCGTGACATCCCCACCTCGCGAAGCGAGTGGGATAGTCAAACAGGATCGTATCGGGAGACATTCGACGAAGCGAACGTTCATTGCACATACGTTAACGATACATCCACCATTTCCTTATACATATTTGTGTTACATGAGTGACATATTCTACATCTGACGTTAAAGTTATTATTATACATAGAGTTCAAAATTCAGATTTCAATCCATATACAATGAGCGGAAGCGTAAAGAAAATCTCGACGATAGTTGCCTAAAATGTGACACATCAGCCCGTAGATGTGCCCATTCTTCTCGACAATCTCACCTGCACAAAAATGTTAACAACAAAGCCCTGAGTATCTAATATACTCCGCAAGTCTTACCCGACAAAAATGGTTTCTAAAACCGACTCCTAGTATGCAGGGGGCTGACCGGGCTTGCTGGAATTAGCCAAAAACAGCACTTATGCTAAGTCTAAAATTTCATGTTTTAGCCATATTAAGAGGGTTGTGACATAATTATAAATTTAGTGAGCAAGACTAACAAACATGGTTGCAATACATGAATTTAATACTTCAAAAACAGCAAGTTCATCATCATATTCCATGTCATTACTACGATGCGATCTGCTCGAGACAAGTGGTACTCATCACCGCGAGGGACGGCGATATATATCGATTTACACCCTGCAGGGAAACCCAAATGCACGACATACGCATCATTTAAGAACACGTATGGCCACCTTTCACAAGATTATCATAGATATGAGCCGGGTCCACCCTCCGAGTGTGCATTCCACATGCAACCACAGTAGCGTCGGGTCCAAGGGTAATAACACACCCTCCATCTACTCACAAACCCGTGCATCCACCGTGACCAACACTTTGCACAAAGGGTGGAGTGACCGTCCAACACTACGACTCTCAAGTTACATCAGTTTACCAACTCCCATACGAAGGTATGCATTTGGTACACAACTCAATACTTGCTCGCGGAGTCACAACGAACGGTCCTTAACCGACACATACGGGGCTATGGCAAACAAGGGCCAACCTTGTCACCGCATCCTACACATGCTCTTCCCCGTACGGTCTCCAATTTAATCATGTGAGAGGTAACAATATTTGAAACCTAAACCGAGAGGTCTCCTAACCACTCGGTGTTGCTACCGGCGACTCATTTAAGCATAGCCATTCTATCGAAAGAGATTATACCTATCCAAAGACCATAGGCAATAGGGATCATAATGCAACTAGGGTTGCGATCAACTCCTAAACATAAATGCACAATACATAAACATAGACATAGGTGAATTTAAACCAAAAACTAAACAAGTGGGATTATGCACCGGGCTTGCCTTGGCTTTGTTTGAAGTTAGCACTCTCAATCAAGTTCCATTCAGCGGGATCCTCTTCGTGATCTCTTTCTCCGGTCGGGGTCCCTATATGTATGCAATGCATGATGTAAGTATGGATGCATACACAATTATTTAGTTCATGGAACTTTCTCAATAACGAAATCTAATGCAATGTTTGCATAAAATAAATATGTTCATGTGGAGATGAAGATGATTTCTTATGATGATAATTTATGCAGGATATGTCATGGGGACAACCTTCTAATTAAAAGAAACATAGACCGTGTATCATAAAAGCACATGGTCTAGGTTGAAAATGAAACATGATTATGGCAAGTAATTTGTATAAGACTTAGCTATTGTACTATATGGCAACATGAGCATGGCATATGATGTATTGAAGACAAACCTATAGGAACTACCTTGCTGCCATGTACATGGAAGGGGGCATGATAGAGATGATGATTATGCATGAAGTGCAAAGCTTAACGTGAATTATGCACATAATGGTATATGGCAATACCTGAGGCAATTATTATGACTTAACATTCCTAAACGTGAATTCTATGGTAGAACATTATTTTCTCATGATAGGCACCGGAAACAAATATTATGATATCTTTGTTTGCATTTTTCCTAATTAAACCTTTATAGGCAAATATGTGCTATCTAAGCATATAATGATAAATGTGATGAAAACATGTATGAATGCACAAAAGCCATGTACCAGAGGGTCAGATATGTTAGGTAAAGTGCTCATGTCGATTCTCATAAATTTTACATTCTTCAAGATTTTAATATGGGTTTTAAAAGCATAACAAGCTGCCATTTCCTTTTACATAAAACTTTCTTTTCTTCCACAGAAACCTAGGTAAAACATTTGACCATTGCAAAGTTCATGTTTCAAGGATTCCAAAACATTTTAGTTTGCATTTTTCTCATTTTTATTTCAGGAGATATGATTTTTGTTTAAAGTAGCTAACAGATTTACCGTTTTTTCTGGATTTAGGGTGTGTGAAAAGCAAAACAAAATCAGAGCTCATGTATATCTTTGGATCTTCTATTTTCTTAGGATAGGGCTGTGATTTGAGCATGAGAGATGGTTGCAAAAGATGGATAGGAAAGTGATACAAACATGGTGAGCTGATGTTCAAGAAAAAGCTCACCGGAGAAGCAACAACCGACGGTGAAACTCGACGTATTCTTGATGCCATACTTGAGGAAGAGCTTGGGGATTAATCCAAACACACCATGCAAAAGTTGGAGGGAGTCCAAGTGAATCCTTTTGCTGCCCTTGCTCATGCCAAGGTGAGCCATGGCATGGAGTTTCATGGTGGGTAGCTATGGTGGTTGTTCTTGGAGAGGAGAAGAAAGGAGGAAGAAGATGAAGACTTGACTTGGGCTCTTGACCAAAGAGAGAATGATGGAGGGGAGTCTCTGGACGTGGTGCTGGCCTTAGGCTGGTCACTTGTTGTGTTGCTTGGTGGAGAAGGAAGCAAAGAGATAAGAGAGGAAGTGGGTCCTACAAGTTGAAAATTATGCCACTGGTACTGTTGCAGTCAAGAGAAAATCAACGAGATTTTTGTTGGGGTTGCCAATTTTTGTGGTGGTGTAGAATGAAATTTGGGACAACTTTTATATAGAACTTTTCTTGAGATTCGGCCTACAAAAATTAATAAAAATCCTACACCAGAAACTGTTTTTCTGCTTTTGCTGAATTTTGTAGGGCTGTTTAACCTTTACCAAAAATTATGGTAACATCACTAAAATTCCTATTTTTGAATGCCCTTGATGATTATGCAAAATTATTTGTATGGTTATGTTAACATTTTTGAAGTGTGTGCATAATAACCTATAGGCAATATTGAAAGCACTAGCATATGAGTTAAGTATTGCAATATGGCTATATGTCATTCTATGCAAATTTTAACATAGCAAGTTATACACAGAAATTAAGAAATAAAACACTTCTAAATACAATCCTCATGATGAAACATAACTTTTATTATGATTGAGCACCAGAAGCAAATATGAATTTTCATAAGCCTTTCCTATGATGCAAGGACAATGCAACAATAGTGTACTTAAGAAAAATGTTAAAATTTATCATGACATGATCAAATGCACCAGAACCATGTGTGATATGATGAAACATGCTAAATGAAAGAGTATGTTTAATTTTTGATTCAGTTTGTTTTAAAGATTCGCCTCGATTCGTCTGTTTTCAGCCTTAACGTGAGGCCTTCTTAAGGAGCTTAAAATTCGAATTTTTGCTATAGAACTTGGGTGAATCATGTTGGGTCATGTAAAGTACGCAGTTCAAGGTTTACAACAAACATATAGTTGTTTTATTTGGATCTGTATTCAAAAAGTTATTGAATTTTAAAAATGCCAAGTGGTCACGAGACCATAACAGATTAGCACTTTGAAGGACTCATATCTTTTATTTTTCACACAGAAAGTACTTGGATTAGGCTACCCTGGCAAAGTACACATCCTCTAATTTCCAACGAATGTTTGTTCAAACATTTTGGAGCTAGGATACTAAAGTTACACAATTTTTAAAATCCAATCCTGTTAAGCTGCGTGGTCACGATAGCAACTTGAGGTTGCTCAAACATTTATTTCTGCCATATAAACATATGTGTTCATGTGTTCCATTTTAAAGTACAAGTCTCAATCGTTTCAAAACATCTTGAATCGTTCAAATCTGAGGTCTAGATTTTAAGTTGTGCAATTTTTAAAATGCTTGAAATCCACGAAATTTTCACAGACGCGCGCAAATTCGAAATTTCACTAAGTGTGGCGCGAAGGGGGGTGCTCGCCGGAGCGGCGGCGAGGCTCGCCGGCGTTGAGATAGAGGTCGCCGCAGGGGTTGGGCTTGGCCACCTGTGCATGGTTTTTGATGGTGCATCGTTTGGTGGGGGTGGCGAGGCGAGAGGGACGACGGAGCTTAGCTCGCGACGGGAATGGCGGCGAGGAGGTGCTCCGGCGCGGTGGCGCATGCTCGCCACGGCACGAAAGAGAGAGGGGTCAAGGCGGAGAGCTTCACCTGCTCACGACGAAGCGCGGCGTAGGGTCGGTGTAGGCGGAGGAGGCCCGGAGGCTGCCGGCGTCGACGGGGTGGCGGGGTGCGGTGACCGGCGGCGGGGAAGAAGGAAATCCCGTCACCGTCCTTGCTCGACTCGACCTAGGAAGCAACAGGGAGGTCAGCCAGGCTCTTGCGCATCATCCGGAGGCAAAGACGCGGCATGAGCTCACCCGAGCACCGCTCAATCGAGCTTGCCGGCGTTCATGGCGGACACGGAGCTCCTCTCGGATTTTTGGCGATTGGAGCCAGCAGAGGGGAAAGAAAGGCCGGGGAACCGGGGCTGGAGCTGCGCAGGGACCTTGCGAAGCACTTGCGCACGAATGAGGGAGCTGCGGTGCGGGAAGGGGCGGCGCGCGGGGAAAACGTAAGGGGTGGCGGCCATGGCGAAAAATGGCATTCTCCATCGACGGCCGTGGACGATTGCTTCTGTTCGAAGGGAGGAGACGACGGCCGACGCGTGGGGATGGCACAGGGAGCGAGGACGGTGCGGCGCCTAACCGGCATGGGCGCCGGCGGCGAGCGCCTCGGCCGGTGGCCCCGGCCATCGTGCCATTGCTGTTCCAAGAAGTTCCCACTTATTTACGATTTTGCCATTGAGTGTTGATTCTGTTTTTGTCCATAGAAATTAATCTGCCTGGTAGTTTTGCAAACCAAATTTTGTGGTTGTTCCCTGAGTTGTGAGGAGCAACTTTTGTTATAGGCAAAAGTTCAAATTTTGCTTGTAAAAATTTACAAAAATTCATGAACAGATGCTGTTTTCAAACTCAGTTGGAATTTTCTATGAAAATATGCCACTCTAAAAATTTGGTAAAAATGTTCTAAAATCATGTTTTGACCTCCTCTACAAGGATCTGCAAAAATATTTGCATACTTTTGTTGAGGATCATTGAGTTTTAATTAGTTGGGTTTAAACTACATTTGAATTTTAAAATTTTCAAATACTCTAATTCATTATTTCATGTGTTCACTCCTTTAATTAGTGCTCAATTCCTGTAATTAAGGTTTTGACATTGCTTACATGCTATTATGTGACATGGGATGTCACAGCCCTCCCCTTAAAGAAATCTCGTCCCGAGATTTGCAAGGAGTTATGGAGGGTAAAGATGACGGTAACATTTAGACAAGAATGATTCAGAATTTTGGGGTACAACCAGAAGTTCCATGATCATGGTAAGACCATGTCGATTTCAATGTGTGAGGCTCGTGGGATGGAGATATGGCTAATAGTACCAACGAGTCTCCAAACATGACATCTTTCTTTCCGGTTGCATATCCCAAGTTATACGCCATCCGTTCGGAAAACATCATATTTGAATTCTCTCACTAAATTCTAATTTAGAAGCATGCATTTCCATATAGCCTATCTTTGGCTTTGAGAAGCGCCCAGGCGAACCGGCACAATCCAAAAACAAAATGGCAATTTGGAATCACATATCCACTAAATTGAATTCTGCTCTCGGTACAACTTAGCAGAATAAAAGGTTGGATGATAACTAGTTTCAGGATTCTCTCGGGAGGATTTACTAACAAGGAAGGTAGTAATCCCAAGTGAGGGGAAGAATAAAACAAGTTGAGTCGAAACCAAACGGTTTCCGATGATTGGTTCGTTGGGTTGGAAATTGGTGGCCGACAATTGGGATAGCACATGAAATCCGTCCATGTTGTGAAGCTTTTGGTTATAACATTTTGGATTACTTTTTAGAATGTCATAAGTGCAGCGAAGGACATTACCCCTATTGTTTACGCGATTAAAGCCACTGGTTTAGTCTAGCATACTACATTTATATGCATACGCTACACAGAACCAACAGCAACACCTAAGCATCGCTATCGGTGTCCGAAGGCACGACCGGGTAGTTGATATCGAAATCGTTGTTAGCGGCGTCGTCATCATTATTTGCCGGAGGTGGTGGATTTTTAAAACAAGTTAAATAGCATGGCCAACATAGTATTATTCCAAGTGAACTAGCATAATCTATGTAAGATGAAATGTGTATTAAAAGAAGGCAATTAGACTTGACAATGACATTGGCAATTCTGCCCACTACCGACAATGCCAAAAACAGGTTACAAGGTCTTGCTGTTTTACCTCTGGTATGAACATTAAAATTTACCCAAACCTTATCAAAAGGCTAGAGAACTTTACAAGCTTTCCAACGTATCTTTAAACACATAAAAATCTTAGGCGGATCAAAAGTTACGGCGATTTCCGACTCTACCAGGTTCTGCCAAGATTTCTGGCAACTCTGGCAACTTATGACAATTCGACTTGCTCTCTGTTTTCGCCTATCTGACCACCTTCACGAATTTTACTGACCAACTTGATACTAAATAAAATGTGGAGCATATCATGAGCTTTCCAGAATGGGGTAGATCGCTTTATTTCGATAAGTAACGCAAAAGTTATGGCGATTTCGGTGAAACACGCAAAATCTGCCAATCTGGCAACTTTTGCTAGGGTTTCGGGTAGGTGTATTTTTGTTCGTTTAGACTTCTTTTTCATCCTGATTGTGATTACAGGGTTGTGGCACATATCATGAGCTTTCTAGATTGGGGTCAATCATTCCATTTGGATTAGCAACCAAATAGTTATGATCGTTTTCGCAGAACTGATTATTGGGTGGAAATTTACTGGTAATCGGGTGGTATTTATATGGCTGATTTATGTTTTCGTGTGTTTTCGATATCGTGACTTGATGAGTCATTTATGTTTGATAAATTTGAATTCGTGCACATATGTGATATGCATATGTTATGAATGGCATGAATGATGAGATGAACATGCCGGTGCCTACGTCCTTTCCAAATTAAAAGGCGTGATCGGTATATAGCCGACCAACTCGCAATTTTAGTGGCAACACACACACGTTCTCAACACGGTTGCTACACGATCTATGGGTCGTGGTTAGCGTACCTGCAGAAGATCCATTGCAGAAACAGTACATCAAATTCAAAAGAAATTACGAAAACAAATCATAGAACTACTATCATATAGAGTGACGATCCATTGAAGGGATCGCCTCGTGGATTGCCACGAGCCATCATTGTCCCGTATTATTACTTCCGCGGGCACGGAGCGCTAATTTTAAATTGCGAACATACCTTGGCCAGGCCGTAGATGCAAGAAATTAAACAATCATAACCCAGGGTTAGTTTGCCACTTTCTACTTCTGTTATAGACCTTAATTGGGCTTACTAAGTCGTTCCTCACCGTATAACGTGTTGCAATTTTTAAGAATGATCATTAACGTATGGCATATCCCGATTTAGCTCTGATACCAGCTGTGACATCCCCACCTCGCGAAGCGAGTGGGATAGTCAAACAGGATCGTATCGGGAGACATTCGACGAAGCGAACGTTCATTGCACATACGTTAACGATACATCCACCATTTCCTTATACATATTTGTGTTACATGAGTGACATATTCTACATCTGAAGTTAAAGTTATTATTATACATAGAGTTCAAAATTCAGATTTCAATCCATATACAATGAGCGGAAGCGTAAAGAAAATCTCGACGATAGTTGCCTAAAATGTGACACATCAGCCCGTAGATGTGCCCATTCTTCTCGACAATCTCACCTGCACAAAAATGTTAACAACAAAGCCCCGAGTATCTAATATACTCCGCAAGTCTTACCCGACAAAAATGGTTTCTAAAACCGACTCCTAGTATGCAGGGGGCTGACCGGGCTTGCTGGAATTAGCCAAAAACAGCACCTATGCTAAGTCTAAAATTTCATGTTTTAGCCATATTAAGAGGGTTGTGACATAATTATAAATTTAGTGAGCAAGACTAACAAACATGGTTGCAATACATGAATTTAATACTTCAAAAACAGCAAGTTCATCATCATATTCCATGTCATTACTACGATGCGATCTGCTCGAGACAAGTGGTACTCATCACCGCGAGGGACGGCGATATATATCGATTTACACCCTGCAGGGAAACCCAAATGCACGACATACGCATCATTTAAGAACACGTATGGCCACCTTTCACAAGATTATCATAGATATGAGCCGGGTCCACCCTCCGAGTGTGCATTCCACATGCAACCACGGTAGCGTCGGGTCCAAGGGTAATAACACACCCTCCATCTACTCACAAACCCGTGCATCCACCGTGACCAACACTTTGCACAAAGGGTGGAGTGACCGTCCAACACTACGACTCTCAAGTTACATCAGTTTACCAACTCCCATACGAAGGTATGCATTTGGTACACAACTCAATACTTGCTCGCGGAGTCACAACGAACGGTCCTTAACCGACACATACGGGGCTATGGCAAACAAGGGCCAACCTTGTCACCGCATCCTACACATGCTCTTCCCCGTACGGTCTCCAATTTAATCATGTGAGAGGTAACAATATTTGAAACCTAAACCGAGAGGTCTCCTAACCACTCGGTGTTGCTACCGGCGACTCATTTAAGCATAGCCATTCTATCGAAAGAGATTATACCTATCCAAAGACCATAGGCAATAGGGATCATAATGCAACTAGGGTTGCGATCAACTCCTAAACATAAATGCACAATACATAAACATAGACATAGGTGAATTTAAACCAAAAACTAAACAAGTGGGATTATGCACCGAGGCTTGCCTTGGCTTTGTTTGAAGTTAGCACTCTCAATCAAGTTCCATTCAGCGGGATCCTCTTCGTGATCTCTTTCTCCGGTCGGGGTCCCTATATGTATGCAATGCATGATGTAAGTATGGATGCATACACAATTATTTAGTTCATGGAACTTTCTCAATAACGAAATCTAATGCAATGTTTGCATAAAATAAATATGTTCATGTGGAGATGAAGATGATTTCTTATGATGATAATTTATGCAGGATATGTCATGGGGACAACCTTCTAATTAAAAGAAACATAGACCGTGTATCATAAAAGCACATGGTCTAGGTTGAAAATGAAACATGATTATGGCAAGTAATTTGTATAAGACTTAGCTATTGTACTATATGGCAACATGAGCATGGCATATGATGTATTGAAGACAAACCTATAGGAACTACCTTGCTGCCATGTACATGGAAGGGGGCATGATAGAGATGATGATTATGCATGAAGTGCAAAGCTTAACGTGAATTATGCACATAATGGTATATGGCAATACCTGAGGCAATTATTATGACTTAACATTCCTAAACGTGAATTCTATGGTAGAACATTATTTTCTCATGATAGGCACCGGAAACAAATATTATGATATCTTTGTTTGCATTTTTCCTAATTAAACCTTTATAGGCAAATATGTGCTATCTAAGCATATAATGATAAATGTGATGAAAACATGTATGAATGCACAAAAGCCATGTACCAGAGGGTCAGATATGTTAGGTAAAGTGCTCATGTCGATTCTCATAAATTTTACATTCTTCAAGATTTTAATATGGGTTTTAAAAGCATAACAAGCTGCCATTTCCTTTTACATAAAACTTTCTTTTCTTCCACAGAAACCTAGGTAAAACATTTGACCATTGCAAAGTTCATGTTTCAAGGATTCCAAAACATTTTAGTTTGCATTTTTCTCATTTTTATTTCAGGAGATATGATTTTTGTTTAAAGTAGCTAACAGATTTACCGTTTTTTCTGGATTTAGGGTGTGTGAAAAGCAAAACAAAATCAGAGCTCATGTATATCTTTGGATCTTCTATTTTCTTAGGATAGGGCTGTGATTTGAGCATGAGAGATGGTTGCAAAAGATGGATAGGAAAGTGATACAAACATGGTGAGCTGATGTTCAAGAAAAAGCTCACCGGAGAAGCAACAACCGACGAGTGAAACTCGACGTATTCTTGATGCCATACTTGAGGAAGAGCTTGGGGATTAATCCAAACACACCATGCAAAAGTTGGAGGGAGTCCAAGTGAATCCTTTTGCTGCCCTTGCTCATGCCAAGGTGAGCCATGGCATGGAGTTTCATGGTGGGTAGCTATGGTGGTTGTTCTTGGAGAGGAGAAGAAAGGAGGAAGAAGATGAAGACTTGACTTGGGCTCTTGACCAAAGAGAGAATGATGGAGGGGAGTCTCTGGACGTGGTGCTGGCCTTAGGCTGGTCACTTGTTGTGTTGCTTGGTGGAGAAGGAAGCAAAGAGATAAGAGAGGAAGTGGGTCCTACAAGTTGAAAATTATGCCACTGGTACTGTTGCAGTCAAGAGAAAATCAACGAGATTTTTGTTGGGGTTGCCAATTTTTGTGGTGGTGTAGAATGAAATTTGGGACAACTTTTATATAGAACTTTTCTTGAGATTCGGCCTACAAAAATTAATAAAAATCCTACACCAGAAACTGTTTTTCTGCTTTTGCTGAATTTTGTAGGGCTGTTTAACCTTTACCAAAAATTATGGTAACATCACTAAAATTCCTATTTTTGAATGCCCTTGATGATTATGCAAAATTATTTGTATGGTTATGTTAACATTTTTGAAGTGTGTGCATAATAACCTATAGGCAATATTGAAAGCACTAGCATATGAGTTAAGTATTGCAATATGGCTATATGTCATTCTATGCAAATTTTAACATAGCAAGTTATACACAGAAATTAAGAAATAAAACACTTCTAAATACAATCCTCATGATGAAACATAACTTTTATTATGATTGAGCACCAGAAGCAAATATGAATTTTCATAAGCCTTTCCTATGATGCAAGGACAATGCAACAATAGTGTACTTAAGAAAAATGTTAAAATTTATCATGACATGATCAAATGCACCAGAACCATGTGTGATATGATGAAACATGCTAAATGAAAGAGTATGTTTAATTTTTGATTCAGTTTGTTTTAAAGATTCGCCTCGATTCGTCTGTTTTCAGCCTTAACGTGAGGCCTTCTTAAGGAGCTTAAAATTCGAATTTTTGCTATAGAACTTGGGTGAATCATGTTGGGTCATGTAAAGTACGCAGTTCAAGGTTTACAACAAACATATAGTTGTTTTATTTGGATCTGTATTCAAAAAGTTATTGAATTTTAAAAATGCCAAGTGGTCACGAGACCATAACAGATTAGCACTTTGAAGGACTCATATCTTTTATTTTTCACACAGAAAGTACTTGGATTAGGCTACCCTGGCAAAGTACACATCCTCTAATTTCCAACGAATGTTTGTTCAAACATTTTGGAGCTAGGATACTAAAGTTACACAATTTTTAAAATCCAATCCTGTTAAGCTGCGTGGTCACGATAGCAACTTGAGGTTGCTCAAACATTTATTTCTGCCATATAAACATATGTGTTCATGTGTTCCATTTTAAAGTACAGGTCTCAATCGTTTCAAAACATCTTGAATCGTTCAAATCTGAGGTCTAGATTTTAAGTTGTGCAATTTTTAAAATGCTTGAAATCCACGAAATTTTCACAGACGCGCGCAAATTCGAAATTTCACTAAGTGTGGCGCGAAGGGGGGTGCTCGCCGGAGCGGCGGCGAGGCTCGCCGGCGTTGAGATAGAGGTCGCCGCAGGGGTTGGGCTTGGCCGCCTGTGCATGGTTTTTGATGGTGCATCGTTTGGTGGGGGTGGCGAGGCGAGAGGGACGACGGAGCTTAGCTCGCGACGGGAATGGCGGCGAGGAGGTGCTCCGGCGCGGTGGCGCATGCTCGCCACGGCACGGAAGAGAGAGGGGTCAAGGCGGAGAGCTTCACCTGCTCACGACGAAGCGCGGCGTAGGGTCGGTGTAGGCGGAGGAGGCCCGGAGGCTGCCGGCGTCGACGGGGTGGCGGGGTGCGGTGACCGGCGGCGGGGAAGAAGGGAAATCCCGTCACCGTCCTTGCTCGACTCGACCTAGGAAGCAACAGGGAGGTCAGCCGGGCTCTTGCGCATCATCCGGAGGCAAAGACGCGGCATGAGCTCACCCGAGCACCGCTCAATCGAGCTTGCCGGCGTTCATGGCGGACACGGAGCTCCTCTCGGATTTTTGGCGATTGGAGCCAGCGAGAGGGGAAAGAAAGGCCGGGAAGCTGGGGCTGGAGCTGCGCAGGGACCTTGCGAAGCACTTGCGCACGAATGAGGGAGCTGCGGTGCGGGAAGGGGCGGCGCGCGGGGAAAACCTAAGGGGTGGCGGCCATGGCGAAAAATGGCATTCTCCATCGACGGCCGTGGACGATTGCTTCGTTCGAAGGGAGGAGACGACGGGCGACGCGTGGGGATGGCACGGGGAGCGAGGACGGTGCGGCGCCTAACCGGCATGGGCGCCGGCGGCGAGCGCCTCGGCCGGTGGCCCCGGCCACCGTGCCATTGCTTGTTCCAAGAAGTTCCCACTTATTTACGATTTTGCCATTGAGTGTTGATTCTGTTTTTGTCCATAGAAATTAATCTGCCTGGTAGTTTTGCAAACCAAATTTTGTGGTTGTTCCCTGAGTTGTGAGGAGCAACTTTTGTTATAGGCAAAAGTTCAAATTTTGCTTGTAAAAATTTACAAAAATTCATGAACAGATGTTGTTTTCAAACTCAGTTGGAATTTTCTATGAAAATATGCCACTCTAAAAATTTGGTAAAAATGTTCTAAAATCATGTTTTGACCTCCTCTACAAGGATCTGCAAAAATATTTGCATACTTTTGTTGAGGATCATTGAGTTTTAATTAGTTGGGTTTAAACTACATTTGAATTTTAAAATTTTCAAATACTCTAATTCATTATTTCATGTGTTCACTCCTTTAATTAGTGCTCAATTCCTGTAATTAAGGTTTTGACATTGCTTACATGCTATTATGTGACATGGGATGTCACACGTTCGATCGTGAATCTCGGGACGAGATTCCCGTAGGGAGGCTGTAACAACCCACGGTAATACAATGCATTTCATGACATTCATGAGCATGTCATCACATTTTATTTGTGAGATCATCAAGCATGTGATAATAATCATAAGCATAAATTATCGGATTAACTAAAGAATAAAGGAAATGATAAGAAGAGATGAAATGAGAGGAAAAATCCAAGTTTAACATTTTCTAGGGTTCAAATATCACAAATTAGGATTTATGAAAATTTACGAAAATATTTTGTCATGTAAAAATAATTGCAGAAAATAAACAAAGTCTCTTTATTTAATTTAACTATGAATTTTTAATCCGAAATTGATTTGGATTTTCTACTGGGACTTAATAGGAAATATGCCTAAAATCTTTTCAAATACACCCCTGAATTTTTGCGGAATTTTTGGAGCTCCGGAAGGCTCGCTTTCTAATTAGGCGAAAGCTCGGGGGTTTTTTGTAAAATGGCCCGAGCCCCTGTCGTCACTCTCTTTCTTCTCCCTCTCTCACTCCCGAACCGCCTCACCGCCGATGGCCGGCGCCACGCACCAGCCTGCTGGCCGCGCGCCTCCGGCTCCCGTCGACACGCAGCTGCTTCCGCCACCTCATCCCGGTGCTGGATGGGGATAAAAGGACCGGCGGTGTCCCTCTCTCTCTCTTTTCTCTCGACTCGCGCCACCCACCACCGCCCGCCCTCCCTTCTCTTCACCGTCCGGCCGCCTCCGGTCGTTTCCCGACGAGCCGCTACCACCGGCAGCTCCGCGAGTTCGTGCCGCACCTCCACATGATCTTCAAGCAAGCCGTGCTGCCGTGAAGCCGGAGCTCGCGTCCATTTTCCCGTCGACGGTCACCGTCGGTATGTTGCCGCCTCTCTCCAAAATTCTCTCTGTCTCACAAGTTTCTTCGTTTGATCCTTGATCTCTTACGTGCGCAAACAAGTCCTTTACCTTCCGGGCATCATGAGTCGAGTATTCCTTCTCGGGTCCGGCCGGATTTGATCTTTTGCTTCGAGCTTGGGTCGCCGCCGGTTCCCCCTTGCCGGTGTAGACCACTCTCCGGCCGTCTCCCAAGTGAACCCACACCGTACCGTCCTTGCTCATGTTCCCGTGAAGCTCCCACACCTTTTTCCCCTAAGTTTTGTGCATCACATCGGTTGTTAGAGCTCGCCGGAGCCCCGCGCACGCGGATGCTCGCCGCCGGCGTACTTCCTGGCGACCTGCGCACCGGGAGCACCACGGTGGTGTTGCTCATGGTCTGCGGAGTCCTCCGAGCCGAGCCCTAGCTACCCCACCCCTCTCGCGCCTTTCCGGCGTGGCACCGCCGCACTCCGGCCACCGGCCATGGCCGTGGTGACCGGGCGTGTGGGCCGGCGCGAGCCTTACGGGCCGGGCCAAGTTGCTTGGGCCCGGCTACTTTCGACCCGAGCCTCTTTAACTTTTTCCTTTCGAATTTAATTATTTTCAGATTCAATTAAAATTTCCAAAATTCATAGAAAATTCAATAAAATTCAGAAAAATACCAAACCAACTTTGTTAGACTCGGAAAAATGAAATCTATCCATTTGTGAAATAAAATAATTATTCTAAATAAATTTATTTATAATTTGTAGTTAATTCCTTTTCTTTATTAGAGAAAAGCTATTATTTTATGTAAATAGAATGTTTAATTATGAAAAACAATTTTGTTTAATGAAGGAGATATCTGCAGACGACATTAATAATAAAATTTATTTTTCCAAAATTAAACATAAAGTGTATTATTATTTATATGATCATAATTTAATTGCTTTTAATCACTTAAAGTAATTATTTACTTATTGCCAAATAAATCAGAATAATTAATTATTAAACTTAAGTAATTATTGACCTTAATCAAGCAATTAAGGAAAACAAAATTTATTAATAATGATCTTAATTAAACACTTTTAATCAGCATAATTAATTGTTAATTAATGCTTAATGAACATACTTACCCATAATTAGTTAATTAACTAAAATAATTAAGCATTAATCATTACTTATTATCCATGGAACTTCATTAATGCACTCGGCATACTTTCATCTTGTGCATTCATGCATACATGATTGTGAATCGCGTTGCATTGCTTGGTCGACTAGGTTCTGAAGTAATCGAGGTTCCACCCGAGGGCGAGTCGGAGTCGGGGATCTCGAAATCGACCCAGCCGCCGAGGAGACTAACTTCGAACAAACTCAAGGCAAGCCCCGGTGCATCCCAACTATGTTTTAAATATTTTACTTTATCACCTAGTACGGTTATGCTTGTGCATTAGGTGTTAGGGTTTGGTTGAAACCCTAGATGCATTATGGTAGGTTTCGGTTGTTTGTTCTATACTTGGTACAGGTAGCTCAATAGCGGCTAAGCTTAATGCATAATGGTAACGGTAGCTGGTTAGGACACTTAAAGCATGGAGGCTTTAAGAGTTTGTGTTGACAATAAAGATGTTGAGAGTGATAATGAAGTTGAGACCGGACGGGCCCCGTAGGAGAAAGGGCAAGATGGAGATGAGGTCTTGCAAGGTGGTAGCCCCGTCCGTGTCGGTCAAGGACCGTATCGTTGTCGGCTTAGTTGAACAAGTTTGAAACGTACCGTACTACATGCCTGGTATCATGGGCCCAGCAAGCTGATGTACCCTGTCGCCCCGGAGATGTAGCGTAGCCAACTCTCTTTTACCGGTCGTCGGTGAGAGGATAGTCTCATAGGAGGAAGATGGGTCGACCACGAGGGAAGTCGTGGCTTCGCCATACTTCCGGGGAGTTGGAAATGGCTAGTCTCGCTGTCGGTGCTAGCGGGAAAGGTTGTCGTATACGATCGGGGTGATGCGTATACGTCGTGTAGTCGGGTCTTGCCGACTGGTATAAATCGATTCGAATCGCTGTCCCTCGCAGTAATGAGTACCGCTTGTTTAGCTCGTCACATCGTAGTAAGTTTATGTAAGATGAGGAAGATGAGAGATGAAGGGATAAAGATCTATTATATTTTGTGTTGGAAACTTGATTGAATAGAGCTAGGTTGCAAACACCTTGGCTAATGAACATAACTCTGAGCTAAAATATTGAAAGTAAGGACCCACGCCTTAAAGCTTTTTTTCGCAAAGGAGTAAACCCCACGACTAGAAAGTCTTTGCATTCTAGGCGTCGGCCTTAGCGTGCCATGTTGACGGATCGGTCTTGCCGAGTATTAGAATGCTCAAGGTTTGTTCGTTACCTTACAGGGAATGAGTCGTGTTATCATGACTTATACGGCAGTTTTCCCGAGGAAGAGCAGTGTCTCGAGGGAGGTTCCCTTCGGTGGGAACGTATCCCCACACCTTGAAGAGAGAGGACCGTGATGTACGAAGGGCTCGGTGCATCACGTCGTTTCGTCTTAAGTCCGATGAGTTGTAACAGAATAAGCTTTCGATGAATACTCGTAGGATGTTGACACTTCAATAAATGTTATCTTTCCGCTCCACGAATGTTGTATTTTGAAAACTTGGTTGTATTATACCATGATGTATATATTCCGGCTTGTATGAGACGATGTTTCTGTTGTAACTCGCTTCGTCGAGTGTCCCTCCGTTCCGATTCCTGGTGGTCCCGCAGGGATGTCACAACTCGTAACGTCCTCATCGACCGCCATGCGGAGAGAACGGAAGAACGCCGGAGACAAGAAGAAGATGAGAGGCGTCGTACCGGTCATGTGGATGATCGTCCGCGGGATCTCGCCCGCCTCGCCCGCACGTGACTAATTCGCCTCGGCGTGGACCGGCTGCTTCGGTG
Organism: Chloris gayana; assembly: GCA_031894775.1. NCBI lineage: Eukaryota > Viridiplantae > Streptophyta > Magnoliopsida > Poales > Poaceae > Chloris > Chloris gayana. Next base: position 846,678 of record JAUNZO010003803.1, on the reverse strand, counting down.
CCGCCCCGGTGGAAATCCTCCGCGTAATGACCAACGAGGACAAGGCAGCCGACATGCTCATCGGGATGACCGGCCAAGACGAGATGATCGTCGTGATACCAAAGACCGAAGGGGACGAGACAACGAGAGACAGAGATGGGGAGCCTCGACGAGACAACAATGATCGCCAAGCGGCGCCTCCGCCTCCGCCTCCTCCTTCGCGAGACCGCACAACCGGCCAATAACGACCGTCGGGATGGATCAGGAGATACGTATCAAGATGATCGATACTACAACTACTCCGATGATGATAGAGATCATAACTACCGGCATTACCCTCGTCGACGATCCCCTTCACCGGTCCGGACCGGTCCGGAAGATGACGAGTACTCCGTGATCCCCGCTTTCACGCGAGATTTACACATTTGCAAATACCCCGGGGATTTAAGCCCGGGGCCATTGATAAGTATGATGGTAAAGCACCCCCTACCGAGTGGCTTCGCATGTATACTACCGCCATCCGGTCGGCGAGGAGGAGATACGTTTGTGCTAGCTAATTACCTCCTCATGTGCATGGAGAAGGTTGGACGCTTGTGGTTGCGGTCCCTACCCGAGAGATCTATCTCTTCCTAGGGCGACCTCACCAAAAAGTTCGTAGAGAACTTTCAAGCGACTTGTGAGAAGCCGGAAATTACTTCGACCTCAACGAGTCGAAGCGAAGCCCGACGAGACTCTCACGGACTTCATCGAGCGTTTACGCAACAAGAAGGCCTTAATTCCCAATATTCCCGATCAGCAAGTAATTGCGGCGTTTCAAGTCGGCGTCCGAAGTGAAGCATTAGTTCACAAGATTGGAAGGCGAAATCGGAACCTTACCATGACGGTGTCGAGTGCTTCAAAATAGCGAGATGATTACGCTCGTCGGTGAATCAAACATGGTCAATTTGCGCGGGAACAAAGGGAAGGAACCGAAGCATGACCAAGATAACCGATCTGGATCCAATAACAATGATAAGCGCAAGGCGGATCACCTTGTTGCAGTCGTCGACCGGTCTCATGGAGGAGATCGGCCGGCACCTCCTAAGAGAGGTCCAAGAGAACGATTGTCGTTCGAAACACTTCTAGAGTGCCCTTGCATGATTCATAATGGGAATCATAAAGCTAAGGAGTGCTTCCTGTTAAGGCTGTTCGCTCGGTTTGCCTTAAAGGTTGCGCCCGATCCGCTCATAGGAACCGAGAGAGACGACAAGGGCAAGGGTAAAGAGCACGATGACAATGGGGATGACGAAGGCTTTCAAGAACCGGCTCGAGAGATGAACATGATCTATGGAGGCCCGGACGCATACGAGTCAAAGCGAAAGCAAAAGTTGGCGTTTCGAGAGGTTAATGCCGTCGCTCCCGCCACACCCGAATACCTACGGTGGTCCGAGGTGCCCATTACCTTCAGCGGGATCGATCATCCCGAGGTATTGCCAAAAGCCGGTAAATATCCACTCATCCCGGCCCCCATCGTTCACAAGGTGCGATTGAAGAGGACTTTCATTGATGGAGGAAGTTGCCTGGATATCTTGTTTGCCAAAACTCGCGCGAGCTTGGCCTCTCCGTATCCGATTTGGAGCGCGAGTGTTTCACCGTTTCATGGTATAATACCAGGCGGAACAACTATCCTTTGAGGCAGATTTCTCTGCCGGTGACTTTTGGGACAAAGGAGAACTACGGGAGGGAGAATATTATCTTCCGGGTAGCCGACATTGATTCGAGCGTATCATGCGATACTTGGAAGACCGGCTTTGGCAAAGTTTATGGCCATCCCGAATTACCGGTACTTGATGCTCGAAGATGCCGGGACCAAATGGGGTCTTGTCGTTCCGGGGTGACATCAAGACCGCTTATGCTTGTGAAGTACATAGCACCGAGTTGGCCTCTCGGGCCAATTCGGAGGATGAACGTCGAGAAATCGGAGAAGCGGCCGAGGCTCTAGAAGTACGAGGCAAGGCTGGAGGATGAAGTTCCGATCAAGAAGGTCGCAAAGAAGAAATTGAAAGCCGATGCGGTAGTTTCCAAAACTATTCGGCTTAATGGGTCGGACCCCTCCAAGGTCACCCATATAGGGGCTGACTTGGGGGATAAATAGGAAAGCACGCTCATTCTTTTCCTCCCGGAAAATAGGGATATCTTTGCATGGTAGCCTTCGACATGCCGGGTGTTCCTATGGAGAAGATTGAGCACGCACTATTGGTGCGTCCCGATGCGAAGCTCGATCAAACGAAGCTCCGGAGGTTTGCTCAAGACCGCAAGGAGGCCATCAAGAAGGAAATAACTAGGTTATTAGCAGCTAAGTTCATTAGGGAGGTGTATCATCCAGATTGGCTTGCCAATCCGGTCCTTGTACCAAAAAAGAATACTAAGAATTAAGAATGTGTGTCGATTATACCGATCTCAACAAAGCTTGCCCTAAAGACCCTTTCGCGCTGCCTCGGCTTGACCAAGTTGTTGATTCGACCACTGGCTGCGAGCTTCTTTGTTTTCTTGATGCTTACTCGGGGCATCATCAAATACTGCTAAGAGTTGAAGATCAAATAAAGACCGCGTTTATCACCCCTTTTGGAGCATACTACTATACGACCATGCCTTTTGGATTAAAAAATGCCGGAGCTACATATCGGCGCGGTATACAACGTTGCTTGGATTCGCAATTGGGAAGGAAGCGAAGCTTACGTTGATGATATAGTGGTAAAATCTCGTAAAACCGAGGATCTTCTCTCCGACCTGGCGGAGACCTTCGATAATATGCGGAATTTTTCCATGAAGCTCAACCCTGGAAAATGTGTATTTGGAGTTCGTTCCGGAAAATTACTCGGGTTACCTAGTGTCATGGCGAGGCATTGAAGCTAACCCGGAAAAAATCCGGACGATCATCAATATGAAACCACCGAGTTGCTTGAAGGATGTTCAAAAGTTGACGGGTAGTATGGCGGCTCTCGGTCATTTCATTTCAAGACCGGGAGTTCGTGGACTTTCGTTCTTCAAGTTGCTTAAGAAGCAAGATAAGTTTGAGTGGACGAGACGAGGCACGAGGCCGCGCTTGATCAACTCAAGGAATACCTTAGCAATCCTCCGGTATTGGTACCCCTGAACCGGACGAGACCATTCGGTTGTATATTTCAAGCAACAACCCATGTGGTGAGCACCGTTTTGGCGGTCGATCGTAAAGAAGAGGGACATCTCGCAATTGGTACAACGATCCGGTATATTTTGTAAGTGAAGTTCTTATCGAATCACGGATGCGATATCTCCGATTACAGAAGTTAATATATGCGATAGTGATAACTTCTCGAAAGTTGAAACATTATTTCCAAGCGCACCCCATTGAAGTTAAGACCGGGTTCGCTATTGGAGATATTGTGCGGAACCGAGAGGCGATGGGCCAGGTTGCTAAGTGGGCTATAGAACTTGGCCAATATGAGATTACGTTTTCTTCGCGAACAGCTATTAAGGGACATGCTTTAGTTGATTTCATAACGAGTGGTTGGAGACACAAGTCCCGCAGCGGATTCAAACGTTGGAGTATTGGGATATGTGCTTTGATGGGTCCTCGCAGCTTTCGAGCGCGGGGTCGGGGTCGTACTTCTCACCCCACGAAGGAACCACTCGGATATGTATTACAAATGCATTTCGAGCCTCAAATAATACTCGCGGAGTATGAAGCTTTGCTTCATGGGCTTCGAGTAGCTATTTCGTTAGGAGTCAAACGATTGGATATATATGGTCATTCAGTGTTGGTAATAAGTCAAGTTAACAAGGTGTGGGATGCTCATGATGATCATATGATCGCCTATCGACAGGAGGTTAGGAAACTTGAAGACAAATTTGATGGTTTACGATTTTCTCATATACTTGCGCGGAAATAATTCTGCTACGGATGAGTTAGCCGGACTAGGGTCTTCAAGACAAGCGGTTCCACTCGGAATTTTCCTTCAAGTATTGGATAAGCCATCCATAAAGATGAAACGTAAGGCTATTATTACGAGCTTGTGGATGTTGCAGTCTTGAAGAACCAGGAGGAAAAAGTAGTCTCGAAGGACCGATCCGAAGAAGCGGTCTTACCGGATAAGACAGATGAGCGAAATCAATGCCGACGATATTCGGCCACTTGATGTTATGATTATTGATTCGATTGGCGTATCCCATACCTTGACTATCTGCGATCTGTTAAAACTCTAGAAGATAAGGTGGAGAAGCAAAGACTAGAGGTTCGAGCACGCAGTTATTTAATTCTCGAAGGATAGTTATATAGGCGTGGAGTTAATATTCGATGAAATGTGTATCGGTTTCGATGGCATTCAATTGCTTGAAGACGTGCACAAGGAATTTGTGGAAATCATGCTTCTTCGAAGACACTAGTTGGGAAGGTGTTCGGACAAGGATTCTACCGGCCTACGACGGCGGACGATGCACACAAAGTGGTCAAGAATTGTCAAGGATGTCAATTCTTCACCGAGACGACCTCATGCTCCGACTCACGAGTTGCAATTAATTCCAATGACTTGGCCTTTTTCTACTTGAGGATTGGATATTGTTGGACCTTTTAAAAGGGCACCGGGAGGATTCACGCATATTTTTGTGGCAGTAGATAAGTTCTCTAAATGGATTGAGGCCGAAGTCAGTTACTAGTACGACTATGGCCCGAGCGATCAAGTTTACGCAAAACATATTCGTGCGTTTTGGAGTTCCGCACGATATCATTATCGATAATGGGCCTCGGTTTATTTCAGAATTCTTCAAGGATTATGCTGAAAGTTTGGGAATTAAGATACAATATGCGTTGATGTCACATCCACAAAGTAACGGACAAGTGGAACGAGCTAATGGAATGATTTTGACCGGTCTTAAACCTAGAATTTTTGACCGTTTGAAGCCGTACGCAGGAAAATGGGTTAAGGAATTGCCCTGGGTGCTTTGGGGACTACACACTAATGTTAGCGGGGCTACGGGGCAATCTCCTTTTTCTTTGGTGTATGGATCCGAAGCCATGCTACCTACGTAAGTGAATATGGTGTCCGCTCGAGTACGAGTACTATGATGAAGAGAAATATGAAGATCAAGGCCACGGAGGAAAAAGCTTTAAAAACCAATTGTCGAGAGTCGTTTATTCCCCATGGAACTTGGCCGGGGAAAGGGACGCTCCAGTTTAAGATTGGTTGAGGAGGAAGGTATCCGTCACGGATCGCATCATTGAGAGATGTTTCCGTGATCGCTACTACCAAGATCCCGAACGCTAAAAGGAAGCTGGTCGTGAAGAACGAGAGGAAGAAGATGCGAGATTGGCGGAAGATTTCTTTTTACCCATCTTGAGAAGATCAAAGAAGAAAATCTAAGATTGGATCGTGCGGAAGAGGAGATCGAAGAACAAGGGCAAATGGCGGACGTGAATGAGCTTTCGGGAATGGGTTTGACCTAGGTCGACCTTTCGTTTCCTTTTATAAGCTCCTGGGATGGGCCCGGAGGTCTGAAAAGTTATCGGGCTATTTTACAAGGCCGAAGGATTTAGCATTAAATGATTTATGTTGTAAATATGCAATTATGACCTAACGGCCATAAGGATATTAAAAATCTGTTATTTGCGTTAATTATGACCTAACGGTCATAAGGATAAGCCATCGTGCTTTTTGTGAATAAAAAGCGGTCCGAAATATGAAGATTTTCAGATTGGAATTAAAGTAATGCTGAATTTCATAATTTAGCGAGTATGAAAGAGTTAGACTTTACCTAATTCGGTGATAATGGATGCCTTAGGTTGTGGGTGTTAATCATCCTAGCTGATCATAGGCCTTGGAGACTCGAGTCGATGTGAGAATATGGGAAATAAACTGGTCCGATCAACTAGAAATTTTAGTTAAATGTGATATGACTGGTTAGACCGGTCCGATAAATGTGTTCTTGGTGGAAATTGCTAAGAGGTATATGATTTCATGAAAGATAATAAAGCATAGTCTCTCCAGAAAGACTCTTGCATTATTTGTGATTCTCAAATGATACAAGAGTCGGGGCTATACCTAATTAGGTGCACCTGATCGGTGCACCGTACCTCGAGAGCGATGCAGTAACGATCGCGAGAGTTGAAAAATAATGGAAAATTCAATGGAGCAGTCTCTAAAGATTGCATATAAAGGAAATAATGAAGAATCAACTAATGGACTCTTGCATTATTTGAAAGGAGTTCAAATGATCGAAGAGTCGGGGCTATACCTAATTGGGTGCACCTAGTCGGTGCACCGGAAGAAGAATATGCAATGATTACCTAGTTAGGTGATATGAAAGGTGAAAACACTAATTTTTTGGGCTTTCTTAAAGCGCTTTGAAGAAAGAAGAATGCTTGCAGCAGATTAGAGTTCTTTTTAATTTTACCATGGAATCAAAACCAACATGTAAAAGACTGGTCGATCTTATTCAAGGTTAAATAAAAAATTACTCGGGGTTGTTGTCGTATACTTGCCTTATGGGTATACGAGATGGTAAAGGAATGGATGCGCGGAGACATGGTAACAAATTAATAAAGATAAAGATGATGAAAATAGTCAACAGATCGGTTCTCGACCGGTCCGAGATAGCGAAGATTACGTATACCGGTATGGAAACAAGGCGGGTATTAAGACCGACGTACAATGACTTGAGGAGCAAGTTAAGGAGTAATTTGTAATATGTTAGGACTACGAATTAATAAAGAAAGCTAGAGATAGAATTCCCATATATGTAATTCATGTAATCGAATAGGACTCTACATGTAACCCTAGCTCCCCGGATATATAAGGCGGAGCAGGGACCCCGAAAACTCTCTCGAGATCTTGCAATTAGCAATCCGCTAAAGGCAATACATAATATACGTAACGTATGGTATTACTCTCAATTCGAGGGACTCGAACCTGTCTAAAATCTTGTATTCCTGTGTGTTTCGTGTGTTGAACCATCGAATTCCACGCTCGTGAGGGACCGGGTAGTACTAGTGCCGAGTTTAAGACTCGACACGAGGCTTTCATGATGATACTATGGTCGCTGGTCCGTCAATAGTCACGCTTGTTCTAACATGTATTCTGCTCTTTTAGGCTGCTCGTAATCTACACCCGCTTAGGCCTCCTTTGGAATGCAGGATTGTAAAAACGTAGGAATACGAAAAACACGAGATTAGAGTTAGCTATGAATGGCAATCCTACAGGAAATAAAAATGCGAGAAAAACTTCCTATGGAGCCTTTGGATACAACACGGACAAAACACAGGAATTAGAGGAGAGAGAGACTCAAAGGAATTTTACATGAGGTTGGACCTCTGTTAGAAGCCCTCCAAAATTTGCATGGAGGAAGCTATCCTATAGGAATTTTATAGGAATTTTAAGATCTCAATCCTGTGTTCCAAAGGGTTGTATAGGAAATTTTCCTGCAGGTTTCTAATCCTATAAAATTCCACCATTTTTCTTTTGTTCCAAAGGGAGCCTTAGGGTGCTCTGTTTTTGGAGTGTTCTCGCTCCAATGTCTGTACTCTTTCGATGAATGAATGCAGACATAAACCTTTATAAAAAAAAGGGCAAAAAGAAAAAAAGAAGAAAGGCTTCTAGCAGAAGCGGAGAAGCCCCTCATGAGCGAGGTCCACGCACGCAAGCGAGGGTCCGAGCCGAGGCACCGTAATAGCGCTTTTTCCTTCCGAATGAACAATAGCCCACCACAAGCCGGTACACCAACATAAGCAGCCGCCAAGATCAAGGGCAACGTTTGGTGGCCCCACATACCAGTGAGAAAAGTCCCTGCCACAGCCCTATGCCCTTGTCCGCGTACACCGAGTTCACCTCTCAAAACATCTCTCCCCCTCCCGTCTCCTCCCTCTCTCGACCCCGTCGCTCGCACTAGCTCGTCGGCGGCAAGAGTGACGCCGTCAGAAGCCGCGAGGGAAGCACCCTTAGTAGTCGCCTGGTGGCTGCGGCCACCGTGGGCATGGGGATCTCGTTCAAGCTATCGAAGGTCGGCGTCCGCGTGCAACCGGCCGCTCGCCCGGGGTCCGCGGCTCCGGCTCAGGCGGCGGAAGCGGTTCAGTCCGGCACGGCGGAGAAGGAAGGCTCCGTGTCCGAGTCGAGACGCGAGGTGAGGCGTGCTTCTGTTGTTTGCTCGATTGGGCTTTTTGTCATCCCGCCGGGGAGATTCTGAGGGCCGCGTTGGCAGGGGTGGGGATCTGGGCGCGCAAAGATTGGATTTTTTTTTTGTGACGAAACGATGAAAAAACTTACTTTTCTTTGGAATTGGGGGTATTTCGTGTCGAATTCAGGGTGCTAGACGAAAGCTGAATCTTTCTGGTGATTTTGAACTCGAGCCTGTTGCGATGTCTTTCGGAGTGGCCAATTCCTTCAGCGGTTTGCTTGTTCAGAGATGAATTTTTGGAATGTGTGCGCTCCTTGAAATCATTCTGGAGTTTGAGGCGGTCTTTGAGGTGGGGAAATCGATACTTATCCCTGTGTGCGTTATTTTGATACGAAAAGGCCGGCTGTTGGGTGCTTAGTGCTTATATATGCGTGAGACCGTGTGCTTAGCACTGCTGGAATTCATTTCATCACGTGAAAGAATTTTCGCTTGTATCCTTAAAAACCGAACAATTATTTTCCGACCAGAAGCACTTTAATCCATTACTATGGTGCTGATTTTCCATAATGTAGATTGTAATTCATGTGATTGTATTCATTGGACTGGAGGATGTTTGGTGTGGTTTCGGAGGGCTTCTCCTCAAAATTCTTTGCCATGAAACAAAGGACGAAAGCTGCCATCTTCAATTTCAAACAATCTTCCATATTCAATTTAAAACAATCTTCCTAGACCAAAGATTGTTTTAGCTTTGGTGTGTGTTGCTTTTCCTGTGATGAGTGCTCACTTGTTCCCATTTGTAGGATGGTTTTGTTGACAGAGCAAAGAATGTCAATGGCATCAAAATTTTCGCAGGGTGTCCCAAAGAAATTTTGTCAGGTACTTCTAGCTCAAACACTTATTCTGATAATCTGATTTATATCAGGTATTACATTTACACTTTGCACTAAGTTTTTATCATTTTATTATTGCAGAGCATGAGGTTTCTTTCACATTCAGCCTATATGACAGAGGTTATCTCATTTCAAATTCAGCTGCAGTGAGTTCCCCATCTGGAAACTTTCAGAATGAAATTTGGTTACTATTCTTTGTTGGTATCATATTTATCTAACTTACTAAGAGGAAGGATGGTTACATGTTTCAACTAACACATCTGTTTACAGATGGATCCTAGCCAGATCACAGCTCAGGATGGCAAAACACTGCATCCCTATGACAGAGCATCAGAAAAATTATTTTCCGTAAGTGTGATATTACTTGCTTGTAGGTTCCTTTTTACTTTCATGTTGGGCAAATTTCCAAATTATAACCATTGTTAGCTTAGCTTAATTTAGAGCCAAGTTAGGGGTGAAAATCAAGTGAATTCCACCAAATTACAACAAAGCCTTTTAGTCCCAAGTAAGTTTGGAGTAGATTATAGACTAACAAAGGAGAGGAGAGGAAGATAAATTAAAACAAAGTGAAACGCAACAAAACAAATGTAAAAGACTGAGCATGAACAAAAATATGCTTGAAATATGAAAACCTGGATGTTGCAATTAATACATCATGGTAGTATTTATGTCATTTAGCCTGATTCTTTAATCCTTGTAATGCATGATATTGATGATCAATATATACTAACTCTAATTTATTTATTTTACCTAAACACAAACTCTGAACTCAATAAGTAAGATATATATATTGCTGTGCTAATTTTGAATACTAATATTTGGGATAAAATGAAACTTTTCTGTCAAATGTACTAAACCAAATGAGCAAATCTGGTCCAAATGAGAACATTGGTGCCAATTACATGACAATGCTGCTGCTTATATTTTCATGAAGTTCTCTTCTTCAATAAGAACATAATTGCAAGCCAGTATGTTTCAGTAGTTGCTGCTTTTGAAGCATGTAGCTGAAGTTTAGCATGGCTGAAAATTTTGACGAGAATTCCCAGAAGTGTGCAGGCTTTTCTTGTGTACAAAATTTTTTGTTGAACTCTGACATTGTTGACTTAAGTTTGTCCTTTTTAGCTGGCTAAATTTAAATTACCATAATGGAATTACTCACATTATAGATACATGAGTTTCCTTCATGACCTGTAGGCTATTGAAGCTGGAAGGCTACCTGGTGATATTCTTGATGACATACCAAGCAAGTACTATAATGGATCAGTGGTTTGTGAGGTCAGTTCTTTTATAAGATTTAAGAAGTGGTATCGTATCTATGCAACAATTCAACTTACTTGCAAATGGTTCAAAAACATTGTTATATGTTCTGTACTGCTTTCCTGTTCTCTTCGGTAGAGTTTTCCTTTTGTATTTAACTAGAAGGTTGGGTAGCCTTTTCACATGCATATCCTGATCATGCCATCTATCAGTAAATTGTTTCTTTTTCCAGAAACAACCATTGTGCATTTAGATTATTTGGATCTTTTTTGCCCCATATTGCATGCTGGACCATTGCAAGTGGAGCCTGCTACTCATAGGTAATTAATAACACTAGTGTAACACTACATTTAAAAGTTTACTAGTCCCTCTGTTCAGAAATATATGTCATTCTAGCTCTGGGCATGGAAATTAAGAAAAAAGAAAAAGATGTGGTGTACAGAAAACGAGGTAAGAGATAGCGATAGAGATGTATTGGGAAGGGAGAAAGGTGTATTGGGAAGTGAGAATGACATATTGTGAAACAAAATTTGAATGATCGAATGACGTTTAATTTGGAGTGGAGGGAGTATAAAGCATCATGTTCATGTGTGTATAATGATCCCACATCTTACTTTTTGTTGTGTTGTTTCATAAACATTAGAAGTAATGAGATTTCCTTCTAGATACGTGACTACCGAAAGCATATATCCAATCAAGGGCCTGTGTCATCTGCTGAGTTAGGACTTCCTGTCGTGAATAAAGTGCGTCTGCGAATGACATTTGAGAATGTTGTAAAGGATGTTACACTGCTCTCTGATGATTCCTGGAGTTACAGGGATTTTGTGGTAAGTATTGTTTTTGGTAACAAGTATTCTGCTATTCTGACTCCTAGCATTGTTCATTTTGGCCTCTTCACTCCCATTTGCAATCAAATATCTGTATTTGAAACTTTTATTTGAGAGTATACTCAAAGAAATAGCAGAAAGACTGAAAAATCATGTAATGGTGGGTACATGCATGAACTGTTATTAAACTAGCCAACTAGGGGACCTGAAACTTAACTCTTTTTTTTAAAATTTTTGCATTTTATTTTGCTGAACCAGTACTGGGCTGTTGTGCTATATATGTTTCTCTAGGAAGCTGAGGCACGTATTGTCAGAGCTCTACAACCAGAACTTTGCTTGGACCCTACCCCTAAATTGGACCGGCTTTATGAAGATCCCGTCCCTCATAAGGTACAAACATGTGCTAAGCATAAAACACTGCCATTGTAGGTGTAATTATGAGTTTACTGAGCCTTTCCAATTTCTTGCAGTTGAACCTTGGCATTGGAAAAAGAGGAGGCTGAGGCAAAATCCTGAAGTTGTTGTCACATCCAGTAACATGTCTCATGGTAAAAAGGTGTGCATTGATAGGTTTTCCGAAAATGGCAAAGCAGATGAGATTGGCATCACAGGTGGCAATGCAGCTCACCAGGCTGTTGATAGTAGTTCGATTCAAAACATCTCAGGTGTTCCTCAACCACTTAGACCAAATAATTCTTCACAAGATGCTGCCAGAATACTTTTGTCACAATCTGGTACGCAGCAAACTATTAGTTATTCTTCTGTGGGTAATGATCGTATGGCAGGATCTCCTGCCAATTTCACTGGTATCGGTTCCAGTATTTCGTCTCCTCAGAACATGATGACTTACAATGACGCTGTCTCTGCCAATGGCCTTCTATCCGTGAAGAGGGAAATGCAAGATGCTCCATTTCAAGATCCTAAGAGAATGAAGCCTGGCGTCATCGATGATGTACAACAGCAGCAGTTAAGGCCTCAATCCCTTGCTGGGCAGGAGATGCAATGGAAGAATCAACAGCTGCATCCACAATTGGATGTCAAGGGGATGCAATATGCCACTTCTTCACTGAGTGGTCAGAGATATCCTGCTTCAATGATGAATAATATGCAAGATTCAGGGGCTTCCTTCTATTTCAATCAGCAGAGTTTGAGATATGGTGCTAAGCAAGAACAGATAGATGGTTCTGATAGGCCAAAAGACAGCTTACAATCTATGGCACCTGAAGGTTCCATGCTGGATCAGCAGCCATCCCAGACTCAGCATTTGTTACAGCAATCAACTCCAAGAAATAATATTCCCAACATGGCGCAGTGGCAGAACATGAAAAAAGATGAAATGAATCAGAGAAGAAAGTTAACTCCCAACTCTCGTGCCCCATCTGGACCAATGGTTCAGTCTCCAGTGTCCTCTAAATCTGGAGAGATATCAAGCAGTTCAATGGGCGGTCAGTTTGGTTCTGCTGTGACATCTGCCGCAATAGGGGCTCAAAAGGATAAGTTTGCTGCAAACTCCAGTGCTCCAATTGGTTATCCTTCTGTAGCTTCAAGCCCTAGTGATTCCATGCACCGGATACAACAGTCTGCTGTTGCTCCTTTGAAGAGAAAAACAAACTCGGTCCCCAAAACCCAACCACTTGTGAGTGGTGTAGGGTCTCCAGCCAGTGTTTCAAACATGCACTCTATGCTCAATGCTAGCAGTCCATCCATTGGGACTGCACCTGTGGGAGACCAAGTAATTCTGGATAAATTCACAAAAATCGATACTCTTTCCCAGCGGTATGATGTAGCATTGGCTATTAGCAGTAAATTGTTTTGTCATTTTCCCGGTGATTTTTTTTGGTTCTTTCATGGATGTTTATTTTTATCTTGTGTTCCTTTTAGATATCTCCTTTTCGTGATTCCTATGGGTTTCATCTCTAGCCTACCCCAACTTGCTTGGGATAAAAGGCTTTGTTGTTGTTGTTGTTGTCATGGATGTTTATTTTGGGGCTTACATGGGGAGCATATGGTTCTACAATGAGTCAATGACTACTAGGCTGTTTTATTAATAGGCTACTCTCAAGTCTCAACATATCATGCAGATGCACAGGTTTAAACAGGAATATCCCTAAATTTTGTTCTTTTTCATCCATTTTCCCTATTTGTTCTCAAGCCCTTGCACATTTTCTACCCTTTTATTTATTTATATGTTTACAACAGCCGGTGTTTTTTTTTGTTGCAATGTTGCTGTATTCCCGTCCCCAAACAAATGTCAACGTTCAACGCTGTTTGCTTCCTAGCATAAAGAAAGCATCAGCCTAGAATGTGCATATTACTTCTATTTAGCCAGAGCTATCATCATTTTGACATCAATATCTCCCTCGCTTTACCGCCTTAAAAACATAGCGTAGCTTATCCTGAGACTCAGTTACAGTGCAGGAGTTGAATTGAGTTATTATGATTATAGCTGAAGTTACTGTTTTTCTGTTCAGGTACCAACTGCACAATAAGAAGAACAAAGTTGATAAGATACAAAAGAAATCCCTGGTCGGCGCAAGCCAAGATGTAGCTAGATGTCTCTCCAATTGCTTCCATACTGAGGATTATATAGATACAACAAGACCTCTTTGTAACTCTATGATTACTGGATCTATAAACACATGCAAGACTAGAATAATAAATTTTGTGAGCACAAACCGCATGTACCAAGGTATGTTTTTACACACATCCAGCTTTCTCTTTCAGAAAAGACAATAAAACAAACTACTACCCCATAATCTGATACACTGCATTGTAACAGGTCATGCGAGGCCATTTCGGGTTGTTTTCAAAGAAATGCCTGATGAAACTGTAAGAATGCAATATGGAGATGTAGAAGATTTTGATGGTACAAACGCACCTGATCGTGTATTCATATTACCAACAAAGGTATGCTGGAACTACCGTTTGCTTGTTTTTTTTTTCTTTTTTTTTACAAAATGTAACTATCAAATCTTGACTATTGACTGATCTTTCCAGAGTAACTGAGATTTTAGCCCTAGTGGGCGTATTATCCTTAAAAAAATCTTGGCTACTGCCCTCCATAGTATAAATATCCTGACGCTAATACAATTCAATTATCCTATTTCTGTATCTGACTTTCCAGTTGTTTTAATTGCAGTACTATGCCGACTTGCTTGGAGAGCAACTTATTCCTCTGGTGTGTTCCATTGTCATAAAAGACTTGATAAATTTTGATGTTAAGGCAATGTTTTGATTTTTTTTTTAATTTCCTCTTTTTTTACCCTAGATGTTGAAAGACGGTCATTCGAAGACAGAAGATCAAGTTGTGCGTGGAACCCCTCCTGGAAACCTTAGTGCACTGTCAGGAATTTTACCTGACAATTCAACAAGTGACATAAAGCAAGAGGCAGGTGTAAGCCAGCAACTCAATGGTGCAGGCCATACAAATATGACACCTGGAACACCAATGCAACAACTTCCTGGCAATAGGATACTTTCATCTGCGAATAACAATCAGGTCCTAGCAATGCAGCAAGGTTATATAGGGGCAACCATGCCTCAGAGGAACCAGCAACTTGACCCAAATGTGGTTCAGCAGCCACAGCCAGCGCAGCAGCAGCAGCAACAACAACCTCTGCAGCAAAATGCTCAAGCACAGTTACAGCAACCATCATCTCTTCCTCTCAACCAAATGCAGAGACCTCAACTATTACCAACAAGCCCATTATCTCAGATGATGGGGTCAGGTTCAAGTCTTACAATAGGCTCAAATCAGATGGGTAACAATAAGGCTCCTCCTACTTCCCTTCAGCTTCAGATGCTACAACAGGCACAACAGCAGCAACCTATGTCTAGGAAAGTGATGATGGGGCTTGGGTCAGCCATGAACATGGGCAATATGGTTAACAATGTCGTCGGCCTAAGTGGTCTTGGAAATGTTATGGGAATGGGCAATGTGAGGCCAATTTCATCCCCGATGGGCTCGATGTCAGCCTTAGGTAACAATTCCAATCCAATGAACCTTGGAATGGCGTCAAACCTTGCTGCAGCTGGACTCCGTCCAGGCATGAACCCTGCCCTTGCAAAGATGCGAATGGCAGCACAGCAAAGGGCAGCAGGCATATATCCCCAGACTGGAATGGTAGGAATGCCTGGAAGCAGTTCTCAAATCCTTCCTAGTTCTGGCGGCTTGTCTATGATGGGTCATCCGCTGAATAGAAGCAACCTCAGCCCACTGCAGAGGGCCATGATGTCTTCCATGGCCCCTCCAAAGATGCCAGGAGGTAACTTTCAGCTGAGCGCTCAACAGCAAATGCAGATCCAGCAGCAGTTGCAACAGCAGCAGCTCCAGCAGAACCCGCAGCAGCAGCAGCAGCAGCAACAACAGCAACAACAGCAGCAGCAGCTCCAACAAAATCCACAGCAGCAGCAGCTCCAACAGAACCTACAGCAGCAGCAGCAGCAGCAGCAGCAACTACAACAGCAGCAGCAGCAACTCCAACAGAACTTACCGCAGCAGCAACTACTACAACAGCAGCAGCATCAGCTACAACAACAACAAATGCAACATCAACTACAGCAGCAGCAGCAACAACTACAGCAGCAGCAACAAATGGGTTCTCCGCTACAGCAAGCACAAGTGGGCTCACCTGCTGGGTCACAGCAATCGCTGATGATGCAGCAGCAACAGATTAGTCCTCAACAAATGGGTCAGCACGCTGCAATGAGCCCCCAGTTGAGCTCAGGAACTCTCCAGCAAATGAACAATAATGTGGCCAACCCTGTGGCCACTCCAGGCCCACCCCCAAGCCCACAACTGAGCTCACAGACCCATGGGTCGGTCAGTAGTATCGCCAACTCCCCAATGGAGCAGCTGCAAGGTGCTAATAAGGGAGGGCCAGGTAGCATGTAATAATTGGAGGTACTTGGTTCACTTCATGGCCTAATACAGTAATGGAAGGTGTGGACAATGGTCAAGATCGCTATGCTTTCTTGTTTGTATGGTAAATGAGCTGTGGTATAAGATATAGCTTGTAGAGTTAAAGGTGGCCGCTTCATGCTAGGATTGCTGATGTTGTAGATTGTAGGTATTAGTGGAGTATATCATCTAGAAGTTGTTCTGATGCAGGCATTGTTTAATTGGACAGATTTTCCTTTCTTTTTTTCATTAGAATATTATATTGTGGAACTACTACATAACTGCTGTGGTTATTAATAAGTATCATAATTTGTTCGTGAATAAAGGTTGTGTGCTGTTTCTTGTCACTAAATGAGATCCTACTACATACTCTATATTCTTTTTCTCTTTTCCTTTTTTTTAAAAAATAGTTCTGTTTCAGTTTGGATGATGGTAATTTAGAGTATGGATGTATCTTCACTCCTTGTTATTATGTGCAAATAGTGTATTTTGTGTTTAGTATTTGTCAAAGAACGCACATATGTGCAAGGGTTCACGGTACAGCACATTTTTCTTTGCACCAAAATGAAAACCCTGTACCATCTCAAAATGATGAGCGATATCTATCCACAGTGCAAATCATCAAACTTTTTCACTTTTACCACCAATCGTTTTTTTAGATGGACATTGTTATAATTCAAATCATCGAACTTTTCACTTTTACCAGGAATCATTTTTTTTTCTTCCATCTAAACTCCAATCTCACGAACTACTACCACCTGTTGGAATCTAATTTCAAACAAAATTGTTCGGTGCTCTCCAGTACAGAATTACCTTAAAGCATCAATTGTGTGAGTCATTTGACACTTTTTCCTTTTCGGACTGTTGAGTAAAAATTACCAAGAGCAATGAAAAGTTCTGTAGGTAAAATGTAAGTAACACCAATTCATTACCAAGGTTCTATTCTAATGATCTTCTACATCTTTTAAGGACATCAATCTACCTATCAAGTGCCAGACTTTTCATATGTTCACCATCCACTCAATTAGCTCACAGCTAGAAGCCATTAAATCCTAAGAAAATGCATTCCATGAAGCAGAGGAGAATATCGATGTAATCACCAACTCAAAAAATCACAGGTATTATGACCTGTTAAACCCAAGTTTTTTGGTCATGTTGTTTACATAACCCCACCCTTGTTTATAGTATGAATATCTGAAGTGGATCTAACTTTCTTGTCATAAGATAACTTTGTCGTATATTTAACTTGATGATTTTGTTAATGAAATTGATTGGAATACATGTCATACAAGTATAAAGTTAGAATCCATATATCATATTCATAGTCAATTCTTTCTAGAGATGAGGTTTTGTGAAACAATATCACCATAAAACTTGTGGTTACATGATTCGTGCCAGGGTTTTATGACAAACGAACCATAAAACATGAGGTTTAGTGATATTTACTCTAAATAATACTCTAGAGCAAGGCTAATTTGTTCTGAAGCTACAACTACGCTACTTGATGCTCATGCGAGGTTGACCTGAAGCTGACAATGCTTTTCAAGGATATGAATTCCAATTTAGAAATATTGACCTAGAGTCCCAGATAAGTACGTGTACAAGCTTATGAATCACACATACTCCTTACGAATGAAAAACAAATTGTTTGCACCATGTTAGTGTCCTTTTGCTGCTGAAGTCCCAAATCTTTTGCTCCACATTCTTGGGACGAAACTAGTTGACCCGTTTCTCATGGTCAAATACACCAATCATGTGAAGTTCACAAAATCTTATCACCCCGGTGACAACTATGCTTGAACGACTCCACAAAATCTACGAGGGAACAAAAGGTCGTTTGCTACCTTTACAAGTTTTAACCCTCTTCCCATTCATACTCATCTTCATCATCACCAGATTCTGGTGCCTCTGCATTCAAGTCTGCCAATTTGTATGTCTCGGCTGAATCCCCTATAAGTGTTGAAACAGATTAGGCAGTGGTGGATGCAAAATCCTCAAAGGCACATTAAGTGGTATCCCATGTATAAAACCTTGACTCAAAATATTGTGGAGTATGAAGATATTTTGGGACGAAACTTGTGCAAGGTTTAGGAGGAATGGTCATTTCTATTTCTTTAATCTCAAGTCTATACAAACTCGATGGATCCTATCTAAAAATTCAAAATATTGTAAAAGCACAAATAATTAATTCTCACAAGATATTAGGAATTGGGGAAATGCAGCGATAGAATCAATAGGGAAAAGAAGATGATGAAATGAAACCCCTGCTGTACATTTCAAAAAATCAAAAATGGACAATTGATAGACGTCTTAGGAGGGAGGATATAAAGAAACTGTCAATTACTTATTAAACCAGCACTTAACCGAGTTCATAGGAAGGAAAAGGAAAAAAAATGAAAAGAGCCTAAAAAAGAGAACACACTACAGTTTGGACTTGCAATGTTCAAACTTGTAAAATACCTGGATCCTCCAACACGTATGTGTTGATTTGCATTTATTTATTATAAGATAAATTAATTCAGTAGTAGTCTGAAATCATATTGGAAAATATGGTAGTAGTAATTTGATTTAACATGCATATAAGCACACAATTACAACTACATTAAAAAACTGAAGCTAAAAATGATCAATAAGACTAAGATACCTGCAGGTTGATCCTCCTGCCATTCAACACCATCATCCTCGTCCTCTCGTTTATGTTTTTTTCCAACCTGGCGTTCAGATTTAGATGCAAATGTCTCATCTAGGTGCTTCAATCCTCTTGCTTCAGCTTCCTCTTCCTGCCTTTTCCTTAGGGCCTCATAATAAGCCTTTATGTACTCCTCCTATACATACAGAACTGATTATTCCGAAGCAGTACATCGTTTTCACATTTTAGAATCTAATTTTACTATTTTGTAAACTACCTGTATAGTTTTTTCATCTTTCACATCCTGTTTCTTGTCATCCATGACTTCAGATTTTTCATCCTGTTTCACCGGGCTACTGGTCTCACCTCTCTGTTCCTTGGTAAGATTCATGCCTTGTCTGATCATCCATGGAGGTAAGACTTTCTGACTTGCACCATTTGCACCAGATTCAGAACCTTCTTCTTTTACATCGGCACCTATAGCAACTTCAACCTGGAAATGAAAGAGATATCTTACTGACCCAAGAACGATGGCTATGAAGGAAGCAAACTGCATGAGTTATGCAAGCTAGTAGGTACAAATTTTCTGGATATGCATTGAGGATGATTTTGCGGATGTATCATGATATGATACAGTGGAAGGTGCAAACTTTTTTTTTAAAGAACAAAATATATCAAAAAAAAACTCCTCGAAAACACAGAAGAGCTGTACTTCATGATATTAAGAGGGGACTAGAGCCCAGTTACAGCAAATACTATTTAAAGTTTGTCAAAGAACAACCCAACTAAAAACACAGCACACTCAAGAAACATATCAAAACCTTCACTGACATTTTCAACTAAACCAGTTGAGATTTTATCCAGAGAGTTACTTTTTTTAAGGCAGAGTTATTATTATTTCGATTGGTACAAGGTGAGCATCAGTACCTTCTGTGCAGATAAAGACAATAATATGATTGAAATGTTTGTCGGCATGACGCAGATCAGGTTGAGATCAAACTAAAAATTACTCAACCAAACAATCCAGTAGCATTTTAAGCTAATGGCAGGTTTTACCTTCGTCTCTCCAAGGTACGGCATTGGCGTTCCATTATGCCCTTGCGAGTTCCTAGATGGATCAGCTGCACCAGGGTCACCGTGTGCAAAAGCACCAATATTTGCCCTTTCCCATGTTTGTAGACTCCCAAACTCAGGCGCAGGAAGATTCTTCACTCTATCAAGTTGTGCGACCAATGGCTTTAATTGCTCCTACAGTAGTACAAATATCAATTAAATAATTAGAAAAAAACATATAGAACAAATCTCATGTTCCTAAATCCCAAAGATCAACATATTGATGAACTAGTTGACAGTACACTTTTTTTTTCTCGAACACGCAGGAGAGCTGCGTATCATTATATTAATAGAAGAAGAGTTTACACACACCCACACCTCTCACTGACAGTACACATAGTAATTACTTCAAAAAAAACAGTTGCATATACAATAGGATACATGTTTTGAGGAATAATAAGGTGTCATTATTTACTAGGAGCTAAATGCTGAATCTCTCATTCAAGCACTACTCATAACAGTCAAAATATTTCTTAACTTCGCAAAAGCTAAATGAAATTTCAATCAACTAGGCAGGAAGTCATTATGGACTGGACATAATAGGATATAGTATGTTTCTTAAGTACAGCAACAAAGCAGAACCTCTTAATATACATGTGATATATAAGCTAGCTATTCTATATATTAATATAAGTTTGATGTTGAAACGTGTGTTATCTCTAATGGTTACAGCAAAATTCTGACATTCACAACAGCAATATGACACGGATTTGCATATTTACTACTGTGTTTATTTCCCAGGTTGATGTTTTGGTGTTAAGACTGTTGTGATTTTACGTGTGGCATGAGGATGTGGCCTATCTGTGTAAGCAAGAGCATCCATCTACAAGCAACAAAGATAAACTCAATTGACAGTTAAAAGATATTTTAGTATATGCAGCCACCTCTGCATATATTTAAGTATAATGTGTTTTACAAAGAATCAAATACTGACATCAATTCTTTGCTGCATGTCCTTCAACTTCTCACGTCTACGCTTTCTTGCATTGTCATCACCATCTCCCATTTCTTCAGAAGCAAGCTTGTCGCTTTCCGCAACCAGTTCACCATTGCAAGTTTCACAATGGAAATATTCATCCGTGTAACTTACCAATTGTAATGCATCAAAGGCTGAGTATCTTCAGATAACAAAACAAAGTTAGGATCCCACTTTTCTGTCCAGCGTGAATAAATAAGAAAACCAATACTACCTTTTATTACAGCTAGGACATATATAATGTTGAATTGTATTTCTGCTGTCCAATTCATCCTTCAATTTTTTCTTCATGCGATGTATCCGATACCTTACAACATCACAAATCTGTACTTGGGAGGATAATAGGATATACATCCATCAATTACAATGTACATGATTATATAACAAGGAGAATCTGAAGAAAGATAAAGTGAAACATTCTTAATTTTATAGTGATCGTCATACACAATACAGTAAATATGAAGGAAAAAAATAACTGCATTCAATTAACCACACCAAAGTTTTTGTATTCAATATTAATCAAATACAAAGAATTTCAAGGTCAAAAGTGAAACAAACAAGAGAAAAACCAACAATATTGTCAGAAGACAAGTCTAAAAGAGTATTATTAAAGTTATCAGTTGTAGTATATAGATTAGAGTAAAATGCGCTAGAGGTCCATGAACTTGTGTGGTTGTGTCGTTTAGGTCCACAAACTTTCATTTTGCATTTCTAGGTCCACAAACTTATTTATCTATGTAATTTAGGTCCATAAACTTTTTCAACAGTTATAAAATCATAAACCTTTTAACTTATGCACTATTTACGAATATTATGGTCTAATATGGCATGATTGAACTCTATCGTATTATGAACTAGAAAAATATCTAACAACACAGGAATTCGCCGGAATAGTTGAGCTTGTGAGATGACTACATCCACTTCAAACGAGCTATTTGTAGTATAAGCAAGAGAATATTTTTGTAACATGCTTAAAATGTCTATATCTAATAGAGACATTTTTTACCATGATTAAAAGCCTAAATCATTGTGACATTTTTTTTGAAATGCCTATATCAAAATATTCAATGAATATTGCATCATTTTATTAGGCTTACCAATTTATAAGTGTTAAGAAAATATTGATGTACTAAAATGTAAAGGACAAACAAATTTGTAGATCTACAAATTTTGTGGAACTAAATGACACGGACAAACAATTTTGTGGACCTAATTGACACAAACAAACAAGTTTGTGGACCTAGAAATGCAAAATAAAAGTCCGTGGACCTAAACGACACAAACAAACAAGTTCGTGGGCCTAGAAATGCAAAATAAAAGTTCATAGACCTAAATGACACAGTCGCACAAGTTCATGTACCTCTGTGCATTTTACTCTATAGATTATATATATGATAAGAAATTCATTTGGATCACATTTTACCAAGACTAGTTCTTCAATTCCTGTTGAACATGAAAAATGATGGGCACAGACTTGAATTTGTCTATCAAGTAGTTAAAATATTTATATTGCGTCCACATAAGCACCAAGGTCACATGTAGGTGTTAGCTAATGCAGTATACAGATATAGTGATCAACAGAACACGTGAAGATAACTTTATTTATCTGCTGCTATACCTCACAGCTATAACAGTGGAATCCTCAGTTCTTTTCTTCAATCAGAAACATAACTACATCTGGTGCTATATTTGCAAACTATTGGACTGAAATATGTGGATCACATCATTTTGACCTGAAATTCAACAATGCACACGCCCCCTATCTATTCTGCAAACTCATTAAAGATATGGTTCCCTGTTTATTTTGCTTAATCACTCAAGAAATGGAAAATAAAAAGCAAGAGTATCCCTTATATTGGACCCATTGTTGTGGTCCCACAAGTGTTTGTTCACAAAATGCTTTGATGTTCACAGACTGGACTTTGTCAGTGTATACATAAGGGGATACTCTTCCTTTTTTAAACACATGAAGCATTTCCAGTGTCTGAAGTTAAATAATGAAAAAAATAAACTAATATTCACGCTGGCTAAATGTTTCACCATCTGAAGCTGACTAGTGGATGCTAATGACGAGAATGCAACATTCTAAAAGTTCTAATATAAAAAAAGGTATTAATAATATGAAAAGAGGAAATTGCATGAATACTAGGATAATTAACAGATCAGCATAAATTTATGTCAGATCGCGATAGCTTTACTACCCTTATGTATGATTCTCTAATATATCTTTTGCACTCACCTGCTAAAGCCAGGCATACCACTCAGACTAGTTCAAATGAATGTTTCTTTCTAAGGAAAACACTATCAAGGAATAGAGTACAAACATTTTCGTACAAGCCTACAATTTATCACGCAGGCACTAAAATCGCCTAACATAGTAGTAATAGAATTTACATACTTTGAGGTAGCATAAAAACAATGTAATCAAATAGCACGCTGAGGTATCCTAAAATGACACTTTCAATTAGTAAACATAGATGCATCATATGATGTATGAACATCTCCTGTTTTTTTTATTTACTCTTTTATACAAGAAATAGTATCTAAATGCCATATGATCCGAGTATCTAACCTGAGCATAATCCAGAGAACAGTATGAATGTGTGTGCATCTTTACTTTCTCTTCTCCCTCCTTAGTGACTGGTTGACCATCGCTGGCAGCTGCTGCAGCAGCATTATGTACTTTTGCACCTTTTGCTGACTGAAGTTCGAAAGAGAAATTAATCAGAAGACTAAGGAACCACAATAACACGCAACAAAAATTATTAACACTCATAACATAGTTCCCAGCAAACTTCAAAATATCCATAAACATAACTAGTCCAGTAGATATTTCGTTTTCCCTCTTCTTGGGTTTCCTATTGCCCTCCACCCTGCACCCACTCTTCTTTTTCCTTCTTTCTTTTCGTTAGTTTGTTGTTGTGCTTTGGTTCTTTGGGTTTCATCTCTAGCCTACCCCACAAAACAAAAGGTGCAATTCCACACTTGCTTCCATACACTAAGTCTATGAGTGCCTCCCACCTCACTTCAGGGTATGAGGACCGTAAGCGTTGTGCCCGCTTCAACGGAGGAAAGCGGGTGCCAAGGCGTGCTCAGACAGCCAGAATGGAGAAAAGCGGACATCGAGGCGACGCTTAGCAAGCTCGTGGCACGGCTGGAGAGGGAATAGGGAGAAAGAGTCGGTCCAGGAGTTGCGTGCCAGGCTGCTGGCGACCTCAAGATACACCGTCCTCGATATCTGTCTGCCAAGCAAGCAGATCACGAAAAAAGAGAGAGGTTGGCGGTGGCAGGGTGGTTGATTCCTTGGTGTAGTGGTTAGGTCAAGGGATGATGGGCCAGCATATATGACCCAGTCATGTAACCGGGCGATCAGATGGCAATGGCAGCACATCTGACGCTTTATTATCTTTTTCTATTTCTTTCTCTCTTTTAGACTTTTGTTTTATGGATAAATCTAAACAATAATATGTAGCACTTAGCAAAATGCCTAGGCATGCTTAGGCACGCCTAAGATCTAGGCGTTGAGTACCTAACACTTTTTGTTCGTGGAGCCTGCCCCAACTTGCTTGGGATTAAAGGCTTTGATGTATTGTTGTTGTGTCTAGAATAGTTATTTGGCACATATCACATAACAATGAATTAGAATATCTAATCATCAGTTAATGTTTGAAGTATCATGTCTAACACAAGAGTTCAAAACCATAGCAAGGCAAATATGATGGAATCAATCCATATAAATTTAACCTCTTTCCGGTGATCTCTTGTGACTAATTTCTCTTCTTCAAAGAAACGGAGAATGCGTCGCAACTGTTTCGAATGGAGCTTCAAAGCTTTAGCCAAATCTTCCTCACGGACCCACTGGCGCCTGATTACATTGGGAGAAATTTTTATGCATAAATCAGTAGTCTCAACAATAGAGGAATTCAGAAATTTAGCGGCAACTAAAATCGTTATTGGAGGGAAGGCCAAGTTCATTGAGTATCGTTGACAGCAGATTAAAGCAGGTTGAACATGAGAGGGCAGTATATGTACCCCTAGCATGCCCTATCATGCTTTTGTCATGAATAAGCTGAGACATGATAATAAACAGCAAAAATTCCCAGAAATATTGCTTGGAATATTAAAATTTGGGTTTGGCTAGGTAAGCAAACAAGCCCGTAGGAGGCTAGCAACAAATCATGCCAACATTCTACCTGATTTGTTCTGCTCTAATTAAACAGAAGGCGAGGTGCTGGTTTCCTCTGCTACCTGGTGAGTGCGTCAAGGACGACTACGGCCATGCCGCGGTTGTCGCCCCGGGAGGTCTTGGGCTGGTTATCGCCCTTCATGGAGATGTCATCGTAAAAGGCGCGCGCCGCCAGCCTCACCAGCCTGCATGCCAAATCAATACCGATTGAAGGGCTAGAGTCATCGACAAGCTACCGAGTGCAGCGGAAGCGTCTAGGTTTCGAGAGAGGGATTGAGGGAGCAAAGGCATACCGATTGAAGGGCTCGATGGAGCCCATGGCGAAGGCGGCACCGGCGAGTCCGCGTCCTCGTGGTCGGGGTCAGGAAACTCAGAACATAGGATGTATGGAATCTTCGCCGGATCGGGCCAGCCGCCAGTTGCCGTCGTCGTCGCCGCCGCCGCCGCCCACCGCTGGCGTTGGATCGGAGGGGAACGAGAGAAAAAGCGAGGCGTTTGGCTCGGGGGAAGATTTGGTGGGTGGACCTGATGTTTCCTAAGACAGTGGAGACGAGTCGAAGATCACTACCATTCTTTGGGCTTGGCCTTGTGGGCTTCATCAAAAGACAGTGAAGTTGGCCGGTGCCAGTCTAGTGTTCGTAAGCCAGAATTCCTACAGGTAGATTGGTCTATGGGAGTTTAGGTGTAGATTAATGTTTGAGATTCGTACCATTGTTTTTCACCATCGGTTCTATTACTAGGCCACACGTCACGATCTAGACGTCTCATCCGCTTCGTTTTCTTCCTGTTATTTGCCGTTTTGCTCTTCCTCTCTACTCCCATTGCTTCTCTTATTATTTCCTTCTTCTCGAGTTTTCCGATCGTGTCTGCACTTTTTTCTCTCTCGCTTCCATCGCCGGTAACCGGAGAGTGGAGGCGTGCCGCGGCTGGATGTTGCAGGTAATTCCCCCCTTGAATCATCGGGTTATCTTGTTGACATTTGGTGGCGGTGAGGCGCAGCCTATAGCGAGAGCGTGGGGATGGGCGGGCGGTGCGATGCGGCGACGGGAGCGCCGCCGCATCATCGGTTTGCAGATTACTGCGGACGGTGAGCGTGGAGCAGGGTCGAGGTTAGGGTTCGGTTTTCCGGAGCCATCCCTTGTGCTGCGGCCATGGCTAGGGTTTCGGGGGCGGTGGTCGGCCTAGCGGTGGGAGGCGGTGCCGTGAGGTGGTGGGGGCGCCGTCTCGGTCGCGGGCGGCTGGAGGGCGGTGGGTGGGGCTGGCCGCGGGGGAGAGCTGGGTGGACGAAGAACAGTGTCTAATCCCGACTTTTTTTCCTTCAATTCTTCTTAGATGCTTTCCATCAGATTGATTGATTTTGTTTGTGTCGAGCATAATCTCTTTATCTATATGGGTCTATCTTTAGTTTGGGACAAGTTTACTGAATCCATAGAATTTGATATTCAATTAGCCATGTTAGACTAGTGTATGTTTCTCCTTTCGACTTGCCACTGTGATATCATCCTTGATTAGTTCTGTTATGGGTTATATTTTGTATATGGCTTATTCCCTATTATGATATAACTCTGAAATTTTTGCACTATGTTATAATTTTTGCTGAAATTTTTTTTAGCTCTCTGATAATTAAAACTTTTCTGTTGTAATCTTTTTAATAATTCATGAAGATGCCTCGGAAGGGTAATGTTATCCTTGATCCGGATGTCGGTAAGTGAGGATTTTGTTATTGAATCACCAGTTTCAAAGAATACTCGGGTTCCTCGAGCTCCTCTGCAGGTTTGACAATATTTTCTTCGTGCCATTATTTATTATGGGCATTCGGTCAATAGTGGAGACGTTATGGATGGATTAACTTACAACTAGCAAAGTGACCTTATATTTGCATACATCCAGTGTTGATTATAGTCCTTTTAATGTTGATGTAGAATTTTTTAAATGTTGACCAATCATACTGTTGATTGAACTTTTTGCAAATGTTGATAGTAGTTTAAATAAATGTTGGTTTTATTTCATGCACATATTGATAGTGGTTTCTCTAAATGGCGATTCAACTCTCTTGGAGTATTGATCGATGTTTATCTAAATGTTGATAGTATTTTATTCATCACACATTGACTGAAGTAGGGTGTTGGTTGGTTCTGGTTTTACTGAAGTAGGGTTTTGCTGACTGATATTATAATTTGTTGGTATTTATTTTTTATTTTCAAACTTGTTGATTTCTTCTTGCATAATTTTTGTAGATTGAGTATGAGGATCACGATGATTGTAAGCTTATCAAGCACCGCTTTTCTACAAAGCGTGTGATTGATGTTGTGAAGAATCTGTCCAACAGAAGGATTTCATTGTGAAATATGGCTTAGACTTTGTATTCAACCTATCTAAATTCAGTGTACCTGTTGAACTTCTGGAGTGGATAATGAAGCACACACATGCTAGTTCGGAGGAGTTTCACTACAAAGAGAAGCGTATTCCTTATACCAAGGATATGGTGAAGAAAGTTTTTCGGTTTCCATCTATTAACAAGGTTGTTGAAACTAATAGCCCTGATTTTGTGGTTATTCTTAAAGTAGATGAGATGAAAGAAGAAATGAGATGGATGAGCACAAATTTATGCGGCATTTCATGTTGTTTCTGATATCTACTGTTCTCATTCCTGGGAAAAATAATGATATCAGAGTTGAGTATTTATACTCATTGAGAGATAATACTGCTTTGGGTCAGTATGATTGGGTAACAGGATTTTGTATGTTCTAATGGGGAAGTGCGTTGATACCATGGGTTAAGAAACTTGTATGGACGTACTGCACCTAAAAATCAGTTTACATGGATGGCTGTCTTCCATTGTTGGCTGTAAGTATTTTCTTTCAGTACAGTTCTTAATCTGAGTTGTTATTTTAACTGCTCTCACAAGAAATTCTAATTTCAATGTAATTCCTGGTATTTAACATATTCCATTGTGCATTTCTGTGACTACTTGTAATATTTTGTAGATTGTATACTGTGATTTCCTTGACCTACCACATGGCAGTGCTCATGTCCATAGTCTTGACTATGGTGTTCCAAGCATTTATCACATTACAAATGGAGATTTCAAGTTTGTGATGGATATTGATCGGACACACCGGCTATTTTGGAGCGCGACCGGTATGTTTGTTACCTTTTACATTATTCCTTTGTTTACCTATTATGGAATTTATTGTTTTGTTTTTATTAATGCCATTTTAATTCTGCTAATGTAATTTCGGGATATCTCTTAGACACCATACTTTCCCTTTGAGCGTCCTCCTCGCCTCGCTTATCAAAAATAATCATGTGTGTACTTTTCGACACCTTTCCTTTAGTTACCATTCAATTATGCATTTTCACTTTTTTATTTATTCTTAAATATATCAATGCAGTACTTCCACAAAGACATTGCCAACGTGGTATTCAAGCACTCCTCACTTTGGAAAGATGATCTTTCTTTTCTTGCCAAGTCTATATGTAGCAGACTAGGCCGGGCTAGGGTTCCGGCGGCTAGGGTGCGGCGACGGCGTGGCAGCAAGGGTGGTGGCAGCGCGGCGGCTAGGGTAGCGTGAGAGAGAGAGGCGTTGAGAGAGGTAGAGAGCTGGGAATAGAAGGGACTGAACCCTTCTATTACTTGATTAGAACTGATTACAATCCTCTCATTATATAGAGGCTTTCTTGACTCCTAAGCAACCTATTACCATTTATGGAAAGACCTAGATTACTTAATGACTAAGGATTCACATGTGGACCCATGTCCTACGAGTACCACGCAGTCATCGCTCACGCACGTGAACGAGTACCAGGCCGGCCCGAAGCGCCTTGATGGGCCATAGGCCCTTTGGGCTGTAACACCTCCTCTCCCATTTCCAAACAGCGCGTCCTCGCGTTGGATCTCCTTGGTATAGTGGATGCCGTAGACGAAGGGGAGGTGTTTCTCGTTGCGAGGTTGCCCGTTGAAGATCCTCCCGCCATGCTCCAATGGCAGGAGAAAAAATGCCAAAAGCCATGACAAAGGTGTCGTGGGATTGTAGGTGCACCGTTGCCATGTCGATGAAGTGCCCGAAGAAGATGCCAAATTCCGCAGTGGCGGTGGTGCGGCCGGTACTCGAAGAACCGTCCGACGGACATGGAAGAGGTTGTGGCCGGCAAGGTCGACGAAGCGTACATCCACAACCTCACTGTTAGTCCGTTGACGAAGATGAGGTCGTCCCGGAGGCTCCAAGCCGTTGCTAGCTCATTGAAGGAGATGCCGTTGGTGAGGAACCACAACTCGGTGAGGACGTCATCACGGATCTTTATGTCGTCGAGAAGGCCAAAGCGCAAAGAGAGTCCCCGGTGCTGCTAATAGCCATTCTTGAGCCGTTGTTGTTGATGTAGATTGGCTCATCCAGGATCTTGATATAGAAATTCTTGCACTTGTGGCTCTTATGGTTGGATGCGATCCGGGGCGGGATAAGAGCACAAGATAATAAGCAACAAACAACCAATGACTATGGATGGGATGCTTACTCTTGGTTGTTGTTGTAGTCCGCTTCTCCGGGTTGATTGTGCTTAGAAGTGGTGCAGCCCACGGAAAATCAAGGACAATCACATGGATGCCCTTATAGTTGTCGGAGGGATCAACAACACTCTCCGTGGTAGCCTTGTGGAACGTCCAACCATTGTTTACACCGAATATCATAAAGCTCACACCAACAGAGGCGAGAGACATCCAAGTGCTTGCGGCCATTGGTGGTTGAGAAGGGAAAGCAGTCATTGCCATTGCACCTATAGTAGCATCTCCATTGGAACCTCTTGTCCAATGACGGAAGTCCCATCTTGAGTCACCCGCTCTCGATGGAATGGTTGGTGTTGGGCATGAAATCCTAGTGGCCTTCCAGCTGGAGTGATGGTTGATGAAAAGGAAGAGTACTTGGTAGGAGTAGTAAGGCAATAGATAACCATGTAGTAGATACGAAATGCTTATCGATGGTGATGTCATCCGCATAGATGGTCTCCACATCTCCATCCAGGGCAATAGCTTGTAGCTCCTCAAGTTTGCTCTCCTTAGCGAAGATGTTGTAGACGGGGTTCCTAGGTGCTTGCACTCCCTTGTAATCGTCGTTGATTGGAGTGGAGAGGTGTACCACAACAGGAGTCGAAGCGGAAGTTGGATTATCCAATGCCGGATCATCAAATGGTGGCGCTGGTATGGCATTCTCCGGAGTAGGGAAGATCGAGGTTGGCTGCCCGAGCATCAGCTGGTTGGGCCTTGACGACACCCTCCATTGCCGACAAGGTTGGATTCGCCCCATCGATAACCATCGGTGAAGCCGTTGTAGATGTTGACCCACAACCAAAATTGGTGGTAGTCGGTGGCAAGTTGTCCATTGTCTTTTTCATCGGGGAAGTCGAGTTCATCCGAAGCAAGGCACCCATGATGAAAGCGAAGATGAGCAATGTGTCGACGTGGTCCTGGGAATCCTCCAAGGTACTTTTGTTGATGAAGGCGGCAATGATGGCCTCCTCCCTTGCAGCAAGATTTTCAATGATAGTCGTGGTACCTTCCGACTTTCGAGAATCCGTGGCCAAACCATCCACAATAAATGGTGTAGCCTCCACCACACCGAGCATGTTGTAATCAACGTTGATGGTGACAGGGACAATCTCCGGGGAAATCGAGGCTAGCTGAAACTAAGTGGAATGTAGATTTTGGAGCCGGGATGGTGGTTACCTCGGTATCCGCACTCGGATCTTGTGGGATTGTATCCACATCATGGACCACAAGATTTGATGAGTCGGAGTTGATGACTAACGCCAATTGTGACATCCCCTCCGGGACACCCGGGAATCGGTACGAGAGGGACACTCGACGAAGCGAGTTACAACGAAACATCATCTCATACAAGCCGAATATATACATCATGGTATAATACAACCAGGTTTTCGAAATACAAAAATTCGTACAGCGGAAACATAACATTATTGAAGTTTAACATCCTACGAATATTGCAGCGGAAACTTGTACTTTTATACAATAAAAGACTAACAACGATCAACGTGATGTACTTGAGCCCGTCGTACACCACGGTCCTTCCTCTTCACGGCATGGGGATACGTTCCCACCGAAGGGAACCTCCCTCAGGACACTCGCTCCTCTTCCGGGAAACTACCATACAAGTCGTGGTAGTATGACTCGTTCCCTAAAAGATAACGAACAAACCCCGAGTATGCTAATACTCGGCAAGACTGACC
The DNA here is from genome assembly GCA_031894775.1 of Chloris gayana. Classification (NCBI taxonomy): domain Eukaryota; kingdom Viridiplantae; phylum Streptophyta; class Magnoliopsida; order Poales; family Poaceae; genus Chloris; species Chloris gayana. The sequence continues at coordinate 815,557 of JAUNZO010003803.1, read as the reverse complement.
CGTCAACATGGCACGCTAAGGCCGACGCCTAGTGTGCAAAGGCTTTCTAGTCTGTGGGGTTTACTCCTTTGCGAAAACAGCATTAAAGGGTGGATCCTTACTTTCAATATTTTAGCTCAACATTAAGTTCATTAGCCTTGACATTTGCAGCCTATCTCTATTGCAATCAAGTTTGCAAGACAAGATAAAATAGATCATTAATTCCTTTCATCTCTCATCTTCATCTTTCATATTATTTACTACGATGTGACGAGCTAAACAAGCGGTACTCATTACTGCGAGGGACAGCGATTCGAATCGATTTTATACCAGTCGGCAAAACCCGACTACACGACGTATACGCACCCCAATCGGTCGTATACGACAACTTTTCCCGCTAGCACCTGACGGAGACTAGCCATTTCCAACTCCCCGGGAGTATGACGACTCCACGACTTCCCTCGTGGCCGACCCATCTCCCTCCCGTGAGACTATCCTCTCACTAACGACCAATAAAAGAGAGCCGGCTACGCTATATCTGCTGGGGCGATAGGGTACATCAGCTTGTCGGGCCTATGATACCAGCATGTACTACGGTACGTTCAAACTTGTTCAACTAAGCCGACAACGGTACGGTCCTTGACCGACACGAGACGGGGCTACCACCTTGCAAGACCTCAACTCCGTCTTGCCCTTTCTCCTACGGGGCCCGTCCGGTCTCAACTTCATTAACACTCTCTTCATCTTAGTGTCAACACAAAAACCCTTAAAGCCTCCATGCTTTAAGATTCCCTAAAACATCTACCGTTGCGACTATGAATTAAGCTTAGCCTCTATTGAGCTACCTGTACCAAGTATAGAATAAACAAACGGAAACCTACCATAATACATCTAGGTATCAAACATTCCCTAGCACCTAATGCACAAACATAACTCGAACTATGTGATAAAATAAAATATTTAAAGACATAGGTAGGATGCACCGGAGCTTGCCTTGATACGAGTCGGGGTTAGCTTCCTCGGCGTGCGGGTCGACTTCGAGATTCCCTTCGCCTACCTCGACCTCGGGTGGAACCTCGATCACCTCGGAACCGTGAGTGACAGAGATGGCGGCGGCCGGACGTGGAGAAGATGGCTAAATTGGTGGTGACCACAGCTCACGGAATTGAGGAGGCGGCGGAAGAACGACGGTGAGGTGTCGTGGAAGAAGATGAGCTCGCCACGACGGAGCAAAGCGGCTCGAGCTAATTGAACGGGTCGAGGAGCTTCACGAGGTCTTGGCGGAGCTCTGGCGGTGGTGGTTTGGACGGAGAGTCGTCGGAGTGGTCCGGCGACGGTGAGGGCGGAGGCAGCGGTGCTGCGGTGAGGTGGAGAGGAAAATGAGGGAGAGGAGGGAGAAGATAGGCGGGGCGGGGCCTTTATCCTTGCCGGAGGCGGCAACGGCAAGCGGCTGCGTGGCTCCAAGCTGCTGCGTGGCTGGGAGGCATGGCGGCCGGCCGGGGAGGCGGTGCGGCCGAGGCGGCGCCGAGACGCGGGAGAGAGAGGAGAGAAGGAAGAGAGGCTAGCGCCGGGCAAGTCCCGAACATTTTGCAAAAACGCCCCTCGGCTTTCGGTTAATTAAAAAGTAACCTTCCCGAGCTCCAAAAATTCCCAAAAATTTCAGGGGTGTAAATGAAAGTATTTTAGGCATTTTTCCTATTAAGTCCAGGTTAAGATTCCAAATCATTTTCGGATTAAAAATTCATAGTTAAATTAACAAAAGAAGCTTTGTTTATTTCTTGTAAATATTTTTACAAGGCAAAATAATTTCAGGGGATTTTTATAAATCTTTATTTATGGTGTTTAAGCACTAAAAATTGTTAAACATATATTTTCCTCTTATTTAAATTCTCTTTAACATTTCCTTTAATCTTTTAGTTAGTTTGATATTTTATGTGCATTTTCTTAACACAAACTTTGATATCTTCATAAATGTAATATGATGCAATGCTCATGATGACATGAAATGCATTTATTTACGAGAGTTGTTACACCAATGCAGCTAATTGATCCATCATATGGCGGTTGTCCTTCCCGGATGGTGAGATGTTCCCTAAGGTAGTATCCGTCATGGCGCCTTGGGATGGTGGTGTGGGGAGGGTAATAACAGCGGTAGACACCCCCTCTTGCTGCTCCTTGTTGGTGTAGATCTTGCCTTGCTCGCTAAGAGACAAGCAAGTACAATTGTCGATGGAGCCCTTGTCGAGAACCGAGATAGCGGCGTAACACATAGCCCACTCCTTGTCCGCAAGATCTACCACATGAATAATATCACCAAAGTCGTGCCTAGGGCTGCTGACGATTGTCGGAGTGTGTGTGACTCGTTGAATCAGCATACGAGTCGGCTAATGGCGACCGATCAACCGAGGGAACGATAAAGTGGGTATTGTTCACCGCGTGAACGATGCAAGTGTGCATTGTTCATCATGTGCACATTACCAATTTCGTTGCTTGTCAAGGGTTGTAGAAGGTTGGATGATGTCCTCCTCAAAGATAGATGGAGAAATTTTTTGATCAATTCCTCCCGCACCCGCTTGTTCGGATCTATCATCATCTAGATGGTTGCATGGAGTATTTCTTGATCCGATGCGTTTAGATTGAACTATCCATTGGAATCCATGTCAACCGGTGGCTCTGAATACCAAGTCGTAGCGGACTAGTCCGGGCTTGGGTTCCGGCGGCTAGGGTGCGGCGACGGCGTGGCAGCAAGGGTGGTGGCGGCGCGGCGGCTAGGGTAGCGTGAGAGAGAGAGGCGTTGAGAGAGGTAGAGAGCCGGGAATAGAGGGGACTTAACCCTTCTATTACTTGATTAGATCTGATTACAATCCTCTAATTATATAGAGGCTTTCTTGACTCCTAAGCAACCTATTACCATTTATGGAAACACCTAGATTACTTAATGACTAAGGATCCACATGTGGACCCATGTGCTACGATACACAGGCCGGCCCGGTAGCGCCTCGATGGGCCATAGGCCCTTTGGGTTGTAACATCTGCTCTCCCATTTCCAAATAGCGCGTCCTCGCGCTGGATGTCCTTGGTATAGTGGATGCCGTAGACGAAGGAGAGGTGTTGCTCGTTGCGAGGTTGCCCGTTGAAGATCCTCTCGCCTTGCTCCGATGGCAGGAGAAAAATGCCAAACGCTATGACAAAGGTATCGTGGGATTGTAGGTGCACCGTTGCCATGTCGATGAAGTGCCCGAAGAAGACGCCAAATTCCGCAATCGGCGGTGGTGCGACCGGTCCATCGGATACTCGAAGAACCGTCCGGCGGACATGGAAGAGGTTGTGGCCGGCAACGTCGACGAAGCGTACATCCACAACCTCACCGTTGCGTCCGTTGACGAAGATGAGGTCGTCTCGGAGGCTCCAAGCCGTTGCTAGCTCATTGAAGGAGATGCCGTTGGTGAGGAACCACAACTTGGTGAGGACGTCGTCACGGATCTTTATGTCGCCGAGAAGGCCAAAGCGCAAAGAGAGTACCCCGGTGCTGCTAATAGCCATTCTTGAGCCATTGTTGTTGATGTAGATCGGCTCATCCAGGATCTTGATACGGAACAAATTCTGGCACTTGTGGCTCTTATGGTTGGATGCGATCCGGGGCTGGGATAAGAGCACAAGATAATAAGCAACAAACAACCAATGACTATGGATGGGATGCTTACTCTTGGTTGTTGTTGTAGTCTCGCTTCTCTAGGTTGATTGTGCTTAGAAGTGGTGCATCCCACGAGAAAATCAAGGACAATCACATGGATGCCCTTATAGTTGTCGGAGGGATCAACAACGGTCTCCGTGGTAGCCTTGTGGAACGTCCAACCATGGTCTACACCGAATATCATAAAGCTCACACCAACAGAGGCAGAGACATCCAAGTGCTTGCGGGTGCCATTAGTGGTTGAGAAGGGGAAAGCGAGTCCTTGCCATTGCACCTATAGTAGCATCTCCATTGGAACCTCTTGTCCAATGAGGAAAGTCCCATCTTGAGTCACCTGCTCTCGATGGAATGGTTGGTGTTGGGCATGAAATCCTAGTGGCCTTCCAGCTGGCGTGATGGTTGATGAAAAGGAAGAGTACTGGCAGGAGTAGTAAGGCAATAGATAACCATGTAGTAGATACGAAATGCTTATCGATGGTGATGTCATCCTGATCCAAGGGATGATGCAAAAATCCGAGTGTTGATCCAAGTAATGGGAACAATTCTAAGTCTCCTGCTGTTGTTGATATCTCAAGCTCTAGTGCACAGGAATCTCAATCTGCCTCTGGTTTGAACCTTGCTATTATTCCTTTTTGTAAATCAATGAAGTTCCCTTTCACTCCTATACATGATTATCCGCTTGAAACCGAAGGTCATTTTCACTCCTATACTCCTAATGCCAATTCCACTTTTCCTTCTCATGAACATAATTTTCCTATTGCAGCTGCAAATGAAGCTTCCTCACATGTTTCAAATGCATTTGACCTACAAAATCTTAAGAAGTCAATATTAAATTTAGAATCCGATAAAGTCATGGATCCATATCATTACGAGAATTCAGTTTCTCCACATGGTTAGTTATTTTTTCAAAATGTTTAACCATTGTTGTTCCTTTTTTATGTTGTCTTCTAATTGTAATTTTTAAAATTTCAGCATCTTCTACTATTTCTAGTCCTTCTAAGTTATCAATTGGCCCTAGTTGATGAGGACATCACACCCTCGGATATAACCAACACTCCTCCAATACACATACATAATTCAAGGACAAAAACTAGAGCACGACAATTGAATTTACGGGTGAGCATGTTCCTAATGATCTTTTTATTTATATTTGAGAATATATTACTACCTAATGAGTTAATTATTGTTAGGAACCATGTAGATGATGATAATATGGTTAAGGAGGAGGTTGGAGGCGTGGAGGGCCAGCAACGACGTCCATGTCAAGTTGGAGGCCCAAACAAAGTCGACTTCGATTCTGTTTCGGAGTCCAGAAACAGCTTGCACCAAAACGGACGCCCTGGTTGCATACGAAGTCCGTTTGGGACGTTCTTTATATGGATGGAAAGATAATTTGATAACCTTTCCATTGGCGCTGGTCTCATATCCAAATGGTTCCCGAGCCGTCAGGAATTGCCGAAATACTAAGACGTCCAGAAACTGTCCCGGTGTTGCACCACCGTCTTTTGGCCTTTGGGCCGTGTATTTTATTGAGCCCACTTAGGGCTGCGTTCAGGAGGAGATGGACGACCCTAGGGACCTCATAAGAAGCCGCCGCCCCTTCCTTAGGGTTTGGGTTTTGCTTAGATTATTCTGTCAAGAACAGTTTCGCCGTTTCGTCGGTTTGTGAGACCCCAACTCGTGAGTTTAATCATATATTTGCAATTTGGTTGCTTCTATCTTGTTCTTGCTTGTGTTCTTCGATTCGCAGGCAAGGATTAGCCTTCTTGGCGAGGTCAATCGTGCTTGCACGGTTGATAACCGAGAGGAGACGTGGTGCTGCGATTGCGGGGTTTGGAACGTGTTGTTCGGAAGCCGGATCGATTTGTGTCAAGCCTCCGCCAAATCGTTGTTTATCGGAACCTTTCGGAAGATCGGGACACCCCGTACACATCACTAGTACTTTCACCTTGAAGAACAGGAAGAAGAGGAAGTCCTTTGTCTGCAGGGACTATACTATGCCACTTTAATTTGATCTTGGATGTGACACGGAATCATTTTATGCAGGCAATGTTAGAAAAAGTCATCACACATACGAAGAAATCGTAAGTTGACTAGGTTCTATGTATATGCACTCTAAATGTTGCATTCATTAACTATCAATTTTTTTCAAGGATCCATATGTTTCTGTCCATGGTTTTGACCTTACCTACCCCGAGTTTGTTGATTCTTTAAAACCGTGGGATCAACTTTTAGATAAAGTTCAAGCTGTTTATTCTCATGTCTTCGAGTGGCACTCTGACAAGTATTCGTTCCATACAACAGCTAGGAAGCAAATATCCTTCTCGCATTATTTCACGGCATTTTTTTTCTTATCTATCTATATTCAGTTGAAATGTTTATTTCTTGGTGGTCTCCATGCTTAATTGGACATTTCTTTTCATAAAAAGTTGCTTGTCAATCCACAAATGCTCTAGACACATTGTTGTATTGGTGAACTTCGGAAAATGGATGGTTTTCTCAACATTTCAACTTCTGATCCGGTAATACAATTTTGTGAAAAGTCGTGACCATTAATTACTAGTACTTCACCCATGATTATTTAATTTTGACCATGTACATCTGGTATTATGCAGATTTTTTCATTGTCATCATTCATGACCATTGGATTCTAATATGTGCTAACATTTTGTACAAGAAGATGAATTTCTTTGATTCCATGGGAATTACAGAGCATGACGAGAGCGAAAAGATGATGCGAAACATTGTATGTTAACATGCTTTAATTTTTTTGTCCATCTACCTTACTTAATTTTATCCTCCAAATAATATGCATTTAAACATATTTTAGATTTGAACCTTGTATATACATTTTTAAGTCATTTTTTTGCTTCAAATTGTAGGCTTCTAGTTTCACTACGATCCGCTTGGAGGCCAAAATTTTTCCGGAGGGATTCACTCACTTTGAGCATGCATATATTGAGGAGTATCCCAAACGGATGAATCCGTATGCCATTTTTATCAAAATTTCTTTTCATCATAATAGTAGAATGCTTCTTTTCTTCTAAGAGTTGTTTTTTTGGTCATCTATCTCGTTGTTATAGGTTTGACTTTGGGTTTTATTGTCTTGTTTACGAGGATGCATTTAATGGAATGGTTATGAGACAATTTGACAAGGTTTGTTAATACTACTTGTGTTTACAAGGATCCCTTTAGTATTAGTTACAGGAATACTTGTTTTCATGGCACTAAATCTTTCTCTTTTTTATTATTTCTAGGCTACTACAGAAAAATTCAGGAAGGTTGTTGCTTACAGGACGTTTCACTCGGATCTCAATGACGAGTAAGGAAAACCAAGATGTAGAAGCTCCCCATGTCAATAAGCTTAAGGCACAACAAGATAAGAAAATGTAGAAAAGTAGAGCTTACGTGGATGTAACCAAGATGTAACCATATTTTTGTGAATGTTTTTGTTTTCCATGGATAAATTGTGCTGCATCGAGCCTCAATAGTAAAGAATTTCTCTGTTGTAGATCTTTCTTGCTTGTCTCTCAATTGGCTGCATGGTGTAGAATGTGGAAATCTTTTCAATACTTGTAAAACTATGCTCATTTTCTTTGCTGACACTTGATTCTTGTATTATTTTATACTGCTTCATGAATTTTTCTATTGAGTCTTTGGGCATGACAAAGTCTTTGAAGTGTGAGTTTGTACTTTCACTCCTTGAGGTCGAATGAATGAATGGGAAGAGGACATGTTGGAAGTAAACAGGTACCCAGCTTTCCCTTATTGTGTACAACCTATTCGGATGCTCATTATTCCTTGCCTTATGACTCTCTAACATGTCTTCCCACCCTTTTGTGAATTCTGCTATGCTTGTTGAGTCATATATGACATAGCACATTTTCTTCAGACATCCCTTTCCAAGTGCTAAAAAATAAAGAGCAGTTCTTGAGAATGTTTTGCATCATATGCCGGATGCATAACCGATGTTTTGTTCCTGGCATAACATTTGCTATTGCCTTTTTCATGTCGGCATCCTGGTCGGTCATTATTATTGTTGGCCTTTTTTCCATTCAGAACTTCCGAGTAATGTTTCGAACACCCATTCAAAAGTTTCAATTGTTTGGTCTTCAAGCGAGCACAAGCAAAAATAATGTTGTTTCCATGTCCATTGATTCCCACAATAGGAGCAAACAGTAAGTTGTACATGTTTGTGTTGTATGTGGTATCAAAAGATATGAAATCTCCATACAATTCATAATCAAATTTACCTCGGCATCTGTCCAAAAAATGCTTCTCACTATGTTGTCCTCGTTGGTCCTCATTGCTACATAAATGCCTGGGTCTTCTAGCTGTATTTTCTTCAAGTATGCCAACGTTGACTCAACATATGCTTGTTCTCGCTTTTCTTTTTTCCTTCTACTTTAAGTTATCCAGGTCCTTGGTTGTGAAATTGATAGATTTGAAATTCCTCTTCAACTCTCTCGAATATTGACATGATTTTCTTTGGCTTTACTCTTGCATCTTGTAAAATTTTTGAGAAGGCCTTTTCATCATCAGTCATTGTTTTGTGATTCACTAAGAATTTGGTCGGTGATGGAGTTTCACAAGACTGTGATTGTGCTTACCGTGTCCCATTGTAAACTCCCATTGATCATCAATCTTCTTGGCTATTACTCTCATTTTGCAATTAATTTTCAGAACATAGTTTCTCCTTCGCTTTCGTTGAGCATTCTCTATGCGCTTTACTTTACCGAGACCTATTAAATGGCATCAAGTACCTTTTGTTCCTGTAATTTGACCCTTTCCTAACTGCATATCCATTAAGAAAGCCATGTACATTTTTAGGTGCCTATGAGCATCATTGATACTTGAAAAATCATTCTAACTCTTGGCTCGGTTGAATTTTCCACCTCTTTTGCAGTAGGAAAAATGTATTCAGTATTGTCCGCAACCGTGTCTTCATCATCGGATAATTCTACTTCACTTTCTTTTTCAATTGTTTCTCCAACGAGTGTCTTCAAACCTTCGCATTCATCTCAAATGTTACTAGTTCGGTGTTGTAAGGATTTGCATCAAGCATGTTCTCTTGAGTTATACTCATCTCATTTTGCCACTGGCTTATGTCATCATTGATCGAGTGTTGGATATCCTCCGATTCTATCTGCATATTATTAAAGTTTTTTTTGTTAATATAGGAAAGTTAGTATGAATACTTTTTGAAACTATTTTAGAACTTGTAAACATTTTAAATAGTTTACTTAACTTTTTTCAACATGTATGACATCTTGTGCATTTCAACAATTGTACAAAACAAAGTTAATATTTCAAATAATTTGTGTGAACATTTATAATCTCATGCCTGTTCGGTTAACCATAATATGAACATGCACCCTATCAACATTTTAATAAATTAAGATCAACAATGTTCAATTGACCATAATATTAAGATGAACCCTATCAACATTTTAATAAACTAAGATCAACAATTTTGTCGTCCAATATCAACATTTCAAATAAGAGTTTCCAACATTTACATATTCTGTTAGGTTTACAACTTGTTATGTTTCATTCAACAAAATGTGATAGTGTTTTTAACACCATACAATAACATATGTCAACATTTCTATTAGCACCAAATTGTATTTTCAATTCATTAAATTTTGTAACTGAAGCATACCCTTCTTTCAATCTAATAACGTGCAAGCCTTGGAATAGATCATCCTCATTTTCTTCCATGTTGTATTGACCCGGTTCTTGTTCCGGTTCTTTGTAAGCCTTTGAAACAACGTCGGGTTCTTCTTCCGATTCAGATTGAGTAATTGTCATTATACTCATTGATCCTGTATCATTGGCCAAGAGTGTCTCTCTTTGTTGTATTGATTTCTTGGTGACCTGTAATGTTCATATAACGTTAAATTACTATTATTTTGAAGCGATCATGAACAAAGTAATTTATTATGGAGATCCGAGTAAATATACCTCTACAACTTTATCATGGAACGTTTCATTCCGGGTTCTATACTTGATTTGCTTCTGAATTTCTTCCATGTTGATTGAAGCAAAAGTTGGAAATAACAACACTGGTTTCTGCATTTGCATCCAAATTATAAAAAAATTATCACTGCAAACTTTCAAAGATTCAAATTTCAGGGCAAAATTAAGCTAACTCTGTCTATTTGTATTCCCCTCTTTTCGTGAAATATCCATGGTACAAGATTTCAAACTATCAAACCACTCGGATTTGGAGAAGACGGGTGAAAGGAAGGAATATCAACTGCAATCTGGCAGGAGGAGTAAGATTAGATCAACAACACTTGGGAGTAGTAAGATTAGATCAACAACTAGGAGTAAGATTAGAAATTTTAGTGTTCATCGAGCACGTCTATTCTTCGACGGAATCAACGATGACTCCTTTTCTCCCCGCTGTCGTCTTCCCAATCAGCAGCGCCTTGGTTCTAGATCGGAGGCATCATTGAGGATCAATTTTTATACAATCGCCTCCATTTGTGTTGTATGCGGGTCCACTTGTCATTCTGTTTCCACATGCCAGGCCACCTTTTTGCCGAATCACCAGCCTACTTTGTGGATTTGGGTCCACCAGTCAGCAGAGTTCACTTTCCCCTTTATTCCGAGTCGACAGGAAAAGGAAGGATCCTTTCTTCCAAGTCGATCCGGGCGACAGATTCCACAAGATTGGCCGGATGATACGCCAAATTGGAGCAATCCGAGTAGTTTAATCATAGTTTATTCATCAATTTTTCCTCATGTAGGCTGGAATATGAAATCAACCCGAACTTTTGGTGCCTAATCGGTTTCTTCTTCTTTTTTTTTTCAAATTTGTTTGGGTGCTACATTTTTTAACCTCTGATTGATTTTTGTTCTGGTAGTGGGGTGGTTGCGATTCATTCCCTATACATGAGTAGATTATTCGGCTGATTTCCATACCTTTTCTATATGGAGGAACAACTTTTTAGTTGACTTTTTCCCAACATTTATTTAAGCTTTTATGTTTTATGATACAGGAGGAACCGCTAGAAATTGTATGGTTCTTAAGAGTAATTAGAATCTGCACTTATGGCAATAATTTTTTAACTTTAATTTCTTGATCCATGAGTATGAGTACCGGGAGTAAAAGATGCAGAGAAGAAGATTGTTCGTCCAATCGAGTATTTCACATGAATTGAGGACAACATCTAAGGTATATTTCCTTTTGTGAATTACAGTTCTGGACCATAGTATATTTTACATCATTTCTGCAAAAAACATCTAATCTATTTTTTACATGAAGCTAATCTGTATATTTTAACAAGAAAGAAATCTATACACGCAACCTGAATCTCACTATCTTTTTTCTATACAGGCTTATACAACTAGACAATCTACAAGATTGTTCATATCTGTTGTTAGGAAACCGTGTGCAATAGACAGAAGTACTTGAGCTTGCTAGTTTTGTACATGTCATAAAACTCACTTGTACTTTCACACCTAAGTCTCTAGTTTTATGGTTGATGAATCACTTTGACTGTTCTACCAGAAGACTATTTTTTGCTAATGGATCCTTTTTGGAGTTCAACCCTGTTATTGTTAACAATACCTTAGGGATTCCATGTGGTGGAAAAAAATTGATTTGAAGCCATATGCAATGGCTTCTGCTTTAGTCAAGCAAGAAACTAATTGCATTGGTGATTCACCATCTATCAATGAGCTAATGAATCTGATAACTCCCGAGCTTTCTGGTCACTCATCTGTGAGGATATTTTTATTGTTCATTCTGTCCACATTTTTGTGCCCAAGCTCTCATCGGTATGCAAGCCCTCGGCACTTTAGCACAATTGTTAATGTTCCTGAAATTAGGAGTTATGATTGGTCCGGTTTGGTTGTTGATTGGCTTGTTGACTATATCAAAAGGTTTCAGACCAAAAGTGTTCAATCTGGCAAAATTTTGCACTTTCCTTCTCGTGGTATGTATTTAAGCTCCTTTGTAGACATTCTTTACATTATTTGATAATTTAAATCACATGTTAAATTTTTGTTGAGATAATCTTAGTTCCTAATGCCAACACATTTGATTATTTGTTGAGATAATCTTAGTTCCTAATGTTGATATAATGTTTCTTCCCTATTGACATTATATTAGAATATTGTTGATATTGTTGACATACACTATAATGTTTGTTAACATATGATTACTATAATGTTGAATGTTGACATAATGTTTATTCAGGCAATGTCCATGTTGGATAGATTCATTGTTGGTAGCTAATTTTGATCATTATTTATATACTTATTACCAACCTATCACTTTTCATGCAACTTGCTGGTTCTCGACGGGTGCGGTGGTGTTATGACCCACCAGGGTGCTATTGGGCCGGCCTAGATACTGTTCACGCGCGTGAACAGTACCCACACCGCACTGTAGCACCAAGTCCAGCTAGGGTTACATAGAAATTAAGTTATTTAGGTATTTTCATAAATTGTAATAGGTTTCTTAGGAGTCAAGAAAGCCTCTCTATATAATGAGAGGATTGGAATCAGATCTAATCAAGTAAAAAGAAGGGCTTAGTCCCTATTTTCTACTCTTCGGACTCTCCCTGTGCCCTAGTCGCACGCCACCACCACCATAGCAACAACCGCCGGCTATCTAGGTCGCCGGCAACCCTAGCCCAACTATTGCACATAACACATTCATTCTAAGCACAAATACACACGTCAATATTTAACTTTTCTTCTTTCCTCTAGGCAATTGAAAAGCTATCAGCCCTTATCAAAGCTTCAATGAGTCAATTCTGCAAGCTGTCAGGCCACTATTATCATCTTGTGCCAACGATTATATTCAAATCTTAATGAATGATCAATTCCCTTTCATTCAATTTACTGCACCTGATTCATTTATTGAAAAAAATTCCAAAACCACCCTTCTCTCCGCTGGGGAGGTCGATGAAAATGAAGCTGATGCTAGTTTGTCTAAATCTGATAACGAAGCATCTGTTGGTTCAATTTCAATCAATATTATCCCTGTTGGTGCTTCTAACATTAAGTGTGCTTCTAATGTTGACCCCGACACTTCAGTTGCACCAAAGGTTCTCTCTGTTGCTCTTTCAATTGCACCTAAGGTTCTCCTTGCTGATGCTTCCCATATTCCTCCTGCAACTTCAGTTGGAAACAAAACAAATCCTCTTGTTCCTAAAGATACAAATCTTGTTGTCCCTCTCATTGCTGCTTTAAATTTTTCACTTGCAGCAAGTAACATGCTTTGCAAAGAAAAAGATCAAACTATAAGTCACATCGAATCTGGACCAGTTGATAACTATTTTGCCAATCCCTTAGATTCCTTTGATCTTCTGATTGCTACTCAATCACCTATAGAACATTGTTCGGATGGGATTAAACATGCTGATCCTCGGACTTCGGATACACATCCTCATATGTCTAAAGGAAGTTTGGGTACTTATCCTCGAAATCTTTTGAAGTGTTTGAACCAGAAGATGAGAAGGATAACCTTACTAAAGATTTGTGCAAATCACTTCAAAATGGCAGACAATTAATAGAGGAAGTAGCTATACCGACACCATCAAATAATAACAGAAATATAGTTGGTCGTCCTACTTGTCGTAGACATGCCTTATGGGTATACAATTATCAAAGGAATGTAAAATCGGAGACATAATGACATGATAATGAAGATAAGACTGGTGGAGAGGGCCCACAAGGTGGTGCCCGACCGGTATGGAATAATACATGATTTCATATAATGGTATGGAAACAAGGAGGACATGAAGACCGACACAATATGTTTGAGCAACAAGTAAAGAAGCACTATTAGCTTGTTAGGACTTTGAATCAATAAGAAAAACTTAGAGATAGAGCTTCCGAGTATGTAATTCATGTAATCGACTAGGACTTTGCATGTAATCCTATCTCCCTGGATATATAAGGCGGAGAAGGGACACCCCCAAAAACTCTCCGACAACTTGCAATTAGCAATCTGCTAAAGGCAATACACAACATAGAGGAAGTAGGGTATTACTCTCAATCGAGGGGCTCGAACCTGTCTAAAATCTCGTGTTCTTGTGTGTTTCGAGTGTCGCACCATTGAATTCCGTACTCGTGAGAGACCGGGTAGTTCTAGTGGCGAGATAAAGACTCGACATTTGGTGCGCCGGTAGGGGTCCCGACGAGTTCATGGCGAGTTCGATTGTTTCTTCGTTTGACGTCGACTTCGCACCCGGCTTCACAATCCGCTTCGGGTCTTTGGACTTCGAGGCTGATTCACGCAAGCATGCTTCACTTAATGAATCCTATTCATCATCCGGCCGCTGCTGCCTTAGCGCGATCACCGGATGCGATATTGGCTTCGACTTCGGATCCCGACCGATCCGACGCCGCCGTATTATGGCGCGATCAATCGACCGGTCCGGTTTTCCCTTGGTCCGGACAATCGAGGCTCGGATCTTGCCCGCTACCCGATCAGTAGCATTGACGGCTCCTTTGAGCCCGGGAGTGACTTCGAGGAAGGTCCTCATACCTCTTTTCGAGCCTTCACGCCGGGGTCGGTCATTCTTCGACTTAATCTCGCTGAAGCCGAAAGATTGGCTAAACAAGCGAGAGGATCGACACCTATGTGAGGAAGCGGCGATAAACGTAGACGACGAGGGCGATCAACCGCTTTCGCTAGGAACAGCTCGCATGTTCCTTCAGGAACCAATATTTCGGGAACTACCGGTACGGAGCCCTTGGAACGGGAGTTCCTCCCAATGGAGTCCCCAATGCGACTAACCGGGCTGCTAATGCACCGGAAAACTCAACCTTGTATGAGAATCGCCGTGGTTGTCGTGCTTGAAAACGCAGAAGTCCTTCGAGTAGAGTTCGAATATGGATGCCTTGGAAGTTGAACTCAACGGCGCGCGCGTATTCACTTCGCCACTCTACAATATTGTGGGAGTTAAGCATATCCTAGAGAATATTCCGGAGGAGGTACTCGATCGACACCGGGTTTTTGAAAGGCTTTGAACCTAGTTGATGCGGCTGCTTTGCGGACCAATCAGCTCATTCGGGATCATGAAGAATCTTCCAATTGGTCTCGATCCCGATCGGAGCGGTATGGAAGGACCCGGTCCGAGGGAGCTTCATCGGGAGGGAGAGCAAGAAGTAGGCATACTCCAATTGCCGATGCACATGATCAAGCGCCTACCTAAGACTTGAGAGGCCCAATCAACCAAAATTGAGATGCAAGGAACAATATTATCATCACGTAGAGCGGATCGAAGAGCGACGAAGGCATGCCGAAGATGAACGCCACAAGACCGGGCATGTTGATGATCGCCCGAACCATCCGAGTTCTGCCTCCACCCGCACCCTGCACCGGTCTAGAAAATCCTAGGCGAGCAACCGTAGCGCCACCTCCAATTGGTGATCATCGGAGGAATAATGATCGTATCGCATGACGCAAGAGAGATAATCATTACGATCTAGACAGGCGTGATCGGCATGGACGTGATTGCAGTGGAAGAGATAGAGAGCCCGGACGTGGCAACAATGACAGGCAACCGTCGCCACCTCCGCCTCCGCCTCCATCATCGCCTCCTCGGGAAACGATGATCGCCGGTTTGGCCCTAATGCGGGATGAAGGAATAACCGCCATGATGATGAATCCGATGATGATCGTGATCGTAACTATCGGCATTGCGAGTCACCGCTCGCATTCACCGGTCTTGACCGGCTTTGAGGATGTTGAGTATTCTGTTATCCCGAGCATTCACGCGAGATCTTTGGATTTGCAAATATCTCAAGGGATTTAAGCCTGGAAATATTGACAAATATGATGGCAAAGCCCCGCCAGCTGGGCGGCTTCGTATGTATACAACGGTCGTGCGGTGTGCGGGAGGCGATACTTTTGTTATGGCCAATTATCCTCCTATGTGTATGGAGCGGGCTGGTTGTCTATGGTTGCATTCTTTGCCCAAAGAATTTATTTCATCTTGGGGCGAATTGAGTAAGAAGTTCGTGGAGAATTTTCGGGCAACCTATGAAAAGCCACGAAACTTCTTTGACCTTAACAAGATCAAGCCAAAGCCCGATGAGTCGCTGACAGATTATATTCGACGTTTCTGCAGCAAGAAAGCCTTAATCCCCAATGTTCCTGATTAGCAAGTGATTGTTGCGCTCCAAACCGGTGTCGGAATTGAAGCATTGGTTCATAAGATTGGTCGGAAGAACCGGAATCTTACCATAACGGCGTCCGAGTGCTTCAAGATAACGAGATGATTACGCTGTCGGGAACAAAGAAAAAGAGCCGAAGCAAGACCATAGAACCAGTCCGGCTCCAAGAACAATAAACGTAAGGCTGATAACCTCGTCGCTGTAGTGGGACAATCGCATGGTGGAGATAGTCCAAGCACCTCCCAAAAGAGGACCAAGGGAGCGGGTTTCGTTTGAAGATCCGCTTGAGGACCCTTGCATGATTCATAATGGGAATCATAAAAACAAAGAGTGCTTCTTGTTGAGGCATTTTGCTTCATATGCGTTGAAGGTGGCTCCTCGGTCCGGGCCACGGACTTACAAGGATGATAAGGGCAAGGATGCGAAGCGAGACGATGAAAAATATAATGAAGGTGAAGGATTCCGGGAACCCGAAAGGGAGGTGAACATGATTTGTGGTGGACCCGATGCTTATGAATCCAAGCGAAAGCGAGAAACTTTCTTTGAGGGAGATCAACGCTATGGCTCCTGCAACTCTAGAATATTTGCGATGGTATGAAGTCCCGAGCATCTTTAGCGAGCTGATCATCCAGAAGTTTTGCCCTAGGCTGGTCGGTACCCGCTTATTCCGCTCCGATAGTTGACAAAGCTCATCCGAAGAAGACTTTCATCGATGGTGGAAGTTGCTTGGATATCCTTTTGCTAAGACTCTTCCGGATCTTGGGCTTTTGGTTGTAGACTTGGAGCATAGCGTTTCACCGTTTCATGGCATTGTGTCCGGTACAAACGAGTTATCCTTTGGGGCGATTACTCGCCGTTACATTTGGGACCAAAGAAAACTTCAGAAAGGAGCTCATCACGTTCCAGGTGGCGGATATTGATTCGACATATCATGCAATATTAGGAAGATCGGCTCTTGCTAAGTTCATGCCAATTCCAAACTATCGGTATTTGATGTCTGAAGATGCCAGGACCAAAGGAGTCTTATCATTCGGGTCCGATATTAAGACCGCTTATGCTTGTGAAATTCACAGTACTAAATTGGCAGTTCAAGTTAATTCGGTGGAAGAACACCAGGAGATTAAGCGAGCAGTGATGCTCTTGTGGAGCAAGCACCACTTGAAGAAGGACCATCCAAGAAGGCTGTGAAGGAGAAGCTTAAGGCCGAAGCGATCGCTTCCAAGACCGTCCAACTCGATGAGACAGACCCCTCCAAGGTCACCCATATTAGGGTAGACATTGGGGAGAAATAGGAAAGCGCGCTCACTCTTTTCCTCCAGGAAAATAGGGATATGTTTGCATGACAACAATCCGACATGCCGGGAGTTCCTAGGGAGAAGATTGAGCACGCACTATTGATGCGTTCGATGCGAAGCCCATTAAATAAAAATTCCGGAGGTTTGCTCAAGACCACAAGGAGGCTATCAAGAAGGAAGTTACTAGGTTGTTAGCCGCTAAGTTCGTTAGGGAGATGTATCGTCTAGATTGGCTTGCCAATCCGGTTCTTGTATCAAAGAAGAATACTAAAGAATTAAGAATCTGCGTTGATTATACTAATCTCAATAAGGCTTGTCCCAAAGACCCTTTCGCGCTGCCTCGGATTGACCAAGTTGTTGATTCGATCGCTGGCTCGCGAGCGTCTTTGTTCTCTTGATGCTTATTCTGGTTATCGGATGATTCCTCCGAAGATTGAAGACTAGATTAAGACTGCTTTCATAACCCGCTTTGGAGCTTACTCGCTATACGACCATGCCGTTCGGTCTAAAAAATGCTAGCGTGACTTACCAACACGGTATGCAATGCTGACTTGATTCACAAATTGGGCGGAATGCCAAAGCCTACGTAGATTGTATAGTGGTTAAGTCCTGGAAAGTCGAAGATCTTGTCTCCGACCCGGTAGAGACCTTTAGCAATCTGCGGAACTTTTCCATGAAGCTTAATCCGAACAAGTGCGTGTTTGGGGTAAGGTCCGGAAAATTGCTTGGATACTTGGTATCATGGCGCGGTATTGAGGCTAATCCGAGAAAAGATTCGTACGATTATCAATATGAAGCCCCCAACTGTTTGAAGGATGTGGAAAAGCTTACTGGTTGTACGGATGCACCGAGTCACTTTATATCAAGACTGGGAATTAGGGGACTTCCGTTCTTTAAATTGCTCAAAAAGCAGGATAAGTTCGAATGGATAGATGAAACTCAGAGCTGCGTTTGATCAGCTCAAGTAGTATTTGAGCCACCCACCGATATTGATACCTCCCGAGCCTGGCGAAACTATTCAGCTGTATATTTCAGCAACTACTCATGTGGTCGAGTACAATTTTGGTAGTTGATCGGTGCGAAGATGGACATCTCCAATTAGTGTAGCACCCGGTCCATTTTGTTAGTGTAGCACCCGGGCGTGGTATCTCCAAATGCGAGAACCTAATATACGCTATTGTGATAACTTCAAGAAAGTCTGAAGCACTACTTTCAAGCATATCCAATTGAGGTCAAGATTCAATTGCTGAAGTGGTGAGGAATTGTGAAGCGATCGGACATGTGGCTAAATGGGCAATTGAGCTTGGCCACTATGAGATTACCTTTTCACCACGGACGGCGATCAAAGGTCAAGCATCGGCTGATTTTATCACCGAGTGGCTGGAAACACGAGTTCCGCCCGCTATTCGAAATTAGAGTATTGGGAATGTATTGTGATGGTTCTTTGCAGCTTTCGAGAGCGGGAGTTGGAGTTTTTCTCTTAACTCCACAGAAGGATATGTTGAGGTATGTGTTATAGATGCATCTCGGAGCATCGAACAATGTCTGCGGAGTATGAGGCCTTGCCTCATGGACTTCGTGTTGCAATTTCGCTCGGTGTTAAACGTCTAGATGTCTATGGGGATTCAATGCTGGTCATTAGTCGGATTAACAAAGTATGGGATGCACATGATGATCATATGTTTGCTTAGAGACAAGAAGTTCGAAAGCTTGAAGATAAATTTGACGGTATGCGTTTTCTCATATTTTGCGTGGAAAAAATTCTACCGCGGATGAACCGGCTAGAATGGGGTCTTCGAGGCGGGCGGTACCGCCCGGAGTATTTCTTTGAGTTCTGGATAAACCATCCATTAAGATGATACAGAAAGCTACTTTGTCGGAGATACGGACCGGAGAAGTGGTCCCCGAGACGTCGAGGATTGATGAGGGCACAACGTAGACCGGAAAGGCAGAGCTCACGAGAGAGGTCATGACGATTGATTCCGATTGACGCACTCCTTATATTGAATATTTGTGTTCTAGTATATTGCCGGAGGATAAGATTGAAAAATAGAGGTTTGAGATTAGAGCACGAAGCTACTTGCTTGTGGAAGATGAACTTTATCGACATGGGGTGATAATGTGTTAATGAACTGTGTATCCACAATTGATGGCGTTCGGTTGCTAGAAGACATTCACGAAGGTATTTGTGGGAATCATGCTTCATCAAAGACATTGGTTGGAAGGCTTTTTGGTAAGGATTTTATTTGCCGACAGCGAGTTGATGATGCTCACAGAGTGGTCAAGGCTTGCCGGGGATATCAGTTTTTTGCGCGTCAACCACATGTTCCAGCTCATGAGTTGCGCATGATACCAATGACTTGGTGAAAGTGCATCTAGTCCCCTAGTGGGTTTTGGTGTATTGTATGACAACATGATTAAAGGTCTAACAATCTTTTGTAAGTTTGTAAGCAGGGATTAAATGATAATTGGACATCGTGCGACTGAAATGGAATAATAACATCATGGTACAAATGATTCAAAATATGAGACATGGTTATTCATGACATGATTTGAGTCTCCAAAATGATTGATTATACAAAGTCAAGAAAAGGAGTGATCAAGTACAAATTGGAGATAAGACATACAAATTACTTGATCAATCAAATGGTTAAAAGACTATGAAAAATGTGGTATGCAAAGTGTAGTGAGAATGGATTCATTTATACATGGTGCTAATCTCACCTCATTGGAATTTGTCATGAGTAAAAAGAAGAGATGATCAAGTGCTATTCTTTGATGGCATCTTTATTTGGACGCAACTTGGTCAAGACAACAATTCGAGCAAGAACAAAATGAATGCATATGGATGATGCAAAGTTATGCATGGCTAAATTAGTGAGATGGTGAAGGATTGGCATGACTTGGCTGCGATGGACCATGCAAGGGAGAAGGGCAAGATGGAGTCTTGGCATCGAAGGACCAATGCGATGGTGAAGGACAAGTGGAGCACAATCTCGATGGACCGATAAAGCTAGAAGTGGTCATATATTTCCAAGTATCAATCATTGTTGATATAAAGTTACTTGAGAATAAAAAGTGGAAAATAACATATGGATTGAAATATTCCAAGTCACAAGCTCTAGGAAGATGACACTCAAATAAAAGTGTATGTGGCAGCCCTCATGAAGCTAAAAGAGAAGAAGTGGCAAGATTCAAATTACAAGCTCAAGTTGAAGATGATAGTTTTATATTTGATCTTGAGTTTAGACATGTCACACTATCAAGAGGGCTGCAACGTTGGTACTCTTGCTTATGTCTCGGTGCTCAAAATGATCCAATGACCCTTGGGGAGAGTTTAACCTATCTTGAGCGGTTTTGGAGGTTGTGCTTAGTTTGGATGGATAGCCCTCTCAATGAGCTTTCCATAGTCCAAGATCACCAAAATCGGCCTTCGGAGTCAAAAGTTACGACCTTTTTCCTAACCGGTTCTCTCGCTGTTTTGACCCGATCGGAAGTTCCGATGCCATATCGGAAGTTCCGATAGCCTTACGGAGAGTTTTAGCTCTGCGGAGTGGCTATACCGGAAGTTCCGGTGTCCGGTCCGGAACTTCCGGTGCGGGCACCATCTTGACCCGGTCGGAAGTTCCGATGCCATACCGGAAGTTCCGATAGCCTTACAGAGAGTTTTGGCTCTCTGGAGTGGCTATACCGGAAGTTCCGATACGGACACCGGAAGTTCCGGTGCGGGCACAATCCCGACCCTAACCTACCTACCTACCGGAAGCTCCGGTGCTATACCGAAAGTTCCGGTGCGGGCCGGAAATCAGACCTAACCCTAGATCTACCCCAAACCGGAGGTTCCGACCTTTGGTCGGAAGTTCCGGTGCGGGGCGTCCGTAACCACAACGGCTCTTTTTAGAGCATGTCCTATATAAACTCACCTTAACCCCCAACTGTGTGATGCCGGTTCCTTTCCAAAGAAACACTCTTTTGAGCCAAGAAATAGCCTTCCACTCCCCCATTGCTTACTTGCTAGATCTTGTGGGTGAGATTGGGTGAAAGATTGAGAGAGAAAGAGCAAAAATCTATTGTTGAGCATTTGAGTTCATAGCAAGCAATCTTTGAAGCATTTGTTACTCTTGGAGGTGAATCCTCCTAGTCGGCTAGGCGTCGCCCTAGAGCTCCCAAGCTTGTGGAGAGCCTTGGGAAGTTTGTGAAGGTTCGCTTCACCTCCGAAAGGAAAGAAGCTAAGCTAGTGGATCGGGGAAAGTGGTTGAAAGAGACCCGGCTTGGAGTGAGCGTTTGGGCTGCTCAAGCTTCCTCAACGGAGACGTAGACAACTTGGGAGCAAGTTGTTGAACTTCGGCAAACAAATCACCGTGTCTTCAATTGGTTTGCCTTTCTAGTTCTAGTTTGTTTTTTCCGTTCTCTAGTAGGTTGCATGAGTAGTTGTGAGTGTTTCTTTGTGGTAATTCCTGCTCTTGCTTGTATGCGACCTCTAGTAATATTGCCTTGTGCTAGGACTCCCTGTGGTAGTGTTGTTCGCTTGTTTCTTTTTATGTCCTGAGAAAATCGGAGTGTACGGTTTTGGAAATCCATTTTTGGACGGTGCGTTGTTTGGTTGGCTTCTTTGTGAAACTACCTTGTGTTTTGTTTTGTTTCTGCGTGGTAGGGTGCATGCTTAGAAGTTGGCTTGTTCCTTTAATCCTAGTTTACTTCCATCTCTTTGACAAAGCTGGTGTGTCCAGTTTTGGTTGTTGTAATTCCACTTGTGAGTTTTGGATTAATTTTCGAGAACGCCTATTCACGCCCCCTCTAGGCGACATCAAGGTCCTTTCACTTGGCCATTTTGAACTTGGGGATTAGATATCGTTGGGCCGTTCAAGAAAGCGCATGGGGGCTTTACCTATATTTTTGTGATAATTGAAAAGTTTTCTAAGTGGATTGAAGCAGAGGCGAGTAACAACTACAACTACTGCTCGGACGATCGATTCTTGTCTGTCGTATACTTGCCTTATGAGTATACAATCATCAAAGGAATGGATAATCAAAGATATGGTGGCATAGTAATGAAGATAAGACCGGTTGAGAGGGCCCACGAGTGATGCCCGACCGGTATGGAATAATGAAGTTTCCATATACCGATATGGAAAGAAGGCGGACATAAAGACCGACGTAATATGACTTGATTGACAAGTAAAGGAGCAATTGTAGTACTGTTACGACTCGAATCAATAAGGAAAGCCTAGATATAGAGCTTTCGAGTATGTAATCCATGTAACCGACTAGGACTCTACATGTAATCCTAGCTCCCTGGATATATAAAGCGGAGCGGGGACCCCCGAAAAGTCTCTAGACAATTCGCAATTAGCAATCCGCTAAAAGCAATACATAACATACGGGACGTAGGGTAGTTTCTTTCGATCGGCATATCTCCAACCGTATCTCTTTCGAACGGGAGACACCGAACTAGGTTACGTGACTCAACCTATGAACATGAAACATACGAGAGGGTGTTTCCGATGTGCTCTCCTAGGGCTTGATGATGGACGCACGGTTCGATGACGGGGAGAGTGTCGGGGCCTCCTCAAATCGCCTTCCCTACAAAAAGAATGAACTAAAGCTTGTCAATTGAAAAATTCAACAGCACCTCCCCCGCTCGGAGAGGTTTCCACAACCTAGAACATACATAGTCACATACGGCTCGATGACCAATAATCACACACATGATGATCACCGCCACAACCACACGGACGACGCAATGGCCGCTGTCAATGACATTTACCAAAATTTTCTCACCTACGAAATCGATGACGAGGGGTGCTCGGGACGGTGTAGGGCGGTCGTGTGTCGGGGAGGAGCTCGGGTTGTCCAAGCACGAGGCACCGGGATGACGGCGCCCGGGTGGAGGCGGCGCGCTAGCACGCGGGGCACGCGGCACGGCGGGGGGGCGAGGGCGACACGCGTGCAGCCGCGAGGGAGGCGCGCGCGGGGCGACCGCATGCGGCTCGCGCGGAGGGGGCGGCGCGGATAGACGGCGAGCGCGGGGAGGGTGCACGGGCGCGGCGGCACGGAGGAGAGGCGTGGCGGCGTAGGCGTGGAGCTGTCGGGACTTGGCTGAAAGTGGCCAAGTCCCCGGATCCGGATCGGATATAGATCAAGTTTCGTTGTGTGCCACGTGACGGACACACGACAAACCGGATGCACACGGCATATACCCCCTTTGCCGTGTGCAACGTTGGAGGCACACGGCAAAGAGCAAACCCTAGCTCTTTATCGTGTGCAACGTTGGAGGCACACGACAAAGTAGGCTCTTTGCCGTGTGCCACACACTAAGCACACGGCAAAGATTTTCTTAACTGTTTTTTAAAAACTAATAAATACATAGAAATTTTAAAAAACAACCATATTTCAAGTAGACACTACTCAAATGTCCTAGTGCCTATATAAAATTGGTTGAATTCAAAACATGAGTCGACAAATGTTTTCATTCAATATATGGATGCCTCATATTCAATACTCTTAATGTTCTACGTAGATTCTCGATTTGTGAGGAACATGGACGACAATTTGTTCGAAACATTTTATACTTTTTACCACAGCCTCTGCGTAGGATGAAATGATGTCGGGCCAATTCTCATGATTTTCAGATCTGTTTGTATTTTGTAAAATTTAAAGCTGGATTAAAGGAAACGCTAGTAGTCATATTTCATGTACAATACACGCATCATTTCTTGTTATTTCATGCATATGGACTCAAATAGGAATAACCAACATGAATATCATGTTTTCCTCCACCATTGTAACACCCTAATTTTTAAAATTTTGCAATAAAATAAAATTCCCTTTTTATTTCATTAGGATGCTAGAAATTATTCTAGGTTACATAATTATCCCCTAGTAGAATGTATTATTCTATTTTTTAAAAAAAATTGTATGTTGCATTCATGCTGATAGTTGCATTAGGTTTTTATTGGTTGAAAATTTGATTTACAAAATCGAATAGAATTTGTTTCAAATTTAGTTTACAACTAGAAAGTAGAAATAAGAAAAAGAAAAGAAAAAGAAAAACCCAACCCGGGCCATGGGCCAAATCCCCCGCCCCCCCGGCCCAACTCTCCGCTTCTCTCTCTTCTCTCTGCTCTCGGCCCGGTTCCAGCTCCGCAAGCTCGACCGCAGCCCGCGCGAGCCCGTCCCCAACCCTACTCGGATCGGAGCTCGACCTCGCGCCCGATTCCATCCAACCTAGGCGTGCGCGCCACGCCACGAGCCCTTATATAAGTGCGCCGCACCCGTGCCCTCTCTCTCCATCCCCAAAACCCCCGATTCCCGAGCCCTAACCCGCCACCGCCGCCGCCATCGCCGCCGCAAGCTCGAGCTCCGTCGCGCTGCCCATTGGAGCCGCAGGTGACGCCTAGCAACCCTGTGTCGGTCTTCGCCTCAACCTGCCGCCTCCGCCCGTGAAGCCGCTCGCCTCCTCGTCCACCGAGACGTTCCCGCGATGCCACCGTGCACATCCGCCCGCCCGTCACCGTCGCGAGCCGCCTCCGCCCCCTCCCGTCGCCGCGCGACCTCACCGGTGAGCTCGCCGCCTCCCGGCATCACGTAGATAGCTCCCGCACTAAGAATAGGGCACCCGAGCCCCTGTTCCGCCTAACTCCGGCGAGCCCTAATGGTGCCGCCGCTCGTCGGTGTTAGCCACCGCCGCCGCCCCTAACGGAGCAATCCCGGCCGTCCGATTTGGATTGGGCGGCTTATATTAGAAGATCGAACCGGTATTGGCATTTTTACAAATAAACCCCCGCCGTTTTAACTAATTAATAAAGAACCCCTCCACTTTTACATAATCAACCCTAGATTATTTTATATTTATGTTTTAATCCTGTTAGGGCAAAGTAATGTAAATTTTACACTTTAGCCCTTGAGTAATTTTATAACTATGTTTAGGTCCTGTAATTTTATATAAACACACCTAAGTTTTTCCTAAATTACGTTTTAGTCCCGTACTTTTTCATTTAGGCCCCTAAACTTTTCCATACTTACAATTAGGTCCCTTGAATTTTCAATAATTACAAATAGATCCCTATAGCTGCTTGTTTTACAATTTAAACCCTAGATCTTAAAACGTTCATAACTTTTAGCTCGTAACTCGATTTAAGTGATTCTTGCGCTCACGAGTTCGTAGTGACGAGTACTAATTAATGGTACTGTTTTCATAGACAATAGGCATTGTTTGGTGTACTTTTTTCTTATTTGTTGTGTGTGTGTGTTTTTCGGTGTGACGTAAATAGACGAGGAAGAGTACGAGGATTCTCGGGACCTAGAGTTTGAGCAGCAAGCAGCAAGAGGAGACAGGCAAGTGTCCTTGATGCACATTGCGCCTACATTCTTACTTTCTGAATTTACATTTCATGTTGCAGTTTAATTTGAATCCTATTTGTGTCATACCCTGTTCCACGATTTACCTTGTCGCCTTGGTTATGGTGTAGTATGCTAGGATGGGTACTTCACTGCTAGTTGCTAATAATGGGGTTCAAACTGAACTAAATGCTAAGCTTGAGTAATTATTCACTTGAACATAATAATCATGAATTGGGGGATGCTTTTTAGCAACATGGAACTTAGGTGATCCCGATAGGAGGATGTGGATGATGGTGCGGGTATGCACGGGTACTAGATGTAGTACTTGTGGGTTTGCGGTAGTACCGGTTTGGGAACATAAGGACCGGTGCTTGGAGCGGCAACCCGGGACTTCCGCACAAAGAACATGGCTGATAATGGGTAGGTAAGGTTTAGTACCGAGGTAGCTTCCCGGTTCTGCGAGTGTCGAGGAAGGATAAAGGAAGAGGGTCTTCTAAATTCGGGCGAGGAAAGGCCGAGTACTTGAAGCTACGGTGCAAGAGGGGACCCCTGGGCGATGCGTCACTTTGATGGCGGCGAAACCTTAGCATGGGCGTTACGCAAGCTGGGAAGTCCTTAGAAAAACCTTGCGGTGATCTCTTGGCCTCACACCTTAGGAAGTGTGCTTGGCATAATGGAGGTTTTAGTCACTGGATAGTGATGGAATCACCGACACTGTGGGCAAAGTTGTGCAACCTCTGCAGAGTGTAAAAACTGTTATTAACATCCGTGTTCGCGGTCACGAACGGCTTGGATCCTCACGAGAACTAGAAGGATGGTTTGGGTGGAGTAACCCTTAGGTAGCTACAAGTGGGGTAACTTGTAGTGAGGTTGGCTGCAGATGGGGTAATCTGTAGTGTGGTTTACTTGTAAGTGGAGTAGCTTACGGTGGTAAACGAGTGGGGTAACCTATTGGTTCTTTTATCACATAGTAAATAGGTTGTTTAATTAACTTGACTAGTATAGGTGCTTCTATTGCAAACCCCGTGTCGGCTTTCCTTTTAGCTTGCATGTCAATTTCCCACACTTGTTGAGTACTACATGTACTCACTCTTGCTATTCCCTATTGCTATACACTACTGCTGCTCGGAAGCCGAGAGGAACTACATTGATGAAGACTACTACTAGGAGTGCGTTTCCCGGTTGATTGCCCGTGGCGTATGGAGTCTTCAGCTGAGTTTAGTTTAGTCTTTTGAGACATTTATTCAGGTTATGTAATAAAGATACGATTGAGACGATGCAATAAGTTACACTAGGCATTGGTTATACTTGTTATTTCACTATTGTCTCTATATGGGTGATAAATTGATCCGGGCGCACATATAGCTATGCATTCAGTTTTGGCCTTAAGACTGGGTGTGACAAAGTGGTATCGAGCCGTGTTGACCGTAGGACGCTAGTTTAGTTAGAGTCTTCATGTCTTAGCTTTAATTTGAAAACTTATTCTCAAAATTATATATATTGCTTATAAATTGCTTATCTATACTCATCTTGCTGCCTCTACTACCTTTTGTTTACGAAAACATTTTACTAACCTCCTCTATTCAAAACTTTGTAGATGGCTCGTACTAAGATCACCCCGCGCAAGACAGTGGTTGTTCGGCCCACGCGCGTCCCCGAGGGCACTACTTGGATGTACCGGCCCGCCATGGTGTCTCACTCCAATGGACTACACGCCGGCTACTACCCCAACACTCGTCGTACCGCTTCAAGGGCTTGGCTACCACGACACCCCTCTCTACATTGGGACCGAGGACATCGCTGCGTGGAAGAGGCTACTATTGGAGGGTGTCCGTGATCCTCTACCGCCGAGTGCACGGACGATGGCACCACGCCACCGCCCCAAGATCTACCTTCGATGCTAGGATTCACGATGCTGCTCGTCAAGCTCTTCTTGTGCTACGCGCCGGGAGGGACCCTACTATGCGCAACTCCCGGTATGCTCACTTCCCCTACGAGAGAGCTGCAGCTTGGACACTAGAGTGATGCCCGCACCTGCAAGAGACACCGAGTGACGGACTTCGAGAGCAAGTGCGCCTCACTAGAGCTATGGACTTCATGCTGGTCGAGGCTTTGGATGAGATTGAAGATTTGCACCGCCGCAACGAGGAGCAAGAGGAGAGGATCATGTCTCTCCATGAGATGCTGAACTACGATGATGAAGAGGAAGAGGAAGACCCCGAGGAGGCACCATCATCACCCACTGTGCCGCCTAGCTCCCCTCCCTGCGGAGAGCTTCTTCGTTTGGCAGCTGCGCCACCCCCACCGCCTCCGGAGGAGTAGTTGTCGAGGAGGGTCATCATTTAAGTCCATGAGGATAGGTCGAGTAGTTAATCGAGTTAGATAAAGTTTATCGTCGAGAGTTTGTCTTAGTCTTAGTACGTCCTCATGCTTAGTTGCTACAATGTTTGGTGTGATGCTTGTCATTTGGATTTTTGCTTGAGTGTCGATGGGATGTAAGGCATGTCTTACAACCATCCGTTTATCATACATTAATGAGTTAATAAAGGATTAGTTTAGGTTATATTCTCTCTTGAGTTCTTTTACCTATATCCTTGTCACCTCTCGATATCATTGTTTATGCTCATTCCTAGCTATCTGTTTCTATCTCATGGAATATCTATGTTGCCCTTCGATATGTCCAATTTCCTTCAATTATGGTCATCTCCTGCTTAATTCTTGCCATCTTTCCTTTCCTTACACTTAACTTGTTGCTCTATTTCTACCTCCACCATGTCCTTGATTATATTTACCATGATCATTTCCTTGTTGCCGTGCAAACATGACGTGACTTTTCAATCCGAGTTTGACTCAACGGATGGCGAGGTGTGACATCCCCTCCGGGATACCCGGGACTCGGTACAGGGGGACACTCGACGCAGCGAGTTACAACAGTTCATCATCTCATACAAGCCAGAATATATACATCATGGTATAATACAACCAGGTTTTTGAAATACAAACACCGTACGGCGCAAGCATAATACATTAATGAAGTTTAACAACCTACGAGTCTTGCAGCGGAAACTTGTACTTTGCAACAAAAGACCACTAGCGTGATGTACTGAGCCCGTCGTACACCACGATCCTCCTCGCTCGGGATGTCGGGATCTGTTCCCACTTGAGGAAACCACCCTCGGAACACGGCTCCTCTTCCGGACAGCTACCGTAATCGTCGTGGAAGAACGACTCGGTCCTGAAAAACATAACGAACAAACCACTGAGTATTCTAATACTCGAGCAAGACTGACCCGTCAACATGGCACGCTAAGGCCGACGCCTAGTATGCAAAGGCTTTACGGTCTGTGGAGTTGACTCACTTGCGAAAACAGCTCTAATGGTTGATCCTTACTTTCAAGTTTTAGCTCAAGTTAAGTTCAATAGAGTACAAGGGTTTGCGAGTCTACAACTACTGCAATCAAGTTTGTAAGAAAAGATCGGAATAGATCAACATTTCTTTCATCTCTCATCCACATCTTTCGGTTGATTACTACGATGCGACGAACTAAACAAGCGGTACTCGGGTTGATCCTTACTTTCAAGTTTTAGCTCAAGTTAAGTTCAATAGAGTACAAGGGTTTGCGAGTCTACAACTACCGCAATCAAGTTTGCAAGAAAAGATCGGAATAGATCAACATTTATTTCATCTCTCATCCACATCTTTCGAGTTGATTACTACGATGCGACGAACTAAACAAGCGGTACTCATTATCTGCGAGGGACGAGCGATTCGAATCGATTTATACCAGCTGGCAAAACCCGACTACACGACGTATACGCATCACACCGATCGTATACGACAACCTTTCCCGCTAGCACCTGACAGCAGACTAGCCATTTCTAACTCCCCGGGAGTATGGCGAAGCCACGACTTCCCTCGTGGTCGACCCATCTCCCTCCCGTGAGACTATCCTCTCACTAACGACCGATAAAAGAGAGTTGGCTACGCTACATCTCCGGGCGATAGGGTACATCAGCTTGCTGGGCCCATGATACCAGCATGTAGTACGGTCCGTTCAAATAAGCCGACAACGGTACGGTCCTTGACCAGACACGAGACGGGGCTACCACCTTGCAAGACCTCATCTCCGTCTTGGCCTTTCTCCTACGGGGCCCGTCCGGTCTCGGCTTATTAACATCTTTACTTCACTCTCCTCTTTTCTCTTATCAAAACCTCTTAGCAACAATAAACCAGCCATTACCCTATATCTCGCGAGTAGTGTCACCACCACTCGACTTCTACCGATGCCCTATGAGATAAGCTTAGCGAGTTATCGAACTCGATTGAGCTACCTGTACCGGTATAGCATAAACAAATAGAACCTATCTCATGCATCTAGGGTATCAAGCAACTCCTATAACTTAATGCACAATCACGACTCATTACTATGATAAAAGAAAAGACTTTAAAAACATAGGTGGGATGCACCGGGCTTGCCTTAATTCCGATCGGGGTTAGCTTCCTCGATGTCTTTGGTCGACTTCGAGATTCCCGCCTCCTGCCTTGGCCGCGGACGGAACCTCGATCACGCAGAACCTAGGTCGACCAACAATACGTCGCGAATCACAACCATGCATGCATGAATGGATATGACATGATGTGCAATGATTGGATTAACCAAGATCGTTATTTAGCAATTACTCATTAATTAAGCTTGTTAATGATTAACAATTAATCACGTTCGTTAAGCAATAAGTAATAATTGATCATGCTCATTAATTATTGCTTAATCAAGGTCATTAATTAACAAATACTCATGTTCATTAATTAACCATTAATCATGTGCATTAGTTAACAATTCATGATTAATCATTAATCAATGATACATAGGGTACTAAATTAGGATCACATGAAATGACGGTGTTTATGTTCAATTTTGGAAAACAAACTTAACAAAAACTTTCGTCTGCAGTATCTCTAATTTTTAAAGAAATTTATTTTTCAAAAACAATTAATAATTAGCATAAAATAATAGATTATCTTACTTAAAGAAAGGTAATTAATTAAACTATGAAATTATAATTTCTCAAAATAGGCATTTGAATACATAAACAAGTAGGAAATAATTTTATGAATCTAATGAACTTTGTTTGGCATTTTTCTGATTTTTGTGGAATTTTCTACGAATTTCGCAAGTTTGGACAAATTCTGAAAATGAATAAATTCAGAAAAGAAATAAGGAACCTTTGGGCCAAAGCTGGGCTGGCCCATGAGCAGGTGGCCCAAGTGTGCGGGCGGCCCAGACCGTGCGCGGCCCAAACCTGCGCGGCCCAAGCCGAGCTCGGGCTGGCCGGCCATGGCTATGGCGGCCGGAGCGAGCGGCGGCACACCGTAGTTCGGCCGGACGACGAAGACGACCAACGGAAATAGAACCACGAGGCTCAACTCCACCGGTGGATCACGATGGTGAGGTCGCCGGCACCGGAGGGTGACCGGAAAGACACCCGTGGCGAGCGACGGCCCGGAGGGCACTTCGGCGGCGTCTAGCGCCCACCGTACTCCACCAAATGACGAACGATTTGCTCCTGGAGCTTCACGGGAGCACGACGAAGACCGGCATCAAGCTCGTTGACGACGAGGAGGGCCGGAAGATGACGCGCACCGGGATAGCGAGAGGGAACCGGCCGCTGGACTTGAGAAAGACGACGGAATCCTCGTGAACCCGTAGGGCAAACACACCGGTGAGCTCGCAAGAGGCGAGAGTAACCACTTGCGCACACAGGGAGACAGGAATCTTGGTGGAATGTCTCGCCGGGGATGCGAATTTGAGGAAATAGCAAGGCTCATCCATGGCAACCTCCGAGGAGAAAATTGCTTCGATCTCCATTCCTAAGGCGGATGAGCTCGATTGGACGGCATGGGGTGGTTCCGGGGTTCCTTGCGGGTCGGTTGGTGGGAGTGGCTTGGCAGGAAAATGGCCGGAGATGACCGGACAACGGGGAGCGAGCGGGGCGGACCGGCGGCGGCGTTGCGTGCGAATTTGGAGAGAAGGGAAGACGAACGCGGCCTGGCCTTTTATCCCGATGGGGCAGCGAGTTGAGGTGGCACCGGAGCAGCTGCTTGTCACCGGCAGAGAGAGGCACGCGGCCAGGAGCTGCCCTCGGCCGGGCGGCGGGCGATGCTTGGAGTCGGTTCGGGGAAGGAGAAAGAAGATTGGCCATCGGCCTGTTTTGGTAGTTTTGCAATAACGTCCTTCCGTTTTTACTTAATTGAAAAACATACTTCCAAGGCTCGAAAAATTATGCAAAAATTCAGGAATACATTTGAGAATATTCTGGATCTTTTTCCTTTTAGGACGAAGTTCAAATTCCAAATAAATTTTGGATCAAAAATTCAAGTTGAAAATTAAAAAGAGAAACATTCATTATTTCTTGTAGACCTTTTTACAAAATAAAATAATTTCGTATCAACTCCATAAATCTCTTATTATTATGTTTAATCAACAGGAAATGTTAAACTTCAAAAATTTCTTTTATTTAATTTCTTCTTTTAAAAACTTAATTTTTAACTTAGGTTAACTTTATATTTTATGTGCATTGTTAACA
Organism: Chloris gayana; assembly: GCA_031894775.1. Taxonomy (NCBI): domain Eukaryota; kingdom Viridiplantae; phylum Streptophyta; class Magnoliopsida; order Poales; family Poaceae; genus Chloris; species Chloris gayana. The sequence continues at coordinate 783,517 of JAUNZO010003803.1, read as the reverse complement.
CCAAATGAAATAGTTTTAAAAATGCAACATGATGACCATGAATGACATGAGATGCACTTTTGTTTGCGAGGGTTGTTACACGAGGCGCAACAACACCAACACCAACAACAACGACAACGATGGGGATGCACCACCGGCACCACCAGCACCCACTCTAGAGCAAGTCTTGGCCATGCAAGCTCGGATCCTTCGGACCATGCAGCAGAACATGATCCGGATGCAGCGAGAACCAACGGAACCGGAACAATGTGGTGCCACCTCGGCCACCCGGTGCCATTCTCGCAAGCTAAGGATCCTCTTGATGCCGATGATCGGTCGAAGACCATTGAGAAGAAGTTACTAGTTGTTCGAGTGCAACGACGGGGAGAAAGTGTTGTATGCTTCACACCAGCTTGAGGGCCCAGCTGCTGAATGGTGGGAAGCATTTGTGAATGCTCATCGAGGACCCGACTAATATCACTTGGCAGGAGTTTGTGACCAGTTTCAGGGCTCACCATGTTCCTCGTGGTGTCATGAAAGTCAAGAAGAAGGAGTTCCGGGACCTGGTGCAAGGTTCCATGTCCGTCGGTGAGTATCCGCACCGCTTCACCCAGCTCTCACGCTATGCTCCTAGAGAAGTGGACGCTGATGAGAAGAAGCAAGCACTTCCTTGAGGGACTCGAATGAGGGTCTTGCTTATGCTTTGGAGTCTAGGGACTTTGTGAACTTCCAGTCCCTAGTGGATCGTGCACCGATTCCGGAGAACAGGAGGGGTAGAATGGATCGCAAGCGCAAGGCTGGAGCGCCAGTGCAACGAGAAAGGAACAACACCAAGCCCCGCTTAGCTCTTCATCTGCGGGACCTGTCTACCGTCCGGTTCAACAAGGTGGACAGCAGAGTGGTCGAGCATAGGACCCAAGGTGCTGGACAAGGCTATGGTACTCCTCGGCGTCGGATGCAGCATCCCAACAACAATCGGGCATCCTCAACTCAGCAGAGGCCCAACAATGGACGAGAACACTGGAGGCCGTTCACCCTGTTTCCGTTGTGGACGAGATAGGACATTTTGTTGAGAAGTGTCCTCAAAATTGCCCAGCTCGGACCCGGCTCCAGTCACCAATAATACTCCAAGCCGCAATGCTAATGCTGCACCTACCCCGACCAAGCGGAACCACGTGCGTGCACGTGTCAACCACGTGGAGATTCAAGGTGCTCGGGAGGCTCCGGACGTCGTGATTGGTATGTTTTCTGTCTATGATCAAAATACGGTTGTCTTATTCGATCATCGGAGCATCACATTCATTCATATCTGCTGCGTTCATTCAAAATCATAATCTACCCATGTCAATGCTTAAGAACCTTATGATAGTTACTTCCCCGGGGAGAGATGCATGCTAGGCAAGTTTGTCGTAAGGTAAACCTTATCATAAGTGTGACATCCCCTCCGGGACACCCGGGAATCGGAACAGAGGGACACTCGACGAAGCGAGTTACAACGAGTGTATCATCTCATACAAGCCAGCATATATACATCATGGTATAATACAACCAGGTTTTCGAAATACAAACATTGCTTCAGCGGAAATATAACTCTTATTGAAGTTTAACAACCTACGAGTATTGCAGCGGAAACTTGAACTGTGAACACCAAAACACTATTAAACGATCAACGTGATGCAATGAGCCCTTCGTACATCACGGTCCTTCCTCTTCGCGACGTCGGGATCCGTTCCCATTGGTGGGAACCACACTTGGGACACTCCACTTCCAGGAACTACCGTACAAGTCGTGATAGCACGACTCATTCCCTGAAAGGTAACGAACAAACCTTGAGTATTTTAATACTCAGCAAGACTGACCCGTCAACATGGCACGCTAAGGCCGACGCCTAGTATGCAAAGGCTTTCCGGCTGTGGAGTTTACTCCTTTGCGAAAACAGCACTAAAGGTTGGGTCCTTACAGTATTTTAGCTCACGTTAAGTTCATTAACCTCTAGGTTTGCGAGACTATCACTATTTCAATCAAGTTTGCGAGGAAAGATAAATTCCAACCAACAATCCTTTCATTTCTCTTCCTTCATCTTTCACTTGATTAACTATGATGTGACATGGTGAACAAGTAGTACTCATTACTTGCGAGGGACAGCGATTCGAATCGATTTCACCAGCTGGGAAAACCCGTTTACACGGCGTATACGCACCCCTTTGGTCGCATACGACAACCTTTCACGCTAACTCCGACGGTGGCCGGGTTAGTCTCCCTTCCGCCCGAGAACCCGGGGACCCCACGCGATACCCGTCCTCGACGTTATCCGTGAGCGACCACCCATTCCTCTCCCGTTGAGACATGAGGCCTCGCCCCATTCTCCAGCCAATTAGGGGATGAGCTACGTCCAACCACCGAGGCAATTAGGTTACATCGGCTTCCTGGTCCCATAAACACCGGTATGTAAATCGGTACGTTCAAGACTTGCTCAACGGGGCCAACAACGGTACGGTCCTTGATCGACACGAGACGGGGCTACCACCTTGCAAGACCTCGTCTTTGCCCTTTCTCCTACAGGACGCGTCCGATCCCAATTTCATCTTCATCTTCATTCTTTAATTTTCAACTTCAAAGACATCAATCAACTTAAAGCCTCCATGCTTTAAGATCGGACCGTATCATCTCGCGAGCGTGCTCGGCACCACTCGACTTCTACCGTAGCCCCGTGAATTAAGCGTAGCAACTATCGAGACACAAAACCAACATGGATAACCGGGTAACATAGGAATTCTACTCATGCATCTAGGGTGTCAATCAATTCCTGTAACCTAATGCACAATCACGACACAATTACTCGTGATAAAAGAAAAGACTTTAAAAACATAGGTGGGATGCACCGGGGCTTGCCTTGATTCGAGTCGGGGTTAGCTTCCTCGATGTGCTCGGTCGACTTCGAAGCTTCCGTCTCCTTTCTCGACCTCGGACGGAACCTCGATCACGCCGGAACCTAGGTCGACCAACAATACGTCGCGAATCACAACCATGCATGCATGAATGTTCATGAGACGATGTGCAATGATTAACCAAGGTCGTTAATTAGCCATTAATCATTACTTAAATTCGTTACTTTGCAATTAGTAATTAACAAGTAATCATATTCGTTAAGCAATAAGTAATAGTTGATCATGCTCCTTAATTATTGCTTAACCAAGGCCATTACTTTAAAAAAATGAATCGTTAATCTTGTTCATTAGTTAATGATTAACCAGGTTCATCCATTAATAATTAATCATGTTTTTAAACAACAATAATAAGTACTTAACGACATGTGATGACACTTAAGTTATTAATTTGGGATCACATGAAATGACGGTGTTTATGTTGAATTTTGGAAAACAGTTTCCACAAACACTTTCGTCTGCAGTATCTCTAATTTTTAAAGAAATTTATTTTTCAAAAACGATTAATAATTAGCATAAAATAATAGGTTATCTTAATTAAAGAAAGGTAATTAATTTAAACTATGAAATTATAATTTCTCAAAATAGGTATTTGAATTCATAAATAAATAGAGAATAATTTTATGAATCCAAAGAACTTTATTTGACATTTTTCCGATTTTTCCTGAATTTTCTACGAATATTTGAAATTTGACTAGAATTTGAAAATGGATAAATTCGAAAAAACGATTGATGAGCCCTTGGGCCGAAAGGCCAAGCCCATCCGGACAGAGCCCAGCTACCAAAACGGCCCAAAGGCCCACGCGCGGCCCAAACTCGAGGAGCGCGGCGGACGTGGCCGCGGTGGCCGGATATGGCGCCGGCGCGTCGCCGGAGTGGGGCGAGAGGGGGGTGTGATGCGGCCGGCGCTTTGCTCCGGGGCTCATTGGAACACGAGGAATCTTGGAGCGGGGTCCACGGGGGCCGAGACGGCCGGGAAGTGCGCCGGCGGCGAGATGCAGCTCCGTCGGAAGTCCGGTGAGGTCGCACGCGGCCTACGGTGCACCAAATCTCCTCCCGCTTCTTCCTACGGCATCACGGGGATGTGGGCGTCACCGGCGTAAACACGGTTGACTTGGAGGATGGCCGGAATGGGAAGATCGACGGCGAGGTGCGGATGACGGGGACCCGAGTTGAAAATAAATGGTGAAATTGCCGGTGACTCATGGACGATTCTCAACGTGCGTTCTACCCAGCACTAGAGGAGCTTCGTGCGCACACATGTGAACAAGAATGGAGTGCGGTAGCTCACCGTGGGAGAAGAATTTGAACTCGCGGCGGTGTCCGACCGTGGTGACGCCCTGAGAAAGAATGGCTCGATTCTCGGGCACTAGTGCGGGGAGCTTGCTTGGTCGCCATGGGAAGGTTCCAGGGGCCCTTGCGAATCGGTGGGTGGGACCGGCTCGTCGGGGGACGGCTCGAGGCGGCCGCCCGGCGTGGAAAAGGGAGGGGCGGACCGGTTGCTTCGGGTGGGGAAAAACCAAAGAGGAAAAGGAGGGGAGCTCGGGCCGGGCTTTATCCCAACGTCCGGGTGGGGCGGTTGAGGCGGTAAGGGGAGCTCTGCGTGGCAGCAGTAGGAGGAGGGCGCGCGGCCTAGGAGCGGCCAGCGCGGCCTGGGGAGAGGCGGTGCCACGCGGGAGAGAGGAGGAAGAAGAGGTGGATTTGGGCTTCGGTCGTTTTAGAAAAACACCCTCGCGTTTTAGTTTAATTAAAAATCACATTTCTAGCACTCGAAAAAATCCACGAAAAATCAGGGAGGTGTTTGAAATTATTTTGGACATTTTTCATTTTAAGACCAGGTTGAGATTCCAAACTGTTTTCGAATTAAAAAATTCCAAGATAAATTAACAAAAGAAGTTTTGTTTATTTCTTGCAAATATTTTCATAAAGTAAAATAATTCCAGGAAATTTTCGTAAATCTTTATTTACGACCTTTAAGCCATAGAAAATATTGCACACAAATTTACTGCTTATTTTACTTCTTTTTAAGCATTTTCTTTTCTTTGCTCTCTATTTAGTTTGATATTTTATGTGCATTTCTTCTCACCACAAGTAGATAGTTTCACGGATGCACATGATGACATGCTCATGAATGCCATGAAATGCATTTTATTTCTACGAGTTGTTACAGCCCTCCCCCTACAGGAATCTCGTCCCGAGATTCACGATTGAAGCGACTCGGACGACGAGTACTAAAGAACTCGAGGTAGTTTGATCGAAGAAACTCTTCTTGTTCACAAGTAGCTTCAGCTTCCGAGTGATTGCTCCATTGAATCTTCTAGAACTTAGTGGTCCGATGTCGAGTCACTCGATCCTTGGTGTCGAGAACTTTGACCGGACGTTCGTCATATGTCAAGTCTGGTTGTAACTCGTTGCACTTCGGTTGTCGGTATATCCACCGGTGGTCTCAAACACTTCTTCGGTTGAGATACGTGGAATATATTGTGTATACCCGACAAGTGTGTCGGCAACTCCAAACGATACGCTACGGATCCACATCTTTCCGGGATTGGAAAAGGTCCGATGTATCGTGGTGCTAACTTGCCCTTGATTCCAAACCTTTGAACACCTTTGGTAGGAGATACTCGAAGATAAACTTGATCTCCAACCTTGAATACCAACTCTCGACGTCTTTTATCGGTATAGCTGATCCGTCGAGATTTAGCTCTCTTGAGGTTCCGTTGAATGAGACGTACTTGTTCCTCTCGCATCTTTTACCAAGTCGGGTCCGAAGATTACTCTTTCTCCACTTTCACACCAATTTAGAGGGGTGCGACAACTACGTCCGTACTGAGCTTGAAACGGTGACATTCCAGCACTCTCTTGATAATCGATGTTGTATGAGAACTCGCCAGCGGTAAACATTTCTCCCAATCTTTACCGTAGGTCAAGACACAAGCTCGCAGACATATCCTCGAGATATTGATTTATTCTTTCTGTTTGTCCGTCTGTTTGGGGGTGATAAGCTGAGCTTCGAATTAACTTTGTTCCTAATGACTCATGCAATCTGTTCCTAAAATCTAGAGACAAATTGAGCTCCACGATCCGAGATGATGGTCTTGGGTACTCCATGCAAGCATAGGATACGTGAAATATATAGATCTCGCATATTGCTTGGTCTTGCGGTTGGTATGTACCGGTATAAAATGAGCCGACTTGGTCAATCTGTCAACTATGACCTAGATAGAGTCGTGCTTCCGAGGAGTCATTGGTAATCCAACAATAAAGTCCATACCGATATCTTCCCATTTCCATTCGGGTATGCTCGGAGGTTGAAGTGGACCTTCTTGCTTCAAATGCTCTGCTTTGACCCGTCGACAGTGTATCACACTCGCTGACATACCTTGCTATCTCTCGTTTCATTCTTGTCCACCAAAATCTCTTCTTCAAGTCTTGATACATCTTGTTGGTTCCAGGATGAATAGAATACTTGGACGTATGGGCTTCATCCATTATCTTGTTGAGAAGTTCCAAGTTCTTAGGCACTACTAGCCTATTCTTGAACCGAGATAACACCTTCGTCATCTATTTGGAAACACTTGACTTCACCCTTCTTGAGTCGTCTTCGATGTGTTCCATACCAGCATCCTTCTGCTGAGCTGCTACCACTTCTTCACGAATGGTAGGAATAAGAGCCAGATTTGTCAATGCTCCATATGGAATAATCCGCAGATTCGACTCTTCACTTCCTTGTGGAGATGCTTGAATCACGAGTTGAGCCATGAGATTATTGCAATGAACCTTGCGACTTAATGGATCGGCGATCACGTTTGCCTTGCACGGGTGATAGTGAATCTCGATCTCATAATCCTTGATCAGCTCTAACCATCTTCGTTGACGCATATTCGAGTCCGCTTGGGTGAAGATGTACTTGAGACTCTTGTAGTCCGTGTATAGATGTACCAAATTTCCCAGGAGATAATGCCTCCAGCTTTTCAACGCTAGAACGACAGCTGCTAACTCTAGATCATGTGTGGGATAGTGTTCCTCATGACGCCTAAGTTGTCGAGAAGCATAGGCGATCACTCGACCTTCCTGCATTAGAACACATCCAAGTCCTGTTCCTGATGCATCACAATACACATCAAAAGGCTTCGTCGGATCCGGTCGAGCAAGCACTGGTGTTGTTGTTAGCAACTTCTTTAATGTTTGAAAGGCTTCTTCACATTCTTTGCTCCATACATACTTCTTATCCTTTTCCAATAGCTTAGTCATTGGCTTGACAATCTTTGAGATGTTTGGAATAAACCTTCCGTAGTAACCAGCCAATCCCAAGAAACTTCGATTTGTGAGACAGACTTCGGTGAATTCCAATCCAACACTTCTTGAACTTTGCCCGGGTCAACGGCCACTCCTTCGGCTGATATCACATGTCCTAGGAACGGCACTTCCTTTAGCCAAAACTCACACTTACTCGAACTTAGCATAGAGCTGATGATCCCTTAGTCGTTGCAACACAACTCTTAGGTGACTAGCATGTTCTTCTTCCGACTGGAGTAGATCAAGATGTCGTCAATGAATACCACGACAAACTTGTCCAGCTCGGGCATGAATACCGAATTCATGAGATACATGAAGTGTGCTTGGTGCATTAGTCAATCCAAATGACATCACCAGGTACTCATAAAGTCCATATCTTGTGGAGAATGCGGTCTTCGGTATATCTTCGGCTCTTATCTTAATCCGATGATATCCCGAGCGAAGATCTATCTTGGAGAAGACTTTAGCTCCCATCAGCTGATCAAACAAGATATCAATCCTCGGGAGAGGATACTTGTTCTTGATGGTAACGGCATTCAAAGGCCTATAATCCACACATAGCCTTAATGTCTTGTCCTTTTTCTTCACGAACAAGGTCGGGCATCCCCATGGTGATGAACTTGGACGAATATATCCCTTGTCCAATAATTCCTTTAGTTGCACTTTCAATTCTGCCAGCTCATTCGGTGGCATCCGATACGGCCTTCTTGAGATGGGTGCTTGTTCTAGGTCTGTAACTCTATCTTAAACTCCACCGCTCGATCCGGCGGTAAACCCGGTAAGTCTTCCGGAAAAACATCGGGGTATTCACGGACTATAGGAATGTCTTCCAAACTCTTACCAACGAGTCTTATAAATCATTGGAGGAATAGTTTAGGAAGAAGTCAACTGAAAGCAATCTCGTCCGTGAAGAGGAGAGTTCGAGTGAACTGCAAAAGCATCTATATCCAATACTGCTTTATGATACTTCATCCATCTCATGCCAAGAATCGCATCCAATCCTTGTCCATTTAAGACTATAAAGGAGGTGGGATAATCCTTACGACCCAATTTCAATGGCAGCTCGGTAGTACTTTGATCTGCAAGTATATTACCTCCAGGCGATGATATGAGATGTGGGTAAGTCATCTTGCATGATGGAAGATTATGTTTTTGAACATATCCCTTGCTGATGAAGTTGTGGGTTGCTCCTGAGTCAAATAAAATAATGACAAGCATGATGATTGATAGAGAACAAACCAGCCATGACTTGTGACCCTTTCGGAATCTCTTCGGCGGTGGTGAAGTTGACACGACCAGTCTTCATCTTACCATATTTCAATGCATTCTTCCGTCGACCAACTCGCTTCCTTTTGAGGGCATGTTGACAATTTCTGCTCCGTTGGTGCGACAAAATCTTGAGCCAATTGTCCATGACAACCAACGGATGGGGAAGTTTGGGATAAGGAGCGTATACTTGATAGATCCGATGGTTGGACCGCTGAACGGGAAAACACCCGTTGCTGATGCTTGAGGTGGCCGGTGAGAAATGGGATCCGATGGCATAGGCTCGAATCTCCGGCCTGCTTGTAGAAGTGTGGACTAGACGATACTTGGAGGGTACCTTACTTCCTTGTTCATTGGCTGCTCTCTTCTTAGCCTTCTCTTCTTGATGAACACGAATAGCATCCTCCATGAGTATAGCATCACTTACCAACTCATTAAAACTAACTCCTCGGTCTAAAACAAGCCGAGATTGTAACTTGGTAGTAAGTCCTTGTTTAAAGCATTCCTTCTTCTTGGTGTCGGTGTCCACATTCCGAGGAGCATATTGAGCCGGACGGTTGAACATCTTTGAATAGGAGTGTACGGTCATATCACCTTGCTTCAGCGCTAGAAACTCCTTACGCTTTTGGTTCAGGATACCTTCGGAAATATGATGTTCACGAAAAGCCTTCGTGAATTCTTGCCATAGTACTTGGTAACCTTCGGGAATCATGGCCTTGTAATTAGCCCACCATGCTCCCGCAAATCCTTCTAGTTGCTGAGCGGCAAAGATAGTCTTCTGATATTCTGTGCATGGTATGAGCTCCAACTTCGACTCGATAGTACGCAACCAATGGTCCGCTTCCGGAGGATCTCCCTCATCCGAAAACCCGGGTGGACCAGTAGCCAGGAAATCCGGATATGTAACGTGAACTGGTGGAGCATGCTGATCTTGACCACCGGCCGGTGGGGCCGTATTCTGAACAAGTTGCTTGAAGAAGTTCCCGTTGTTCTTCACGAGACTCCAATATAGTGGCAATAGCTTGTGCCGGGGTAGATGGAGTTGATGCCGACTCTCGAACATCTTGCTCGGGAGCTTTCCGGATGGTTTCCTCTTCCAGTTTGTTCCATTCCGTTATAAAACTTGGTATTAGTATCACCGATCCAAAATTGGGATATAAGGATACCAACGATACAACACGTTGAAGTTCCAAAGCACAAGCGAGTGTATAGAGAAGAGGTGCACTATCTCTCATTCCAACCCCGATTTACTTGTAGTACACACTTGTACGAGCATCTTTAACTTGTCCTTCTAGATCCATAGCTCTCATAGGGCTTCTTGACAACTACACATGATCGTCCTTCTCTCCGATTGACTTTGATCATCTATAGATGAAGATCTTGAATTTCCCCATTCCATTACCTCCGCAGGAGAGTTCCGCTTGCCTTCTGTTTCACTCGCATAAACTTCTTTCTAATGCCCTCCATAGGGAACTAACTCTATACTACGATGCTAACTAAGTATAAACCCAGCTTTTATTATAGCACTCAATATGACATGATGCATGCTCGGCGGACTAACTATACGTACTATAGCATATAAAACTATAACGAATAGTTAGCACTTTCCAAAACCCAACGTCGAACGGTTAGTAAAAAATCTAACTATTCTATATCCTTATAGGGCTCCGTACTCTCTCGTATTCTAAACGCACTAAACGGGTTAAGTTTTGAAAACAAGCTTGTAATGATGAACTGTTGCCTCCGAACTGCTCTGATACCAGCTGTGACATCCCCTCCGGGACACCCGGGAATCGGAACAGAGGGACACTCGACGAAGCGAGTTACAACGGTGTATCATCTCATACAAGCCAGCATATATACATCATGGTATAATACAACCAGGTTTTCGAAATACAAACATTGATGCAGCGGAAATATAACTCTTATTGAAGTTTAACAACCTACGAGTATTGCAGCGGAAACTTGAACCGTGAACACCAAAACACTATTAAACGATCAACGTGATGCATTGAGCCCTTCGTACATCACGGTCCTTCCTCTTCGCGACGTCGGGATCCGTTCCCATTGGTGGGAACCACACTTGGGACACTCCACTTCCAGGAACTACCGTACAAGTCGTGATAGCACGACTCATTCCCCGAAAGGTAACGAACAAACCTTGAGTATTTTAATACTCAGCAAGATCGACCCGTCAACATGGCACGCTAAGGCCGACGCCTAGTATGCAAAGGCTTTCTGGCTGTGGGGTTTACTCCTTTGCGAAAACAGCACTAAAGGTTGGGTCCTTACTTTCAGTATTTTAGCTCACGTTAAGTTCATTAACCTCTAGGTTTGCAGACTATCACTATTTCAATCAAGTTTGCAGGGAAAGATAAATTCCAACCAACAATCCTTTCATTTCTCTTCCTTCATCTTTCACTTGATTAACTATGATGTGACACGGTGAACAAGCAGTACTCATTACTCGCGAGGGACAGCGATTCGAATCGATTTCACTAGCTGGGAAAACCCGTTTACACGGCGTATACGCACCCCTTTGGTCGCATACGACAACCTTTCACGCTAACTCCCGACGGTGGCCGGGTTAGTCTCCCATCCGCCCGAGAACCCGGGGACCCCACGCGATACCCGTCCTCGACGTTATCCGTGAGCGACCACCCATTCCTCTCCCGTTGAGACATGAGGCCTCGCCCCATTCTCCAGCCAATTAGGGGATGAGCTACGTCCAACCACCGAGGCAATTAGGTTACATCGGCTTCCTGGCCCCATAAACACCGGTATGTAAATCGGTACGTTCAAGACTTGCTCAACAGGGCCAACAACGGTACGGTCCTTGATCGACACGAGACGGGGCTACCACCTTGCAAGACCTCGTCTTTGCCCTTTCTCCTACAGGACCCGTCCGATCCCAATTTCATCTTCATCTTCATTCTTTAATTTTCAACTTCAAAGACATCAATCAACTTAAAGCCTCCATGCTTTAAGATCGGACCGTATCATCTCGCGAGCGTGCTCGAGCACCACTCGACTTCTACCGTAGCCCTGTGAATTAAGCGTAGCAACTATCGAGACACAAAACCAACATGGATAACCGGGTAACATAGGAATTCTACTCATGCATCTAGGGTGTCAATCAATTCCTGTAACCTAATGCACAATCACGACACAATTATCGTGATAAAAGAAAAGACTTTAAAAACATAGGTGGGATGCACCGAGGCTTGCCTTGATTCGAGTCGGGGTTAGCTTCCTCGATGTGCTGGTCGACTTCGAAGCTTCCGTCTCCTTTCTCGACCTCGGACGGAACCTCGATCACGCCGGAACCTAGGTCGACCAACAATACGTCGCGAATCACAACCATGCATGCATGAATGTTCATGAGATGATGTGCAATGATTAACCAAGGTCGTTAATTAGCCATTAATCATTACTTAAATTCGTTACTTTGCAATTAGTAATTAACAAGTAATCATATTCGTTAAGCAATAAGTAATAGTTGATCATGCTCATTAATTATTGCTTAACCAAGGTCATTACTTAAAAAAATTAATCGTTAATCTTGTTCATTAGTTAATGATTAACCAGGTTCATCCATTAATAATTAATCATGTTTTTAAACAACAATAATAAGTACTTAACGACATGTGATGACACTTAAGTTATTAATTTGGGATCACATGAAATGACGGTGTTTATGTTGAATTTTGGAAAACGAGTTTCCACAAACACTTTCGTCTACAGTATCTCTAATTTTTAAAGAAATTTATTTTTCAAAAACGATTAATAATTAGCATAAAATAATAGGTTATCTTAATTAAAGAAAGGTAATTAATTTAAACTATGAAATTATAATTTCTCAAAATAGGTATTTGAATTCATAAATAAATAGAGAATAATTTTATGAATCCAAAGAACTTTATTTGACATTTTTCCGATTTTTCCTGAATTTTCTACGAATATTTGAAATTTGACTAGAATTTGAAAATGGATAAATTCGAAAAAACGATTGATGAGCCCTTGGGCCGAAAGGCCAGGCCCATCTGGACAGAGCCCAGCTACCAAAACGGCCCAAAGGCCCACGCGCGGCCCAAACTCCGGGAGCGCGGCGGACGTGGCCGCGGCGGCCGGATATGGCGCCGGCGCGTCGCCGGAGTGGGGCGGAGGGGGGGGTGAGGCGGCCGGCGCTTTTGCTCGCGGGGCTCATTGGAACACGAGGAATCTGGGAGCGGGGTCCACGGGGGCCGAGACGGCCGGGAAGTGCGCCGGCGGCGAGATGCAGCTCCGTCGGAAGTCCGGCGAGGTCGCACGCGGCCTACGGTGCACCAAACCTCCTCCCGCTTCTTCCTACGGCATCACGGGGATGTGGGCGTCACCGGCGTAAACACGGTTGACTTGGAGGATGGCCGGAATGGGAAGATCGACGGCGAGGTGCGGATGACGGGGACCCGAGTTGAAAATAAATGGTGAAATTGCCGGTGACTCATGGACGATTCTCAACGTGCGTTCTACCCGGCACTAGAGGAGCTTCGTGTGCACACATGTGAACAAGAATGGAGTGCGGTAGCTCACCGTGGGAGAAGAATTTGAACTCGCGGCGGTGTCCGACCGTGGCGACGCCACGAGAAAGAATGGCTCGATTCTCGGGCACTAGTGCGGGGAGCTTGCTTGGTCGCCATGGGAAGGTTCCAGGGGCCCTTGCGAATCGGTGGGTGGGACCGGCTCGTCGGGGGACGGCCCGAGGCGGCCGGCCGGCGTGGAAAAGGGAGGGGCGGACCGGTTGCTTCGGGTGGGGAAAAACCAAAGAGGAAAAGGAGGGGAGCTCGGGCCGGGCTTTATCCCAACGTCCGGGTGGGGCGGTTGAGGCGGTAAGGGGAGCTCTGCGTGGCAGCAGTAGGAGGAGGGCGCGCGGCCTAGGAGTGGCCAGCGCGGCTCGGGGAGAGGCGGTGCCGCGCGGGAGAGAGGAGGAAGAAGAGGTGGATTTGGGCTTCGGTCGTTTTACAAAAACACCCTCGCGTTTTAGTTTAATTAAAAATCACATTTCTAGCACTCGAAAAATTCCACGAAAAATCAGGGAGGTGTTTGAAATTATTTTGGACATTTTTCATTTTAAGACCAGGTTGAGATTCCAAACTGTTTTCGAATTAAAAAATTCCAAGATAAATTAACAAAAGAAGTTTTGTTTATTTCTTGCAAATATTTTCATAAAGTAAAAGAATTCCAGGAAATTTTCATAAATCTTTATTTACGACCTTTAAGCCATAGAAAATATTACACACAAATTTACTGCTTATTTTACTTCTTTTTAAGCATTTTCTTTTCTTTGCTCTCTATTTAGTTTGATATTTTATGTGCATTTCTTCTCACCATAAGTAGATAGTTTCACGGATGCACATGATGACATGCTCATGAATGCCATGAAATGCATTTTATTTCTACGAGTTGGTACAGCCCTCCCCTTACAGGAATCTCGTCTCGAGATGCACGATTGAAGCGACTCGGATGATAGTACTAAAGAACTCGAGGTAGTTTGATCGAAGAAACTCTTCTTGTTCCCAAGTAGCTTCAGCTTCCGAGTGATTGCTCCATTGAATCTTCTAGAACTTAGTGGTCCGATGTCGAGTCACTCAATCCTTGGTGTCGAGAACTTTGACCGGACGTTCGTCATATGTCAAGTCTGGTTGTAACTCGTTGCACTTCGGTTGTCGGTATATCCACCGGTGGTCTCAAACACTTCTTCGGTTGAGATACGTGGAATATATTGTGTATACCCGACAAGTGTGTCTGGCAACTCCAAACGATACGCTACGGATCCACATCTTTCCAGGATTGGAAAAGGTCCGATGTATCGTGGTGCTAACTTGCCCTTTCTTCCAAATCTTTGAACACCTTTGGTAGGAGATACTCGAAGATAAACTTGATCTCCAACCTTGAATACCAACTCTCGACGTCTTTTATCGGTATAGCCGATCCGTCGAGATTTAGCTCTCTTGAGGTTCCGTTGAATGAAACGTACTTGTTCCTCTCGCATCTTTTACCAAGTCGGGTCCGAATATTACTCTTTCTCCACTTTCGGACCAATTTAGAGGGGTGCGACAACTACGTCCGTACTGAGCTTGAAACGGTGACATTCCGAGCACTCTCTTGATAACCGATGTTGTATGAGAACTCGCCAGCGGTAAACATTTCTCCCAATCTTTACCGTAGGTCAAGACACAAGCTCGCAAGCATATCCTCGAGATATTGATTTATTCTTTCTGTTTGTCCGTCTGTTTGGGGGTGATAAGCTGAGCTGACTTGGTCAATCTGTCAACTATGACCCGGATAGAGTCGTGCTTCCGGGAGTCATTGGTACTCCAACAATAAAGTCCATACTGATATCGTCCCATTTCCATTCGGGTATGCTCGGAGGTTGAAGTGGACCTTCTTGCTTCAAATGCTCTGCTTTGACCCGTCGACAGTGTATCACACTCGCCGACATACCTTGCTATCTCTCGTTTCATTCTTGTCTACCAAAATCTCTTCTTCAAGTCTTGATACATCTTGTTGGTTCCGGGATGAATAGAATACTTGGACGTATGGGCTTCATCCATTATCTTGTTGCGAAGTTCCAAGTTCTTAGGCACTACTAGCCTATTCTTGAACCGAGATAACACCTTCGTCATCTATTTGGAAACACTTGAATTCACCCTTCTTGAGTCGTCTTCGATGTGTTCCATACCAGCATCCTTCTGTCGAGCTGCTACCACTTCTTCACGAATGGTAGGAATAAGAGCAGATTTGTCAATGCTCCATATGGAATAATCCGCGATTCGACTCTTCACTTCCTTGTGGAGATGCTTGAATCACGAGTTGAGCCATAAGATTATTGCAATGAAACTTGCGACTTAATGCTTCAGCGACCACGTTTGCCTTGCCCGGGTGATAGTGAATCTCGATCTCATAATCCTTGATCAGCTCTAACCATCTTCGTTGACGCATATTCAGTGTCCGCTTGGGTGAAGATGTACTTGAGACTCTTGTGGTCCGTGTATAGATGTACCAAATTTCCCAGGAGATAATGCCTCCGACTTTTCAACGCTAGAACGACAGCTGCTAACTCCGGATCATGTCCGGGATAGTGTTCCTCATGACGCCAAAGTTGTCGAGAAGCATAGGCGATCACTCGACCTTCCCGCATTAGAACACATCCAAGTCCTGTTCTCGATGCATCACAATACACATCAAAAGGCTTCGTCGGATCTGGTCGAGCAAGCACTAGTCGTTGTTGTCAGCAACTTCTTTAATGTTTGAAAGGCTTCTTCACATTCTTTGCTCCATACATACTTCTTATCCTTTTCCAATAGCTTAGTCATTGGCTTGGCAATCTTTGAGAAGTTTGGAATAAACCTTCTGTAGTAACCAGCCAATCCCAAGAAACTTCGATTTGTGAGACAGGACTTCGGCGAATTCCAATCCAACACTTCTTGAACTTTGCTCGGGTCAACGGCCACTCCTTCGGCTGATATCACATGTCCTAGGAACGGCACTTCCTTTAGCCAAAACTCACACTTACTCGAACTTAGCATAGAGCTGATGATCCCTTAGTCGTTGCAACACAACTCTTAGGTGACTAGCATGTTCTTCTTCCGACTGGAGTAGATCAAGATGTCGTCAATGAATACCACGACAAACTTGTCCAGCTCAGGCATAAATACCAAATTCATGAGATACATGAGGTGTGCTTGGTGCATTAGTCAATCCAAATGACATCACCAGGTACTCATAAAGTCCATAGCTTGTGGAGAATGCGGTCTTCGGTATATCTTCGGCTCTTATCTTAATCCGATGATATCCCGAGCGAAGATCTATCTTGGAGAAGACTTTAGCTCCCATCAGCTGATCAAACAAGATATCAATCATCGGGAGAGGATACTTGTTCTTGATGGTAACGGCATTCAAAGGCCTATAATCCACACATAGCCTTAATGTCTTGTCCTTTTTCTTCACGAACAAGGTCGGGCATCCCCATGGTGATGAACTTGGACGAATATATCCCTTGTCCAATAATTCCTTTAGTTGCACTTTCAATTCTCGCCAGCTCATTCGGTGGCATCCGATACGGCCTTCTTGAGATGGGTGTCTGTTCTAGGTCTGTAACTCTATCTTAAACTCCACCGCTCGATCCGCGGTAAACCCGGTAAGTCTTCCGGAAAAACATCGGGGTATTCACGGACTATAGGAATGTCTTCCAAACTCTTACCAACAGTCTTATAAATCATTGGAGGAACAGTTTAGGAAGAAGTCAACTCGAAAGCAATCTCGTCCGTGAAGAGGAGAGTTCGAGTGAACTGCAAAAGCATCTATATCCAATACTCGCTTTATGATACTTCATCCATCTCATGCCAAGAATCGCATCCAATCCTTGTCCATTTAAGACTATAAAGGAGGTGGGATAATCCTTACGACCCAATTTCAATGGCAGCTCGGTAGTACTTTGATCTGCAAGTATATTACCTCCAGGCGATGATATGAGATGTGGGTAAGTCATCTTGCATGATGGAAGATTATGTTTTTGAACATATCCCTTGCCGATGAAGTTGTGGGTTGCTCCCGAGTCAAATAAAATAATGACAAGCATGATGATTGATAGAGAACAAACCAGCCATGACTTGTGACCCTTTCGGAATCTCTTCGGCGGTGGTGAAGTTGACACGACCAGTCTTCATCTTACCATATTTCAATGCATTCTTCCGTCGACCAACCGCTTCCTTTTGAGGGCATGTTGACAATTTCTGCTCTGTTGGTGCGACAAAATCTTGAGCCAATTGTCCATGACAACCAACGGATGGGGAAGTTTGGGATAAGGAGCGTATACTTGATAGATCCGATGGTTGGACCGCTGAACGGGAAAACACCCGTTGCTGATGCTCGAGGTGGCCGGTGAGAAATGGGATCCGATGGCATAGGCTCGAATCTCCGGCCTCGTTGTAGAAGTGTGGACTAGACGATACTTGGAGGGTACCTTACTTCCTTGTTCATTGGCTGCTCTCTTCTTAGCCTTCTCTTCTTGATGAACACGAATAGCATCCTCCATGAGTATAGCATCACTTACCCACTCATTAAAACTAACTCCTCGGTCTAAAACAAGCCGGGATTGTAACTTGGTAGTAAGTCCTTGTTTAAAGCATTCCTTCTTCTTGGTGTCGGTGTCCACATTCCGAGGAGCATATTGAGCCGGACGGTTGAACATCTTTGAATAGGAGTGTACGGTCATATCACCTTGCTTCAGCGCTAGAAACTCCTTACGCTTTTGGTTCAGGATACCTTCGGAAATATGATGTTCACGAAAAGCCTTCGTGAATTCTTGCCATAGTACTTGGTAACCTTCGGGAATCATGGCCTTGTAATTAGCCCACCATGCTCCCGCAAATCCTTCTAGTTGCTGAGCGGCAAAGATAGTCTTCCGATATTCCGTGCATGGTATGAGCTCCAACTTCGACTCGATAGTACGCAACCAATGGTCCGCTTCCGGAGGATCTCCCTCATCCGAAAACCTGGGTGGACCAAGTAGCCGGAAATCCGGATATGTAACGTGAACCGGTGGAGCATGCTGATCTTGACCACCGGCCGGTGGGGCCGTATTCTGAACAAGTTGTCTGAAGAAGTTCCCGTTGTTCTTCACGAGACTCCAATATAGTGGCAATAGCTTGTGCCGGGGTAGATGGAGTTGATGCCGACTCTCGAACATCTTGCTCGGGAGCTTTCCGGATGGTTTCCTCTTCCAGTTTGTTCCATTCTCGTTATAAAACTTGGTATTAGTATCACCGATCCAAAATTGGGATATAAGGATACCAACGATACAACACGTTGAAGTTCCAAAGCACAAGCAAGTGTATAGAGAAGAGGTGCACTATCTCTCATTCCAACCCCGATTTACTTGTAGTACACACTTGTACGAGCATCTTTAACTTGTCCTTCTAGATCCATAGCTCTCATAGGGCTTCTTGACAACTACACATGATCGTCCTTCTCTCCGATTGACTTTGATCATCTGTAGATGAAGATCTTGAATTTCCCCATTCCATTACCTCCGCAGGAGAGTTCCGCTTGCCTTCTGTTTCACTCGCATAAACTTCTTTCTAATGCCCTCCATAGGGAACTAACTCTATACTACGATGCTAACTAAGTATAAACCCAGCTTTTATTATAGCACTCAATATGACATGATGCATGCTCGGCGGACTAACTATACGTACTATAGCATATAAAACTATAACGAATAGTTAGCACTTTCCAAAACCCAACGTTGAACAGTTAGTAAAAAATCTAACTATTCTATATCCTTATAGGGCTCCGTACTCTCTCGTATTCTAAACGCACTAAACGGGTTAAGTTTTGAAAACAAGCTTGTAATGATGAACTGTTGCCTCCGAACTGCTCTAATACCAGCTGTGACATCCCTCCGGGACACCCGGGAATCGGAACAGAGGGACACTCGACGAAGCGAGTTACAACGGTGTATCATCTCATACAAGCCAGCATATATACATCATGGTATAATACAACCAGGTTTTCGAAATACAAACATTGATGCAGCGGAAATATAACTCTTATTGAAGTTTAACAACCTACAAGTATTGCAGCGGAAACTTGAACTGTGAACACCAAAACACTATTAAACGATCAACGTGATGCACTGAGCCCTTCGTACATCACGGTCCTTCCTCTTCGCGACGTCGGGATCCGTTCCCATTGGTGGGAACCACACTTGGGACACTCCACTTCCAGGAACTACCGTACAAGTCGTGATAGCACGACTCATTCCCCGAAAGGTAACGAACAAACCTTGAGTATTTTAATACTCAGCAAGATCGACCCGTCAACATGGCACGCTAAGGCCGACGCCTAGTATGCAAAGGCTTTCCGGCTGTGGGGTTTACTCCTTTGCGAAAACAGCACTAAAGGTTGGGTCCTTACTTTTAGTATTTTAGCTCACGTTAAGTTCATTAACCTCTAGGCTTGCAGACTATCACTATTTCAATCAAGTTTGCAGGGAAAGATAAATTCCAACCAACAATCCTTTCATTTCTCTTCCTTCATCTTTCACTTGATTAACTACGATGTGACACGGTGAACAAGCGGTACTCATTATCTGCGAGGGACAGCGATTCGAATTGATTTCACCAGCTGGGAAAACCCGTTTACACGGCGTATATGCACCCCTTTGGTCGCATACGACAACCTTTCACGCTAACTCCCGACGGTGGCCGGGTTAGTCTCCCATCCGCCCGAGAACCCGGGGACCCCACGCGATACCCGTCCTCGACGTTATCCGTGAGCGACCACCCATTCCTCTCCCGTTGAGACATGAGGCCTCGCCCCATTCTCCAGCCCAATTAGGGGATGAGCTACGTCCAACCACCGAGGCAATTAGGTTACATCGGCTTCCTGGCCCCATAAACACCGGTATGTAAATCGGTACGTTCAAGACTTGCTCAACAGGGCCAACAATGGTACGGTCCTTGATCGACACGGACGGGGCTACCACCTTGCAAGACCTCGTCTTTGCCCTTTCTCCTACAGGACCCGTCCGATCCCAATTTCATCTTCATCTTCATTCTTTAATTTTCAACTTCAAAGACATCAATCAACTTAAAGCCTCCATGCTTTAAGATCGGACCGTATCATCTCGCGAGCGTGCTCAGCACCACTCGACTTCTACCGTAGCCCTGTGAATTAAGCGTAGCAACTATCGAGACACAAAACCAACATGGATAACCAGGTAACATAGGAATTCTACTCATGCATCTAGGGTGTCAATCAATTCCTGTAACCTAATGCACAATCACGACACAATTACTCGTGATAAAAGAAAAGACTTTAAAAACATAGGTGGGATGCACCGGGCTTGCCTTGATTCGAGTCGGGGTTAGCTTCCTCGATGTGCTTGGTCGACTTCGAAGCTTCCGTCTCCTTTCTCGACCTCGGACGGAACCTCGATCACGCGGAACCTAGGTCGACCAACAATACGTCGCGAATCACAACCATGCATGCATGAATGTTCATGAGATGATGTGCAATGATTAACCAAGGTCGTTAATTAGCCATTAATCATTACTTAAATTCGTTACTTTGCAATTAGTAATTAACAAGTAATCATATTCGTTAAGCAATAAGTAATAGTTGATCATGCTCATTAATTATTGCTTAACCAAGGTCATTACTTAAAAAAATTAATCGTTAATCTTGTTCATTAGTTAATGATTAACCAGGTTCATCCATTAATAATTAATCATGTTTTTAAACAACAATAATAAGTACTTAACGACATGTGATGACACTTAAGTTATTAATTTGGGATCACATGAAATGACGGTGTTTATGTTGAATTTTGGAAAACAGTTTCCACAAACACTTTCGTCTGCAGTATCTCTAATTTTTAAAGAAATTTATTTTTCAAAAACGATTAATAATTAGCATAAAATAATAGGTTATCTTAATTAAAGAAAGGTAATTAATTTAAACTATGAAATTATAATTTCTCAAAATAGGTATTTGAATTCATAAATAAATAGAGAATAATTTTATGAATCCAAAGAACTTTATTTGACATTTTTCCGATTTTTCCTGAATTTTCTACGAATATTTGAAATTTGACTAGAATCTAAAAATGGATAAATTCAAAAAAACGATTGATGAGCCCTTGGGCCGAAAGGCCGGGCCCATCCGGACAGAGCCCGGCTACCAAAACGGCCCAAAGGCCCACGCGCGGCCCAAGCTCCGGGAGCGCGGCGGACGTGGCCGCGGCGGCCGGATATGGCGCCGGCGCGTCGCCGGAGTGGGGCGGAGGGGGGGTGAGGCGGCCGGCGCTTTTGCTCGGGGCTCATTGGAACACGAGGAATCGGGAGCGGGGTCCACGGGGGCCGAGACGGCCGGGAAGTGCGCCGGCGGCGAGATGCAGCTCCGTCGGAAGTCCGGCGAGGTCGCACGCGGCCTACGGTGCACCAAACCTCCTCCCGCTTCTTCCTACGGCATCACGGGGATGTGGGCGTCACCGGCGTAAAGACGGTTGACTTGGAGGATGGCCGGAATGGGAAGATCGACGGCGAGGTGCGGATGACGGGGACCCGAGTTGAAAATAAATGGTGAAATTGCCGGTGACTCATGGACGATTCTCAACGTGCGTTCTACCCGGCACTAGAGGAGCTTCGTGCGCACACATGTGAACAAGAATGGAGTGCGGTAGCTCACCGTGGGAGAAGAATATGAACTCGCGGCGGTGTCCGACCGTGGCGACGCCCGAGAAAGAATGGCTCGATTCTCGGGCACTAGTGCGGGGAGCTTGCTTGGTCGCCATGGGAAGGTTCCGGGGGCCCTTGCGAATCGGTGGGTGGGACCGGCTCGTCGGGGACGACCCGAGCGGCCGGCCGGCGTGGAAAAGGGAGGGGCGGACCGGTTGCTTCGGGTGGGGAAAAACCAAAGAGGAAAAGGAGGGGAGCTCGGGCCGGCTTTATCCTAACGTCCGGGTGGGGCGGTTGAGGCGGTAAGGGGAGCTCTGCGTGGCAGCGAGTAGGAGGAGGGCGCGCGGCCTAGGAGCGGCCAGCGCGGCCTGGGGAGAGGCGGTGCCGCGCGGGAGAGAGGAGGAAGAAGAGATGGATTTGGGCTTCGGTCGTTTTACAAAAACACCCTCGTGTTTTAGTTTAATTAAAAATCACATTTCTAGCACTCAAAAAATTCCACGAAAAATCAGGGAGGTGTTTGAAATTATTTTGGACATTTTTCATTTTAAGACCAGGTTGAGATTCCAAACTGTTTTCGAATTAAAAAATTCTAAGATAAATTAACAAAAGAAGTTTTGTTTATTTCTTGCAAATATTTTCACAAAGTAAAATAATTCCAGGAAATTTTCATAAATCTTTATTTACGACCTTTAAGCCATAGAAAATATTACACACAAATTTACTGCTTATTTTACTTCTTTTTAAGCATTTTCTTTTCTTTGCTCTCTATTTAGTTTGATATTTTATGTGCATTTCTTCTCACCATAAGTAGATAGTTTCACGGATGCACATGATGACATGCTCATGAATGCCATGAAATGCATTTTATTTCTGCGAGTTGTTACAATAAGGGGGGTAGATTTCCTTGCAAACCTAGTCGTTCTCGAGTCAATGGGGATTGATGTCATCCTTGGAATGAGTTGGTTGGGAAAGCACAAAGGTCCGATTGATTGTGCTAAGAAGGCGATAAGGTTGACAGACTAGCTCAGGAGAAGAAGTAGAGTATGTTGCTTGATGCACTCATCACTAGCAAAGGGGCGAGTTAACCGCATTGTGTTGAACAACTTGGAAGGTACTTCAGTTCAAGAGATCCGAGCGGTCGACGAGTTTCCGATGTCTTCCCGGAGGAATTGCCGGGTATGCCACCTGACCGTGACATTGAATTTGTTATTGAATTAGTTCCTGGTACAGCTCCTATTTTTAAGCGACCCTACCGGATGGATAGTGAACAATTAGCTGAACTTAAAACCCAATTGCAAGAACTCCTAGATAAGGGTTATATCCATCCTAGTGCATCACCATGGGGAGCTCCTGCTATTTTTGTTGATAAGAAGGGAGGTGATCGAGAGAATGTGTGTGGATTATCGTGCACTCAATGAGGTTACAATCAAGAATAGATACCCTCTACCACGGATTGATGGCTTGTTCGATCAGCTGAAGGGAGCCTGTGTGTTCTCCAAGATTGATCTCCGTTCCGGATATCACCAATTGAAGGTTCGAGCCTCCGACATCCCCGAGACGGCTTTCATCACTCGGTATGGATTATTTGAGTATACCGTTATGTCCTTTGGTTTGACCAATGCTCCAGCCTACTTCATGTATCCGATGAACAAGGTCTTTATGGAATACCTGGACAAGTTTATGGTTGTTTTCATTTATGATATCTTGGTATTCTCGAAGAATGAGGAAGAACATGAGGAACATCTCCGTCTGTTCTCGCGAAGCTTAGGGACAATCGGTTATATGCTAAGCTCGGTAAGTATGAGTTCTGGTTGAAAGAAGTTGCTTTTCTTGGTCACGTCATCTCGGAAGGAGGAATATCCGTGGATCCTAGTAAGGTTGATGATGTGTTGAGTTGGAAGTCACCGCAGAATGTCTCGGAGATCGGAAGTTTCCTTGGTTTGGCAGGGTACTACGGACGGTTCATCGAAGGGTTTTCCAAGATAGCAAAGCCTATGACAGAATTATTGGAGAAAGGAAAGACTTTCGAGCGGACACCTCAGCGAGAAGCTAGTTTTCAGGAGTTGAAGGAGAGGCTTACCGCCGCACTTGTTTTGACCATGCCCGATATGGAGAAGCCTTTTTCTGTGTATTGTGATGCATGTGGACAAGGAATAGGATGTGTGCTCATGCAAGAAGGGAGAGTCGTGACATATGCATCTAGGCAGCTTGAGAAAGCATGAGGAGAAGTACCCCACGCATGACTTGGAATTGCTAGCGGTGGTTCACGCTCTCAAGATTTGGAGACACTATCTCATTGGTAAGAGGTGTGAGATCTACTCGGATCATAAAAGTTTGAAATATTTCTTCACTCGATCGATTTGAATCGAGGCGGAGCTGATGGTTAGAACTCATCAAGGATAATGATTTGGAGATCAACTATAATCCAGGCAAGGCAAATGTGGTCGCGGATGCACTCGAGTAGGAAGTCTCATTTGAACACTTTGGCTACTAGCGAGTTACCGCCGAAATATGTGAGGAGTTTGAGAAGCTTAATCTTGGTTGGGTGACTAACATGGAAGCCGTTGCAATGGAAGTGGAGTCTACACTAGAGAGTGATATTCGGAAAGGACAGCTTGAGGATACTGCCATTCAGGAGATTAAGTTACGGATCCAGGAAAACAAGCCCCCGGGTTTCACTCGTTGACGATCAAGGAACACTTTGGTACAAGCAACGGATTTGTGTGTCGGATGTTGAGGAAATTAAGGAATTGATACTCCGAGAGGCTCATAATTCAGCATACTCTATGCACCCAGGAGGCACTAAAATGTATCATGATCTTAAGACTCGCTATTGGTGGTGCTGGAATGAAGAGAGTAGTAGCGAGTATGTGGCCTTGTGTGATACATGCCGGAGAGTCAAAGCGAACGATAACGACCAGCTGGACTCCTGCAACCACTCAAGATACCCGAATGGAAGTGGGAAGAGATTGCGATGGATTTCATAGTGGGTTTACCTCGGACTCGGGGAGGATATGACTCTATATGGGTTATTATGGATCGATCGATCGTGACATCCCCTCCGGGATACCCGGGACTCGGTACAGGGGGACACTCGACGCAGCGAGTTACAACGAGTTCATCATCTCATACAAGCCGAATATATACATCATGGTATAATACAACCAGGTTTTCGAACTACAAACACCGTACAGCGGAAGCATAATACATTAATGAAGTTTAACAACCTACGAGTCTTGCAGCGGAAACTTGTACTTTGCAACAAAAGACCACTAGCGTGATGTACTGAGCCCGTCGTACACCATGATCCTTCTCGCTCAGGACGTCGGGATCTGTTCCCACTTGAGGGAACCACCCTCGGAACACGGCTCCTCTTCCGGGCAGCTACCGTAATTGTCGTGGAAGAACGACTCGGTCCTGAAAAACATAACGAACAAACCCCGAGTATTCTAATACTCAGCAAGACTGACCCGTCAACATGGCATGCTAAGGCCGACGCCTAGTATGCAAAGGCTTTCCGGCTGTGTAGTTGACTCACTTGCGAAAACAGCTCTAATGGTTGATCCTTACTTTCAAGTTTTAGCTCAAGTTAAGTTCAATAGAGTACAAGGGTTTGCGAGTCTACAACTACTGCAATCAAGTTTGCAAGAAAAGATCGGAATTGATCAACATTTCTTTCATCTCTCATCCACATCTTTCGGCTTGATTACTACGATGCGACGAGCTAAACAAGCGGTACTCATTACTGCGAGGGACAGCGATTCGAATCAATTTATACCAGCTGGCAAAACCCGACTTGTAACAACCCACGGTAATACAATGCATTTCATGGCATTCATGAGCATGTCATCACATTTTATTTGTGAGATCATCAAGCATGTGATAATAATCATAAGCATAAATTATCGGATTAACTAAAGAATACAGGAAATGATAAGAAGAGATGAAATGAGAGGAAAAATTCAAGTTTAACATTTTCTAGGTTTCAAATATCACAAATTAGGATTTATGAAAATTTATCGAAAATATTTTGTCATGTAAAAATAATTGCGAGAAAATAAACAAAGTCTCTTTATTTAATTTAACTATGAATTTTTAATCCAAAATTGATTTGGATTTTCTACTGGGACTTAATAGGAAATATGCCTAAAATCTTTTCAAATACACCCCTGAATTTTTGCGGAATTTTTGGAGCTCCGGAAGGCTGCTTTCTAATTAGGCGAAAGCTCGGGGGTTTTTTTGAAAAATGGCCCGAGCCCCGATCGTCACTCTCTTTCTTCTCCCTCTCTCACTCCCGAACCGCCTCACCGCCGATGGCCGGCGCCACGCACCAGCTGCTGGCCGCGCGCCTCCGGTTCCCGTCGACACGCAGCTGCTTCCGCCACCTCATCCCGGTCTGCGGATGGGGATAAAAGGACCGGCGGTGTCCCTCTCTCTCTCTCTTTCTCTCGACTCGCGCCACCCACCACCGTCCGCCCCTCCCTTCTCTTCACCGTCCGGCCGCCTCCGGTCGTTTCCCGACGAGCCGCTACCACCGGCAGCTCCGCGAGTTCGTGCCGCACCTCCACATGATCTTCAAGCAAGCCGTGCTTGCCGTGAGGCCGGAGCTCGCGTCCATTTTCCCGTCGACGGTCACCGTCGGTATGTTGCCGCCTCTCTCCAAAATTCTCTCCGCCTCACAAGTTTCTTCGTTTGATCCTTGATCTCTTACGTGCGCAAACAAGTCCTTTACCTTCGGGCATCATGAGCTGAGTATTCCTTCTCGGGTCCGGCCGGATTTGATCTTTTGCTTCGAGCTTGGGTCGCCGCCGGTTCCCCCTCGCCGGTGTAGACCACTCTCCGGCCGTCTCCCAAGTGAAGCCACACCGTGCCGTCCTTGCTCACGTTCCCGTGAAGCTCCCACACCTTTTTCCCCTAAGTTTTGTGCATCACATCGGTTGTTAGAGCTCGCCGGAGCCCCGCGCACGCGGATGCTCGCCGCCGGCGTACTTCTCGGCGACCTGCGCCACCGGGAGCACCACGGTGGTGTTGCTCATGGTCTGCGGAGTCCTCCGAGCCGAGCCCTAGCTACCCCACCCCCTCTCGCGCCTTTCCGGCGTGGCACCGCCGCACTCCGGCCACCGCGGCCATGGCCGTGGTGACCCGAGCGTGTGGGCCGGCGCAAGCATTCTGGGCCGGGCCAAGTTGCTTGGGCCTGGCTACTTTCGACCCGAGCCTCTTTAACTTTTTCCTTTCGAATTTAATTATTTTCAGATTCAATTAAAATTTCCAAAATTCATAGAAAATTCAATAAAATTCAGAAAAATACCAAACCAACTTTGTTAGACTCAGAAAAATGAAATCTATCCATTTGTGAAATAAAATAATTATTCTAAATAAATTTATTTATAATTTGTAGTTAATTCCTTTTCTTTATTAGAGAAAAGCTATTATTTTATGTAAATAGATTGTTTAATTATGAAAAACAATTTTGTTTAATGAAGGAGATACTGTAGACGAAATTAATAATAAAATTTATTTTTTCCAAAATTAAACTTAAAGTGTATTATTATTTATATGATCATAAT
Source organism: Chloris gayana (assembly GCA_031894775.1). NCBI lineage: Eukaryota > Viridiplantae > Streptophyta > Magnoliopsida > Poales > Poaceae > Chloris > Chloris gayana. Next base: position 756,238 of record JAUNZO010003803.1, on the reverse strand, counting down.
TTAATTGCTTTTAATCACTTAAAGTAATTATTTACTTATTGCCAAATAAATCAGAATAATTAATTATTAAACTTAAGTAATTATTGACCTTAATCAAGCAATTAAGGAAAACAAAATTTATTAATAATGATCTTTATTAAACACTTTTAATCAGCATAATTAATTGTTAATTAATGCTTAATGAACATACTTACCCATAATTAGTTAATTAACTAAAATAATTAAGCATTAATCATTACTTATTATCCATGGAACTTCATTAATGCACTCTGGCATACTTTCATCATGTGCATTCATGCATACATGATTGTGAATCGCGTTGAATTGCTGGTCGACTAGGTTCCGAAGTAATCGAGGTTCCACCCGAGGGCGAGTCGGAGTCGGGGATCTCGAAATCGACCCAGTCGCCGAGGAGACTAACTTCGAACAAACTCAAGGCAAGCCCCGGTGCATCCCACCTATGTTTTAAATATTTTACTTTATCACCTAGTACGGTTATGCTTGTGCATTAGGTGTTAGGGTTTGGTTGAAACCCTAGATGCATTATGGTAGGTTTTCGGTTGTTTGTTCTATACTTGGTACAGGTAGCTCAATAGCGGCTAAGCTTAATGCATAATGGTAACGGTAGCTGGTTAGGACACTTAAAGCTTGGAGGCTTTAAGAGTTTGTGTTGACGAGTAAAGATGTTGAGGGTGATAATGAAGTTGAGACCGGACGGGCCCCGTAGGAGAAAGGGCAAGACGGAGATGAGGTCTTGCAAGGTGGTAGCCCCGTCCGTGTCGGTCAAGGACCGTACCGTTGTCGGCTTAGTTGAACAAGTTTGAAACGTACCGTACTACATGCTCGGTATCATGGGCCCGAGCAAGCTGATGTACCCTGTCGCCCCGGAGATGTAGCGTAGCCAACTCTCTTTTCTCGGTCGTCGGTGAGAGGATAGTCTCACGGGAGGAAGATGGGTCGACCACGAGGGAAGTCGTGGCTTCGCCATACTTCCGGGGAGTTGGAAATGGCTAGTCTGCTGTCAGGTGCTAGCGGGAAAGGTTGTCGTATACGATCGGGGTGATGCGTATACGTCGTGTAGTCGGGTCTTGCCAGCTGGTATAAATCGATTCGAATCGCTGTCCCTCGCGATAATGAGTACCGCTTGTTTAGCTCGTCACATCTTAGTAAGTTTATGTAAGATGAGGAAGATGAGAGATGAAGGGATAAAGATCTATTATATTTTGTGTTGGAAACTTGATTGAATAGAGCTAGGTTGCAAACACCTTGGCTAATGAACATAACCTCGAGCTAAAATATTGAAAGTAAGGACCCACGCCTTAAAGCTGTTTTTCGCAAAGGAGTAAACCCCACAGCCGGAAAGCCTTTGCATTCTAGGCGTCGGCCTTAGCGTGCCATGTTGACGGGTCGGTCTTGCCGAGTATTAGAATGCTCAAGGTTTGTTCGTTACCTTACGGGGAATGAGTCGTGTTATCATGACTTATACGGCGGTTTTCCGAGGAAGAGCGAGTGTCCTGAGAGAGGTTCCCTTCGGTGGGAACGTATCCCCACACCTTGAAGAGAGAGGACCGTGATGTACGAAGGGCTCGGTGCATCACGTCGTTTCGTCTTAAGTCCGATGAGTTGTAACGGAATAAGCTTCAGCTGAATACTCGTAGGATGTTGACACTTCAATAAATGTTATCTTTCCGCTGCACGAATGTTGTATTTTGAAAACTTGGTTGTATTATACCATGATGTATATATTACGGCTTGTATGAGATGATGTTTCAGTTGTAACTCGCTTCGTCGAGTGTCCCTCCGTTCCGATTCCTGGTGGTCCCGCAGGGATGTCACACGACTACACGACGTATACGCATCACACCGATCGTATACGACAACCTTTCCCGCTAGCACCTGACAGCAGACTAGCCATTTCCAACTCCCCGGGAGTATGGCGAAGCCACGACTTCCCTCGTGGTCGACCCATCTCCCTCCCGTGAGACTATCCTCTCACTAACGACCGATAAAAGAGAGTTGGCTACGCTACATCTCCGGGGCGATAGGGTACATCAGCTTGCTCGGGCCCATGATACCAGCATGTAGTACGGTCCGTTCAAACTTGTTCAACTAAGCCGACAACGGTACGGTCCTTGACCAGACACGAGACGGGGCTACCACCTTGCAAGACCTCATCTCCGTCTTGCCCTTTCTCCTACGGGGCCCGTCCGGTCTCGGCTTCACTCTGTCCTCTTTTCTCTTATCAAAACCTCTTAGCAACAATAAACCAGCCATTACCCTATATCTCGCGAGTAGTGTCACCACCACTCGACTTCTACCGATGCCCTATGAGATAAGCTTAGCGGTTATCGAACTCGATTGAGCTACTCGTACCAGTATAGCATAAACAAATAGAACCTATCTCATGCATCTAGGGTATCAAGCAACTCCTATAACTTAATGCACAATCACGACTCATTACTGTGATAAAAGAAAAGACTTTAAAAACATAGGTGGGATGCACCGGGCTTGCCTTAATTCCGATCGGGGTTAGCTTCCTCGGTGTCTTTGGTCGACTTCGAGATTCCCGTCTCCTGCCTTGGCCGCGGACGGAACCTCGATCACGCCAGAACCTAGGTCGACCAACAATACGTCGCGAATCACAACCATGCATGCATGAATGGATATGACATGATGTGCAATGATTGGATTAACCAAGATCGTTATTTAGCAATTACTCATTAATTAAGCTTGTTAATGATTAACGATTAATCACGTTCGTTAAGCAATAAGTAATAATTGATCATGCTCATTAATTATTGCTTAATCAAGGTCATTAATTAACAAATACTCATGTTCATTAATTAACCATTAATCATGTGCATTACTTAACAATTCATGATTAATCATTAATCAATGATACATAGGGTACTAAATTAGGATCACATGAAATGACGGTGTTTATGTTCAATTTTGGAAAACAAACTTAACAAAAACTTTCGTCTGCAGTATCTCTAATTTTTAAAGAAATTTATTTTTCAAAAACAATTAATAATTAGCATAAAATAATAGATTATCTTACTTAAAGAAAGGTAATTAATTAAACTATGAAATTATAATTTCTCAAAATAGGCATTTGAATACATAAACAAGTAGGAAATAATTTTATGAATCTAATGAACTTTGTTTGGCATTTTTCTGATTTTTGTGGAATTTTCTACGAATTTCGCAAGTTTGGACAAATTCTGAAAATGAATAAATTCAGAAAAGAAATAAGGAACCTTTGGGCCAAAACTGGGCTGGCCCATGAGCAGGTGGCCCAAGTGTGCGGGCGGCCCGGACTGTGCGCGGCCCAAACCTGCGCGCGGCCCAAGCCGAGCTCAGGCTGGCCGGCCATGGCTATGGCGGCCGGAGCAGAGGCGGCGGCACACCGTAGTTCGGCCGGACGACGAAGACAGCCAACGGAAATAGAACCACAGGCTCAACTCCACCGGTGGATCACGATGGTGAGGTCGCCGGCACCGGAGGGTGACCGGAAAGACACCCGTGGCGAGCGACGGCCCGGAGGGCACTTCGGCGGCGTCTAGCGCCCACCGTACTCCACCAAATGACGAACGATTTGCTCCCGGAGCTTCACGGGAGCACGACGAAGACCGGCATCAAGCTCGTTGACGACGAGGAGGGCCGGAAGATGACGCGCACCGGGATAGCAGAGGGAACCGCCGCCGGACTTGAGAAAGACGACGGAATCCTCGTGAACCCGTAGGGCAAACACACCGGTGAGCTCGCAAGAGGCGAGAGTAACCACTTGCGCACACAGGGAGACAGGAATCTTGGTGGAATGTCTCGCCGGGGATGCGAATTTGAGGAAATAGCAAGGCTCATCCATGGCAACCTCCGAGGAGAAAATTGCTTCGATCTCCATTCCTAAGGCGGATGAGCTCGATTGGACGGCATGGGGTGGTTCCGGGGTTCCTTGCGGGTCGGTTGGTGGGAGTGGCTTGGCAGGAAAATGGCCGGAGATGACCGGACAACGGGGAGCGAGCGGGGCGGACTCGGCGGCGGCGTTGCGTGCGAATTTGGAGAGAAGGGAAGACGAACGCGGCCTGGCCTTTTATCCCGATGGGGCAGCGAGTTGAGGTGGCACCGGAGCAGCTGCTTGTCACCAGCGAGAGAGAGGCACGCGGCCAGGAGCTGCCCTCGGCCGGCGGCGGGCGGTGCTGGAGTCGGTTCGGGGAAGGAGAAAGAAGATTGGCCACCGGCCTGTTTTGGTAGTTTTGCAATAACGTCCTTCCGTTTTTACTTAATTGAAAAACATACTTCCAAGGCTCGAAAAATTATGCAAAAATTCAGGAATACATTTGAGAATATTCTGGATCTTTTTCCTTTTAGGACGAAGTTCAAATTCCAAATAAATTTTGGATCAAAAATTCAAGTTGAAAATTAAAAAGAGAAACTTTCATTATTTCTTGTAGACCTTTTTACAAAATAAAATAATTTCGTATCAACTCCATAAATCTCTTATTATTATGTTTAATCAACAGGAAATGTTAAACTTCAAAATTTTCTTTTATTTAATTTCTTCTTTTAAAAACTTAATTTTTAACTTAGGTTAACTTTATATTTTATGTGCATTGTTAACACCAAATGAAATAGTTTTAAAAATGCAACATGATGACCATGAATGACATGAGATGCACTTTTGTTTGCGAGGGTTGTTACACCGACCAAAGTTGCACATTATCCCTGTTAAGACCACATATACTTGGGCAAAGACTTGCAGAGCTGCACATAGCAAGGATAGTGTGTCTTCATGGTGCTCCAAAGAAGATTGTGTCGGATAGAGGTACGCAGTTCACCTCCAGGTTTTGGGAGAAGTTACATGAGTCATTGGATACAAAGTTGAATTTTAGTTCAGCCTATCATCCCCAGACGGACGGACAGATCGAGAGGGTGAATCGGATTTTGGAGGACATGTTGTGATGGTGTGCACTCCAATACGAGTAAGAGTTGGGATAAGCTCCTTCCATACGCAGAGTTTTCCTACAATAATAGCTACCAAGAGAGTATCAAGATGGCACCGTTTGAGTTCCTATATGGCCGCAAGTGCAGAACACCTTTGTTTTGGGATCAAGTAGGAGAGAAGTTATTGTTTGGTCCCGAGATTCTTCAAGAGGCTGAGAGACAAGTTCACATCGTAAGGGAGAACTTAAAGCTTGCTCGGTCTAGACGGAAGAGTTACGTAGATAATAGGAGAAGAGAATTGAGTTTTGAGGTTGGTGACTTTGTATGCCCCAAGGTATCTCCTATGAGAGGTTTGCGACGTTTCAAGGTCGGAGGCAAGTTAGCTCCCGGATACATCGGTCCTTTCAAGATCATTGCTCGGATGGGTGAGGTAGCATATCGGTTGGAGTTACCACCGCATATGTCGGATGTCCATGATGTTTTTCATGTCTCTCAATTGAGGAAATGTCTACGAGTGCCGGAGGAACGGTTGCCTGTCGAGGAATTGACGAGTAGGAGAGGATCTTACTTATCGGGAGTACCCGGTGAAAATTTTGGATACCCTTAAGAAGGCCACAAGGAATAAGAAGTATCGTATGTGCAAGGTTCGGTGGAGCAATCACACGGAGAAGGAAGCTACATGGGAGAATGAGGATGATCCGAAGAAAGAGTTCCCTAATCTTTTTCGTGATCCATTCGAATCTCGAGGGCGAGATTCATCTTAAGGGGGGAGGTTTGTAACACCCTAATTTTTAAAATTTTGAAATAAAATAAAATTCCCTTTTTATTTCATTAGGATGCTAGAAAATACTCTAGGTTACATAATTATCCCCTAGTAGAATATATTATTTTATTTTTTAAAAAAATTGTATGTTGCATTCATGCTGATAGTTGCATTAGGTTTTTATTGGTTGAAAATCTGATTTATAAAATCGAATAGAATTCATTTCGAATTTAGTTTACAACTAGAAAGTAGAGCCGCCTCCGCCCTCTCCCGTCACCGTGCAACCTCACTTGTGAGCTCGCCGCCTCCCCGCACCACGTAGGTAGCTCCCGCACCAAGAATGGGGCACCCGAGGCCCTATTCCACCTAACTCCGGCGAGCCCTAATGGCGCCGCCGCTCGTCGGCGTTAGCCACCGCCGCCGCCCTGCCGGAGCAATCCTGGCCATCCGGTTTGGATTGGGCGGCTTAGATTAGAAGATCAAACCGAGTATTGGCATTTTTACAAATAAGCCCCCGTCGTTTTAACTAATTAATAAAGAATCCCTCCACTTTTACATAATCAACCCTAGATTATTTTATATTTATGTTTTAATCCTGTTAGGGCGCGAGTAATGTAAATTTTACACTTTATCACCCGGGTAATTTTATAATTATGTTTTGGTCCTGTAATTTTACATAAACACCCCTAAGTTTTCCTAAATTACGTTTTAGTCCCGTACTTTTTCATTTAGGCCCCTAAAATTTTCCATAATTACAATTAGGTCCCTTTAATTTTCAGTAATTACAAATATGTCCCAATAGCCGCTGTTTTATAATTTAAACCCTAGATCTTAAAACGTTCATAACTTTTAGCTCGTAACTCCGATTTAGGTGATTCTTGCGCTCACGAGTTCGTAGTGACGAGTACTATTTAATGGTACTATTTTCATAGACAGTAGGAATTGTTTGGTGTACTGTTTCTTTATTTGTTGTGTATGTGTGTTTTCTCGGTGTGACGTAAATAGACGAGGAAGAGTACGAGGATTCTCGAGGACCTAGAGTTTGAGCAGCAGCAGCAAGAGGAGACAGGCAAGTGTCCTTGATGCACATTGCGCCTATATTCTTACTTTCGAATTTAAATTTCATGCATTGCAGTTTAATTTGAATCCTATTTGTGGCATACCCTGTTCCATTATTTACCTTGTCGCCTTGGTTATGGTGTAGTATCCTAGGATGGGTACGTCACTACTAGTTGCTAATAATAGGGTTCAAACTAAACTAAATGCTAAGCTTGACTAATTATTCACTTGAACATAATAATCATGAATTGGGGGATGCTTTTTAGCAACATGGAACTTAGGTGATCCCGAGAGGAGGATGTGGATGATGGTGCGGGTATGCACGGGTACTAGACGTAGTACTTGTGGGTTTGCGGTAGTACCTGTTTGGGATCATAAGGACTGGTTCTTGGAGCGGCAACCCAGGACTTCCGCACAAAGCACGGGGCTGATAATGGGTAGGTAAGGTTTAGTACCGAGGTAGCTTCCCGATTCTGCGAGCGTCGAGGAAGGATGAAGGAAGAGGGTCTTCCGGATTCGGGCGAGGAAAGACGGAGTACTTGAAGCCACGGTGCAAGAGGGGGCCCCTGGGTGATGCGTCACTTTGATGGCGGCAAAACCTTAGCATGGGCGTTACGCAAGTCGGGAAGTCCTTAGAAAAACCTTGCAGTGATCTCTTGGCCTCACACCTTAGGAAGTGTGCTGGCATAATGGAGGTTTTAGTCACCGAATAGTGATGGAATCACCGTCCTGTGGGTAAAGTTGTGCAACCTCTCGCGAGTGTAAAAACTGTTATTAACGGTCGTGTTCACGGCCACGAACGGCCTGGATCCTCACGAGAACTAGAGGGATGGTTTGGGTGGAGTAACCCTTAGGTAGTGGGGTAACTTGTAGTGAGGTTGGCTGCAGATGGGCTAATCTGTAGTGTGGTTTACTGTAAGTGGAGTAGCTTACGGTGGTAAACGAGTGGGGTAACTCTGTTGGTACTTTTATCACATAGTAAATAGGTCTGTTTAATTAACTTGACTAGTATAGGTGCTTCTATTGCAAACTACGTGTCGGCTTTCCTTTTATACAGCTTGCATGTCATTTATTTCCCATACTTGCTGAGTACTACATGTACTCACTCTTGCTATTCCCTGTTGCTATACACTACTCGCTGCTCGGAAGCCGAAAGGAACTACATTGATGAAGACTACTACTAGGCGTGCGTTTCCCGGTTGATTGCCCGTGGCGTATGGAGTCTTCCGCTGAGTTTAGTTTAGTCTTTTGAGACATTTATTCAGGTTATATAATAAAGATACGATTGAGACGATGTAATAAGTTATACTATGGCATTGGTTATACTCGTTATTTCACTATTGTCTCTATATGGGTGATAAATTGACTGGCACACATTTAGCTATGCATTCGGTCTTGGCCTTAAGACTGGGTGTGACAACCATACTCCATTATCGGAACCACTTGCAATTCAAACTTTGAATTTCATGAAATAATACAAGGAATGGAAAAAATTGAATAAATATAGCAAACTTAAATAAAAAACTACCAAATAATGAAGTCATGTTTCTTGTTTAATGTGTTGACAAGGAAAAAAAGTTATCAAAGAAAAGGAAAAGAAAACAAAATGTTTGCCGTGTGCCACGGCAAAACACACGGCATACACGGGCACGTGCATGTCATGTGTCCAGCATGCCGTGTGCATATGAGCTTTGTCGTGTGCCAAAGTGTAGCACACGACAAATAGAGCGAGCCAGGGCGCGACATGTGGCTCGGTTTGCCGTGTGCCATAGTGTAGCACACGTCAAAGAGAGGGGCGTGGCGAGGCACGTGGCCCTGTTTGCCGTGTGCCTCCAGCAGGGCACACGACAAACGTTAGTGCCACATCGTCCGACCGGAGCGGGCCGCCCCTTCGCCTCGAGCTTCCCGAACATGCGAACGTGGCCTGTTGGCCGCTCGATTGGGCCGGCCGAACCTAGGCCTCGCTTATGAAAGTGGTTAGTAAGGGCTGGCTCGGTCGAAGGGCTCGGGCTAGCTTATGAAAGCCATGAGTAATGGCGGGCCTCGTAGTACAAGGCAAAATTTTTTTATTTAATTTTTTATTTCCACACGCTCAACATTTGTTGAATTCGATAAGTAAAAAGAACACTTAGCAATATATATTTTTTTTGTCCCAATATATTTTATACTGTACTCAATGTAGTATATTTTTTAAACTACATTTTCCAAATAAATTTTATAGACTTAGTGTAGTATATTTTTGTAGTATATTTTTATACTACATTTTCTCCTAATATATTTTATACTATACTCGGTGTAGTATTTTTTATGTTTATAGAATAAATATTTTTTTGCCTTGTGGGCCCGAGCCTCCGGGTAGGGCCTCTACTACCGGACCCGCCATTACTCATGGCTTTCATAAGCCGATCCAGGCCCGTCGACCGGGCTAGCCATTACTAACCACTTTCATAAGCGAGGCTCGAGTTCGGCCGGCCGAGCAGGTGGCCCACGAGCCACGTTCGCATGTTCGGGAAGCTTGAGGCGAAGGGCGGCCGTGAGTCGAGGCCGCCCTCGCCGGGCGATGTGGTACTAATATTTATCGTGTGTCCTGCCGGAGGCACACGGCAAACAGGGCCACGTATCGCGCACGCGGCAGCCGCGCCGTCGGTCCTTTTCCGCACGCCGTCAGGCCTTCGCGCGCCGTCAAGCTTCGCCGTGTGCGCCCGTTGGCACACGGCGACCAGAAACTTCGCCGTGTGCGCTCGCGCTGGCGCACGGCGAATAAAAACTTTGCCGTGTGCCATGTTTACGGCACACGGCAAACATCATTTTTACCGTATGCTAGGGCTCGGCACACGGCGAAGGTGCTTCGTACCTTGTGGTCTTTGTGTGTCGTATGCCGGGGTCCGGCACACGGCGAAATGATGTGTTCGTCGTGTGCCCACACGGCGAAGCTGCAGCCATATGAGAAATTTGGTCTTTCCCTAGTGAGTATTAGTGAATTTTAGAAATTCAGAAGGTCTGAAAAAGCTAAATAAGCACCGAGCCAGGGCGATTGGGACCCATCATCATTCTTATCTTTCAAGTTGTCTAGCCATTACTTTGTTAGTCATCGTGCTGTCTTTATCTAATAATAATGTCCCTGAAACCGTCACGTGTTGTTCGTGTAGCACGTTTCACCAACCGCTGGATTCGTTCGTCCCGCCTGCCTAGCAGCGCGTCCGCAGCTCTATATAAAACCAATGCTTTGTAAGCCACTGGCCCCAACTCCAAACCAAACCTCCCAAACCATCCTCCAATTCATTTGTTCTTCAAGCGCAAGGACTAAGCGAGTTTCAGCACAACCCGAAGGGTTCGATCGGAGCTGCAGAGAGAAATAATGGCGGCGACGACGGCAGGGAGCATCAAGGGCCGCGCCCGGTTCACGGTGGCGTGCGGCGTGCTCAGCCAGTACGTCAAGGCGGCGGCGATGGAGCCGGCAGAGACACGGCGGGCGGCCACGGTTGCTCTCCCTCTGATGCCGGGCGCCGACGTATCGACGACGACCAAAGTAGAGCAGGAACCGGCAAGCTCGCAGCTGACCATCGTCTACGGCGGGCGTGTGCTGGTGCTCGACGACGTCCCGGCGGACAAGGCACAGGGCCTGATGCAAGCCGCCGCTGCTGCCGCGGCACTGGGAACAAAGACGGAACCTATCTCCGCAGCGGACATGCCCGTGGCGAGGAAAGCGTCGCTGCAACGGTTCATGGAGAAGCGGAGGGGCCGGGTCGCCGGGCGCGCCACGCCCTACTGCCGGCCCGGCGGCGACGACGCGTGCCCGGACCGTCTCACTCTCAGGTTGTGATTTGTGTTCGTGCGTGTGTTCTAGCATAGGACAGACGGTGTGTACAGGGAGAACATCTTTTTGTTACTCGATCAAGTCGACTGGAATACAGTGTACATAGACTAGGAGAAAATAAATATCAATACTGCTTCCGTGCGCTCAATTCGGTCGTCGCCAGTCAGAGACTAATGCAAGTCGCCGGTAGCTCTGGCGCTTTTCACAAACGGACTGCTGCGAAACTTCCTGGTTCCAATATGAATACACGCGCACCATCGCTTTCGCTCACCACACCGCGCGTGTCGACCCGGACTTTCCTCCGAACCACCTCCTTCTGGTTTGCCGCCCAAAACTCTTTTTGCGATAGGCAACAGCGTGTGCCCTGCAACGCAACACGTCGCGTGGCAGACCGGCAGCAAACAACTTCGCCTAACTGAAAAAGTGCCGCTGGATTGGGAACAGTGAAACCGGTGAAATTTCAATTGTGGGTCAGTTGATACACAAATTCAACCGGACCATCAGAAGTACCGCTAGTCTGACAGGAAAATATGGAGCCCTTCCCTGTCTCTGCCAGGAAAATATGGAGAAAGTCATTTCGGATGAAGTTTACTTTTACTGCACAAAAGAGTTTATTTTCCAAGGTAGAACTTTTTCATGGTACTTTTCTAACAAGAATTACAATGTTACTAGACATGTACAAAAGAGGGACAAAATTGGTGGATTTCAATAGAAGGCAAATTGACCAAACTTAAATTGTTTGGAACAATAAAGCTAATTATCGGAATATTAGAATGCAGAATATCAACACTAGAATCAAATTTTTCTTTATTTCATAATATTTCCTCACAATTAATCAGACAAGTTACACATTTCTAAAATAAGATGGATGAGGCTCTCTATATCTTTTAGCATGTACGCCATTATGGAGATAGACCATCTATATAAGGAGAGAGAAAAATTGGATGTAACTAAAATGGATTCCTATCTCTAAAACCTACTAAAAACCACCACTTCAGCAGTGTGCCCTAAATGTTGACCTATCCAGAGAAATTTTAGGTTGTCAGTTAAATTTCTCTCTTTTGGACATAGATATACACTGGAGCCGACCACCGGGGACATGCGGAGAGAGAGAGATGGACCAGAGGCGGCGATGTGGGAGATAAGTGAGAATAAAAAAAATAAAAGTGAGTGGGAGGCAGAGGGAGAAAGGACAATCCTGATAGCTGATTAATGTCAAAACTAATTTTTAGGGGTGATTTATATTATGAACAACCTCTAAAATAGAATTTTAGTGGCCGTTGACCGTCATTAAAATTTCTTGTGTAGCTGCGGTGCTTATTATGAACCGTCTCTAAAATCAATTTGTAGTGATGGTTGAGTCCTTTGACCTTGCTAAAAATGAGACCCATTTGTAGGGGTAATTGATAACAAAATCACTGCTCCTACTAAGTTTTTGATAAGGCTGCTATAGTGATATTTTTGGTAGTGTTTTTTGAGTCTTGGTAGTTTAAAATAAATCCAAAATTTTAGGGTGTTTCCAAAAATCTTTATAGGTACCTAGTTTACAGATACAACAACTTTCTGGAATTATTTTATCTCCTATATAAAAAATAAGGTTTTTGTGAATTGCATTGAAAAGTTTTATTTCTTCAATTTTTGGGTATATTAGTGGAGATGTCTTCAGGTGCCTCTTCGGGATCCATGTGCAAATGAGACGGTAGGTACAATTTGATCTAAGTCGTTCATCTTTTCATGTCCCAGAATCACGATGCAAAGTCAAAGACATCCCACCCTTTATTGAGTATTGCATTTCCCCGAGTAAAAGGCCCATATGTAATTTTTGATGGAGTGTACATGTCCTCCAATGTTCTAGATAAAACAAAAGTTGTGCCACTCAAAGATTTAATACAATTTCTCCTATACCTGAAATAATTAAGCAAGAAAAATGTATTTGTCGCGCAGTTTTGATCGAGTGAAATAGTCTCTGTCATCAGTTTCATTTCAGTACAAGCAATTTCGCAATCCTTGATGCGCCCGTTCATCTACGCCTTGAATTTTCATCCAACGACCTGGGCCACTAGACTACGGACGTCCGCACGAGGCACGACCAAGTCGACATGAAGCACCCCACCAAGGGATCCACGGCCAAGGCAAGTCTGCTTAGGCTTGGCGCCTCCGGCTCTACCCGCACCAGCCAGGCTGTTAGCTCCCCCACAACTTTCACGTGTTGTTCGTGCCGAGACCCACCGCGGTTTAAGTTCCACCGAAATCGAATCCGTCCACACCTATAAAACCAGAGACCTCCCAACCACCAGCGATACAATTCTTCATTATTTCTTCAACCTCCCGCAATCAAGGATCAGGCAAGAACTCAACAAGAGTAGTAGACCAACGACGCCCAGGCACCGGCAGATCATCTTCGCCGGCGATGGCCGCAGTGGCAGCAGGAGCTGGCACTGGTAGCGGTGCTATGACAACAATAGGAACGACGACCAGTCGATTCGCGGCGTTGTGCGGCACGCTAAGCCGGTACGTCAAGACGGCCGAGCATGCCCGTGTCTCGCGGCCGCGGTGGTGCGGCCTCTCCCACTCATGTCGGGCGCCGACATAGACGCTGCGCCGGAAGGCCAGGAAGAGGTCGGGCCCGTGCCCACGCAGCTGACCATCGTCTACGGCGGACGGGTGATGGTGCTCGACGACGTTGTTGGAAATATAAGCACTTTCAGTTTTAATTTAATCCAGAAATAAATCATGAACATGATATACAGATTGCTAAATAATTAGATAAGTCTACGCAAGATCTAGACATATCTAATAAGCAAGAGAAGATGAACACATCTATCATACTATCTATAACTATCATGCAGAGATAGAACATAAAGGCTAGTATGGAAGACATAATGCAAGTAGAAGGTACGTACGTTTCCGGCCTGACGGAGTAGAGGAGTTGACGATGACGTTCAGCAGCGTCACGGCGAAAACAGCGATATGCTTGGCTCACGCGGCGGGGAAGACGCGCCGTGGTGGAAGCGATCGAGCGATCGCGCAGAGCGCTTCCCAAAAATCTTATTCGCCTTCTCCCGGTGTGGTCTTCCTTCTCTCTTTCTCACACTTGCAAGGAAGGCAAGAGCATCCAAGTTTATAAGTTGGTCTTCCTCCACCTCCACTAGCAATGTGGTACTAAATATTGCACTCCCACCATCCCTCATGAGCCTTTGAGATTTTTTAGGAATTATGGAAATCATTAATGGGCTTTGGCCCAATAATTCCATCAATCCCCCACCGGATCTCAAAGTCCCAACAAGACTTTGCCTCATCCTACTACTGTTCAATATACCGAGTGTTTCGATGAGAGACTCGTTATGTTAAACTTCCACCTAGAACAATAAGCTACACTCGTTTACGATCCGAACAATGGACTATGCCTTGAATTGCAAGTCTTGTGCAAACAAGCTTTACTTAGAGTCACGACTGGTACTCGAACCTCCGATAGGCTACTCCGCGGGTGGAGCATATAGGTCGTACTCCGCGGTCTTTCATGAGCTTAATAGAGATCACCCAAGTCTCACAGATTGCGACCTTACTACGGTCGGGCTCATATAGGTGTATTCTTTCAAGAATGCTCTGCAGGATAGCATCTTCGCTAATTAAAGCCAATAGAATACATCAAGGCATTCTCCAACCTGCCATGCAGTGTTGAGAGTATTACATCATTACTCGAGAAGGTTTAAAAGGGTACTCTCTAGCTGACCAATAGCTTGTTCTTCCCAGGTCCTACTTCACGGGATCTCCGATCACATAGGTTGGGTTACCACTATGGAATAGCTCAAATGGGTCTCATACCCATCTCCTTTGATGCATTGTCTATCACATTACGTAACAGCCCCTTAGTATACTGATCTGCCGGGTTTCTATCAGTTGATATGTAATCCACCGATATTACTCCGCAGTTTCTCGGTTTCCTGACGGACTTTAAACGTCTCTTAATATGTCTTGATGACTTTATATTGTCCTTTGAACTGTTCACTTTGACTATCACAGTTTGATTGTCACAGTTCATCGATATTGCCGCACCTGGTTTCTCGACAATAGGTAAGTCCATCAAGAGCTCACTTAGCCAATCGGCCTCAACCGTGGCTGTATCTAGCGCGGTAAGCTCTGCTTCCATGGTAGACCTCGTTAAGATAGTCTGTTTACATAATCTCCATGAAACAGCAGCACCACCAAGAGTGAAAACATATCCACTCGTGGCATACAACTCATCGAGCATCGGATATCCAATTGGAGTCACTATATCCCTCTAGTACTGCAGGAAACCCGGGATAATGAATTTCATAACCCGCAGTACCTACTAGGTAGTGCATTACTCGCTCAAGCGCACGCCAATGATCATCTCCCGGATTAGAAGTAAACCGACTCAATTTGCTCACAGCAAAAGAGATGTCGAGCCTAGTAGCACTAGCCAAGTACATAAGTGATCCAATGATCTTAGAATATCTCAATTGGTCTCTACCAATTCTCTTATTCTTCCGAAGGATCAAGCTGGGATCATAAGGAGTTGGAGAAGGTTTGTTGTCCTCGTAGTCGAAGCGACTCAAGCATCTTTTCCACATAATGAGATTGCGTTAAAGTAATCCCATTCTCTCCTTTGATTAGCTTAATGTTTAAAATAACATCAGCCTCACTCAAATCCTTCATATCAAAACTTTGGAACAGAAAAGACTTGACCTCATTAATCACGTCAAGGTTTGTTCCAAAGATTAGTATGTCATCCACATACAAGCACAATATAACTCCCTCACCCCCACCATGGCGGTAGTACACACATCTATCAGCCTCATTGACTGAAAAGCCTCGCTGATATGAGTGTAGAGTCGAATTTCTCATGCCACTGCTTAGGTGCTTGCTTTAGGCCGTATAAAGATTTCACCAACTTACACACCTTGTCTTCTTGACCCTTTACTACAAAACCATCCGGTTGATCCATATAGATCTCCTCATCCAACTCTCCATTAAGGAAAGTCTGTCTTAACGTCCATCCGATGAA
Organism: Chloris gayana; assembly: GCA_031894775.1. Classification (NCBI taxonomy): domain Eukaryota; kingdom Viridiplantae; phylum Streptophyta; class Magnoliopsida; order Poales; family Poaceae; genus Chloris; species Chloris gayana. Next base: position 740,626 of record JAUNZO010003803.1, on the reverse strand, counting down.
CGAGAAGACCATGAGAGGCAGCTAGAGCAAGTAGTACACGTATGGTGGTCAATCTCGCAACAGGTGAGTAAGTGTCAAAGAAGTCTTCACCTTCTTTCTGGGTATAGCCCTTAGCCACAAGCCGAGCCTTGTACTTGTCTATAGTACCATCGGGCCTAAGCTTCTTCTTGAACACCCACTTGCAACCCACGGGTTTGCACCCATATGGTCGATCAACTACGTCCCATGTTCCATTAGAAAGAATAGAGTGCATCTCACTCTGTACAACTTCTTTCCAATCATCCGCATCGGGGGATGCATATGCCTCAACAATGGTTCGGGAGTATCATCCACAAGATAGACAGTGAAATCATCACCAAAAGATTTTTCAATCCTTTGTCTCTTGCTCCGTCTAGGAGCTTCACTATATATCTCCTCGTTAATTGGTTCAAGTGTTTGTTCAGCATGATCGGAAAGCACGAGCAGGTTCGGGAGTAGTTTCAGCAATCACATCGGTAGATAATCTAGACATGCTATATGAATCTTTCATAGGAAATATGTTCTCAAAGAAAGTAACATCACGAGACTCCATTAAAGTATTAACATGAATATCGGGCACCTCTGATTTCACTACTAAAAATCTATAGGCAATGCTATTACGAGCATATCCAAGAAAAACACAATCCACGGTTTTAGGTCCCAACTTACGTTTCTTGTTTGTTGGCACATTAACCTTGGCCGAACAACCCCAAGTACGTAAGTAAGACAGCGATGGTTTTCTCCCAATCCATTCCTCATATGGCGTTTTCTCCTTATTCTTCATGGGAACTCTATTTAGGACATGACATGATGTCAATATAGCCTCCCCCGCCATGCCTTAGATAATTCCGTAGTGTCTAACATGGAGTTAACCAAGTCGATCAAAGTGCGATTCTTTCTTTCGGCAACCCCGTTTGATTGGGGCGAATAGGGAGGCGTCTTCTCATGAATAATACCATACATGAACGAAGCATGTGACCCATCTCCCATCGGGACGGAAGAATCCTGGGTGACCTGGTAAAAAGAAAACAGAGAAGCATCAGCACACACATGAACATTTGCACTAGTATCAAGCCACCAACTTGTAGATTGAAATACTGAAAATACGAGACGGTAAATTACCGTACCCGGTAGTGTCAACACTGGTCACCATGTTCGCAGACTTCTGCCGAGGAGGCTTCCTCCCTTGCGCTGCGGACACTTCTTTACCCAATGCTCGGTGGAGCCGCAAAAGAAGCATCCCTCGTTCTCCTTGTTCTTTTTCTTCTTGAAGGTAGTGGTCCGCTTAGGCTTATTGTGCTTGCCCTTGCCCTTGCCACCATTGCCATGAGACGACCGTGGTTGGTGAACCATGTTGGTATTGGTCCGACCCTCAACAGCTTTAGCTCTCCCATCCTTAGCCCGAGCTTTCTCCTCAATATCAAGAGACGCGATCAAATCTGAAACAGAAATGTCGATCCTCTTGTGCTTGAGAGAAGTGGCAAAATCCCTCTATGAAGGAGGCAATTTGGCAATGATGCCCCCAGCCACAAACTTGTCGGGTAAGGTGATCTTAAGCATGTCGAGTTCCTTGACCGGATATCGTATTTCATGAGCCTGTTCGACTACGATTTGCCTTCGACCATCTTATAGTCATGGTACTTGCTCCATGATATACAACTCGGTGTCGACATCGGAACCACCATAGTCGGCGCAGAGAGCATCCCACAACTCTTTAGCGTCGGTGTGATGGATGTACACATCTTGCGGATGATCTACAAGATTTCCAATCACGAGCGCCCACAAATAGAGTGTTGGCCTCCTTGTACCGATTCTCCTGTTCGGAAGAAAGAGTACCTTCAGGTTCGCCTTTGGATGCCTCAAACACTTTCATGGCATTAAGCCATAGAGTGACTTTCACTTGCCATCTCTTGAAGTGCACGCCGGTAAAACGTTCCGGCCTCGGTGCCTCAACAAATCCAGCCATAAAACTAAAGTGCATATAATAAGGTTTTTGGATTGTTGGAAATATAAGCACTTTTAGTTTTAATTTAATCCAGAAATAAATCATGAACATGATATACAGATTGCTAAATAAATTAGACAAGTCTACGCAAGATCTAGACATATCTAATAAGCAAGAGAAGATGAACACATCTACCATACTATCCATAACTATCATGCAGAGATAGAACGCAAAGGCTAGCATGGAAGACATAATACAAGTAGAAGGTACGTACGTTTCCGGCCTGACGGAGTAGAGGAGTTGACGATAACGTTCGGCAGCGTCACGGCGAAAACAGCGACGTGCTTGGCCCACGCGGCGGGGAAGACGCGCCGTGGTGGAAGCGATCGAGCAGTCGCGCGGAGCGCTTCCCAAAAACCTTATTTGCCTTCTCCCGGTGCGGGATCGCCGAAGGCGCTGGTTCCGGAGACCTGCTCTCCCGTTCGACGGTGCACGCCGACGATCGGGATGGAGTAGTCTTGGCGGCGCAGCAGCAAGAGAGGCTAAAACCCTAGGTGAGTTCGAGATGTGGTTTCTGCGGCGGCGCCCGTACGTTTATATAGGAGAGACCGCTAGGGTTAGGCGAACCTAAAACCGAGTCGGTTTCCAAAACAGAAAAATGTATTAGACTCGCAGCAAAAATAAAGTGCAAAAGGAAGCCGCGCCCTGCAAGGCAAGGGGCTGGATTTTGACGGACCATTCACGCAGGTGATGCGCGGCCGAGCCCTTGACCCACGCCCCGCCCGCCCGGCCCGGCGCGCGTGTGGTCTTCCTTCTCTCTTTCTCACACTTGCAAGGAAGGCAAGAGCATCCAAGTTTATAAGTTGGTCTTCCTCCACCTCCACTAGCAATGTGGTACTAAATATTGCACGCCCACCATCCCTCATGGGCCTTTGAGATTTTCTAGGAATTATAGAAATCATTAATGGGCTTTGGCCCAATAATTCCATCCGACGTCCTAGCGGAAAAGGCACAGGGCCCGATGCAAGCTGCCGCTGCTGCGACACGGGGACCAAAGGCGGCGGACATGCCGGTGGTGAGGAAGGCGTCGCTGCAGCGGTTCATGGAGAAGCGCAAGAGCCGGATCGCTGCTCTTGGGGAGCCATACCTTCGCGCCGACGCATGGGCTGACCACCACGACGAGCTCACCCTCGTGCTATGAAACTTCGCGCCCTTTTACGGTCGTGGTTGGGACCAAAGGAACAGGGGATTTACTCATCGGATGTAACCATGTCGGGGCAATGTACAAACACTTTTGGATACTTCAATTAGTAGGGATGGAATGGAACTCATGTTATTTGAATAGCACAAATTCTTCTAGGGAAGGGTTACCGCGCGAACCCTTTCCATTTCAGGCGGAGCTGCCCCCACTAGCGTGCCGTCGTGCCCTCCGGTCTCGCTCACCGCCATGCCCTCCCCGCCTCTCGGTGTCGCCGTGGCCTCCCCGCCTCGGACGGCGACAAGCCCTTCCCTCCTTGAGCGCAGCCGTTCCCTCCCAATCTCGACCGCTGCCATGACTTCCTCGCCCGCAGCCCCGTCGAGCTCCCCTAGCTCAAACACCGCCGTGCTCTCCACGTCACGAGCACTGTCGTGATCTCCCGACTCGCGCGCCGCCGTGCGCTCTCTAACGATTCGGGGACTTGCCAAAGTCAGGTATTAGTTCCACCGAGTTGCTACCATCGCTTTATTACGATTTTCTATTGACTTTGCTGTCAATTGGCTAGGAACATTGCTATTAATTTCATACGAACATTGCTGTTATTTTGCTACAATAACGTGGTTACAATTTGCTAGGAACATTGCAGTTAATTTTCTACGGACATTTTTTGTACTTGTAACAATGTCATGTTACCATTTGTAGATTCATTAGAAAATTTGGTTGGAGATAAACAATGTCCTATTAATGGTTGGAGAGAAACATGTGTCTGTAGATTCTATTATCTTACCTTGCTAAACTCTTGTGAACTTTCGGTAGCAAACGTGGTGTTTGTTAAAATATCAAATGTGGTGTCTCGTTAAAGTAGCAAATGTGGTGTGTGTTGAGTAGAAAATTTGGTGTGCTTTAAGTACCAATTTTTTTCTTTTTGTAGGCATGTTTGACCTTAACATCGAGCCCATCGACATCGAGGGTGATAAGTACAAAGATCCTAGTGCTGTCCATGCTGTCTCAACTAGTGGTCATCATGGGACAATTTCTTGTGTTGTGGGTGTTCCATTTTCAAGTTTTTTAGCCCCACCCGCTGCCTCATACAAGAGAGGAAGCGGACCCTAGTGATACTCGGTGGGGTCACGGTTCCTAGTGCCTAGTGCATCCACCTTGTTCACCGATACGGATGTGGAGGAAGGTATTGAGGTGATGTCGACACTTGTTGAGCCATATATTGGCATGACTTTTGATACGACGTAAGCGGCCAAGTCATTCTACAAAGCATTTGCTTGCTACAAGGGGTTTGGCACGATGATTGACACCTCAAGGAACACCGAAAAGGCTGGTGGGAAGTCAAAATATCAATATGTCTACCATAAAGTCGGGGTGCACAAGAAGGAGAAGCTTGATGGAGATGGGACAATATCCGAGAAGAAAGTTGTATCCATAAGCCGACGCGATCATATTGATCAAACACAATGCCCAACGCGCATGGTTGTAAAGGTGACTCCTAGTGGCCTTTGGGAAGTTGTCACGTATGTTTCCGAGCACAACCACGAGTTCATCAAGAATTTCTCTCGTTACCATGTACTTGAACTCACACGGTGGCATACCAAAGGAGGAGGTTGTGTTTATAAAGACTCTATATGGGTGCTGCATCAATAATAACCGAGCGTACCAGATTTTAAGATGAACATATAGTAGAAAAGGTATTTAATAGTTCTTGCCTATTTGGTTGTTAAAAAAATTACAGTAAGCCAAATTTGTTAAAAAAAATTGATAAAAATTAATTTACTACTGCGGTGAAGCCAAAATTTGCTACTTCGGTGACACATAGATTTGCTAATGCATAGGGTGTGGGCAGCACTTGCCTTGCCAATGCTTGTGTAACTTGCCTTTCGGATGTTTGTCTTACCATTTGGTTGGGGGTCTGCATTATTCTCGAGTGTAGGCTGATGTGACGCCCCTCTCGGGTGAATACACTATGTATACGTACCAACTCTAGAACAGTAGTTAGTACACACGTAAATGATACAAATCCGATACAACAACCTTTATTAATTCCTCAAAGGGAAATAGCTAGTGGATACATGGTTTGGATTACAAGCAAAGAGGTGGATAGTCCAACCTCGAATCAAGGAAAACACATTGGAATGCTTCATAAAGTCCACAAGCAACTTCGAGTGAAGGACGTGACCTACTCCTCGGCTTCATAGTAATGTCCATCTTCGTTTGAATGATTAAGCAACCAGTGAGTACATAAGGTACTCAACAAGCTCTACCACTAGCAAAGGGAATATATACATACATATGGGGCTAATGGTTTTTGTAAGGGTTTTGCGGAAAGCGCTAATGCAAGGGCTCACTATAGAAATCAATGGGGTTTTTGTAAGAGGAAAACATTTTGTAATTTTTGTTGGTTGGACCCGGGAGAGATAATCATCGATCCCTACAGCTTCCATAATTTTAGTTGAGCCTGTCGTCCGGAGGTCATAAGCTGCTCCGGCAACCAATGCCAACGCCGTTGCTAAAACACGAGCACAAGGACGCCCACTCACGCACCAAGGAGGTAATATTTGTGGCTAATCGACGAGAGCTCAAGGTTTGGCGTGTCAATATACTCGTGACAACAGACATCTAGATAGTTTTATACACTCTGCAGATGTTGGTACACTTTACCCACAAGCTATATGTTCTTAGCTACGGAACACATAATGCTACCACCGCAACTAGGCATGCGCATAAGTCCACCACGTATGTTGGGGGCTTGGCGCGAGCGAGCCTCGCGCGGAGCAAACACCAAGCACCTCGTGCTTATTTACTATGATTAACTCTAGACCCCCAAGTGAACTCGCAGGTTGGTAGGCGAAGTGAAGCACCAGGAGCGAAGGTGATGTCCCGGGGACGAGGCTCCGGGACGAGGTGGAGCGGCGCCCGACGAAGGGACGGGCCCCGAGCGAAACCCACGACCGGCGGAGTGACCGTCGGGTCGGGCGAAGCGACACCCAAGCACGGGCCGGGCGCCCGGATGAAGCACCACGTCGCGTCGCCTTCTAGCTAGTGCCCAGCTAAGCCGCGAATCACGCGTGCTTAGCTAGTTTTCCCGCATCGCCCTCGAGAGTTACCACCTCTCGGTAGAATCGAGGGCAATGGTCGGGGGTAGAACGGTCTTGTAAAGTTGAGGCTCCCTTGGACTATAAAGGGAGCCCAAGAGTCACATGTAAACACACATGTAATCAGCAAGTTAACTTCGCTTATACTAGAGATGTTATGTTGCCATTTCTTTCTTTACTACCTCACATACTTCATTTTTGTGTTCGGTGTGCTAAGTGAGCATCACCCTCGCTGCTCGAGTATACCAACATTGACGCCCACCATGGGTCAGCTTGAAGCACAAGCTCACGACGACCAGATCCACAAGAACCACCGCATTGGCCCAACCACTGCAAGAGTTGCTAGAAAAATCATCCGGAACCACTTCGACACACTCGGAGGCAGCACCAAAGGCCATCACATCGGAGCGAGAGACCACAACCACTTTGACTCGTGCAGTAGCCGGCCTCAGCAAGCGGCGAAGGCACAAGCGGAAGACAAGACAATCAAAATCCAGGCAAATTGCTAGCAATCGAAGAAGAAGATAAGCCCGAGGATAGCCACACCTCGAGCGACAATGAGCACCGGCCAACGAAGTGGAGAAGCTTCGAAGGCACAATCAAGCACTTGAAGAAGTAAGAAGTAAGCTCATGTAGGAAGTAGAGCTCGAGGAGAAATTGCTGCAAGAAAAAGAAGCCCTGCTCGAAGAAAGGCGCAAGCACGCGGAGCTCACAAGAGAAGTCGGAGACTGCGGGCAAGAGCGAAAAAACGGACACTCAAAGCCAACAACAACAGCGATGCCAAGTGACTCGGAGCCCGAACCAATGACAAGTAATGACGAAGAAAACACGAACACAAGGCGTGAAGTGCTGCCTATAAGAAGGCCAGGACTCGTCATCATCGATAAAGACACCCCCTCTCGAAGGGGCTGAAAAGAGGCTGGTACCTAGAAAACTTCGGGATGGCAACAATCCCAAAGTACAAAGGAGACACGGACTTATTAGTTATGAAGCAGCAGATCACTTCGGCAGCAGGAGACGAAGTCGCACTAGCCAAGGTCTTTGCCCGCACGCTAGAAGGACCGGATTCGACTTGGTATTTCGGCCTGCAGCTGAAGTCAATCTACAATTGGGAGAATCTAAGGGCCAAGGTGATCGCAAACTTTAGAGGGTTCATGGGAGCCTCGAAAGCACTAGAGAATCTCATAAACATCGCACAATAGCCAAATGAGTTGCTCACGATTAATACAAAATATTCCCGGCACTCAAGTCCCAGTGCCCCAAAGTATCAGAAGAATTGGTAATCGAGTACGCCATTCAGGGGCTTCGCGCGAGCCCCCGAGCTCAAAGTTCGTGAAGAAACGACCATTAACCATGCAATACATGTGTAGCAAGTTCGAGGAATATGTGACATCCCCTCCGGGACACCCAGGAATCGGAATAGAGGGACACTCGACGAAGTGAGTTACAACGAGTGTATCATCTCATACAAGCCGGAATATATACATCATGGTATAATACAACCATGTTTTCGAAATACAATCATTCGTGCAGCGGAAAACATAAACATTATTGAAGTTTAACAACCTACGAGTATTGCAGCGGAAACTTGTACTTTTACAACAAAAGACTATTAAACGATCAACGTGATGCACTCGAGCCCGTCGTACATCAAGGTCCTCCCTCTTCACGATGTCGGGATCCGTTCCTACTAGAGGAAACCACCCTCGGAGCACTTGCTCCTGTTTCGAAAGCTACCGTACGAGTTGTGGAAGTACGACTCGATTCCTGAAAAGCATAACGAACAAACCCCGAGTATTCTAATACTCAGCAAGACCGACCCGTCAACATGGCACGCTAAGGCCGACGCCTAGTATGCAAAGGTTTTCCGGTTGTGGGGTTTACTCCTTTGCGAAAACAGCATTAAAGGGTGGGTCCTTACTTTCAATATTTTAGCTCAACATTAAGTTCATTAGCCTTGACATTTGCAGCCTATCACTATTGCAATCAAGTTTGCCGATCAAGGTAAGATAGATCATTACTCCTTTCATTTCTCCTTCTCATCTTCATGTTGTTTAACTACGATGTGACACGGTGAACAAGCAGTACTCATTTCTGCGAGGGACAACGATTCGAATCGATTTCACCAGCTAGGAAAACCCGTTTACACGACGTATACGCACCCCGTTGGTCGCATACGACAACCTTTCACGCTAACTCCGACGGTGGCCGGGTTAGTCTCCCATCCGCCCGAGAACGTGGGGACCCCACGCGATACCCGTCCTTGACATTTTCCGTGAGCGACCACCCATTCCTCTCCCTTTGAGACATGAGGCCTCGACTCACTCTCCAGCCAATTAGGGCGGAAACAGGAGCGTCACCGGTCCGAGACGAAGCGGCGGAAGCGATGACTTGGTTGAGAAGCACCGGAATAGGGCCAGTCTATGGTGCATCCGGAGTAGAGGCAAAACGCCACCGGCGGGGCTGTTGAAGAAGCTTTATTTCTTAGAAAGCTAGCTATGCTAGCTTGGAAATTAGAAGGGACCCCGCAAGGAGAAAGCACATTTAATAGGATCGGGATAAGGAACTTTGACCGTTTTTGGAGCTTCGACAGGTGAAATAATTTAAAGAAGAGTTAGACTTACGTGGAAACCTTCTTGAAGCCGGTGGAGATCTTAACCTTCTTGGACGGGCCCCGGGTATCTCCACCACTTTTATCGGCAGCCCTTTTCTCCACCTGGATTGACTTGTGGAGCTGGAACTGCATCCGAAGCATCGCGGAACCGGTCCGGTGGCCATACCGGGACCTCTTGGGTACCTTGGACAAGGGATCGACCGAGGGGAGGTACTTTGAGTTTTTCCCAAAGAAGCTTCAAGAATAGCCCGGCTGCTCGGCGATCTTTTTCGATAGCTTCTTCTTCGCGTCGTTGATCTTCGAGCTTTTGTGCCTCCGAGCGAGTGTCGCCGGGAGTGGTGGAAGAAGAAGCAGGCTTTCCAATGGTCAAGGAGGTAGTACGTTTTCTAGTACTAGGAGCTTGAACTACGGCCCCGGATTTGGAAATTTTTGGAGTAAGTCCGGGAGGTAAGGGAAAGGACCGGTCCGAGGGCCTTTTATTCAGACCGGCTTGAACAGCAAGAGGAGCGGCATTGTTGGCATAATCTTCCCCCCAAGTGTCATTAAGAGGAAGTGGAGGATGACTCCTGTAGTTGTCCATTTTCCGTAATTACAAAGATTGAGTCTTTGTGAGTAAATGAAGATAATGAGTAGTAAAGATTTGAAGAAACAAAAAAGAGATACTTACAGGGTCGCGAGGATTGCACGAGCTGAAAGCCGGACCCACTCTTGTACATCCGGATAGATCTGGACTCGGCTGCAGCATTTGCTTGAGGCGAACTTCTAACCGCTCTTGGTCGGGAAGAAGGGTTCCATCCAAAGGCATAGCGGTGTCTTCGTTGAAAAGCCAAGCTGGATGCTCTTGTCTCTTGAGGGGTTGAACTCCCGCACTATGAAGCTCCGGAGAACCGTCTCGGCAGTGACGCCTCTAACGGTCTTCAAGTATTTGATGTTGGCAAGAAGTGCAATAACTTCATTGTCTTATTTGAGCTTTTCCCTGGTTTCTGCAGTAGGGAAGTTCTTGGCTACCTTGGCACTCGAAGGCTAGAAGAGCCGGCTGGGGATTGTCGCAGAAGAACCATCCTTTTTTCCACCGAGCTATGCTCTTGCTCGGCGACAGGGAAAATATTCGTCCGCGCTCCGAAGCATTGGATTCCTACACCACCAACTGCGGCTTGGCGGTCCGATGATGGGAGTGGGCGGATTTGGAATAAGTACTGGAATAATTTGAAGTGGGGGAGAACTCCAAGGAAAGCCTCACACAAATGAACGAAAAAGGCAATTTGCGGGATGGAGTTAGGGTTGAGATTCACTAACTCCCATCCGTAAAAGAAGAGAAGTCCTCCGAAAAAGGAACAACAAGGGAGATCAAGACCGCGGAGGAAAAAAGCCTTGAAAACTAATTGTTGAGATTCATCTATTCCCCATGGAATCTGACTAGGGGAAGGAACACTCCAATTTAGGATGGGCTGAGGAGGAAGATACCCATCTTTAACCGCCTCATTGAGGGATACTTCAGTGACCTTGCTGCTACCAAGGTCTTGGACATCGAAAGGAAGCCGATCGCGAGGAACGGAGGAAGAAGATGAGGCGACGGTGGTGGATTTCTTCTTACCCATCTTAAGAGATGGAAAAGGAAAGCTTGAGATTGGTTAATGGGGAAGGAGAGAGCAACGGCGCAAACGGGAATGGCGAACGCGTATGAGCTTTCGGGAGCGAGAGTTGACCTAGGTCGACCTTTCGTTTCTTTTATAGACACTGGGATGGGCCCGGGGGCTTGAAAGTTATTGGGCCATTTTGAATGGCCCGATAGATTTTTATTGTCGTAACTATGCAATTATGACCTAACGGCCATAAGGAAATTAATGATTTGCTATCTGCGTTAATTATGACTTAACGGTCATAAGAATAAGCCTACGTGCTTTTATGAAAGTAAAAAGCGGTCTGAAATATGGAAATTTTCAGATGGAAATTAAAGCAATACTGAATTGTAACAATTCGGTAGTATGAGAGAGTTAGATTTTACATAACTCGGTGATAAAGGATGCCTTAGGTCTGTGAGTGTTAATCATCCACCTGATTATAGGCTTTGGAGACTTGAGTCGCTGTGAGAATATAGGGAATAAACCGGTCCGATCAACCAGAAATTTTGGCTCTTAGTGAAATTTCACTAAGCGGATTATGAATTTAGGCTGATTTAGGCGGTCTGTTATGTGAAAATGGTGAAAATATACCGGAGATATGAAATTCCGAACGGAGTGACCGGTCCGAAAAATATGTTCTTGGCGAAAATCTGCTGAGAGGAATGTGATTTGATGGAATATAATAAAGCATAGTCTCTCGGGAAAGACTCTTGCATTATTTGCGATTCCCAAATGATACAACGAGTCGGGGCTATACCTAATTAGGTGCACCTGACCGGTGCACCTTATTCAAAGAGCGGTCTATAGAGATTTTGGAAGCGGAAAAAGATGGAAACTGAAAGGAGCGGTCTGCAGGAATTGCATATTAAAGGAAATAATGAAGAATCAACTAGTGGACCCTTGCATTATTTAAAAGAAGTTCAAATGATCCAAGAGTCGGGGGCTATACCTAATTGGGTGCGCCTATTCGGTGCACCGTGAGAAGAATAAGCTATGATTACCTACTTAGGTGGTATGAAAGGTGAAAAACAATAATTTTTTCGGGCTTCTTTTAAAGAACTTGTGCAGAAAGAAGAACAAGTGCAGCAGATTGGAGTTCTTTTTAATTTTACCATGAATAAAGACCAACATGTAGAAGACTGGTTAGTTTTGTTCGAGGTTAAATCAAAAATTACTCGGGGCTCGTTGTCGTATACTTGCCTTATGGGTATACAGATAATGAAGGAATGGATACGCAGAGACATGGTGACAAATTAAGGAAGATAAAGATGGTGGCGGTAGGCAACAGATCGGTCCTTGACCGGTCCGGGATAACGAAGATCCTGAATACCGGTATGGAAGCAAGACGGACATTAAGACCGGTATGCAATGACTTGAGGAGCAAGTTATTGAGCAATTCATAGTCTGATTAGGACTCTGAATCAATAAAGAAAGTTAGAAATAGAACTCCATATATGTAATTCATATAATCGATTAGAACTCGCATGTAACCCCAGCTCCCTCGGATATATAAGGCGGAGCGGGGACCCCGAAAACTCTCGGAGATCTTGCAATTAGCAAATCACTAAAGGCAATACATAACATACAGGACGTAGGGTATTACTCTCAATTCGAGGGGCCTGAACCGGTCTAAAATCGTGTTTTCCTGTGTGTTCTGTGTGTTGCACCATCGAATTCCACGCTCGTGAGGGACCGGATAGTACTAGTGCCGAGTTTAAGACTCGACAAATACATACATGATTTTAACGAAACCTTCTCACTAATCCTGTCATGAAGTGATAAATGACATCGTGGTAAGTGAAATTTACATGAACATGCAAAAATATAACTTTTAGATGCATAAAACCATTTATACATGTGCTAAAAATAACCTTTTATGAGATTAATCTAGGGTTAGCAAGAATAATTATTTAACATGCTCAACAATTAACATGGGATTTTCTACACATGCAAGGCACTCGGGTGGAAATTAATTGCCAAGTTTCATGCAAAAATAATTAACACGAATTTAATTAAAGATTGAATACAGAGAATGCAAGAAATGCAATAACTTGAACAATATGTAATGAAATGCAGATCTTCTAGTGCCAAAACTTCATTTATGCTTAGATGAAGGTTTTGTCCAAGTGGCATTATTTTTTGATCTACAGATTTAAAGTTATGACCTAGTTGAGTTTTCAGGCATTGATTTCTGTCATTTTTGTAAATATATGAAAACATTCCGATCTGGCCAGCTCATGTTACTTTTCTGAAAGTACAGGTTTTGTAGTTTCCAAAACATTTTAGTTTGTAATTTTTGGACGTTTCCAACGGAAGATATGAATTTTTCAAATTCGAGTGAAGTTCGGGTCTATTTACGAGATTGCCACTAGGGCAGATTTAAAAGGGGCGGCGCGGGCTCCGGCGGACGGTGGCCGGCGCCGACGAGCTCGGGCGCGGGGCGCTACGCTGCAGCTCAAGCTCGAGCTTTGGGGGAAATGGTGCGCGCGACGCGGGAAGCACGTTGGTGGGGACGGTGGGACCCAACGGCGGCCGGAGCGGTGGCGCGGCGAGCGGCGGAGCCCGCGGCACTTCGGCGGCGTGGCGCGTGCGGCACAGGGGGAAAGAGAAGGCGGGGCGGGGCCTGGGAGCTTCACCCGAGTGTGGAGAAGCGCGGCGTGGGGCTGCTCGAGGTTGGCGACGACCGAAGAGGGGTGCTCGACGGGGAGGTGGCGAGACCGGCGGCGGTGGCGGTCGGTTCTTTCCAAAATTCCGGTGATTGGCTGCAGAGGAAGGGGAGCTGGTCAGGAGGGAGGAAGGAGAAGCTCCTGCACGCGTTTTGGTGAAGAAGAACGGGGCGTGCGACGCGGTGGCGTCAATGGAGGGCGGCGGCGCGTTCTCCTTGCGCGCGAGCTGTAGCGGCCGTGGGGGAGATTTGGCGGTGCGGGGAGGAGCAGAGGGAGCTGAGCAATAATTGGTGGCGAGGAGATGGGCGGGACTTGGCCTCCGTGCCGTTTTCTAAGGCGGAGAGGGACGGCGGCAGAGGGGTAGTCGGCGGCGGGGGTAGTGCGGCTTCAAGTCCCGGCCGCTCCTGTTGGCCGGCGGGTACGTGGGCAGTTGGGGAGGTGGCAGGGGGTTGCGTGGCGATGGGACGGGGCAGGCGCGTGCCTGGGCAGCGCCCGGGCTGGCCGGACCGGCGGTCCGGCCGCCATTGCCGAGTGGGCAACAAGCCGGTTTGATTTTTTGAATTTCAAATCTGCTGTTTGGTAATTCGAGTAAAATTCGTAGTTCTGGTGCTGCAAAAATAAACATAAAAATATGGGGAGCTCCAGCATGATGTGCTTTAATTTTCATCTTATAGTTTGAAGTTCTAAACTTGTTTCCAAAAATTCATACAAAATTCATAAACAGGGGCATTTAAGATTTGAATTTGAATTTTTGGGCATTCAAAACTTTGTTCACAAATTTTGTAAAAATACTGTAAATTCATCTTTTTACATGAGCAATGCAGTGGTGCAAAAATATGTGGGTGGTGCTTTTATAATTTTGGGACAATAGCGTTTTGACCATGAATAAAGACTCTAATTGTGAAATAGACCCAATTTTTAAAATTTTGGGTTTTTACCATCACTTGTTGCAGTTGAAGCTGCCGTTTACCACAGATTGTCACGGACGTTATATGTAGGGGAATAATCGAATTAAAAAATGAAAGGAAAAACCGATTGAAATGAAAATGACAGAACTGTCCCTGCCTCCGTGGGCGACGCAACCCGAGGCGGCGGCGGCGGCTGCGACTGTGGGGCTGCACGCTAGCACGAGGGGGCGGAAGGTGGGCACGCAGCGATGCATGGCGTGCGAGCGAGTGTGGCGAGCATGGCGGCGCGGGTTGCTGGCATCGCGGAGAGATAGGCTCGTGTAGGGGTGGCACGGTGGTGTCGCAGGCACGCGCGAGCGGGGTGCCTGGGTGAGCATCAGAACCCACATGCCATCATCATTTCCTTGGTTCGTTCGTTTGTTGTTTATTCTTGGTTTATCGTGCTTATTTCTTGGAGGATGAACGGACTCTTCTTAAAATCGATGTTTCTCGTTTCTTCCCTTCTATTTCTTTTCTCACTTGGCTTGCTCGCATCCTACGGATGAGTTGCTGCTGCTGTTCATCTTGTCCACAGGCTATAGATGGTTTCAATGCACGGAGCAATGGTTGTGATTAAACTGATGGATACCAGATTGTTTTAATTCAGATGGTCAAATCAGTATTTTGTACGGTGGTCAGTTCAGCTGATTGCAAATTTAAATAAATTTGTTCAGATTACGAAAAAATTTAGTTTTCAAGTTTTTAGTCAAATTCCAACTCAGGTTGTTCATTTGGTCTAGTTTAATTTGGCCAAAATATGTCATAATGTGTCAATGGCAGAAACCAAATGCCTACCCTTGAAATAGTTGTAAAATACAAAGGGCATATTTGTCTTTGCGCATCAAAGTTAACAACTGTTATAGACAACAAACGGACTTGTGGCATAATTGTGCTTCAGATGCAAAAAGTTGTGGTAAAAACACAAAATTTGAAAATTTAGGTCTATTTCACAATTAGAGTACAAAATTATGGTCAAAACACAATTGCCCCTATAATTTTTGCACTTTCCTTAGGGGTTGGGTTAGGGTTAGGTTTTAGCTAGGTTTTTCTTTTTTCTCTTTTATTTTTCTTATTTTCTTTTTCCTGTTTTTCCTAATTGGGTGATTAACATTAGTGCTCCATTAGTGCTGTCATTAAGGTCTTAATTATTTGCTTAGCCCTAATCGTGACATGGGATGTCACAAGGGGCCTTCCATTCTTCAAGTTGCTCAAGAAACAGGATAAGTTCGAATGGACATATGAGGCACGAGCCGCATTTGACTCAAGGAGTACCTTAGTAACCCTCCGGTGTTAGTACCTCCAGAACCTGATGAGACCATTCAGTTATATATCTCGCAACTACTCATGTGGTGAGCACGGTATTGGCGGTCGACCGAAAGGAAGAAGGACATCTGCAATTGGTACAACATCCGGTATACTTTGTAAGCGAGGTCCTTACTGAGTCTCGGATGCGATATCTCCAGTTGTAGAAATTAATATATGCTGTAGTGATAACCTCTCGAAATTTGAAACATTATTTTCAAGCGCATCCCATTGAAGTCAAGACTGGGTTTGCTATTAGGGATATTGTACGTAATCGGGAGGCGATTGGCCAAGTTGCCGAATGGGCTATAGAACTTGGACAATATGAGATTACCTTTTCTTCCCGAACAGCTATTAAAGGACAGGCCTTAGCTGATTTTATTACTGAATGGCTAGAGACGCAAGTCCCGCAAGCGATTCGGACTCTGGAGTATTGGGAAATGTTTTTTGATGGGTCCCTGCAGCTTTCGAGCGCGGGGGCTGGGGTTGTACTTCTTACCCCGCAAAAGGAACCTCTAAGATATGTGTTGCAAATGCATTGCAGCGCTTCGAATAATATTACGAGTATGAAGCTTTGCTTCACGGACTTCGGGTAGTTGTTTCATTAGGTGTTAGAAGACTAGACATATATGGTGATTCGATGCTTGTAATCAGTCAAGTTAACATGGTGTCGGATGCTCATGATGATCATATGATAGCTTACCGTCAAGAAGTCGGAAAGCTTGAAGACAAATTTGATGGCCTGCGGTTTTCTCATATACTGCACGGAATAATTCTGCTGCGGATGAGTTAGCCGGACTAGTATCGTCGAGACAAGCGGTTCCGCCGGGTGTTTTCCTTCAAGTACTTGAATAAGCCATCCATTAAGATGGAGCGCAAAGCCACTATTACAGAAATAGCGGCCAAGGAAGCGGTCTTGGAAGCCAAGGCTAAGGAAGCGGTCTTGGAAGCCAAGGCTCGGGAAGCGGTCTTGGAAGCCAAGGATGAGGAAGCGGTCTTGGAAGCCAAGGCTGAGGAAATGATCTTGCAACGAGAAACTCGGTCACTTGAGGTTATGATCATTGATTCGATTGGCGTACTCCATATCTCGAGTATTTACAATCTAGAAAAACTCCGGAAGATAAGGTCGAGAAGCAGAGCACGAAGTTACTTGATTCTTGGAGGAGAGCTTTACCGACGTGGGGTTAATATTTTGATGAAGTGTGTATCGGTCTCCGATGGTGACCAATTGCTTGAAGATGTTCATAAGGGGATTTGTGGCAATCATGCTTCTTCGAAGACATTAGTCGGGAAGGTATTCAGACAAGGGTTTTATTGGCCCACAGCTGCCGATGATGCGCATAAGGTGGTTAAAAATTGCCAAAGGTGTCAATTTTTTGCCCGATAGCCACATACTCCAGCTCATGAATTGCAGA
Source organism: Chloris gayana (assembly GCA_031894775.1). NCBI lineage: Eukaryota > Viridiplantae > Streptophyta > Magnoliopsida > Poales > Poaceae > Chloris > Chloris gayana. The sequence continues at coordinate 723,798 of JAUNZO010003803.1, read as the reverse complement.
TAATTCCAATGACTTGGCCTTTTTCGACTTGGGGGCTAGATATTGTTAGACCATTCAAAAAGGCACCGGGAGGATTTACACACATTTTTGTGGCAGTTGATAAGTTCTCAAAATGGATTGAAGCGAAGCCGTCACCAGTACGACCACTTGCTCGGGCAATTAAGTTTTTACGGAATATCTTTGTGCGTTTTGGAGTCCCGCACGGTATCATTACCGACAACGGGCCTCAATTCACTTCGAGTTTTTTAAGTGTTATGCTTGATAGTTTGGGAATTAAGATACAATATGCTTCAGTTTCACATCCACGGAGTAATGGACAAGTGGAGCGACCCGGTGGAATGATTTTAAGCGGTCTTAAACCTAGAATTTTTGACCGCTTGAAGCCATATGCCGGAAAGTGGGTTAAGGAATTGCCCTGGGTGCTTTGGGGATTACGTACCAATGTTAGTCGGGCCACGGGACAATCTCCTTTTTCTCCGGTATGTGGATCCGAAGCCATGTTACCTATAGAAGTGAATATGATGTCGGCTAGAGTGCGATATTATGATCAAGAGAAGTATGAAGACCAGCGTCGGGTTGAGCTGATTGCTTGTGGAAGATTTACGAGATCAAGCCTTGATTCAAGCAGCTAAGTATCATCGGGGGTTGCGTCGATATCATGATCACAATGTGCGCACGCGGGAATTTCAAGTATAAGACTTGGTTCTTCGGAAGATTCTGTCCGACAAAAACAGGCATAAGTTGTCGACGATCCGGGAAGGGCCTTTTTCGTTAAATCGGTTTCCAGGACCAGGGGCTTATAGGCTTATGACCTTGGAGGAAGAAGAAATTCCAAATTCTTGGAATATTGAGCAGCTTCGTCGTTTTTATACTTAAAGATTTTCTTGTAAATTTTTTTATACTATAATAAAGTAAATTTTGATGTCTGATATGAATATGTTTGTGTTTCTTTGTCTCGATATTTTAATTTTTAATTAACTTATCGAGTCGAGAGGCTGTTGTGTTAAGAGCGATCTGTGATATTAAGATATTCCTGAATATTAGAACCGATCATTTAGTCGGAGGACTGCTGCATTGAGAGAAGTCTGTTAATTTTAGCCTCGACTGGCATGTTTAGGAAGGGAAATTTTAAGTATTTCTTTTTGAATACTGGTTTGAAGGCTGCTATTTTAAGAGCGAGTGTGTGATATTATGTGATCTTAAACCTTAAAGATTGGTTATTTTTCTATGCCGCATGATTTTGTTAAAGTAAGCTACTGCTATGTATTGCGATCTGTGCTGATTAGAGCCGGTATTCAATCATAGTTAGTTCAAGCTGAAACAACCATCATTGCTCGGATATAGAATTCAACTAGTAAGGAATAAGATGGTGAATTTTTGGTACCGGTATTCAAAAGGACAGAGAAGACATCAAAACTTCATCTCGATTAAAGGGATAATATTTAAATTACAAAGTATTATGATAAAACTGTTTGTTCGGACTGATCTTATGATAGACCATTACTGGGCAGGACCGCTGGAATCACCGAGTATCGCCGGTCTTAGGATTTTCTACCAGTCTATCATCAATCGTGCCTTCGAGTCGGAAGAAGAAAGCGATAAATCTACATCTAGATCTTCGAATTCGTCTTCTCTTGTTTGTCTAGAAGCGGCTGCTGCATCTTGAGCATCTTGATCCGAGTGGGGACTGCCGCAGCTTCATTTAGGGGGACACCCGTTGGATCCAAAGGAACATCCTCGATCGGTTCGGAAACAGGACCAATGAGTGAATTTCTCAACTCATTAAACCGGTCTTCGGTTGTATTTGGATGAGCGCCGTCTCGATGAAGTTGAAATTGCAGTCCCCAACCGGAGTCCAAGATTGGATTATAGCAGCTATATGTCCTCCCCTGCTGCGGCAACCATCTTGGAGTGCTCTCTAATCCTCCTCGAAATGGTCTAGACAAGCTGTTTCCGGATCCAACTCATCTTGGTTGATGGGCTGACCACCGTTTAGATACTCAAGCGCCGCATACTGCCTGCAGCGAGCTACGAAGAAGGCAAAAATATAAGAAAAGGTTATCAATGCGGACCGGTATTATAAAGGAGTTTCATAAATAGAAATAGGAAAGAAGTAACTTACGTCTATGCACGACTTCCGCGGCTCTAAATTTGCCTTTGATGTTGATATTAGATTCCCTCGGCTTGGTCTCAACTTTTCGCAGACGCTGGATCTCATGCTCTTTTGCTTTGAGAGCAAGCTGGGCAGATTCATGGGCAGTCCTCGGAGCGCTTTCTTTTCTGTCTACACCGTTTTGATCGCTTCCAAGGCTTCGGCTAATTCGGCCTTCGAGGCGGGCATTATCGGCTTCTAGTATCTTGTTGGAGCGCAGAGTTTGCGCCGAGGATGTTATCCTTGGCGGTAAGTTCGCCTTCCGGTTCTCCAATTTGAGCTGCTTGTTGTTCTTCAACCCGAGAGCCTTTCGGAAGAGCTTGTTCCTGAGCGAGTTGCCTTCTCGGAAAGAATTTCCTCCGCCTTTTTATGAGCAGCAATAAGATTTTCGAGTCTTTGGAGCAAACAAGACCGGTCGGAAGAATAACGAGTTCATTAAAGAATTTAACATTAAGATTAAAAACTTACCTTGGATTTCTTTACGGAGTTTGATGATCTCTTGCCGGCGTTCCTCCATCATCCGATGAGTATTCAACAGATTAGCTTCCCTCTTACGCAGACCGTCTTCCTTGGATTTCAAACTCGTGATCCGAGATTCAAGTTCGACCAACCGCACTTGATTCGGTGAAGCTCTTCCTCCGGACGAGCTATGATTGCACTCTTGGCCTCAGAATTTTTAAGAAGAATCTAGAAGATAGGAGAAACAAATAGTTAGGTTATAATGTGAAGATATTCGGAAAGGACTAAAAGAGGTGAGCGGACATACCTGGCCGGATTCGGAGAAATTCTTTAGGGCCTCCTCCTCTTGAAGGGAATCCCATTGAGCCGTAGGCTGTGAATTTCCTGGCTCCGCTTGTGCTTGTCGACTTCCACATCTTCAACAACCATCTTTGCAAGTTTGGGTCCCCACGGAGCTTTACGTGTCGTCCTAGGCCGGCGGGGAATTTCTTCGACCTAGACCGGTCCCAATGGGACTTCAGGTGCAGCTTGGAATAGAGTGGCTTGTGGAGGAAAGTCGCTTACGGATGTGTCATTGACGTCAATAAGGACCCGTTCTTCGATTGCTTGAGAGGAAGGTTCTACGGAAGAGGCGGCAGGGATTTCCTTGGTGGATGCCGCACTCTTGACTTCGGGAGCTTTCTGCCGACGGGAGCCGAAGGAGCAGAAGTAGAGGATACGCCACCGGTCGGGGCCGGAGTAGAAGGTTTATTTCTCAGCAAGCTAGCTATACTAGCTTGGAGATTGGAGGGAATTCGAAGAAGAATAACACGTATTACAAGACTTGGATGAAAATAACTAAAATGTATGAATGTTGCGGAAGATTTACGAAGTGACCTTTTTAAAGCCAAAGGAGGTCTTGCTCTTCTTTAGGTTTCCTTGAGTATCCCCGCTTGAGCCCTCTGCACTCCTTTTCGCCGCTGGATGGTCTTGCGGCGTTGGAATTGGACCTTACGAAGCGCTCCCTGAAGAACCGGTCCGAGGTCCATACCGGGACTTCTTGGGGATATGATATGAATGCGGGTGTCCCGATCTTCCGAAAGGTTCCGATAAACGACGATTTGGCGGAGGCTTGACACAAATTGATTCGGCTTTCGAATACGTTCCGAACCCCGCAATCGCAGCACCACGTCTCCTCCGGTTATCAACCTAGCAAGCACGATTGACCTTGCCAAGAAGGCTAGTCCTTGCCTGCAAATCGAAGAACACAAGCAAGAACAAGATAGAAGCAACCAAATTGCAAATATATGTTTAAACTCACGAGTTGGGGTCTCACAAACCGACAAAACGGTGAAAATGTTCTTGACAGAATAATCTAAGCAAAACCCAAACCCTAAGGAAGGGGCGGCGGCTGCTTAGGAGGTCCCTAGGGTCTTCCATGGCCCCCTGGACGCAGCCCTAAGTGGGCTCAACAAAACACACGGCCCAAAGGCCAAAAGACGGTGGTGCAACACCGGGACAGTTTCTGACTCGGGAAGAATTTGGATATGAGATCAGCGCCAATGGAAAGGTTACCAAATTATCTTTCCATCCATATAAAGAACGTCCCAAACAGACTTCGTATGCGACCAGGGCGTCCGTTTTGGTGCGAGGCTATTTACTGGACTCCGAAACAGAATCGAAGTCGACTTTGTTTGGGCCTCCAACTTGACATGTACGTCCTTGCTGGCCCTCCACGCCTCTAACCTCCTCCTTAACCATATTATCATCATCTCCATGGTTCCTAACAATAATTAACTCATTAGGTAGTAACATATTCTCAAATATAAATAAAGAGATCATTAAGAACTTGCTCACCCGTAAATTCAATTGTCGGGCTCTAGTTTTTGTCCTTGAATTATGTATGTGTATTGCAGGAGTGTTGGTTATATCCGAGGGCGTGATGTCCTCATCATCCTCCCCTTCTTGATGAAAAGTCGTCCTCGGTGTCGCTGGTGCTTGAATGATTATTTTGAAGGATATTATTTCCTTATTGTTCTCCTCTCCTTGTAAACAATCTGTCCTTGGTTTGACCATAGTTGTAGAAGATATCGTAGCTGAAAACCACCAATGCTCCCCTTCTTGGAAGATAGCCTGTTTCTTGATAACAAAACTAGAGCAACTGGATTTTATATGATTAGTGTTACTATAGCCCTCTAATTCATCACATTGTTGCCCAAACAAAAAGATTTTTGTTTCAAACAAATATAAACTCGATGCACCATATATTGTCCTTGACAATTATAGTTTCCTATATAGTGATATGTATGTGTAGGCATCCAAGGCAATTCAGCACATAAAAATTTCTTCTCCAAACTAATTAGATCACAGAGAGTATCAAATTCAATGTAAACTAAAGTACTTAAAGAAGACAACAATTTCAACTCATCAATTTCAGAAGCAATCGAAGCAAGGTTATATTATTAGTACAAGTATTTTCATTCATTACTTGTCGCAAAGGTATAAATGAAGCATCAGCACACAACTCCTCTTTATCACAAGGATCGTCAAGAAATCATCATGTGACAAAGATAAATTCAGAGATGGTTCCACTAACAATTGCTCTATGATAGCATGGTTTGTAGAAAAAATTCTGCACATCAATATAATTCTCACCTTACGTGAGTGTAGCACAATTGACGTTACACTGTGTTCTCAACAAGAATAATAGGTGCATTGTGAAGTGATGGTTCTGAATTTGCACATGAGCTTATGAACACCTCATTTTCTTCCACTTCATCCTCATCCTTTTGTATATCCTGAAAGGTATTAGCTCCAACAAGCGGCACGGAAATATGATGTTCTACTATCAACTCAGATTTAGATGAAAGTGTTGGATCATATAAACCCCCCCCCATTCTTTTCTAAAAGGCTCATTCTTTCTCCTCTCAAATCTTTCTAGATCAGCTTCTAAAATTTCGACAGCACTCATAGGTTTAAGAATTATTTTAGTACCATTATGTTTCAAAGAGTATCTATTAGTAACAATATTGTGCAGAACATTGTTTCTATCAATCCAAAGTTTACCTAGCAACAAATGACATGCTTGCATAGGCACTATATCAAAATCTGCACTATCCTTATAAGTACCAATAGAAAAATTGATCGGTGCAATTTCGGTTACCTTAATCTTCTCACAACAATTTACCCATCGAATATAGTATGGATGTGGGTGCGGTTGTGTGGTCAAGCCAAGCTTCTCGACCAACTCAACACTTGCAATGTTGCGGCTAGTTTCACCATCAATTACGACACGGCAATGTCGATTCATCACAACAGAGAAAGTTTGGAATAAATTATTTACTTGATTTTGCTCCATCTTCTCCATTTGAGAACTCAACACTCGTTGTGCTAGAATACTCATATCATCACCTGTCATTGTTAACAGCAAACAAGAAAACACACGAAGTATATTTTCCTATCACTACTATGTATGAACAGTGAAAACTCTCAATATACAAATGGAAGCATCGAACCAAGCTCTTACAAGGTTCTTACTATCAGCAAAGCAAAGGATACCGGGAGAGTGTGAGCCAACAATTGTGAGGGTCAAAACCTGTGCTTGTTCAGAAGGATATATGTGGAGTTTGGATAGGCAAAATATAGTAGCAAGGAATTGCAAATTTTCAATTCAGAATTAAAAAACTGAATAATAGTCCCAAGTATGTTAATGTCACCGGCCTAAACTTGTCTCTCACCTAGTTCAAGCAAGCAAGAAGCAATGACTCAACAAAGGACACAAAGGATACAAGCAACTCTGATTTTCTTTCTCTCTTTTAGGTGCGGCTCTTTCTACTCTTTTTTCTAGCACCTCCTTGCCTTTTATTGTTTTTTTTTCTAGCACGCTTTGCTTCTTTCTCTTTTTTTATTACAATAGAATGGTATAAAACTCAATGAATGGATGGACTCACACAACTAAAACGACAAGACTCATTTGCAAGGTTCCAACTAAAGCACCCTGCCTCTAGGCTCAATCAACAATGTTCTCTTCCTTTCCCTTTTTTGGTGCGGTTTTTTTATTCCTTTTTTCTCCTGACACAAGCTACAAAACATGACACTTCTCTCTTTTTTTCACGTGACACAAGCCCAAAAGACAAGAATCTTCTTTAAAAACAGGGACAAGCACAGCTAAGTTTTGCTTTAATTCTTTTACTCGACCCTAGACAATGGACTCAACAAATCACACCTCAAACTAGACAAAAGAGTGAAACAAACTAAGACCGGTGACGCAATGACAATCCGAAGGACTACAATTCGAAACGCAAACCAAACTGAAGATTGCGAGGCACAAAGGTGATATAGGACAGCAAATACACGGCGAATAACTATTTTTGTAGGGCAATTTTACTGGAGTTTAGGACGAAACAAAATAACGAGGATAGGGGAACCCGACGGTGCACACGAAGCTACGATACCACTTGATATGAACGGGGGTGTCCCGATCTTCCGAAAGGTGCCGATAAACAACGATTTGGCGGAGGCTTGACACAAATCGATCCGGCTTCCGAACAACACGTTCTAAACCCCGCAATCGCAGCACCACGTCTCCTCCGGTTATCAACCTTGCAAGCACGATTGACCTCGCCAAGAAGGCTAATCCTTACCTGCAAATCGAAGAACACAATCAAGAACAAGATAGAAGCAACCAAATTGCAAATATATGATTAAACTCACGAGTTGGGGTCTCACAAACCGACAAAACGGCGAAACTGTTCTTGACGGAATAATCTAAGCAAAACCCAAACCCTAAGGAAGGGGTGGCGGCTGCTTATGAGGTCCCTAGGGTCTTCCATGTCCCCCTGGACGCAGCCCTAATTGGGCTCAACAAAACACACGGCCCAAAGGCCAAAAGACGGTGGTGCAACACCGGAATAGTTTCTAGACGTCTTCGTATTTCGACAATTCCCGACGACTCGGGAAGAATTTGGATATGAGACCAGAGCCAATGGAAAGGAAAGGTTATCAAATTATCTTTCCATCCATATAAAGAACGTCCCAAACGGATTTCGTGTGCGACTAGGGCACCCGTTTTGGTGCAGAGCTATTCCTGGACTCCGAAACAATATCGAAGTCGACTTTGTTTGGGCCTCCAACTTGACATGGACGTCCTTGCTGGCCCTCCATGCCTCTAACCTCCTCCTTAACCATATTATCATCATCTCCATGGTTCCTAACAATAATTAACTCATTAGGTAGTAACATATTCTCAAATATAAATAAACGAGATCATTAAGAACATGCTCACCAGTAAATTCAATTGTCGGGCTCTAGTTTTTGTCCTTGAATTATGTATGTGTATTGGAGGAGTGTTGGTTATATCCGAGGGTGTGATGTCCTCATCGGGATATTTGTGAGAGTATCTGCTAATTGAGAAGCTTCCTTAGACCTCCCGAGTAGCGGCTTCGAATGCAGCGAGAGCGGCTTGACGATCTCTGTAACACCCGGAATTTCGAATTCGGGATGTGCATGAAATTCACAAAATTTTAAAACTTTTTAAAGCGTATTTAAATATTATCTAAAGGATAATATTATAAACATATTTATCTTTCTTTCTTCTTTAAGAGGAAGAGATTATCTTTTAAACTCAAACAATTATTTTAGTTTGTAAAGTAATGAATTTTCCCAAAAGAACATATGATTTTGTTTTGGTTGTGAAAATGACTTAATAAAAAGATTTTATTTGTTTATTTTAGAAAACAAAATTTTACACAAGGTATTCTTCCCTTTTGCAAGAAAAAGAGAAGTGTGTTATCATTTTATGTGAAACAAAGAGTTATCTTTGTAAAATAAATAGAGTTTGATCCATAGAAACGTTGAGTTAAGAAATACTCTTGATTTATGAAGGTAATCTATTTTAAGAAAATGATTTAAGAAAATAAATTAATAAACAATTATATTTGATTCATGAAAATAAGTTTATTTCAAAAGGCATTATTTTATACAAGATATTTCACTTTGAAAACGAAATGAGAGCTTTTATCATTTCATGTGAGAAAAATGAGTTATTTCCAAAACTAATTAAAGTTTGATTTACACAAGCTTTTGAAATACATTTGATTTATGGTCTAAATATTTTAAATATGTGAAAAGGGTTTATCAATTAACCGTATTTGATTAAAGCAAATATAGATCTATGAAAAATACTTTCTTTTATCAATACATGGGATTTATGAAAGAATTTGTGAAACAATATTTATTTTGTTAAAAGTATTTTATTTTGTTTTGGTCCAAAGGCAGTTCGAACAATTAAAATGTTTATTTTTATTTGATGAGGATAGGCTTTAAAAGACAATTTATAAACCCTTTTATACAAAAGCCTATTATCTTCTAAATTTAATAAATTAATTTGGACTATTATATTTTGTCCGAAATGCATGATGGTTGAATAGTTACATTAGGTCTTTATTGTGTGAATATTTCTTTTGAAAATTCGAATAGAATTATTTGCATTTTTTTGGCTTGTAGCACTAGAAATAAAACCAGAAAAAGAAAAAGAAAAGAAATCAAACCCTAAGCCACTTGGGCCGAAACTCCCGACCCGGCTCTCTCCCTCTCCCTTTCTCTTCTTCCCGGATCGCCGCAACCCGACCTCGACCCGCAGGTCCGTCCCCAAACCCGCTCGGGCCCGGCGCAGCCCTCCCCAACCCTAACCGCCTCCTACCCCGATCCGAGCAACCTCGACGTGCGTGCCACGACGGCTTGCTCCCTGCGCCCTCTATTTAAGCAAAGCCCGCACCCCGTTCCCCGTTTTCCCGAAAACCGCCGCCTCCCGTGCCGCGAGCCCGCGCCTTCGCCGCCGCCATTGAAGCCGGAGGTCCGAGCTCGACGCGCCGCCACTTGAAGCCCTCCCGTCGCCCTCCGAGCATCGGGACGAGCCCCACCTCACCGCGCCGCCGCCTCCCACACCGATGCGACGAAGAACGGTGGTCGGACGAAGACGAGCATCGCCGCCGGAGTGCTCCGCCTCCACCTCACCGCCACAAGCCGCCTCCGTTCGATTCCCCGTGCCCGCAACCCCTAGGTGAGCTCGCCATCCTCTCCTGTCTTCCCCGGGTCAAGCGCGACGAGGAACCCGGCTCGCGAGGCGTAGATCGATCGAAGTCCGGCGATCCTCCGCCGTAGACTTCGTCGGCGTCGACCAAAGCCGGTCGGAGCCACGACGGCCGTTGGATCTCCCCCGGACGCGTGAGATTAGTTCGGGTCGAACCGTTATGAGATCGGTCCACCGTGGACCATGGACCAATGGTCCCGAGCTGGTCTACGGATCCGTGGAATCGGTCTAGACGTTTTCTAGATTTAAAATAAATCATTTAATCCTGGTATTTGGTAGCTTTACACATAGACCCCTGTCGTGTAGTTTAATAGCGCTTAGGCCCCGATATTTTACATAAGCGACCCTAGCCTTATTCTTATTTATGTTTTGGCCCCTGCTTATACATAGGACGAGTAACTTTTACAAATAAGCCCTCGTAGTTATATTTATTTGTGTTTAGGTCCGACACTTTTACGAAAACAACCCTAAGGTTTTCATAAATTATATTTTAGTCCCGAGCTTTTACATTTTAGTCCCTGACCTTTTGAAAATTACGAATAGGTCCCTGGACTTGGCTGTTTTGAAGATAAGCCCCCATAGTTTTAATAATTTACGCTTATATCCTTCTATTTATAAAATCCAACCATAGACTTTATTTAAATTCTCTTTTAATCCTTGCCGCATGCTAGGAATATAAAAGTTACAAATTAGCCCTTGTAGTTAGTTAATTTTACGAACGTATAATTTGTGACTAGGTAAATTTACATGCTAGCCCCTTAAGTCTATGGTTAATTACGTTTGTGACCTTTATTTCATAAAAGCCACCCTAGCCTTCGTTTTACTTCGTTTTTGACCTAATCTTTTTCGTTAAGACTTTTATCTAATTGTTAAATTATTTTTAGGTCGTTAAGCTATATTTATTCCAACGCTTTAGCTATGGCCTTTTTACGAAACACCCTAACCATTTAGTAAATTACGTTTACCCTTGTTTTCTCAAACCACATTAAATCGTGTTCTTTTGCAAAATGAACACTAGTGTTTTATAAACTTATGTTTTAGACCTTAACCTTTTAGCCATTGAACATTTCCATATTTACAAAATGGTCCTTAATTTGCTCGTTTTACGTTTTAAACCCTAGATCTTTAAATGCTCTTAACTTTTCACTCGTAACTCCGATTAAGCCGATTCTTGCGCTCACGTGATCGTAGTGACGAGTACTATTTATTAGTACTATTTTCATAGTCATTAGGTATTGTTTGTTGTACTGTTTCTTAGTTTTCTGCTTGTTTCTTGCATGTTTTGTGTCGGTGTGACGTTAAATAGAAGAACGCACTTTGCGAAGAACTCAAGAGCAAGACTTGAAGACATGAGCAGCAGCAAAGGGAAACAGGCAAGTGTCCTTGATGCACATTGCGCCTACTTCTTTACTATCTGAATTTACTTTTTGTGCATTGCATTTAATTTGAATCCTATTGTGTCATATCTTGTTCCATACTATTTCCTTGTCGCCTTGGTTTTGGTGTAGTGTTATAGTATGGGTACGTCACTTGCTAGTTGCTACTAATGGGGTTCAACTTGAACTAAATACTAATCTTGACTAATTGTCCACTTGAACATAATGATCAAGAACTGGTAATGCTTTTTAGCAACATGGAACTTAGGTGATCCCGATAGGAGGATTGTCGATGATGGTGCCGGTGCACACGGTGAGTTGTGGTGGTACCTGTTTGGGATCATAAGGACCGGTTCTTGGAGCGGCAACCCAGGACTTCCGCACAAAGCACGGGGCTGATAATGGGTAGGTAAGGTTTAGTACCAAGGTAGCTTCCCGGTTACGCAAGCGTCGAGGAAGGATGAAGGAAGAAGGCGTCTTCCGGATTCGGGCGAGGGAAGGCGAGTACTTGAAGCCACGGTGCAAGAGGGGGCCCTGGGTGATGCGTCACTTTGATGGCGGCGAAACCTTAGCACGGGCGTTTTGCAAGTTGGGAAGTCCTTAGAAAAGACCTTACGGTGATCTCTTGGCCTCACACCTAAGGAAGTGTGCTTGGTATAATGGAGGTTTTAGTCACCGACAAGTGATGGAATCACCGACCTGTGGGTAAAGTTGTGCCACCTCTGCAGAGTGTAAAACCGTTATAACGGCCGTGTTCACGGTCACGAACGGCCTGGATCCTCACGAGAACTAGAGGGCATGGACGGGTGGAGTAACTCGTAGGTTTCTACAGGCGGGGTAACCTGTAGTGTGGATGGCTACGGGCGGGGTAACTTGTAGTGTGGATTGGCTACGGGCGGGGTAACTCTGTAGTGTGTTTTGCTACAGGCGGGGTAACCTGTAGGTGTGGTTTGCTGCAAGTAGGGTAGCTTGCGAGTGGTTGACAGGTGGGGCAGCTCTGTTGGTTCATATTCACTTAGTAAATAGGTTGCTTAAAATAACTTGACTAGTGTAGGTGCTTTCGATGCAAACCATGTGTTAGCCTTCCTTTCATTCAGCTTACGTGTCATGTATTCCCACACTTGCTGAGTACGACATGTACTCACTCTTGCTATTTCCTTTTTGCTACAATCAATTGTTGCTCGGAAGATGGAGAGGACCACCGATGACAAAGGTCTAGGCGTGCGAAACCCCGGTCGATTGCTCGTGGTGTTATGGAGTCTTCCGCTAGCGTATATTTGTATTTAGTCCTTTGAGACAATATCGATGTAAGTATGCAATTTAATAAAGACATTGTTCTTTTATCACATTAATTTGTCCTGTGTGCGTGAAAACTTGTTTACGGGCACGCATACGGATGCATTCGGTTTTGGTCGTTAAAACCGGGAGTGACAAAAGTGGTATCGAGCCTTGCCGACCGTAGGACGTACGCCTTGTCGACCGTAGGACGCAAGCCTCGGGAGGATTGTCGCCTCCAAGAGTATTTTGTTTTGAAATAGAAACTATATTGGAAAAATTTCTACACTTCTTCCCTACAAATTCTTTCTTAGGATTCTCTCACTCTAGTGTCATTCCTTGCCCAAACAATTTCTTGCTTTTTGTCTCATTTTGTTAACTCTATTTTGTTCCAAACCTTTTATAGCTGGCCCTAGCCAAGACCGTTGATCGCAAATGCAGTTCGGCCATCGCATTCACCATGCTCCCGAGATCACCCATAGCCATGACGAGGAAGCAGTGGAACAAGAAATGATGGAAGTTCCACTACCATATCATGAGGTTCGTGAGTTGGAGAGTGATGGACTTAATGCTGGAATACTTCCTAACATGCTTTGGGAGATGCTGCAAGAAATAGGATACGTGAAGCCACCAAAGTACTTTGGAGCTCGAGAAGTCATTGAAGGATCGGTGCCACATTGGGACGTCCATGTGCTGATCTATGCACGAGAGCCCGTTGAAGGAGCTCATGAGATTGAGAGGACTCACAAAGCCATTGCCCCAAGGAGAAGTTTCTTTGTTGGAATTCGTGATGCTGCTCGCCAAGCCATCCCGGTTACTCGCTCAAGGTCCCGTGCTTATTTGGAAGAGACAGAGTATGCTCATTTCCCTCAACGAGCAAGCGGATCCACCTACATCCACGTAGACCCGGTGGAGGAACAAGGAAATTGGAAGCTTAAGAAGCAAGTGGCTCGCGCCAAGGTGCTCACAAAAGAGTTGGATGAGAATGCGGAAGAAGTGGACTTTTGGCATGAGAAGTACACCGAGGCTATGAGGATTAACCGCAAGCCGAAGCGTCGTCTACCGAAGAATTGGAGTTGTCCTCGGATGAAGAATTTGAAGAAGAGGCACCTGAATCACCTCCACGGAAGATTGCAAGTCGCGCTCCCCAAGCATACGTTGTACCAAACCAAGATGAGGAGGATTAGTAGTAGTGCCCTTTAGCGGTTAAACGTTTATTAGAACGTCGAGTCGATGTGCAATTTAGGTTAAGTGTTTGATTTCTGGTGTGTCTTGTTTTGAGTTGGATCTTTGATTGTCCGAAGGTGTGTTGCAAAGTTTTTAGCTTTGTCGAGTACATCAACTATTTTGCATTAATGGGTATTTAGTTTCGTTATTCCTCGTTCCTTTCTCGAACCCCATTCTATATTCTCTCCTCTTATGCCCAATCGGATCGACTTTCTCGGATGATGAACCCCGAATTGGAACCGTTGATGGTAGCATTAATTCCGAGGAGAACAACATCCAGGATAGTTCATCCTCCCCTTCACTAGCTTCAAGCAAGGACAACAGGATTGGTATTTTCCCATGGAAGAGGTCACGACCTGTTTCTAACGGCCAACGGACAACTTCGGAGGTATTAACCATGGACGAAGGGAGCATGTCAAGAAAGAAGAGGAAGCTCAAATCGGATAGCGGTACCGAAACTTCGGATCGGCGCTACAAGAACTCCGAGTCCGTGAAGCTTGCTATTGCTGTAAACGCCGCGGTCGCCCATGTTTTCTTCAGGTCAACCAGAGTAAACCTACGATGCCGCATCAACCCTCAAGAGAGAGAAGTTTCCAAAGTGATGAATCCAACAGATTTTTCCGAAGGCCCACACTTGGAAGGAATCAATGCTCACTTTGTGGTAAACGTGGTCACTACTTCGAGACCTGCCCAAGGAAGAATATAATGTGTTTCGAGTTGTGAGCAATATGGCCATTACGCCGATAAGTGTCCAACGGGGAAGTTTACTCCATCGAACTCGAATATTGGTTGTTTCGAAGCGGTGGAAACGGAAGCTCTCTGTCAAGCCATGAGTCGTTGTTCACTAGATGATCGCCCCTCAACCTCCGATATACACCCCGAATCTTCTCAGCTCAGTGTGAAGATCGAAGGATCCGATAAAGCTCAAGTCGCCTTTAAGCGTGGGATTTATTATCGTTGCAAAGAGGAAGGACACTATGTTAATGAGTGTCCCAAGAACTAACAAAAGGGAATATCGATAGCCACCACAACACGATGCCGTCAACTTCCGAAGCAAATGTGTCATCCTAGTCCAAGAGGTTCCAACACGTGCAACAAGAGGCAAGTCAAGAATTCCCACCCATGAAGAAGTGCAAATCCAGGCTGATCAATGGATTTCCGATCAAGAGGGCAATAGTGTTTTGTCGGTAGTTTGTTTAATTTTTCCAAGTATTATGGTTGTTGAGTCGTTTGAACAATGTAATCAAGACAATGAGTCCGTACGATTAAGTGATATTTACTTTGGAGAGGATGGAATGGTAATGTCTTAGTTCTTTGAAGACTACGTGTATTACAAGATAACAATCAACACCAATCTTTCGGAATGGGATCTTAAGAAATGTGACGTATATGAGGAGAGTACGACGTATGGATGTAAGACCATTTTGGTGTTGAAGAGTCACAACAAACGTGTGCAATCCGGCGTGAAGCTCTAAATGATCACCCACCTAAAATTTCTTGCTAGCCACGCCGAATCTCGGGACGAGATTCCTGTTAAGGGGGTAGCCTTATAACACCCCGGAATTTCGAATTCTAGGATGTGCATGAAATTCACAAAATTTTAAAACTTTTTAAAGCGTATTTAAATATTATCTAAAGGATAATATTATAAACATATTTATCTTTCTTTCTTCTTTAAGAGGAAGAGATTATCTTTTAAACTCAAACAATTATTTTAGTTTGTAAAGTAATGAATTTTCCCAAAAGAACATATGATTTTGTTTTGGTTGTGAAAATGACTTAATAAAAAGATTTTATTTGTTTATTTTAGAAAACAAAATTTTACACAAGGTATTCTTCCCTTTTGCAAGAAAAAGAGAAGTGTGTTATCATTTTATGTGAAACAAAGAGTTATCTTTGTAAAATAAATAGAGTTTGATCTATAGAAACGTTGAGTTAAGAAATACTTTTGATTTATGAAGGTAATCTATTTTAAGAAAATGATTTAAGAAAATAAATTAATAAACAATTATATTTGATTCATGAAAATAAGTTTATTTCAAAAGGCATTATTTTATACAAGATATTTCACTTTGAAAACGAAATGAGAGCTTTTATCATTTCATGTGAGAAAAATGAGTTATTTCCAAAACTAATTAAAGTTTGATTTACACAAGCTTTTGAAATACATTTGATTTATGGTCTAAATATTTTAAATATGTGAAAAGGGTTTATCAATTAACTCGTATTTGATTAAAGCAAATATAGATCTATGAAAAATACTTTCTTTTATCAATACATGGGATTTATGAAAGAATTTGTGAAACAATATTTATTTTGTTAAAAGTATTTTATTTTGTTTTGGTCCAAAGGCAGTTCGAACAATTAAAATGTTTATTTTTATTTGATGAGGATAGGCTTTAAAAGACAATTTATAAACCCTTTTATACAAAAGCCTATTATCTTCTAAATTTAATAAATTAATTTGGACTATTATATTTTGTCCGAAATGCATGATGGTTGAATAGTTACATTAGGTCTTTATTGTGTGAATATTTCTTTTGAAAATTCGAATAGAATTATTTGCATTTTTTTGGCTTGTAGCACTAGAAATAAAACCAGAAAAAGAAAAAGAAAAGAAATCAAACCCTAAGCCACTTGGGCCGAAACTCCCGGCCCAGCTCTCTCCCTCTCCCTTTCTCTTCTTCCCGGATCGCCGCAACCCAGCCTCAGCCCCGCAGTCCCGTCCCCAAACCCGCTCGGGCCCGGCGCAGCCCTCCCCAACCCTAACCGCCTCCTACCCCGATCCGAGCAACCTCGACGTGCGTGCCACGACGGCTTGCTCCCTGCGCCCTCTATTTAAGCAAAGCCCGCACCCCGTTCCCCGTTTTCCCGAAAACCGCCGCCTCCCGTGCCGCGAGCCCGCGCCTTCGCCGCCGCCATTGAAGCCGGAGGTCCGAGCTCGACGCGCCGCCACTTGAAGCCCTCCCGTCGCCCTCCGAGCATCGGGACGAGCCCCACCTCACCGCGCCGCCGCCTCCCACACCGATGCGACGAAGAACGGTGGTCGGACGAAGACGAGCATCGCCGCCGGAGTGCTCCGCCTCCACCTCACCGCCACAAGCCGCCTCCGTTCGATTCCCCGTGCCCGCAACCCCCTAGGTGAGCTCGCCATCCTCTCCTGTCTTCCCTGGGTCAAGCGCGACGAGGAACCCGGCTCGCGAGGCGTAGATCGATCGAAGTCCGGCGATCCTCCGCCGTAGACTTCGTCGGCGTCGACCAAAGCCGGTCGGAGCCACGACGGCCGTTGGATCTCCCCGGACGCGTGAGATTAGTTCGGGTCGAACCGTTATGAGATCGGTCCACCGTGGACCATGGACCAATGGTCCCGAGCTGGTCTACGGATCCGTGGAATCGGTCTAGACGTTTTCTAGATTTAAAATAAATCATTTAATCCTGGTATTTGGTAGCTTTACACATAGACCCCTGCCGTGTAGTTTAATAGCGCTTAGGCCCCGATATTTTACATAAGCGACCCTAGCCTTATTCTTATTTATGTTTTGGCCCTCGCTTATACATAGGACAATAACTTTTACAAATAAGCCCTCGTAGTTATATTTATTTGTGTTTAGGTCCGACACTTTTACGAAAACAACCCTAAGGTTTTCATAAATTATATTTTAGTCCCCAGCCTTTTGAAAATTACGAATAGGTCCCTGGACTTGGCTGTTTTGCGAGATAAGCCCCCATAGTTTTAATAATTTACGTTTATATCCTTCTATTTATAAAATCCAACCATAGACTTTATTTAAATTCTCTTTTAATCCTTGCCGTATGCTAGGAATATGAAATTTACAAATTAGCCCTTGTAGTTAGTTAATTTTACGAACGTATAATTTGTGACTAGGTAAATTTACTTGCTAGCCCCTTAAGTCTATAGTTAATTACGTTTGTGACCTTTATTTCATAAAAGCCACCCTAGCCTTCGTTTTAGTTCTGTTTTTGACCTAATCTTTTTCGTTAAGACTTTTATCTAATTGTTAAATTATTTTTAGGTCGTTAAGCTATATTTATTCCAACGCTTTAGTTGTGGCCTTTTTATAGAAACACCCTAACCATTTAGTAAATTACGTTTCGCCTCTGTTTTCTCAAACCACATTAAATCGTGTTCTTTTGCAAAATGAACACTAGTGTTTTATAAACTTATGTTTTAGACCTTAACCTTTTAGCCATTGAACATTTCCATATTTACAAAATGGTCCTTAATTTGCCGTTTTACGTTTTAAACCCTAGATCTTTAAACGCTCTTAACTTTTCACTCGTAACTCCGATTA
Source organism: Chloris gayana (assembly GCA_031894775.1). Lineage (NCBI taxonomy): Eukaryota > Viridiplantae > Streptophyta > Magnoliopsida > Poales > Poaceae > Chloris > Chloris gayana. The sequence continues at coordinate 705,927 of JAUNZO010003803.1, read as the reverse complement.
AGCCGATTCTTGCGCTCACGCGATCGTAGTGACGAGTACTATTTATTAGTACTGTTTTCATAGTCATTAGGTATTGTTTGTTGTACTGTTTCTTAGTTTGCTTGTATGCTTGTTTCTTGCATGTTTTGTGTCGGTGTGACGTTAAATAGAAGAACGTACTTTGCGAAGAACTCAAGAGCAAGACTTGAAGACATGAGCAGCAGCAAAGGGAAACAGACAAGTGTCCTTGATGCACATTGCGCCTACTTCTTTACTATCTGAATTTACTTTTTGTGCATTGCATTTAATTTGAATCCTATTGTGTCATATCTTGTTCCATACTATTTCCTTGTCGCCTTGGTTTTGGTGTAGTGTTATAGTATGGGTACGTCACTTGCTAGTTGCTATTAATGGGGTTCAACTTGAACTAAATACTAATCTTGACTAATTGTCCACTTGAACATAATGATCAAGAACTGGTAATGCTTTTTAGCAACATGGAACTTAGGTGATCCCGATAGGAGGATTGTCGATGATGGTGCCGGTGAACACGGTGAGTTGTGGTGGTACCTGTTTGGGATCATAAGGACCGGTTCTTGGAGCGGCAACCCAGGACTTCCGCACAAAGCACGGGGCTGATAATGGGTAGGTAAGGTTTAGTACCAAGGTAGCTTCCCGCTTACGCAAGCGTCGAGGAAGGATGAAGGAAGAAGGCGTCTTCGGATTCGGGCGAGGGAAGGCGAGTACTTGAAGCCACGGTACAAGAGGGGGCCGTGGGTGATGCATCACTTTGATGGCGGCGAAACCTTAGCATGGGCGTTTTGCAAGTTGGGAAGTCCTTAGAAAAGACCTTGCGGTGATCTCTTGGCCTCACACCTAAGGAAGTGTGCTTTGTGTTTTAGTCACCGACGGGTGATGGAATCACCGACCTGTGGGTAAAGTTGTGCCACCTCTGCAGAGTGTAAAACTATTATAACAGCCGTGTTCACGGTCACGAACGGCCTGGATCCTCACGAGAACTAGAGGGCATGGACGGGTGGAGTAACTCGTAGGTTTCTACAGGCGGGGTAACCTGTAGTGTGGATGGCTACGGGCGGGGTAACTTGTAGTGTGGATTGGCTACGGGCGGGGTAACTCTGTAGTGTGTTTTGCTACAGGCGGGGTAACCTGTAGGTGTGGTTTGCTGCAAGTAGGGTAGCTTGCGGTGGTTGACGAGTGGGGTAGCTCTGTTGGTTCATATTCACTTAGTAAATAGGTTGCTTAAAATAACTTGACTAGTGTAGGTGCTTTCGATGCAAACCATGTGTTAGCCTTCCTTTCATTCAGCTTACGTGTCATGTATTCCCACACTTGCTGAGTACGACATGTACTCACTCTTGCTATTTCCTTTTTGCTACAATCAATTGCTGCTCGGAAGATGGAGAGGACCACCGATGAGAAAGGTCTAGGCGTACGAAACCCCGGTCGATTGCCTCGTGGTGTTATGGAGTCTTCCGCTAGCGTATATTTGTATTTAGTCCTTTGAGACAATATCGATGTAAGTATGCAATTTAATAAAGACATTGTTCTTTTATCACATTAATTTGTCCTATGTGCGTGAAAACTTGTTCCCGGGCACGCATACGGATGCATTCGGTTTTGGTCGTTAAAACCGGGTGTGACAATCTCTCTCGACGACTTCTTGTTCCGTGCACCGGTCTTCAAGTTTCTGCGCTTCGATACGAGTGTCGCCCGGTACGGAAGCGAGGATTGCTCGTTGATCCGCCTATGGTCAAGGAAGTAGTACGTTTTCTCGTACTAGGGGCTTGAACCACTTTTCCGGACACTGAAATTTTTGGGGCTACCCCGATCGGTAGAGGGAATGACCGGTCTGCAGTCCTTTGAGTAAGAGTGGGGAGAGGCGGACCGGCTTGAACGGCAAGAGGGGCGGTGTTGGCTTCATAATCTTCTCCCCAAGTATCATTGGGAGGGAGTGGGGGATGACTTCGTAGTTGTCCATTTTCTGCATTGAACAACCATATATGAATAATAGAATGATGACCAAAGATATTGGAATTCAAGAAGAAGAAGAATACTTATAGGGTCTCGAGGATATGACATACCGAATGCCGGACCCACTCTCTAGCATCCTGTTAAGTCCGGCTTTGGCTGGAGCATCTTCTTTATGCGTTTCTCTAATCGATCTACCTCGGGAAGAGGTGTTCCATCCAATGGATTAGCGACATCTTCATTGAAGGACCATGTCGGATGCTCCTGCCTTTTCAATGGTTGAACTCCTCGAATGATGAAACTCCAAAGAACCGTCTCGGCGGTAACACCTTTGACTTCCTTCGGGTGTTTGATACTTGCCAAGAGAGCGAGGATTTCTTCATCTTCTTTGAGTTTGTCCCTGCTATCTTGGGAAGGAAAATTTTTGGCTACTTTGGCATTGAACGGGGGAGTGCAGGTTGGGGATCGTCACGGAAAAACCACCCATTTTTCCAATGAGACAAGCTTTTATTAAAAGACAGGGAGAAGTATTCATCGGTGCTCCAGACATTGTATTCCTACCCCACCTACTGCAGCCTGACGGTCCGATGAAGGAAGTGGATGGATTTGGAAAAGATATTGGAAAAGCTTGAAATGGGGGCGGACTCCGAGGAAAGCTTCACATAAATGAATAAAAAACGTGATCCGAAGAATAGAGTTCGGATTAAGGTTTACCAACTCCCACCCGTAGAAGAAGAGCAATCCTCCGAAAAAGGAACAACGAGGGAAGATCGGAGCCACGAAGGAAGAATGATTTGAAAACTAACTCGTTGGGAGTCTTCTATTCCCCATGGGATTTGGCTAGGAGTAGGGGCACTCCAATTCGGAATAGGTTGTGGGGGAAGATATCCATCAAGAACCGCCTCATTAAGAGATGTCTCGGTGATCTTGCTACTGCCCAAATCTTGTATGCCAAAAGGAAGTCGGCTGCGGGGAACAGAAGATGTTGAAGAAGGATTGGAGGCAGATTTCTTCTTGCCCATCTTAAGGGATGGAAAAGCAAAATCAGAGATTGATTTATGCAGAAAGGAAGAGATATGATCGCGATGTTCGAAGAAAAAGGATATATGGTGGGCGCGTATGGAGTTTCGGGAATGGGTTTGACCTAGGTCGACCTTTCGGTTTCTTTTATAAGTACCCGAGTTGGGCTCGGGGTCTGGAAAGTTATGGGGCCGTTTTTTACGGCCCGGTGAATTTGGCATTAAATGACTTATGTCTTGATCGTGCAATTATGACCTAACGATCATAAGAATAAAGCGGCATGATTATTCCGATCATGAGAAATTTTTTGTGAATAAAAAGCGGTCTGAAATATGAGATTTTCCGATGCTAAATTAATATAGTGCCGAATTTAATTATTTGGTGGTATGAAAGAGTTAGATCGAAGATGATTTGGATATTGCCTAACTCGGCTTTAATGAATGCCTTAGGCTATGGGTGTTAATCATCCGGCTGATTATAGGCCTTGGAGACTCGAGTCGATGTGAGAATATAGGGAATAAACTGGTCCGATCAACCAGAATTTTTCTTCTTAGTTAAGATTAATTAAGAAAATTAAAGCTAAGACCGACTTGAGCGGTCTGTTACATGTGACATGACTGGTTCGACCGGTCTCGAAAAAATATGTTTTTGGAAGGAATTGCTGAGAGGAATGTGATTTGATGGAAAATATTAAAGCATAGTCTATCAAGAAAGACTCTTGCATTATTTGCGATCCTCAAATGATACAAGAGTCGGGGCTATACCTAATTAGGTGCACCTGACGGGTGCACCGTGTTCAAGAGCGGTCTGCAGAGATTTCATGAAGTGGAAAATAATGGAAATTGAGAGGAGCGGCTCAGTACAAATTGCATATTGAAGGAAATAATGAAGAATCAACTAATGGACTCGTGCATTATTTGAAAGGAGTTCAAATGATCCAAGAGTCGGGGCTATACCCAATTGGGTGCACCTAATCGGCGCACCGATGAAGTATCTAGGCCCTCGTTTAGTGTTTTGGTAATTAATGACGACCCTTAATTATGACTAACTATGTTGCTTGAGATGCTTATAGTGTTAGTCATGATAAGGGGAGAAATGGTGAAGTAAAGTGACAATAAAAAGGATGACTCAAGGCAAAGGTATCTTGATAGGTTTTCTATTTTACCGGTCACTAGGAGATTAGAGATGAGTGACCGGATTATAGGTTAAACGCCGTACTATCAAGAGGGGTCGATGAAAGGACCTTGAGAATTCTTAGGTGCCACATTGCTCAATTCCTATCTTTGTGAGTGGACTTTGTGAGTTGAAACCAAGCCCAAATTTCGGAGAGAAATCAACCAAGTGTGGGCGTCTCGAAGGTCGAACCGTCACGGGGACGGTCGGACCGCCGGGACGAGGAAGAATCGACCGAAGCTGCAGAGCCTCCGGTGGATCGGTGAGTTAGCCGACGGTCGAACCGTCGGCCCGGCGGTCGGACCGCTGGAGAGTTGCCCATTTTGACAGGTTGTCTGTTCCCGGGGATGAGATTTCTTTGATGGTGCAGCGGTCGGACCGTGAGAACAACGGTCGGACCGCCGACCATACTCCGAGTGGGTTTTGAATCCGAAACTAGCCGTTGGGTTGTACGACGGTCGGACCGTGGGAACGAAGGTCGGACCGCCGGGAGCGTAGAAACATCTGTAACGGCTAGATTTTTGAGTGGGCTCTATAAATACTCACTCATCCCGTGCATAGAAGGTAGCTTGGCCATTTGAATTGCATTGCAAGCACTTTAGAGCCTCTTCCTCTCTCACACAAAGGCTTAGTTGAAAGATTGCAAGTGTGTGAGTGTGAGTGCCTTGATCTTGAGAGATTTGAGCTTTGTGACACTAGGGATTCATCAAGCAAGCGTCATCGACTTGTTACTCTTGGAGGTTGCCGCCTCCTAGACGGCTTGGTGGAGTTGCAACCGTTGAGTTCTTCAAGAAGATTGTGAAGAGACCCGGTTGGTGATTGTGAGAGGTTGGTGCTCGCCTCGCCGGAGCGGTGAAGAGCAACCTTAGTGGAACCGAGGTTTGGAGCGGTTCAAGGTATGGTGGTGTTCTAGCTCAAGTCATTCTTTGTGAGCCCTTCTTGATGGAGAAGTGGATGCTTGAGGAGTGAGACACACCTACGCTTGAATCCACCTCAACGTGGATTAGGGGTGACCGGCAAGTCACCGAGACCACGGGAATATATCCTTTGTCTCTTGTGTTGTTCTTTCATATGTTGCTTCAACACTAGAATTGCCATGATGTATGTCACCTAGGATTGCAAACCCACTCTAGTTGCAACATAGGAATAGTTGTTTTACTTGCTAATTACTCTTTTGTTTCAATTCCGCATTTAGTTGAGTAATTTGTTTTAAAATTGTAATTTCGGCTATTCACCCCCCTCTAGCCGGGGTCCTTCGATCCTACAAGTGGTATCAGAGCAGGTTCTCCCCAAATTGAGTGGATTTCATCATCCGGGAGAAGGAAAATGGCTAACACGGTGAATGTGTCCAATGCGCCGTTCTTTGATGGTCAAGACTTTGACTATTGGAAGACTTGTATGTTGATTCATCTTGAGGCCGTTGGGGAATTGGTATTGAGGGTTGTTGAGGATGGTTATGTGGTTCTTGATCCGGCGGCTCCTACTCAAGGTGAAAGGGAGCTCATCAAGGCTAATGCTCAAGCCAAGAATATCATTGTTCGGTCTCTTTGCAAGGAAGAGTATCATAGAGTTGGCAAGCTTAAAACCGCTCATGAGATGTGGGAAACTCTATTGGAAGCTCATGAAGGCACCAAGATGGTCAAGAGTGCCAAATTGTTCATTTGCAAAGGAAAATTTGAAGGTTTTGCTCTATTGCCCAATGAAGAGTTGAAGGCCGCATTTGCTAGGTTGACCAACATTGTGAATGATCTCAAGGAGCTTGGTCATGATGTTCCCAATGTTGATATCTCTCACAAGTTCCTTAGGGCCTTGCCTTCAAGGTATGAAACAATTGTCACTATGCTTGTGAGGACAAATTTGGAAGAATCAACTCCTTCACAAATCTTGGGTGAAATCCTCACTCATGATATCTTCAAGCAATCTCAAGTGGATTCCACGGACAATCAAGTGGATATCAAGAAGAAGAGTGTTGCTTTCAAGGCTAGTGGATCTCATGACGATAGTGATGATGATAATGAGAATACCTCCGATAGTGATGAAGATATGGCTTTGATGGTGAGGAAGTTCAAGAAATTCATGAAGAAGAAGGGCAAATATGGTGGATTCAACAAAAGTGGAAAATCTTACAAGAAGAATCCATTTGCCAACAAGAAGTGCTATGAGTGCAAAGAATTTGGGCACATCTCTACAAATTGCCCAAACAAGAATGATGATGACAATAATGATGATGATGACTCCAAGAAAAACAAGAAATTTAGCAAGAAGAAGTCCTTCAAGAAGTTCATGAAAAAGAAGAATGGGAAGGCTTGTTATGTTGAATGGGATTCCGATGCTAGTTCGGATTTTGACTCCGATGATGAAGATAACAAGTCATCCAAGAAGAGTCTTGCCGACATTGCTATAAAGGAGGCTTCCTCCCTATTTGATTCACACTATTGCTTCATGGCGAAGGGTGAATCCAAGGTATGTGATGATGATGAGTATGTACCTACTTATGATGAGCTTGTTGAAATGCTTAGTGATCTTGATGATGTGTTGGGTGGCATGAAGGATAAGCATAAGGACTTGAAGAGGAAGTATTCCTCTCTTCAAGAATCTTATGAGGAACTTAAAGTGTCTCATAAGAGTCTCAAAGAAACTCATGAGGAGCTTGAGAAAACTCATGAGCTATATGTGACCCAACACACCAACAAGGTCCAAATTGATGCCGGTGTGACTTGTGACTTGATTGATGATATACCTATGTCTCATGGTTCTACATCTAGCATATCTACTTCATGTGATGACTTGCTTGCTATGCCATGTTCCTCTAAGATTGATAATTGCATGAATGATGTGAATGCTTGTGATCCCTTGCTTATAGTTGAGAATCATGAATTAAGGGAAACCGTTGATCACCTTGTTGATGCACTTGCTAAATGTCATAAGGATGAAGTTATTTTTAATGAAATGTGGAAGTGCCAACGGTTCACTCTCAAACATGAGAGTCTTGGGTACATTCCCAAGAAGAACAAAGGTGCCTTTGTTGATAAAAAGCCCACATTTGTTAAGGAGTGTGGCTTGTATTGCTCTAGGTGCAAAAACACCGGACATCTTGAAAAAGATTGCACCGGTAAGAAGATTGCCAAAGTTGCTCTTGATCCTTCTTACATGCTTTTCAAATCTTCTAATGGTGTTGTGCATGCTAAGATCATTGGTAAGAATAATGCTCATGCTAAAATTACCATGAAGAACACCTTTGGTAATGGAACGAAGAAAAGATCCATTTGGGTGCCAAAGGCTTTGGTGGCTAACCTCCAAGGACCCAAACAAATTTGGGTACCTAAGACCCACTAATTTTGTTTTGTAGGTTAACTACAAGGCCGGTGGGAGTCATTGGGTGCTTGATAGTGGTTGCACTCAACACATGACCGGAAATAGCAAGATGTTCTCTTCATTTAGTGAAGATGGGGAGAATGACAAGATTACCTTTGGTGATAATAGCAAGAGGAAAGTGAAGGGAATGGGAAAAATTGCTATCTCAAATGATTTCTCTATCTCAAATGTATTGCTAGTTGAATCATTGAGCTACAACTTGCTATCTATAGCTCAAATATGTGATCTTGGTCTTACATGCAAATTCTCATCAAGTGAAGTTGTGATTACAAGTGTGAAGGACAATAGTCTTATCTTCAAGGGATTTCGTCATGGAAATCTCTATCTTGTGGATTTCTCTTCTAGTGAAGCAAGTTTGAGCACATGTTTATTCACTAAGTCATCAAAAGGATGGTTATGGCATAGAAGGCTAGCTCATGTTGGAATGAATCAACTCAATAAGCTAGTGAAGCATAACTTGGTAGTTGGAATGAAGGATGATGTGCACTTTGAGAAAAACAAGTTGTGTAGTGCTTGTCAAGCCGGGAAACAAGTGGCAAATACTCATCCTACCAAGAGCATTATGTCTACTTCAAGGCCTTTGGAATTATTGCATATGGATTTATTTGGCCCAACCAAGTATGAAAGCATTGGTGGAAACTCCTATGGACTTGTCATTGTGGATGACTTCTCAAGATATACTTGGGTCTTCTTTCTTAGAGACAAATCAAATGTATTCAACATTTTCAAAGGGTTTGCCAAGAGGGCCGAAAATGAGTATGAATACAAGATCAAGAAGATTAGAAGTGACAATGGCTCCGAATTCAAGAACACAAGAGTTGAAGAATTTTGTGATGAAAATGGGATCAAACATGAATTTTCAACCAAATATACCCCGGAGCAAAATGGAGTTGTTGAAAGGAAGAATAGGACTTTGATTGAGATGGCAAGATCAATGCTTGCCGAATATAATGTGTCCGATAGTTTTTGGGTCGAAGCAATCAACACCGCTTGCCATGCATCAAATAGACTATATTGCCATCGGTTGTTGAAGAAGACTCCCTATGAGTTGCTCATTGGAAGAAAGCCAAATATCTCCTATTTTCGTGTTTTTGGATGCAAATGCTATATCTTAAAGAAAGGAGAGAGACTCTCAAAATTCCAAAGCAAGTGTGATGAAGGTTTTCTCCTTGGCTACTCCTCAAATAGCAAGGCTTATAGAGTGTACAATGAAAATTCAGGATTAGTTGAGGAAGTACATGATGTGGAATTTGATGAAACAAATGGATCTCAAGATGAGGATGAGAACTTGGAAGATGTTGCAAATGAAAAATTAAGAGATGCAATGAAGAATATGACAATAGGTGATGTGAAGCCCAAGGATGAAGATGACTCAAATAATGGTCCATCACCTCTCTTTCAAGCAAATCAAGAAGCTTCAACATCAAGTACTCAAGCTCAACCTAGTGAGGGTGGAGAGTCAAATCATCAACCGGAAAATGGCTCCACCTCTACTCCTATAGAGAGAAATAGCAATCAACCAAAGATTCCTCATGCAATTGCAAAAGATCATCCGGTGGATCAAATAGTTGGTGATTTGAGCAAAGGAGTTCAAACTAGATCAAGACTTGCATCATTTGGTCAACACTTCTCTTTTGTGTCTTGTGGTGAACCAACAAGGGTAGAGGAAGCTTTGAAAGATTCGGATTGGATAAATGCCATGCAAGAAGAATTGAATAACTTTACCCGAAATGAAGTTTGGGAATTAGTGAAGAGGCCACAAGGACACAATGTCATTGGCACCAAGTGGGTGTTCAAGAACAAGCAAGATGAAAATGGTGTTGTGGTGAGAAACAAGGCAAGATTGGTTGCACAAGGCTATACTCAAGTTGAGGGCTTGGATTTTGATGAAACTTTTGCTCCCGTGGCTAGACTTGAGGCTATTAGGATTTTGCTTGCATATGCCACAAACCACAAAATCAAGTTATATCAAATGGATGTGAAGAGTGCCTTCTTGAATGGAAAGATAAATGAACTAGTGTATGTTGAGCAACCACCGGGTTTTGAAGATCCCAAGAAGCCACATCATGTGTACAAGTTGTACAAGGCATTGTATGGACTCAAGCAAGCACCACGTGCTTGGTATGAAAGATTAAGAGATTTTCTTGTTTCAAAAGGCTTCAACATTGGAAAGGTGGACACTACCTTATTCACCAAGAAAATTGGAAATGATCTATTCATATGCCAAATATATGTGGATGATATCATATTTGGATCAACTAATCAAGACTTTTGTGAAGAATTTGGTGAAATGATGTCAAGAGAGTTTGAAATGTCCATGATTGTTGAATTAAGTTTCTTTCTTGGTCTACAAGTGAAGCAAATGAAGAATGGGACATTCATCTATCAAAGAAAGTATGTGAATGATCTTCTCAAGAGATTTGGAATGGAAAGTGTGTAACAACCCTAAGGAATAAACCCGCATTTCATGCCATTATCATCATGTCATCATGAGCATCTCGTGAAATTAGTTATCTGTAACACCCGGAATTTCGAATTCTGGGATGTGCATGAAATTCACAAAATTTTAAAACTTTTTAAAGCATATTTAAATATTATCTAAAGGATAATATTATAAATGTATTTTGCTTTCTTTCTTGTTTACGAGGAAGAGATTATCTTTTAAACACAAACAATTATTTTGGTTTGTAAAGTTTCAATAATGAATTTTTCCAAACGAACATATGTTTTGTTTTGGATTATGAAAACGACTTATTAAAAAAATACATCTTTGATTTACGAATTTATATTATTTTGGAACACAATATTTTAAACGAGGTATTTTCCCTTTGTAGGAAAAAGAGAAACATTTATTCAAGAAATATTTTTGATTTATGAAGATAATCTATTTTAAGAAAATGATTGATGAAAATAAATTAATAAACAATTATATTTGATTTATGAAAATAAGTTTATTTCAAAAGGCATTATCTTATACAAGGTATTTCACTTTGAAAACCACATGAGAGCTTTATCATTTCATGTGAGAAAAAGGAGCTACTTTCGAAAATAAATAAAGTTGGATTTATAAAGGATTTTGCTTTGAGAGATACTTTATTTTTGATTTATAGTTAAATACTCTAAATGGGTCAAAAAGGCTTATCAAATAAATGTATTTGATTTATGCAAATGTTTACTTAATAAATGAAATAGATCTACTGAAAACTAGTTTCTTTTATCCATACATGGGGTTTATAAAAGAACTTATGAAATAATATTTATTTTTGTTTAAAGTATTTTATTTTGTTTTGGCTCCAAGGTAATTCCAAACAATTAAAATGTTTGTCTTTAGTTGATTAAAGATTGGCTTTAAAAAGACAATTTATAAACCCTTTTATGCAAAAGCCATTTATTTTCTAAATTTAATTAATTAATATAGGTTATATTCTGGCTGAAATGCATGCATGTTGATTTGTTACATTTGATCTTTATTGTGTGAATATTCATTTGAAAATTCGAATAGAATCAATTGCATTTTTGTTGGCTAATAGGAATAGAGACTAGTAAGATAAAAAGAAAAAGAAAACGAATTTAGTTCTTGGGCCGTTTCCTCTCAAGGCCCAAACCCCTCTCTCTGTTCTATCTCGTTTCGGCTCGCTCCGCACCAGCCCGAATCCCATTAGCCCCCGCAGCCCAACCGCATCCCACGACCCAGGCCCGCACGAGCCCACCCGGAACCCTAGCCGCGTCACCCGCCGCCGCCGTTGCCTTGGCGTGCGCGCCACGACGACCCTTGTGCGTCGCGCGCCTATGAAAGGAGGCCCCGCACCTCGCGCCACCCTTTTTCCCATCCGTCGCCACCTCCCGCGTTCCCCTAAGGCCAACGCCGCCGCCGCCATCGCCACCGTTGCTCCTGCTCCGACGCGACGCCGCACGGAGCCGTCCCAACACCCGACGACCCTCCGCCAAGCTTCGCACAACCGCACCGCCGCCTCCCACACCGACGCGACGAGGAACGGTGGTCGGACGAAGACAAGCAAGGTCGCCGAAGCAAACCGCCTCCACCTCGCCACCGCGGACCCATCTCCGACCGCCACCGCCTTGCGCGACCATCGGGTGAGGTTCACCGCTCTCCCCTCTCTCTCCGGACCACTCGCGGTGAAGAACGGAGCGCCGTAGCGCTAGATCGGGCCACCTCCGACGATGAACCGCCACGCCACCTCGCCGCCGACGACCAAAGCCGATCGGAACAACCAGGACCGTCCGATCGAGAATGAACGATCCAGATTAGAAGGGCGAACCGTTATGTGGCGGTTTTGCAAATAGGCCCCCACCGTTTTAATTAATTAATAAAGAACCCCTCCACTTTTACATAATCGACCCTAGGTTATTTTATATTTATGTTTTAATCTCGCTAGGCGCAGACAATGTAAGTTTTACACTTTAACCCCCGAACTTATTCTTACTTATGTTTAGGTCCGACACTTTTACAAAAACAACCCCGGGTTTTTCATAAATTATATTTCAGTCCCGAACTTTTACATTTTAGTCCCAATACTTTTTGAAAATTACGAATAGGTCCCTGGACTTAGCTATTTTGCAAATAGGCCCCATAGTTTTAATATTTTACGTTTAGGTCCTTCGTTTATAAAATCCAACCATAGGTTTTATTTTAATTCCGGTTTAATCCCTACCACATGCTAGAATTATAAAATTTGTAAATTAACCCTTGTAGTTTGTTAATTTTACGAACGTATATTTTGTGACTACGTAAATTTTCACGCTAGCCCCTAAATCTATAGTTAATTACGTTTATGCCCTTTATTTTATAAAAGCCACCCTAGTCTTCGTTTTAGTTCTATTTTCGACCTAATCTTTTTCGTTAAGGCTTTTAGTTAATTGGTAAACTATTTTTAAGTCCTTAAGACATATTTATTTCAATGTTTTAATTATGGTCTTTTTACGTAAACGCCCCTAACCATTTATTGAATTACGTTTCGCCTCTATTTTCTCAAACCACATTAAATCATGTTCTTTTGCAAAATGAACCCTAGTGTTTTATAAACTTATATCTTTAGACCTTAACCTTTCTACACTCTAGCCATTGAACTTTTTCCATATTTACAAAATGGTCCTTCATTTATCGTTTTTACGTTTTAAACCCTAGGTCTTTAAATGTTCATAACTTTTCGCTCGTAACTCCGATTAAGTCGATTCTTGCGCTCACGCGATCGTAGCGACGAGTACTATTTATTAGTACTGTTTTCATAGTCATTAGGTATTGTTTGTTGTACTGTTTCTTAGTTTGCTTGTATGCTTGTTTCTCGCATGTTTTGTATCGGTGTCACGTTATATAGAAGAACGTACATTTCGAAGACCTCAAGAGCAAGAGTTGAAGACATGAGCAGCAGCAAAGGGAAACAGGCAAGTGTCCTTGATGCACATTGAGCCTATTTCTTACTATCTGAATTTACTTTTTATGCATTGCATTTAATTTGAATCCTATTGTGTCATATCTTATTCCATACTATTTCCTTGTCGCCTGGTTTTGGGTGTAGTGTTATTGTATGGGTACGTCATTGCTTAGCATGCTCACAATGGGGTTTACAACTCGAACTAAATGCTAATCTTGATTAAGTATCCACTTGAACATAATGATCAAGAACTGGTAATGCTTTTTAGCAACATGGAACTTAGGTGATCCCGACAGGAGGATTGTCGATGATGGTGCCGGTGCACACCTGTTGGGTGTGGTGGTACCTGTTTGGGATCATAAGGACCGGTTCTTGGAGCGGCAACCCAGGACTTCCGCACAAAGCACGGGGCTGATAATGGGTAGGTAAGGTTTAGTACCAAGGTAACTTCCCGGTTCTGCGAGCGTCGAGGAAGGATGAAGGAAGAAGGTGTCTTCCGGATTCGGGCGAGGAAAGGCGAGTACTTGAAGCCACGGTGCAAGAGGGGGCCTCCGGGTGATGCGTCACTTTTACGGCGGTGAAACCTTAGCATGGACGTTTTGCAAGCTGGGAAGTCCTTTGAAAGACCTTGCGGTGATCTCTTGGCCTCACACCTAAGGAAGTGTGATGGTATAATGGAGGTTTTAGTCACCGACGGGTGATGGAATCACCGACCTGTGGGTAAAGTTGTGCCACCTCTGCAGAGTGTAAAACTGTTATAACAGCCGTGTTCACGGTCACGAACGGCCCGGATCCTCACGAGAACTAGAGGGATGGTTTGGGTGGAGTAACCCTTTGGTAGCTACAAGCGGGGTAACTTGTAGTGAGGTGAGCTACGAGCGGGGTAACCTGTAGTGTGGTTGGCTACAGGCGGGGTAACCTCGTAGTTTGTTTTGCTACAGGCGGGGTAACCTCGTAGTGTGGTTTGCTGCAAGTAGGGTAGCTTGCGAGTGGTTGACAGTGGGGTAGCTCTGTTGGTTCATATTCACTTAGTAAATAGGTTGCTTAAAATAACTTGACTAGTGTAGGTGCTTTCTCATGCAAACCATATGTTAGCCTTCCTTTCATTCAGCTTACATGTCATATATTCCCACACTTGCTGAGTACGACATGTACTCATTCTTGCTATTTCCTTTTTGCTACAATCAATTGCTGCTCGGAAGATGGAGAAGACCACCGATGAGAAAGGTCTAGGCGTGCGAAACCCCTGGTCGATTGCCCGTGGTGTTATGGAGTCTTCCGCTAGCGTATATTGTATTTAGTCCTTTGGGACAATATCGATGTAAGTATTCGATTTATTAAAGACATTGTTCTTTTATCACATTAATTGTCCTGTGTGCGTGAAAACTTGTTCCCGGGCACGCATACGGATGCATTCGGTTTTGGTCGTTAAAACCGGGTGTGACAGTTACTTTGTGTTAAGAAAATGCACATAAAATACCAAATGTGCTAAAGAATAAAGGAAATGTAAAAAGAAATAAAATGAGAAGAAAATTCAAGTTTAACATTTTCTATGGTTCAAATATTATAAATAAAGATTTATGAAAATTTACTGAAAGCATTTTGTCATGTAAAAATATTTGCAGACAATAAACAAAGTCTCTTTATTGAATTTAGCTATGAATTTTAATCCGAAAATGGTTTGGATTTTTCTACTGGGACTTAATAGGAAATATGCCTAAAATATTTTCACCAACACCCCTGAAAAATTTGGGAATTTTTGGAGCTCGGGAAGATCATTTTTTAATTTTGAGAAAGGGGAAGGGCCTTTTTGCAAAATGGCCAAACCAGGCCCAGTCGTCACTCTCTTCTTCTCTCTCCCTCTCTCACCCCGACTCGCCACCGCCCGCGGGAACCGCCTCCCGGCGGTGCGGCCACGCAGCTGCTTGCGCAGCTGCTCGCTCGGCGCCCGCACCGCCTCCCAGGACCCGCTAAAGGCCCGCCGGCCTCATCTTCTCCTCTCTCTCTCTCTCTCTCATTTTCCTCTCGACCGCCATTGCCGCACCCCCCCTGCTCCACCGTCGCCGCACCGTCCCGGTCATTCCCCGTCCTAGCCCCAACACCAGGAATTCCGCCAGTCCACCGTGAAGCTTCCCCAACCGGTCAATTTGCTTGAGCATCTTCACTCCGTCGAGGCGAAGCCGTTTTCCTTCATCGGGCCATCACCGTCGTTCCTCCGCCCCGCACGGCAATTGGAGCTCTCCGGTGAGCCATAGCCCTTCATTCTTCCAGGAATTGATGCGCAACTATCTCTGCTAGCTTTAGAGCAAGAGCTCATCCACCTTCCTTCACAGGTTCGTCGGGATTTCACCGTCTCCCCGGAGTTTCTTCACCGCCGCCGCCATACCCACGGTGAGCTCCACTCTCCGATAGTGCGCATACTCCGTAGACCTTTTGCCGATGTTGTGTATGTGCCGTAGAAGCTCCCCGTGCCGGTTGTTGTAAGTTTCGAGCTCTCCGGCGAGCCTCGCACCGTGCCGAGGGCACCGCCAGGTCGGGACCTCGCCGCCGGCGTGCCTAGAGGCGAGCTCATGCAAGTCGCTCACCACGGTTGGGTTCGCCTTGTAGCGTAGAACACGTTGGTGTCGTCGCGGCGAGCTTTGGCTCAACGGCGGCCAACTCCGGTGGCCGCGCCGCCGCAGGCCCCCGCCGTGGTGGTGCCACACCGCGAGCCACACGCGGGTGGGATCGCGTGTGGCCACGTGCGGATTAGGTGTGGCCACCATGTGGCCCTTTGTGTGGCACAGATTTGATTTTTAAACTTTCAAAATTCGTAGAAAATTCGTTAAAATTCGGAAAAATACCAAACCAACTTTGTTAGACTCAGAAAAATAAGATCTATTTATTTGTGAAATCAAATAATTATTTTGAATAAATTTATTTATAATTTGTAAATAATCACTTTCTTTGAATAAAGAAAAGCTATTATTTTATGTAAATAAAATGTTTAAGTATAAAAAAATTATTTTTGATGATGAAGGAGATACTTGCAGACGAAATTAATAATGAAATTTATTTTTTTCCAAAATTAAACCTAAATTGTATTATTTTGTGTGATCACAAGTTATTAGCCTTTAATCACTTAAAATAATTATTTATTTACTCGCCTAATAAACTAGAATAATTAATTACTTATTAAACTTAAGTAATTAGTGATCTTAATTAAGTAATTAAGGAAACAAAACTAATTAATAATAATCTTGATTAAACATTTCTTAATCAGCATAATTAATTGTTAATTAATGCTTAATGAACATATTTATCCATAATTTGTTAATTAACTAAAGTGATTAAGCATTCATCATTAATTATTATTTATGGAACTTAATTAGTAAATTCATGCATACGTTCATCATGAACATTCATGCATACATGATTGTGATTCGCGACACATTGCTGGTCGACTAGGTTCGAAGTGATCGAGGTTCCACCCGAGGGCGAGTCGAGAGCCGGAATCTCGAAGTCGACCCAGCCGCTGAGGAGACTAACTTCGAACAAACTCAAGGCAAGCCCGGTGCATCCTACCTATGTTTTTAAATATTTTACTTTATCACATAGTACGGTTATGCTTGTGCATTAGGTGTTAGGGTTTGGTTGAAACCCTAGATGCATTGTGGTAGGTTTTCGGTTGTTTATTCTATACTCGGTACAGGTAGCTCAATAGAGGCTAAGCTTAATTCATTGTGACAACGGTAGATGTTTAGGGCACTTAAAGCATGGAGGCTTTAAGAGTTTTGTGTTAACACTAAGATGATGAGAGTGTTAATGACGTTGAGACCGGACGGGCCCCGTAGGAGAAAGGGCAAGACGGAGATGAGGTCTTGCAAGGTGGTAGCCCCGTCCGAGTCTGGTCAAGGACCGTACCGTTGTCGGCTTAGTTGAACAAGTTTGAACGTACCGCACTACATGCTAGTATCATGGGTCCAGCAAGCTGATGTACCCTATCACCCCGGAGATGTAGCGTAGCCGCCTCTCTTTGTCGGTCGTCGGTGAGAGGATAGTCTCACGGGAGGGAGATGGGTCGACCACGAGGGAAGTCGTGGCTTCGCCATACTCCCGGGGAGTTGGAAATGGCTAGTCTGCTGTCGGTGCTAGCGGGAAAGGTTGTCGTATACGATCGGTGTGATACGTATATGTCGTGTAGTCGGGTTTTGCCAGCTGGTATAAAATCGATTCGAATCGCTGTCCCTCGCAGTAATGAGTACCGCTTGTTTAGCTCGTCACATCGTAGTAAATTTTATGGAAGATGATGATGAGAGACGGAAGGATAAAGATCTATTTCTATCTTGATTGAGAACTTGATTAAAATAGAGATAGGTTGCAAACACTAAGGCTAATGAACTTAACCCGAGCTAAAATACCGAAAGTAAGGACCCAACCTTTAATGTTGTTTTCGCAAAGGAGTAAACCCCACAGCTAGAAAGCCTTGGCATACTAGGCGTCGGCCTTAGCGTGCCATGTTGATGGGTCGGTCTTGCTGAGTATTAGCATACTCGGGGTTTGTTCATTACCTTTCAGGAAACGAGTCGTACTTCCACGACTTGTACGACGGTTTTCCCGAGGAGGAGCAGTTGTCCCGAGGGAGGTTCCCTTCGGTGGGAACGTATCCCCACACCTTGAAGAGAGAGGACCGTGATGTATGAAGGGCTCGGTGCATCACGTTGTTTCGTTTGAAGTCTTGTGAGTTGTATAATAGACAAGCTTCCGCTGAATACTCGTAGGATATTAAACTTCAATAATGTTATCTTTCTGCTGCACGAATGTTTGTATTTCGAAAACTTTGTTGTATTATACCATGATGTATATATCCTGGCTTGTATGAGATGATGTTTCTGTTGTAACTCGCTTCGTCGAGTGTCCCTCTCGTTCCGATTCCCGGGTGTCCCGAAGGGGATGTCACAGCTGGTATCGGAGCGGTTCGGAGGCAACAAGCACATCATTACAAGTCTATTTTCAAAATTTAACACGTTCATACGATAGACAACGAGAGAGTACGGAGCCTATAAGGATATAGAATAGTTAGATTTTTACTAAGCTGTTCGATGTTCGGGTTTTGGGAAGTGCTAACTATTCGTCGTAGTTTCTTTACTATGGTACGTATAGTTGGTTCACGAGCATGCATCATGTCATATTATGCACTAAATAAATATTTGGGTATGTACTTAGCTAGTTTGTAGTGCTTTATAGGTTGTTCCGTTCGTTTTTCTTCTCGTGGGAAGAAGTGTTTAACTTGTTTAAACATGTTCCCTGCAGATGCCGGTCACTCACGGTAGGAAGCGCGCCCGGGAGGAGGAGGACGCACGAGCTGCACGTGTGGGCTGAGCTGGAGCAGCAGCTCCACGGCTTGGAGCCGAGGACCCGGAGCCGGGACCGCCGCTTGGGTGCTTGGAAGCACCGCTGTCGAGTGGACCGTCGGGAGGTCCGGAGGTCCCACGCCAGGATCGCCGAGCCGGAGGAGCAGCTAGTGGAGGTGACCCAGGACCGTGACGAGTTCCACGGGGCGGCCATAGCCTTGGACGAGCAGTTGACCACCGTCACCGAGGAGCGAGACACCGCCCGCGCGGCGGACGACTTGCACGAGTGGCGGTTGGAGCAGATGATGGCGCAGCGTAATCACACCTGTGCATACACCGATCGTGGTACAGGACCGGATGGCTCGGATCGAGGCGTTGTTTGACGGGCTAGCCGAGGCACACCACGCACCGCTCCACGACCACGACGACCTAGTTGCGGAGTTCGAGCAGTTGCAGCAGCAGCAGCGAGTAGGGTCCACCGGACGACGCCGAGGAGGTCTCCGGGATGGACTACGAGCCACCGCTCGCTTCACCGGCCCGAGGACGTCGAGTCGGACGGCGGCGATCCACGAGCCATCGGCTTAGTTGTGTTGGGATTCCACCGATGTAGGGGTAGCCACATTTTGCCGACGTAGGTCGGATGTGTATAGGGTACTAGCGGAGGTTGGGCCGTTGGGAGTGTACGAAAAGTGAGTTTGAGTTTGTACCAACAATAACTAATGGACAGGAAGTGGTAGTAATATATATATATATGCGATTCGTTGTAACATCCTGGCCCAGGACTTAATAGGATCGATAGAATACTCATGTCAACAAGTTGCAACTTCTTTTCCGGAAGCTCATCTCTAAAGAACTCTAAGGTTAAGCGTGCTTGGCCCGGAGCAATTTAGGGATGGGTGACCGACCGGGAAGTATTTTCCGGGTGTGCATGAGTGAGGACAAAGTGTGCGAAAAGAATAGTGTTGGTCCGTGAAGAAATCTTGAGGTCCTATTAAGTCGTCGGTGTAAGCGGACCCGGCCCGGAGTGGCGGGACGTTATAGATGGTATCGAGCCGACTCTCATGGTTTCACGGGCGCGTGTGTCGCACGTGTGCGGGCATGGTGTGCATGGCTGGTGTGGGCCCGGAGTGGTCACACAGCATGGCACATGCGCCGGCAGATGGACACATGGACGTGGCCAAGAGAGGAAGTTCCTGGCTCGGGGTCGACCGATGAGGACGTCGGTCTTCTAAGGGGGTGAGTGTGTAACATCCCGACCCAGGACTTAATAGGATTGATAGAATACTCATGTCAACAAGTTGCAACTTCTTTTCCGGAAGCTCATCTCTAAAGAACTCTAAGGTTAAGCGTGCTTGGCTCTGGAGCAATTTAGGGATGGGTGACCGACCGGGAAGTATTTTCCGGGTGTGCATGAGTGAGGACAAAGTGTGCGAAAAAGAATAGTGTTGGTCCGTGGGGAAATCTTGAGGTCCTATTAAGTCGTCGGTGTAAGCGGGCCCGGCCCGAGTGGCGGGACGTTATAGTTGCTAGAATAAACAAATGTGCTAAATTATTAGGACTAGTTTCTATTTGTACCTGATGCTCTTACTTCTTCACAGAGATGGACCGCACAAGTACGGGTGTGAGTGAAGTAAGAGGATCAAGGGAGAATGTTCGTGTAGTCGAGCTGGAGAGACAGCTGCAGGAAAAGGATGAGTTGTTAGCACTTAGAGAGGCGCAGTTGCTAAACAAGGAGCAGCAGATTCAATTTAAGGATCAGCAACTAGCAAACGCACATGCACCGATCACTCGGTTAGAGCAAGATCTATTGCAAGCACACAATGCAATAATGAATGAAGCAATAGGACAACCACCTCCAGCGGATGAACCAGATAGCGCAGGAAAATCCTATGGAGGCTGAATTTGAAGAACAAAAGGAGGATCCTGAAGAGATAATGGATGTGGATTCGAGTCATAGACTTCACGGAGATTCCACGACTAGAGGATGCGAGAATCCGAGACAGGGAGTTCCATAAGCCAGGAGGTGACATCCAGGTGTCGCGAAGAAGAGTAGGGTGCTAGATAGTAGCAAGTGAGAAAAACTAGTATGTAAGATAGGCGCTAGTTAAATAATGAGCGTGATGTAACCACGCATGAGTGTATCATAGGAACCGTTGTAACGTGAGTGTAGAAATATGTGTTACTGGATTTGGTGGTGCTTGAATAAAGATGGGTTGTTGCATAAGAGTGGAGTCCTCATCTACGTATTCCTGTTTCTTCCATTATTATGTTGAAATGAAGATGTCTAACGTAAACTTTTCTTGGACGGAATGGTTGGAACAAGGAGACGCGATGAGTCCGAGAGTTCTCGGCGCGGGCGGGAACACCACCACCACCCCCGACCTTGGCACAGGCCATCGCTGCAGTCGCTGGATTCTCGTGCGGAGCAGCGAGAATTATTGGAGCAATTGGTTCGCAACACCGCTCCACAGGAACGTCACCAGGGCCGCAATGCACCGGAAGAAAGGGTGACCTTCTCCGATTTCCTATCGGTTCGCCCCCGGTTTTCTCGGATGCGGGTGAGCCCTTGGAAGCCGACAACCGGCTACGCACCATCGAGTCAAAGCTGGAGCTGTTCCCGTGCACGGATCATCGGAAGACCCTCTTTGCTTCACAGCAATTGCAAGGATTTGCTCGGAGCCCGGTGGGCAAATTACAAAGCGATGTTTCCTCCGGGACATCAAATTTCATGGGCAGAGTTCACTAAAGCTTTCCGAGAGCATCATATCCCCGAAGGTTTGATGAATCGAAGAGGAAGGAGTTCTTATCGCTGAAGCAAGGGGATATGAATGTGCACACCTACTCCAAGGTATTCAACCGCCTTGCTCAGTACGCTCCCGAACATGTGGACACGAGATGCCAAGAAAAAGAATTTGTTCAAGGAGGGAATGAGTACCAAGCTACGGTCTCTCTTGGTGTTGAACAAGACCGACGGCTTCACCGACTTTGTGAGTGACGCTATTGCACTCGGAAGACTCTATCCGTCCGCATCGGACGGAGAAGAACAAGAAGAGGCCGGCCACGGGACAAGGAAGTGGGGGACCATCAAAGTACGAGGTTGGTCTACACTGCACCATCGAGTCGGCGTTACCAAGCATACACCCTCTCGTCCCAATTTCTACCGGCAGAATCAATCACCCCAGACAACCTCAACAACAGCGGCCGAATCGGTATCATCCGCCCTATCGGCAACGAGAACTTCCGGAATCCCCGACCAGTGGGTCAAGCACCACAGCAGAATGGACCGCCATGTTTCAATTGTGGCCGTTCGGGACATTATTACCGCAGTTGTCCATATCCTCGAAGGCACCATATGTACCCGGACCTCAAGGGCAGCCGCAGAACCAACAGAGGGCACCAGCCAAGAATACACTAGCAAAGACGGGCCGTGCCAACTTTACGACGGCCGAGGAGCTACTCGAAGGAGGACAAATCTTAGCGGGTATGTTCTCTATCGCTGATCATCCTGCTATGGTTTTATTTGATTCGGGAGCTACGCATAATTTCATCGACAAGTCATATATTGCTAAGCATTGCATCATGCCATCCAAGCTACTATGTGCTCATATCATTTCAACACCTGGGGTAAAATCCTTACTCACGAAGAAGCTGCCAATATGTCATTAAGATTGGGTAGCAAGGTTTATCCTACTTCGTTGATCATATTGGATGGGCAAGGGTTAGATGCAATTATTGGCATGCAATGGATGAATTTTCATAAGGCAGCATTGGATATAGCATCTCGAGCCGTATATCCGAACTCTCCTGTTCATGGTCTAGATTGCTTGCTCTTAGCTTTTCCTCAAGCTATGCTGCCAATGGTCAATAAGGTTGTAGGTAAGAGTCCGGAGGATATACCCATAGTCCGTGAGTATCCGAGATGTCTTTCCGGATGACTTGCCGGGACTACCGCCGGATCGAGCGGTAGAGTTTAAGATAGAGTTACAGACCTGGAACCGCACCAATATCAAGAAGGCCGTATCGGATGCCGCCGAATGAGCTGGCGGAATTGAAGGTACAACTAAAGGAATTGTTGGACAAGGGTTATATATGTCCAAGTTCATCACCATGGGGATGCCCAGCCTTGTTTGTAAAGAAGAAAGACAAGACTTTGAGGCTATGTGTGGATTATAGACCTCTGAATTCGGTTACCATCAAGAACAAGTATCCTCTTCCGAGGATTGATATCTTGTTTGATCAACCGATGGGAGCTAAAGTTTTCTCCAAAATAGATCTTCGCTCGGGATATCATCAGATTAAGATAAGAGCTGAAGATATATCGAAGACTCGCATTTTCCACAAGGTATGGACTTTATGAGTATCTCGGTGATGTCATTTGGATTGACCAACGCACCAGACACATTTCATGTATCTCATGAATTCGGTATTCATGCCGGAGTTGGACAAGTTCGTCGTAGTATTCATTGACGACATCTTGATCTACTCTAAGTCGGAAGAGGAACATGCCAACCACTTAAGAGTTGTGTTGCAACGACTAAGGGATCATCAACTCTATGCTAAGTTCAGCAAGTGCGAATTTTGGCTAAAAGAGGTACCGTTCCTAGGTCATGTGATATCAGCCGAAGGAGTGGCCGTTGACCCAGGCAAAGTTCAAGAAGTGCTGGATTGGGAATCACCGAAATCTGTCTCACGGATCGGGAGTTTCTTGGGATTAGCTGGTTATTATAGAAGGTTTATCCCAAACTTCTCAAAGATTGCCAAGCCAATGACTAAGCTACTAGAAAAGGATAAGAAGTACGTATGGAGCAAAGAATGTGAAGAAGCTTTCCAAACGTTGAAGAAATTGTTGACCACAGCTCCCGTGCTTGCTCAGCCAGATTTGACGAAGCCTTTTGATGTGTATTGTGATGCATCGAGGAACAGGACTTGGATGTGTCCTAATGCAGGAAGGTCGGGTGATTGCCTATGCGTCTCGACAACTAAGGCGTCATGAGGAACACTATCCTACGCATGATCCGGAATTAGCAGCAGTGGTACTCGAACTGAAAGGTTGGAGACACTATCTCCTGGGTAACTTGGTACATTTATACACGTACCACAAGAGTCTCAAGTACATCTTCACTCAAGCAGATCTGAATATGCGACAGCGAAGATGGTTAGAATTGATCAAGGATTATGAGCTGGAAATTCATTACCACCCGGGCAAGGCAAATGTGGTAGCGGATGCATTAAGTCGCAAGGCCCATTGCAATAATATCACGGCTCAACTCATGATTCAAGCACATCCACCCGAAGGTGAGGAGCCAACCCTTAGGATCATTCCGTATGGAACCCTAACTAATTTGGCTCCGATTCCTACCCTTCGTGAAGAAGTGGTAGCGTCTCAACGGAAAAGCGTTGGTATAGGGCATATAAGGAGACGACTCAGGAAGGGTGAAGTCAAATGCTTCGGGGAGGACGAAACAGGAGTTATTTGGTTCAAGAATCGATTGGTAGTACCAAAAGACCTACCGCTTCGCAAGAAGATAATGGATGAAGCTCATATGTCCAAATATTCCATTCATCCTAGAACCAATAAGATGTATCAAGATCTCGAAGCAAAGATTTTGGTGGACGCGCATGAAACGAGAAATAGCCAAGTATGTCAATGAATGTGATGTCCGTCGACGGGTCAAAGCCGAGCACTTGAAGCAAGTAGGACCCTTACAACCACTAAGTATCCCTGAATGGAAATGGGAAGACATCGGTATGGATTTCATCGTGGGATTACCACTAAGTCCACGGAAACATGACTCTATCCGGGTTATTGTGGATCGGTTGACGAAGTCTGCTCACTTTATACCGGTACATACACGGTACACTCGCCAAGAAGTTTGCGAGAGCTCTACATTGCTCGAATTCTCTGTTTGCATGGAGTGCCGAAGACCATTATATCGGACAGAGGAACACAATTTGTCTCCAGATTCTGGAAACAACTACAAGAATCCTTGGGAACCAAGTTGGTACGAAGCTCAAGCATATCATCCTCAAACGGATGGACAGACCGAAAGGATCAATCAATATCTCGAGGATATGCTTCGAGCATGTGTCTTAACTTATGGTAAAGACTGGGAGAAGTGTTTACCGTTAGCGGAATTTTCCTACAATAACAGCTATCAATAGAGTGCGGGAATATCGCCGTTCCAAGCTCTATATGGACGTAGTTGTCGTACACCACCGAATTGGTCCGAAAGTGGAGAAAGAGTAATCTTCGGGCCAGACCTAGTAAGAGACGCAGAGGAACAAGTACGTCTCATCCAACAGAACCTCAAGAGGGCTAAATCTCGACGGATCGGCTATACCGACAAAAGACGTCGAGCGTTAGTATTTCGGGTTAGGGATCAAGTCTATCTTCGAGTATCTCCTACCAAAGGGGTTCAAAGGTTTGGAATGAAGGGCAAGTTAGCACCACGATACATTGGACCTTATCCAATCTTGGAAAGATGTGGAGCCGTGGCGTACCGACTGGAGTTGTCGCCCTACTTGGCGGGCATCCATAACATATTTCATGTATCTCAACTAAAGAAGTGTTTAAAACCACCCATGGATATACCGACAGCCGAGGTGGAACGAGTTCATGACCGGACTTAACCTATGACGAACGACCGGTTAAAGTTCTCGATACCAAGGATAGAGTGACTCGCCATCGGACCATCAAGTTCTACAAAGTCCAATGGAGCAATCACTCGGAAGGCTGAAGCTACTTGGGAACAAGAAGAGTTTCTTCGTTCAAACTACCCCGAGTTCTTTAGCACTATCGCCTAGTCGTTTCGATCGTGAATCTCGGGACGAGATTCCTGTAAGGGGGAGGGCTGTAACAACCCTAAGGAATAAACCTACATTTCATGCCATTATCTTCATGTCATCATGAGCATCCGTGAAATTAGTTACTTTGTGTTAAGAAAATGCACATAAAATACCAAATGTGCTAAAGAATAAAGGAAATGTAAAAAGAAATAAAATGAGAAGAAAATTCAAGTTTAACATTTTCTATGGTTCAAATATTATAATAAAGATTTATGAAAATTTACTGAAAGCATTTTGTCATGTAAAAATATTTGCGAGAAAATAAACAAAGTCTCTTTATTGAATTTAGCTATGAATTTTAATCCAAAAATGGTTTCGATTTTTCTACTGGGACTTAATAGGAAATATGCCTAAAATACTTTCACCAACACCCCTGAAAAATTTGGGAATTTTTGGAGCTCGGGAAGATCATTTTTTAATTTTGAGAAAGGGGAAGGGCCTTTTTGCAAAATGGCCAAACCGAGGCCCGGTCGTCACTCTCTTCTTCTCTCTCCCTCTCTCACCCCGACTCACCACCGTCCGCGGGAACCGCCTCCCGGCGGTGGGGCCACGCAGCTGCTTGCGCAGCTGCCGCTCGGCGCCCGCACCGCCTCCCCGGACCCGCTAAAGGCTCGCCGGCCTCATCTTCTCCTCTCCTCTCTCTCTCATTTTCCTCTCGACCGCCATTGCCGCACCCCCCCTGCTCCACCGTCGCCGGACCGTCCCGGTCATTCCCCGTCCGAGCCCCAACACCAGGAGTTCCGCCAGTCCACCGTGAAGCTTCCCCAACCGGTCAATTTGCTTGAGCATCTTCACTCCGTCGAGGCGAAGCCGTTTTCCTTCATCGGGCCATCACCGTCGTTCCTCCGCCCCGCACGGCAATTGGAGCTCTCTCGGTGAGCCATAGCCCTTCATTCTTCCAGGAATTGATGCGCAACTATCTCTCGCTAGCTTTAGAGCAAGAGCTCATCCAGCTTCCTTCACAGGTTCGTCGGGATTTCACCGTCTCCCCGGAGTTTCTTCACTGCCGCCGCCATACCCACGGTGAGCTCCACTCTCCGATAGTGCGCATACTCCGTAGACCTTTTGCCGATGTTGTGTATGTGCCGTAGAAGCTCCCCGTGCCGGTTGTTGTAAGTTTCGAGCTCTCTAGCGAGCCTCGCACCGTGCCGAGGGCACCGCCGGGTCGGGACCTCGCCGCCGGCGTGCCTAGAGGCGAGCTCATGCAAGTCGCTCACCACGGTTGGGTTCGCCTTGTAGCGTAGAGCACGTTGGTGTCGTCGCGGCGAGCTTTGGCTCAACGGCGGCCAACTCCGGTGGCCGCGCCGCCGCGGGCACCCCGCCGCGGTGGTGCCACACCGCGGGCCACACGCGGGTGGGATCGCGTGTGGCCACGTGCGGATTAGGTGTGGCCACCCCGTGGCCCTTTGTGTGGCACAGATTTGATTTTTAAACTTTCAAAATTCGTAGAAAATTCGTTAAAATTCGGAAAAATACCAAACCAACTTTGTTAGACTCAGAAAAATAAGATCTATTTATTTGTGAAATCAAATAATTATTTTGAATAAATTTATTTATAATTTGTAAATAATCACTTTCTTTGAATAAAGAAAAGCTATTATTTTATGTAAATAAAATGTTTAAGTATAAAAAAATAATTTTTGATGATGAAGGAGATACTGCAGATGAAATTAATAATGAAATTTATTTTTTTCCAAAATTAAACCTAAATTGTATTATTTTGTGTGATCACAAGTTATTAGCCTTTAATCACTTAAATAATTATTTATTTATTGCCTAATAAACCAGAATAACTAATTACTTATTAAACTTAAGTAATTAGTGATCTTAATTAAGTAATTAAGGAAACAAAACTAATTAATAATAATCTTGATTAAACATTTCTTAATCAAGCATAATTAATTGTTAATTAATGCTTAATGAACATATTTATCCATAATTTGTTAATTAACTAAAGTGATTAAGCATTCATCATTAATTATTATTTATGGAACTTAATTAGTAAATTCATGCATACGTTCATCATGAGCATTCATGCATACATGATTGTGATTCGCGACGCATTGTCTGGTCGACTAGGTTCGAAGTGATCGAGGTTCCACTCGAGGGCGAGTCGGAGCGGGAATCTCGAAGTCGACCCGACCGCTGAGGAGACTAACTTCGAACAAACTCAAGGCAAGCCCCGGTGCATCCTACCTATGTTTTTAAATATTTTACTTTATCACCTAGTACAGCTTATGCTTGTGCATTAGGTGTTAGGGTTTGGTTGAAACCCTAGATGCATTATGGTAGGTTTCCGGTTGTTTATTCTATACTTGGTACAGGTAGCTCAATAGAGGCTAAGCTTAATTCATAGTGACAACGGTAGATGTTTAGGGCACTTAAAGCATGGAGGCTTTAAGAGTTTTGTGTTAACACTAAGATGATGAGAGTGTTAATGAAGTTGAGACCGGACGGGCCCTCGTAGGAGAAAGGGCAAGACGGAGATGAGGTCTTGCAAGGTGGTAGCCCCGTGCGAGTCGGTCAAGGACCGTACCGTTGTCGGCTTAGTTGAACAAGTTTGAACGTACCGCACTACATGCTAGTATCATGGGCCCAGCAAGCTGATGTACCCTATCGCCCCGAGAGATGTAGCGTAGCCAGCTCTCTTTTGCCGGCTGTCGGTGAGAGGATAGTCTCACGGGAGGGAGATGGGTCGACCACGAGGGAAGTCGTGGCTTCGCCATACTTCCGGGGAGTTGGAAATGGCTAGTCTGCTGTCGAGTGCTAGCGGGAAAGGTTGTCGTATACGATCGGTGTGATACGTATACGTCGTGTAGTCGGGTTTTGCCAGCTGGTATAAAATCGATTCGAATCGCCGTCCCTCGCCGTAATGAGTACCGCTTGTTTAGCTCGTCACATCGTAGTAAATTATATGGAAGATGAAGATGAGAGACGGAAGGATAAAGATCTATTTCTATCTTGATTGAGAACTTGATTGAAATAGAGATAGGTTGCAAACACCAAGGCTAATGAACTTAACCCGAGCTAAAATATCGAAAGTAAGGACCCAACCTTTAATGCTGTTTTCGCAAAGGAGTAAACCCCACAGCCGAAAGCCTTTGCATACTAGGCGTCGGCCTTAGCGTGCCATGTTGACGGGTCAGTCTTGCTGAGTATTAGCATACTCGGGGTTTGTTCATTACCTTTCGAGAAACGAGTCGTACTTTCACGACTTGTACGGCGGTTTTCCCGAGGAGGAGCAGTGTCCCGAGGGAGGTTCCCTTCGGTGGGAACGTATCCCCACACCTTGAAGAGAGAGGACCGTGATGTACGAAGGGCTCGGTGCATCACGTTGTTTCGTTTGAAGTCTTGTGAGTTGTATAATAGACAAGCTTCCGCTGAATACTCGTAGGATATTAAACTTCAATAATGTTATCTTTCCGCTGCACGAATGTTTGTATTTCGAAAACTTGGTTGTATTATACCATGATGTATATATCCCGGCTTGTATGAGATGATGTTTCTGTTGTAACTCGCTTAGTCGAGTGTCCCTCTGTTCCGATTCCTGGGTGTCCCGAAGGGGATGTTACAAAGTGCAAAACCAATGTCTACTCCTATGGGAAAGAATGCACATCTTGATCTTGATGAAGAAGGCAAGCCGATTGATCAAAAGTTATATCGGTCTATGATCGGAAGTTTACTCTATCTCACCGCATCTAGGCCGGACATTATGTTTAGTGTTTGCATGTGTGCAAGATTCCAAGCCGCACCCAAGGAAAGTCATATGATTGTCGTCAAGAGGATATTGAGATATTTGAAGCAAACTCAAGATATGGGCCTATGGTTCCCTAAAGATGGACAATTCATTCTCATTGGGTATTCGGATTCGGATTATGCCGGGTGCAAAATTGATAGGAAAAGTACCTCCGGTACTTGTCAAATGCTTGGAACTTCACTAGTCTCATGGTCCTCAAAGAAGCAAAATTCGGTTGCCTTATCAACCGCCGAGGCCGAATATGTCTCTGCGGGAAGTTGTTGTGCTCAATTACTATGGATGAAGCAAACTCTATTGGACTACGGAATCAACTTTGATTGCATCCCTCTATTGTGCGATAATGAAAGTGCCGTGAAGATTGCTACCAATCCGGTTCAACACAAGAGAACCAAACACATTGATTTTCGGCATCATTTCTTGAGGGATCATGTTGGCAAAGGTGATATTGTCATGCAAAGTGTGAGGACGGATGATCAATTGGCGGATATCTTCACCAAGCCTCTTGAAGAAGCAAGGTTTTGCAAGCTACGGAGTGAGCTAAATATTCTTGACCTTTCTCAAACCCCCTAGGATCTCTTTATTGAATTTAGCTATGAATTTTAATCCGAAAATGGTTTGGATTTTTCTACTGGGACTTAATAGGAAATATGCCTAAAATACTTTCACCAACACCCCTGAAAAATTTGGGAATTTTTGGAGCTCGGGAAGATCATTTTTTAATTTTGAGAAAGGGGAAGGGCCTTTTTGCAAAATGGCCAAATGAGGCCCGATCGTCACTCTCTTCTTCTCTCTCCCTCTCTCTCCCCGACTCACCACCGCCCGCGGAACCGCCTCCCGGCGGTGCGGCCACGCAGCTGCTTGCGCAGCTGCCGCTCGGCGCCCGCACCGCCTCCCCGGACCCGCTAAAGGCCTGCCGGCCTCATCTTCTCCTCTCCTCTCTCTCTCATTTTCCTCTCGACCGCCATTGCCGCACCCCCCTGCTCCACCGTCGCCGGACCGTCCTGGTCATTCCCCGTCCGAGCCCCAACACCGGGAGTTCCGCCAGTCCACCGTGAAGCTTCCCCAACCGGTCAATTTGCTTGAGCATCTTCACTCCGTCGAGGCGAAGCCGTTTTCCTTCATCGGGCCATCACCGTCGTTCCTCCGCCCCGCACGGCAATTGGAGCTCTCTCGGTGAGCCATAGCCCTTCATTCTTCCAGGAATTGATGCGCAACTATCTCTCGCTAGCTTTAGAGCAAGAGCTCATCCAGCCTTCCTTCACAGGTTCGTCGGGATTTCATCGTCTCCCCGGAGTTTCTTCACCGCCGCCGCCATACCCACGGTGAGCTCCACTCTCCGATAGTGCGCATACTCCGTAGACCTTTTGCCGATGTTGTGTATGTGCCGTAGAAGCTCCCCGTGCCGCTTGTTGTAAGTTTCGAGCTCTCTAGCGAGCCTCGCACCGTGCCGAGGGCACCGCCGGATCGGGACCTCGCCGCCGGCGTGCCTAGAGGCGAGCTCATGCAAGTCGCTCACCACGGTTGGGTTCGCCTTGTAGCGTAGAGCACGTTGGTGTCGTCGCGGCGAGCTTTGGCTCAACGGCGGCCAACTCCGGTGGCCGCGCCGCCGCGGCACCCCGTCGCGGTGGTGCCACACCGCGGGCCACACGCGGGTGGGATCGCGTGTGGCCACGTGCGGATTAGGTGTGGCCACCCCGTGGCCCTTTGTGTGGCACAGATTTGATTTTTAAACTTTCAAAATTCGTAGAAAATTCGTTAAAATTCAGAAAAATACCAAACCAACTTTGTTAGACTCAGAAAAATAAGATCTATTTATTTGTGAAATCAAATAATTATTTTGAATAAATTTATTTATAATTTGTAAATAATCACTTTCTTTTAATAAAGAAAAGCTATTATTTTATGTAAATAAAATGTTTAAGTATAAAAAAATAATTTTTGATGATGAAGGAGATATCTGCAGACGAAATTAATAATGAAATTTATTTTTTTCCAAAATTAAACCTAAATTGTATTATTTTGTGTGATCACAAGTTATTAGCCTTTAATCACTTAAATAATTATTTATTTACTCGCCTAATAAACTGTAATAACTAATTACTTATTAAACTTAAGTAATTAGTGATCTTAATTAAGTAATTAAGGAAACAAAACTAATTAATAATAATCTTGATTAAACATTTCTTAATCAGCATAATTAATTGTTAATTAATGCTTAATGAACATATTTATCCATAATTTGTTAATTAACTAAAGTGATTAAGCATTCATCATTAATTATTATTTATGGAACTTAATTAGTAAATTCATGCATACGTTCATCATGAGCATTCATGCATACATGATTGTGATTCGCGACGCATTGCTGGTCGACTAGGTTCGAAGTGATCGAGGTTCCACTCGAGGGCGAGTCGGAGCCGGAATCTCGAAGTCGACCCAGCCACTGAGGAGACTAACTTCGAACAAACTCAAGGCAAGCCCCGGTGCATCCTACCTATGTTTTTAAATATTTTACTTTATCACATAGTACAGCTTATGCTTGTGCATTAGGTGTTAGGGTTTGGTTGAAACCCTAGATGCATTATGGTAGGTTTCCGGTTGTTTATTCTATACTCGGTACAGGTAGCTCAATAGAGGCTAAGCTTAATTCATAGTGACAACGGTAGATGTTTAGGGCACTTAAAGCATGGAGGCTTTAAGAGTTTTGTGTTAACACTAAGATGATGAGAGTGTTAATGAAGTTGAGACCGGACGGGCCCTCGTAGGAGAAAGGGCAAGACGGAGATGAGGTCTTGCAAGGTGGTAGCCCCGTCCGAGTCTGGTCAAGGACCGTACCGTTGTCGGCTTAGTTGAACAAGTTTGAACGTACCGCACTACATGCTAGTATCATGGGCCCAACAAGCTGATGTACCCTATCGCCCCGAGAGATGTAGCGTAGCCGCCTCTCTTTGCTTGCTGTCGGTGAGAGGATAGTCTCACGGGAGGGAGATGGGTCGACCACGAGGGAAGTCGTGGCTTCGCCATACTCCCGGGGAGTTGGAAATGGCTAGTCTGCTGTCGGTGCTAGCGGGAAAGGTTGTCGTATACGATCGGTGTGATACGTATACGTCGTGTAGTCGGGTTTTGCCGACTGGTATAAAATCGATTCGAATCGCTCGTCCCTCGCCGTAATGAGTACCGCTTGTTTAGCTCGTCACATCGTAGTAAATTATATGGAAGATGAAGATGAGAGACGGAAGGATAAAGATCTATTTCTATCTTGATTGAGAACTTGATTGAAATAGAGATAGGTTGCAAACACCAAGGCTAATGAACTTAACCCGAGCTAAAATACTCGAAAGTAAGGACCCAACCTTTAATGCTGTTTTCGCAAAGGAGTAAACCCCACAGCCGAAAGCCTTTGCATACTAGGCGTCGGCCTTAGCGTGCCATGTTGACGGGTCAGTCTTGCTGAGTATTAGCATACTCGGGGTTTGTTCATTACCTTTCAGAAACGAGTCGTACTTTCACGACTTGTACGGCAGCTTTTCCGAGGAGGAGCAGTGTCCCGAGGGAGGTTCCCTTCAGTGGGAACGTATCCCCACACCTTGAAGAGAGAGGACCGTGATGTACGAAGGGCTCGGTGCATCACGTTGTTTCGTTTGAAGTCTTGTGAGTTGTATAATAGACAAGCTTCCGCTGAATACTCGTAGGATATTAAACTTCAATAATGTTATGTTTCCGCTCGCACGAATGTTTGTATTTCGAAAACTTGGTTGTATTATACCATGATGTATATATCCCGGCTTGTATGAGATGATGTTTCGTTGTAACTCGCTTCGTCGAGTGTCCCTCTGTTCCGATTCCTGGGTGTCCCGAAGGGGATGTTACAAAGTACAAAACCAATGTCTACTCCTATGGGAAAGAATGCACATCTTGATCTTGATGAAGAAGGCAAGCCGATTGATCAAAAGTTATATCGGTCTATGATCGGAAGTTTACTCTATCTCACCGCATCTAAGCCGGACATTATGTTTAGTGTTTGCATGTGTGCAAGATTCCAAGCCGCACCCAAGGAAAGTCATATGATTGTCGTCAAGAGGATATTGAGATATTTGAAGCAAACTCAAGATATGGGCCTATGGTTCCCTAAAGATGGACAATTCATTCTCATTGGGTATTCGGATTCGGATTATACCGGGTGCAAAATTGATAGGAAAAGTACCTCCGGTACTTGTCAAATGCTTGGAACTTCACTAGTCTCATGGTCCTCAAAGAAGCAAAATTCGGTTGCCTTATCAACCGCCGAGGCCGAATATGTCTCTGCGGGAAGTTGTTGTGCTCAATTACTATGGATGAAGCAAACTCTATTGGACTACGGAATCAACTTTGATTGCATCCCTCTATTGTGCGATAATGAAAGTGGCGTGAAGATTGCTACCAATCCGGTTCAACACAAGAGAACCAAACACATTGATTTTCGGCATCATTTCTTGAGGGATCATGTTGGCAAAGGTGATATTGTCATGCAAAGTGTGAGGACGGATGATCAATTGGCGGATATCTTCACCAAGCCTCTTGAAGAAGCAAGGTTTTGCAAGCTACGGAGTGAGCTAAATATTCTTGACCTTTCTCAAACCCCCTAGGATCTCTTTATTGAATTTAGCTATGAATTTTAATCCGAAAATGGTTTGGAGTTTTCTACTGGGACTTAATAGGAAATATGCCTAAAATACTTTCACCAACACCCCTGAAAAATTTGGGAATTTTTGGACCTCGAGAAGATCATTTTTTAATTTTGAGAAAGGGTAAGGGCCTTTATGCAAAATGGCCAAATGAGGCCCAGTCGTCACTCTCTTCTTCT
This sequence comes from Chloris gayana, assembly GCA_031894775.1. Lineage (NCBI taxonomy): Eukaryota > Viridiplantae > Streptophyta > Magnoliopsida > Poales > Poaceae > Chloris > Chloris gayana. The sequence goes on along the minus strand of JAUNZO010003803.1, from coordinate 672,219 downwards.
CTCTCCCTCTCTCTCCCCGACTCACCACCGCCCGCGGGAACCGCCTCCCGGCGGTGCGGCCACGCATGCTGCGCAGCTGCCGCTCGGCGCCCGCACCGCCTCCCCGGACCCGCTAAAGGCTCGCCGGCCTCATCTTCTCCTCTCCTCTCTCTCTCATTTTCCTCTCGACCGCCATTGCCGCACCCCCCTGCTCCACCGTCGCCGGACCGTCCTGGTCATTCCCCGTCCGAGCCCCAACACCGGGAGTTCCGCCAGTCCACCGTGAAGCTTCCCCAACCGGTCAATTTGCTTGAGCATCTTCACTCCGTCGAGGCGAAGCCGTTTTCCTTCATCGGGCCATCACCGTCGTTCCTCCGCCCCGCACGTCAATTGGAGTTCTCTCGGTGAGCCATAGCCCTTCATTCTTCCAGGAATTGATGCGCAACTATCTCTCGCTAGCTTTAGAGCAAGAGCTCATCCAGCCTTCCTTCACAGGTTCGTCGGGATTTCATCGTCTCCCGGAGTTTCTTCACCGCCACCGCCATACCCACGGTGAGCTCCACTCTCCGATAGTGCGCATACTCCGTAGACCTTTTGCCGATGTTGTGTATGTGCCGTAGAAGCTCCCCGTGCCGCTTGTTGTAAGTTTCGAGCTCTCTAGCGAGCCTCGCACCGTGCCGAGGGCACCGCCGGATCGGGACCTCACCGCCGGCGTGCCTAGAGGCGAGCTCATGCAAGTCGCTCACCACGGTTGGGTTCGCCTTGTAGCGTAGAGCACGTTGGTGTCGTCGCGGCGAGCTTTGGCTCAACGGCGGCCAACTCCGGTGGCCGCGCCGCCGCGGCACCCCGTCGCGGTGGTGCCACACCGAGGGCCACACGCGGGTGGGATCGCGTGTGGCCACGTGCGGATTAGGTGTGGCCACCCCGTGGCCCTTTGTGTGGCACATGATTTGATTTTTAAACTTTCAAAATTCGTAGAAAATTCGGTTAAAATTCGGAAAAATACCAAACCAACTTTGTTAGACACGAGAAAAATAAGATCTATTTATTTGTGAAATCAAATAATTATTTTGAATAAATTTATTTATAATTTGTAAATAATCACTTTCTTTTAATAAAGAAAAGCTATTATTTTATGTAAATAAAATGTTTAAGTATAAAAAAATAATTTTTGATGATGAAGGAGATACTGCAGACTGAAATTAATAATGAAATTTATTTTTTTCCAAAATTAAACCTAAATTGTATTATTTTGTGTGATCACAAGTTATTAGCCTTTAATCACTTAAATAATTATTTATTTACTCGCCTAATAAACTGTAATAACTAATTACTTATTAAACTTAAGTAATTAGTGATCTTAATTAAGTAATTAAGGAAACAAAACTAATTAATAATAATCTTGATTAAACATTTCTTAATCAGCATAATTAATTGTTAATTAATGCTTAATGAACATATTTATCCATAATTTGTTAATTAACTAAAGTGATTAAGCATTCATCATTAATTATTATTTATGGAACTTAATAAGTAAATTCATGCATACGTTCATCATGAGCATTCATGCATACATGATTGTGATTCGCGACGCATTGCTGGTCGACTAGGTTCGAAGTGATTGAGGTTCCACCCGAGGGCGAGTCGGAGCGGGAATCTCGAAGTCGACCCAGCTCGCTGAGGAGACTAACTTCGAACAAACTCAAGGCAAGCCCCGGTGCATCCTACCTATGTTTTTAAATATTTTACTTTATCACCTAGTACGGTTATGCTTGTGCATTAGGTGTTAGGGTTTGGTTGAAACCCTAGATGCATTATGGTAGGTTTCCGGTTGTTTATTCTATACTCGGTACAGGTAGCTCAATAGAGGCTAAGCTTAATTCATAGTGACAACGGTAGATGTTTAGGGCACTTAAAGCATGGAGGCTTTAAGAGTTTTGTGTTAACACTAAGATGATGAGAGTGTTAATGAAGTTGAGACCGGACGGGCCCCGTAGGAGAAAGGGCAAGACGGAGATGAGGTCTTGCAAGGTGGTAGCCCCGTCCGAGTCGGTCAAGGACCGTACCGTTGTCGGCTTAGTTGAACAAGTTTGAACGTACCGCAATACATGCTAGTATCATGGGCCCGACAAGCTGATGTACCCTATCGCCCCGAGAGATGTAGCGTAGCCGCCTCTCTTTGCCTACTGTCGGTGAGAGGATAGTCTCACGGGAGGGAGATGGGTCGACCACGAGGGAAGTCGTGGCTTCGCCATACTTCCGGGGAGTTGGAAATGGCTAGTCTGCTGTCGGTGCTAGCGGGAAAGGTTGTCGTATACGATCGGTGTGATACGTATACGTCGTGTAGTCGGGTTTTGCCAGCTGGTATAAAATCGATTCGAATCGCTCGTCCCTCGCCGTAATGAGTACCGCTTGTTTAGCTCGTCACATCGTAGTAAATTATATGAAAGATGAAGATAAGAGACGGAAGGATAAAGATCTATTTCTATCTTGATTGAGAACTTGATTGAAATAGAGATAGGTTGCAAACACCAAGGCTAATGAACTTAACCCGAGCTAAAATACTCGAAAGTAAGGACCCAACCTTTAATGCTGTTTTCGCAAAGGAGTAAACCCCACAGCCAGAAAGCCTTTGCATACTAGGCGTCGGCCTTAGCGTGCCATGTTGACGGGTCAGTCTTGCTGAGTATTAGCATACTCGGGGTTTGTTCATTACCTTTCAGAAACGAGTCGTACTTTCACGACTTGTACGGCAGTTTTCCCGAGGAGGAGCAGTGTCCCGAGGGAGGTTCCCTTCAGTGGGAACGTATCCCCACACCTTGAAGAGAGAGGACCGTGATGTACGAAGGGCTCGGTGCATCACGTTGTTTCGTTTGAAGTCTTGTGAGTTGTATAATAGACAAGCTTCCGCTGAATACTCGTAGGATATTAAACTTCAATAATGTTATGTTTCCGCTCGCACGAATGTTTGTATTTCGAAAACTTGGTTGTATTATACCATGATGTATATATCCCGGCTTGTATGAGATGATGTTTCGTTGTAACTCGCTTCGTCGAGTGTCCCTCTGTTCCGATTCCTGGGTGTCCCGAAGGGGATGTTACAAAGTACAAAACCAATGTCTACTCCTATGGGAAAGAATGCACATCTTGATCTTGATGAAGAAGGCAAGCCGATTGATCAAAAGTTATATCGGTCTATGATCGGAAGTTTACTCTATCTCACCGCATCTAAGCCTGGACATTATGTTTAGTGTTTGCATGTGTGCAAGATTCCAAGCCGCACCCAAGGAAAGTCATATGATTGTCGTCAAGAGGATATTGAGATATTTGAAGCAAACTCAAGATATGGGCCTATGGTTCCCTAAAGATGGACAATTCATTCTCATTGGGTATTCGGATTCGGATTATACCGGGTGCAAAATTGATAGGAAAAGTACCTCCGGTACTTGTCAAATGCTTGGAACTTCACTAGTCTCATGGTCCTCAAAGAAGCAAAATTCGGTTGCCTTATCAACCGCCGAGGCCGAATATGTCTCTGCGGGAAGTTGTTGTGCTCAATTACTATGGATGAAGCAAACTCTATTGGACTACGGAATCAACTTTGATTGCATCCCTCTATTGTGCGATAATGAAAGTGGCGTGAAGATTGCTACCAATCCGGTTCAACACAAGAGAACCAAACACATTGATTTTCGGCATCATTTCTTGAGGGATCATGTTGGCAAAGGTGATATTGTCATGCAAAGTGTGAGGACGGATGATCAATTGGCGGATATCTTCACCAAGCCTCTTGAAGAAGCAAGGTTTTGCAAGCTACGGAGTGAGCTAAATATTCTTGACCTTTCTCAAACCCCCTAGGATCTCTTTATTGAATTTAGCTATGAATTTTAATCCGAAAATGGTTTGGAGTTTTCTACTGGGACTTAATAGGAAATATGCCTAAAATACTTTCACCAACACCCCTGAAAAATTTGGGAATTTTTGGAGCTCGGGAAGATCATTTTTTAATTTTGAGAAAGGGGAAGGGCCTTTATGCAAAATGGCCAAATGAGGCCCAGTCGTCACTCTCTTCTTCTCTCTCCCTCTCTCTCCCCGACTCACCACCGCCCGCGGGAACCGCCTCCCGGCGGTGCGGCCACGCAGCTGCTTGCGCAGCTGCCGCTCGGCGCCCGCACCGCCTCCCCGGACCCGCTAAAGGCTCGCCGGCCTCATCTTCTCCTCTCCTCTCTCTCTCATTTTCCTCTCGACCGCCATTGCCGCACCCCCTCGCTCCACCGTCGCCGGACCGTCCTGGTCATTCCCCGTCCGAGCCCCAACACCAGGAGTTCCGCCAGTCCACCGTGAAGCTTCCCCAACCGGTCAATTTGCTTGAGCATCTTCACTCCGTCGAGGCGAAGCCGTTTTCCTTCATCGGGCCATCACCGTCGTTCCTCCGCCCCGCACGTCAATTGGAGTTCTCTCGGTGAGCCATAGCCCTTCATTCTTCCAGGAATTGATGCGCAACTATCTCTCGCTAGCTTTAGAGCAAGAGCTCATCCAGCCTTCCTTCACAGGTTCGTCGGGATTTCATCGTCTCCCCGGAGTTTCTTCACCGCCACCGCCATACCCACGGTGAGCTCCACTCTCCGATAGTGCGCATACTCCGTAGACCTTTTGCCGATGTTGTGTATGTGCTGTAGAAGCTCCCCGTGCCGCTTGTTGTAAGTTTCGAGCTCTCTAGCGAGCCTCGCACCGTGCCGAGGGCACCGCCGGATCGGGACCTCACCGCCGGCGTGCCTAGAGGCGAGCTCATGCAAGTCGCTCACCACGGTTGGGTTCGCCTTGTAGCGTAGAGCACGTTGGTGTCGTCGCGGCGAGCTTTGGCTCAACGGCGGCCAACTCCGGTGGCCGCGCCGCCGCGGGCACCCCGTCGCGGTGGTGCCACACCGAGGGCCACACGCGGGTGGGATCGCGTGTGGCCACGTGCGGATTAGGTGTGGCCACCCCGTGGCCCTTTGTGTGGCACAGATTTGATTTTTAAACTTTCAAAATTCGTAGAAAATTCGGTTAAATTCGGAAAAATACCAAACCAACTTTGTTAGACACAGAAAAATAAGATCTATTTATTTGTGAAATCAAATAATTATTTTGAATAAATTTATTTATAATTTGTAAATAATCACTTTCTTTTAATAAAGAAAAGCTATTATTTTATGTAAATAAAATGTTTAAGTATAAAAAAATAATTTTTGATGATGAAGGAGATATCTGCAGACGAAATTAATAATGAAATTTATTTTTTTTCCAAAATTAAACCTAAATTGTATTATTTTGTGTGATCACAAGTTATTAGCCTTTAATCACTTAAATAATTATTTATTTATCGCCTAATAAACTAGAATAACTAATTACTTATTAAACTTAAGTAATTAGTGATCTTAATTAAGTAATTAAGGAAACAAAACTAATTAATAATAATCTTGATTAAACATTTCTTAATCAAGCATAATTAATTGTTAATTAATGCTTAATGAACATATTTATCCATAATTTGTTAATTAACTAAAGTGATTAAGCATTCATCATTAATTATTATTTATGGAACTTAATAAGTAAATTCATGCATACGTTCATCATGAGCATTCATGCATACATGATTGTGATTCGCGACGCATTGCTTGGTCGACTAGGTTCGAAGTGATTGAGGTTCCACCCGAGGGCGAGTCAGAGCCGGGAATCTCGAAGTCGACCCGACCGCTGAGGAGACTAACTTCGAACAAACTCAAGGCAAGCCCCGGTGCATCCTACCTATGTTTTTAAATATTTTACTTTATCACCTAGTACAGCTTATGCTTGTGCATTAGGTGTTAGGGTTTGGTTGAAACCCTAGATGCATTATGGTAGGTTTCCGGTTGTTTATTCTATACTTGGTACAGGTAGCTCAATAGAGGCTAAGCTTAATTCATAGTGACAACGGTAGATGTTTAGGGCACTTAAAGCATGGAGGCTTTAAGAGTTTTGTGTTAACACTAAGATGATGAGAGTGTTAATGAAGTTGAGACCGGACGGGCCCCGTAGGAGAAAGGGCAAGACGGAGATGAGGTCTTGCAAGGTGGTAGCCCCGTCCGAGTCTGGCCAAGGACCGTACCGTTGTCGGCTTAGTTGAACAAGTTTGAACGTACCGCAAGTACATGCTAGTATCATGGGCCCAGCAAGCTGATGTACCCTATCGCCCCGAGAGATGTAGCGTAGCCGGCTCTCTTTTGCCGGCTGTCGGTGAGAGGATAGTCTCACGGGAGGGAGATGGGTCGACCACGAGGGAAGTCGTGGCTTCGCCATACTTCCGGGGAGTTGGAAATGGCTAGTCTGCTGTCAGGTGCTAGCGGGAAAGGTTGTCGTATACGATCGGTGTGATACGTATACGTCGTGTAGTCGGGTTTTGCCAGCTGGTATAAAATCGATTCGAATCGCCGTCCCTCGCCGTAATGAGTACCGCTTGTTTAGCTCGTCACATCGTAGTAAATTATATGAAAGATGAAGATAAGAGACGGAAGGATAAAGATCTATTTCTATCTTGATTGAGAACTTGATTGAAATAGAGATAGGTTGCAAACACCAAGGCTAATGAACTTAACCCGAGCTAAAATACCGAAAGTAAGGACCCAACCTTTAATGCTGTTTTCGCAAAGGAGTAAACCCCACAGCCAGAAAGCCTTTGCATACTAGGCGTCGGCCTTAGCGTGCCATGTTGACGGGTCAGTCTTGCCGAGTATTAGCATACTCAGTGGTTTGTTCATTACCTTTCGAGAAACGAGTCGTACTTTCACGACTTGTACGGCAGTTTTCCCGAGGAGGAGCAAGTGTCCCGAGGGAGGTTCCCTTCAGTGGGAACGTATCCCCACACCTTGAAGAGAGAGGACCGTGATGTACGAAGGGCTCGGTGCATCACGTTGTTTCGTTTGAAGTCTTGTGAGTTGTATAATAGACAAGCTTCCGCTGAATACTCGTAGGATATTAAACTTCAATAATGTTATCTTTCCGCTGCACGAATGTTTGTATTTCAAAAACTTGGTTGTATTATACTATGATGTATATATCCCGGCTTGTATGAGATGATGTTTCTGTTGTAACTCGCTTCGTCGAGTGTCCCTCTCGTTCCGATTCTTGGGTGTCCCGAAGGGGATGTTACAAAGTGCAAAACCAATGTCTACTCCTATGGGAAAGAATGCACATCTTGATCTTGATGAAGAAGGCAAGCCGATTGATCAAAAGTTATATCGGTCTATGATCGGAAGTTTACTCTATCTCACCGCATCTAGGCCGGACATTATGTTTAGTGTTTGCATGTGTGCAAGATTTCAAGCCGCACCCAAGGAAAGTCATATGATTGTCGTCAAGAGGATATTGAGATATTTGAAGCAAACTCAAGATATGGGCCTATGGTTCCCTAAAGATGGACAATTCATTCTCATTGGGTATTCGGATTCGGATTATGCCGGGTGCAAAATTGATAGGAAAAGTACCTCCGGTACTTGTCAAATGCTTGGAACTTCACTAGTCTCATGGTCCTCAAAGAAGCAAAATTCGGTTGCCTTATCAACCGCCGAGGCCGAATATGTCTCCGCGGGAAGTTGTTGTGCTCAATTACTATGGATGAAGCAAACTCTATTGGACTACGGAATCAACTTTGATTGCATCCCTCTATTGTGCGATAATGAAAGTGCCGTGAAGATTGCTACCAATCCGGTTCAACACAAGAGAACCAAACACATTGATTTTCGGTATCATTTCTTGAGGGATCATGTTGGCAAAGGTGATATTGTCATGCAAAGTGTGAGGACGGATGATCAATTGGCGGATATCTTCACCAAGCCTCTTGAAGAAGCAAGGTTTTGCAAGCTACGGAGTGAGCTAAATATTCTTGACCTTTCTCAAACCCCCTAGGATCTCTTTCACATGCTCTGTGTCATACCTTATTCATATTTATGCTTTATTGCCCACATTGCTATGTATGTTTATATCTATCTTGTATGCTATGACATGACACATATGCCATTTTGTTGCATTTAAAGTTAGTTCACATATTTAGGGGAAGCACTATACCTTCCATGTGTTTTGCTACCCTCACAATGTGGACAAATCAATATAGATGCCATACTAGTCATTGATTTGCTCATTTGGTCCAAAAGTCAACTTTTGAGTTTTTATCGCTTGAAAAATGGATTTTGATGTCCCAAAATGTTTCTCCATGTATCTTGAGTCTTTTGCAAGCTTCCATTAAATTTTCAACATTTTTCTCATCTATATGTGATTTGGAGCTCATTTGGAGATCATATACGATCACTTTCGGTCACTTCTTGCCTATTTCCTTAAAATTTTATTGGATCATTTTTTGAGAAAAGTTTATTTGCAAAACTTGTTGAGATGGTGATCATGAACATATTTGGTATTCAAAAATCGTTGAGATGATCCATCGTTTGAAAGATAATCGCCTTTGAATTTCAACTTGAAAACTCCTTTTGGTCGCCTTTCTTAAACCTAATATGGCATCTAGTGAGTCTAGCATTATGGATCATATATCTTCATATATATTGGTTCAAAAATTCTCATGACACTCACACATTCCCAAAAACATACTCATACCATCTTGTTTAATTTCTATGCTAATTATGGTACTTTGCATGTTTTTATGAATTTCTATGCATTTTTACATATATCATGTCATGGACGATCAAGAATTGTGGCAAATCTTCTTGGACAAGTTGAAAAGGTGTTTGGACAAGTTGGCATTCATGGAAATATCATTTTGAACAAGTTTGGAATTATTGGAAAAGGTTTGAGGTGATTTGGATAGAAAATGAACAAGGCAAAGCGAGTGCTCGGAAAAAGTTGTCCAGTGGTCGGACCGCCAGCTACCGCGGTCGGACCGTCCGAAGTGAGCAGAAATCAATTCTTAGCACTTCTTTCAATTTCCAGCGGTCAGACCGAACTCGCGCACGGTCTGACCGTTCGAACTGAGAAAATCAGGCCGCTTTCCAGCGGTCCGACCGCCGCAACCGCGGTCGGACCGCCAGCTCTGTCGAGCCCATTACGGAGAACTCACCTGCCTTATCTATTGTCTCATACCCCTTCGACTCATAACACTCTAAACACGAAATTTCCTCTTCCAAAGCTCTCCTCTCCTCTCCAAATACTCTCCCTTGGGGAAAGCTTCGATCCAAGGCTCCCGGTCCGACCGAGCCCGGATCCGGTCTCACCGTCACCTCCTCCACCATGGGCGACCGGTATTTCTTCGTTTCACTCACTCTCTCCCCCATGGATTTCGAGGTCTTTTCCAAAGGGGTTGTGGCTAGGGTTGCTTGGATTAGTGCAAGGGCTGCTTGTATGATGTTTGAGGCATGATTGCTAGGTTCCTATACTCATCTATGTCAAGTTATTGGGTTGAATTTCATGACATTCACATGCTAGGGTTTGCACTTTGGGGATTTCAAATTAGACCATGGATTTCTGAAATTAATGATTGGGAATATAAATTGGTGTCAATGTGACTTAGTGTGCGAAGTTTGAGCAATAGTCTCAATGATTTGTGCAAGCTTCGAAAAATCGAGGCGTTGGGCCGGACATCTCCTAGCGGTCGGACCACCAGGGCGACGGTCGGACCGCCAGGGACCGACAGGGTTGCTGCATTCGGTTCTTTCACAATGGTATTCTTGTACTCATATCTTTATTGTGCTCAACTATTTTTCAGACCACCACGCCGCATCTTGTTTCAAAGACACTAAGGAAAATATTGAGGGGTGGTTCTTCTAGCAAAAGAGGACGACGCACAACGGATGACAGCGATTACTCTCCTTCTCACGGTGCCACCGCCGATGATTCTGAATTTGGTCAATCAACAAATGATGTGGAGATGGATGAGGTTTAGGGAGAAGATTTAATTTTTGATCCAACAATGCATGATGGACCGAGAAAAGTGTGGACCTCTTATGAATATCACAGGGCCCGAAATGCAATAGCCTACCGGGAAGATGCCGATTCTTCTACAACGCAGTTTCATACTCAGGTGCAGCATGATGCTTTCTATGGTCACTTGATGCATAAAACAGTGTTTGCACATTCATATGTTGACTGGCGAGTATATTTCTCGGTTTGAGTCTCGTGAGTCCTCTAATTCAGAAATTTCAAGCGATGGGTATGCATGCATTTATGGCTCACAAACAAGATTGGAATGATACGGTTGTGCGCCAATTGCATGCTACGGTTGAGATTTATTTTATTGATAAGACCATCACTTGGATGACTAACACTAGGAGGTTTACCGCCACATTTGCTGAGTTTGCAACTGCTAATGAGATTGACTATGCAATGACCGAGGGTAAGCTTGATGTGACCGAGGAGCCGGTCTTGCATGAGAGAGAGTGGCTTAAATACTATGTTGATGCACCACGTGAGCGAAAAATAGGCACAGATCACGGGACTTCTACCTATGCCAAAGGTAATCAACAAGGTCATCCGGAAGACTCTCTATCCCAAGTCTAGAAATCCCGATGCTCGTTAGGGATCATTATTGGAACCTCATTGAAAATGTTATGACTGGGAAGAAAATTGATGTTGTGTTATTCATTCTAAAGGAGATACACACACAGTCTATGGGATTAAGATCTAATGTGTACTATGCTCCTTACATCATGTCACCGATCAAGCATAAGTGCAATTTCCCAGCAAGACATCTCACCTCTAGGCATACTCCATATCAGCCTTTCAGCTCTTAGAAGCATATGTTAGTGGCACCACCCGAGGCACCGGAGGATGATGATGATGAGCATGAGGCTCATGAGGAGGAAGCAGCACGAGCACCGAGGCACGCATATATGGCTCCTCCACCTCCACCTTTTGTAGACTGGTCTCGGTTACCCCCTCCTTCACCTGAGTTTTTCGGTGGCTTCTCATCGTACTTTGATCGGAGGATGGGGCAGGTTCTACAGCCGATGATGCAAAGGCTAGATGAGGTGCACAACTCCAATGTTGCAGCTAGGACATCGTTTGAGGCAGCTCGGACATCATATGAGGCAGCCAGGACTTCTCTTGATGAGTTGACTACACGGATGCAGTCCTTGGAGACCACCTTTGATGCTTTCTCCTCACATATGTATGGTTACTTTCCGGCTCCTATGCCTCCACCACAGTTTGCTCCGTACCCATTCTACCCTGGATATGTTCCTCCACCTCCTCCTCCAGGAGATGAGTCTTGACCTTTTGTGGCTACATTGATGCCAAAGGGGGAGAACAAGGAAGAAGTGCAGTTGATGATTTGATGAGATGTCATAGAGTCGGGGGAGATAGAAACGTCAAGCCATGATTCTTGATCTTTCTTGCATTTGCACATGCATCTCATGTATCTTACTTTTTATGCATTTGAACCTTGTTTGTGTGTTTGAACTATGTCAATTGGATGGTTTGTAAGTTATTCATGCACCGTTGAACCTTTTATCTTATTATGTGATGAAACTTGTTATTATATATTGTGTGCTTAAATATTATTGATGTCTATCCTATCTCATAGTTCAAATATTGTGGATGTTGAGGATATTCTTTTAATTATGAGCTATATGGTCATATATTAATTATTCTTTGCCTCCTCGCATCCAAAGAAACAAGGTAAACTCTACCAAATTTTCTCCAAAATTTGTGCATTGCTCTCTGTTTGAAGATTTTGTTCTATGCATTAACATAGGGGGAGTTTTACCTTATGGTGAGCTTAAATAATCTTCTCATGTTCATGAGGTTAATTTCTTCTATATCATGTGAACATGCTATCTTTTATCTCACCATAGAGCTTAAAATTTTTAATGAATATCTTTTCGCTCAAAAAATCTTTATATCACTTCTTGGTTTTGCCATCAATTACCAAAAAGGGGGAGATTGAAGTATCTAGGCCCTCGTTTAGTGTTTTGGTAATTAATGACGACCCTTAATTATGACTAACTATGTTGCTTGAGATGCTTATAGTGTTAGTCATGATAAGGGGAGAAATGGTGAAGTAAAGTGACAATAAAAAGGATGACTCAAGGCAAAGGTATCTTGATAGGTTTTCTATTTTACCGGTCACTAGGAGATTAGAGATGAGTGACCGGATTATAGGTTAAATGCCGTACTATCAAGAGGGGTCGATGAAAGGACCTTGAGAATTCTTAGGTGCCACATTGCTCAATTCCTATCTTTGTGAGTGGACTTTGTGAGTTGAAACCAAGCCCAAATTTCGAGTAGAGTCTCTCGACGGTCGGACCGTCGGGGGACGGTCGGACCGCCATGACAGGGAAGAATCGACCGGAGCTGCAGAGCCTCCGGTGGATCGGTGAGTTAGCCGACGGTCGGACCGTCGGCCGGCGGTCGGACCGTTGGGGAGTTGCCCATTTTGACAGGTTGTCCGTTCCGGGGATGAGATTTCTTCGATGGTGCGGCGGTCGGACCGTGAGAACAACGGTCGGACCGCCGACCATACTACGAGTGGGTTTTGAATCCAAAACTAGCCGTTGGGTTGTACGACGGTCGGACCGTGGGAACGAAGGTCGGACCGCCGGAGCGCAGAAACTCTGTAAGGGCTAGATTTTTGAGTGGGCTCTATAAATACTCACCCATCCCGTGCATAGAAGGTAGCTTGGCCATTTGAATTGCATTGCAAGCACTTTAGAGCCTCTTCCTCTCTCACACAAAGGCTTAGTTGAAAGATTGCAAGTGTGTGAGTGTGAGTGCCTTGATCATGAGAGATTTGAGCTTTGTGGCACTAGGGATTCATCAAGCAAGCGTCATCGACTTGTTACTCTTGGAGGTTGCCGCCTCCTAGACGGCTTGGTGGAGTTGCAACCGTTGAGTTCTTCAAGAAGATTGTGAAGAGACCCGGTTGGTGATTGTGAGAGGTTGGTGCTCGCCTCGCCGGAGCGGTGAAGAGCAACCTTAGTGGAACCGAGGTTTGGAGCGGTTCAAGGTATGGTGGTGTTCTAGCTCAAGTCGTTCTTTGTGAGCCCTTCTTGATGGAGAAGTGGATGCTTGAGGAGTGAGACACACCTACGCTTGAATCCACCTCAACGTGGATTAGGGGTGATCGGCAAGTCACCGAGACCACGGGAATATACCCTTTGTCTCTTGTGTTGTTCTTTCATATGTTGCTTCAACACTAGAATTGCCATGATGTATGTCACCTAGGATTGCAAACCCACTCTAGTTGCAACATAGGAATAGTTGTTTTACTTGCTAATTACTCTTTTGTTTCAATTCCGCATTTAGTTGAGTAATTTGTCTTAAAATTGTAATTTCGGCTATTCACCCCCTCTAGCCGGGGTCCTTCGATCCTACAACCAGTCAAAAGGAAAATACTTTTTGCACACCTAATTAGGTGGTATGGAGGACAAAATCCCAATTTTTTTGGCTTTTTGAAGCGTCTTGAAGAAAGAAAAAGAATTGCGGAAGATTGGAGTTCTTTTTAATTTTACCATAGAATCAGACCAACATGCAGAAGGCTGATCGGTCTTATTCAAGGTCAAATAAAAAATTACTCGGGGGCTGTTGTCGTATACTTACCTTACGGGAATACGAGATGATAAAGGAATGGATAATTAGAGATACGGGCACGAATTAATGAAGATTGGTGAAGATGCAACTAGGCCCCCTAGTGGGTTTTGGTGATAAATGACAAAGAATTAAAAACTCTAATGTCTTATTGAGTGTATGTGCAGGATATCAAAAAGAAACATACCCACAATGTGAGAAAGGACACCCCTCATTCAAAAGTGAACAAAGCACTCAAAAGCAACAGCCTCAATTGTAGATTTATAGCTTTTTGAGTTTGGGTGAGCCAAACTATTAAGAGGGGTGAAACGATCTTACGTGCGAGGGAAGAATGTGCTCAAGCTAACCTCAAAAAACTTGGAACCAAAATACCAAAATCCAAAGACCAAAAAGCCAACCTAATTCCTATCTTCACCACATAGGACGAAAGTTTCCTCCGGGCCGACGGATGTTCCGTCGGTACTAGTGAGTTTGGCCCGGAAGTGCTAAACGTGACGGAAGTACCGTCCCAAGGTATCTCCAGTTCAAATCTCACTTGACGGAAGTTCCATCGGTTCCACGAGTTTGGGACGGAAGTCCCAACTCGACGGAAGTTCCGTCTTGACTCTTTTCGCCTTTGATTCTATGGGGTGACGGAAGTTCCGTCAAGGCCAATAATTGACCTAGCAACAGCTCTTTAGGAACCCACACTATATATAGCTTTGACCTACCCCGTGAGTAAAGTTGCTAGTGCTTTTTGAACTCACGGATCTTGCTCAAGCTCTCTCTCTCTCACTCCCTTTCCATTCCTCTTGAAATCCAAGGCCATTTGAGAGAGCTCCCATCTTGATTCCAAGCTTGATAGGATCAACCTAATCTAGAGCAGATCTTCCCCTAGCAAACAATCTCGTTTTCACTTGTTACTCTTGGAGATTCGTTCTCCTAGATTGGCTAGGTGTCACCCTAGAGCTCCCAAGCTTGTGATGAGCCTTGGAAAGTTTGTGAAGGTTGTCATTCGCGTCCGAAAGGAAAAGAATAGAAGGAAGAAGAAGAAAACCGAGTTTGACCTTTGTGGTCACTTGGGAGGATTAGGGTTAAAGAAACTCAGCTCTTTGTGAGCTCCTCAACGGAGACATAGGAACCTCTTTGTGAGGGGTTCGAACTTCGGTGAAAAATCCCCGTGCCTCTCTTGTTCGTTTTTGTTGTGTGCTTGTTTGTTATCCTCTCGGGTGTGTTATCGCCCGATCTACTTATGTGTCGCGTGTCTATTAAATTCCTGCAGGTACAACACTCTCAAGGCAAAAAGGAAGGTTTTCATTCAAGTGGAATCGTGAGATTCCCTCTCTTGTGTCAATCCCTAGGCTTTCGTCATCCTACCACTGACGGAAGTTCCGTCGATGACGGAAGTTCTATCGATGGCGAATTTGACCGATTTGTTTTAAGTGTTGTGACTTTTCAGGTTTTTATTTAGATTGCCTATTCACCCCCCCTCCCCCCACCCTCTAGGCAACTTTCAATTGGTATCGGAGCGAGGTCTTCTCGGGAAGAGCTTAACCGCTTGAGAAGAAAAGATGTCGGGGAACATGGCAAGTTGGACAATTATCCTACCAAGAAAGGAGACACCGATGGGTAGTCAAGTCCTTTAGCCAAGGATGGCACAAGTGGTGGGAAGTTGGACACGAGGTACAACTTCAACTATAATGATGTGGCTAATGTGAATGGTGGTGGTAGTGGATGACTACCTTGGTTTGATGGAAAAGATTTTAGTTGGTACAAGCATAGGATGAAGATGTACCTAATGTCAGTTGGTCCACCCGTGCGGGAAGTGGTTGAGAAAGGATATGTGATTGAGGATGAGGAGAACACATGGTTATGGACAACATCAACATACATCGCAATGCACAAGCCGTGTCGGCCATGCTCTCGTCCTTGAGTGCTAAAGCATACTCTAAGGTGTCCGGACTCGAGAATGCCAAAGCTATTTGGGACAAGCTGATTGTGGTTCATGAGGGAGTTCATGTGGTGAAGAAGTCAAGAATGCAAGTGTTGAAGAACCAATTCAACATCTTTGTGATGAAGAAAGGTGAAGACCCTCAACAAACACATGATAGGCTCTTGGAAATTGTGAATGAGCGGAGATCACTTGGGGATGACGTGAGTGAACAAGAAGTGAATCTCAAGCTTCTAATGTCACTTAGAGTGTGGAACTCCACTCTTTGCACTATCATTGAAGAAAAGGAAGGATTTGATAGATTCTCCACAGATGAAGTGATTGGGAGAATTCTTGCTCACAAGAGCCGTGATGATGAATGAAAGAGAGTGAGTGTGCTAATTGGAGATGAGAGCACAAGCAAGCAAGATGTGGCACTCAAGGCCAAAAAGAAGGAAGTTGTGGAAGTAGACCAAATTGAGATTGAAGAAGACAATGAAGAGCTTGTTCTATTTGTGAAGAAGTTTGGCAAGTTCATGATCAACAACGGGTCTACCAAGAAGAGCTTTGATAAAGCAAGGGCAAGAAGATCAACAAGAAAGTGCTATCGTTGTCATGACTGTGACATCCCCTCCGGGACACCCAGGAATCGGTACAGAGGGACACTCGACGAAGCGAGTTACAACGAGTGCATCATTTCATACAAGTCGAATATATACATCATGGTATAATACAACCAGGTTTTCAAAATACAAATATCGTACAGCGGAAACATAAACGTTATTGAAGTTTAACATCCTACGAGTATTGGAGCGAAAACTTGTACTTTGTACAACAAAATACTATTAGACGATCAACTTGATGTACTGAGCCCGTCGTACATCATCTGTCCTCCCTCTTCACGGCGTCGGGATCCGTTCCCATTGGAGGGAACCTCCCTCGGGACACTCGCTCCTCTTCCGGGAAGCTACCGTACAAGTCGTGGAAATACGACTCATTCCCTGAAAGATAACGAACAAACCCCGAGTATTCTAATACTCAGCAAGTCCGACCCCTCAATAGGCACGCTAAGGCCGACGCCTAGTATGCAAAGGCTTTACGGTCGTGGGGTTTACTCCTTTGCGAAAACAGACACTAAAAGATGGATCCTTACTTTCAATGTTTTAGCTCAACATTAAGTTCGTTAACCTTGATGTTTGCAATCTATAACTATTGCAATCAAGTCTGCAAGACAAGATCGGAATATATCCATGTTTCCTTCATCTCTCATCCTCATCTTCCATATTGATTAACTACGATGTGAGGAGCTAAACAAGTGGTACTCATTACTGCGAGGGACAACGATTCGAATCGATTTTATACCAGCTGGCAAAACCGACTACACGACGTATACGCACCACACTCGGGCGTATACGACAACTTTTCCCGCTAGCACTGACGGAAGACTAGCAATTTCCAAACTCCCCGGGAATATGGCGACTCCACGACTTCCTTTGTGGCCGACCCATTTCCCTCCCGTGAGACTCACCTCTCACTAACAGCCGATGAACGAGAGTTGGCTACGCCGCATCTCTCGGGGCGGTAGGGTACATCAGCTTGCTGGGTCCATGATACCGAGCATGTAGTACGGTACGTTCAAACTTGTTCAACTAAGCCGACAACGGTACGGTCCTTGACCGACACGAGACGGGGCTACCACCTTGCAAGACCTCATCTCCGTCTTACCCTTTCTCCTACGGGGCTCGTCCGGTCTCAACTTCATTAACACTCTCCTTCATCTTAGTGTCAACACTTCACCCTTAAAGCCTCCATGATTTAAGATCCCTAAAACATCTACCGTTGTGACTATGAATTAAGCCTAGCTTCTATTGAGCTACCTCTACCAAGTATAGTATAAACAAACGGAAACCTACCTCATGCATCTAGGGTATCAGCCATTCCCTAACACCTAATGCACAAGCATAACTTAACTATGTGATAAAATAAAATATTTAAAAACATAGGTAGGATGCACCAGGGCTTGCCTTGCTTCGCGTCGGGGTTAGCTTCCTCGGTGGGCTGGTCGATTTCGAAGTGTCCGTCTCCTGTCCCTCCCTCGGACGGAACCTCGATCACGTCGGGACCTAGGTCGACCAACAATGCATCGCGAATCACAATCATGCATTCATGAATGTACATGATATGATGTGCAAAGATTGTATGAACTATGTTCATTAATTAACAATTAACAATTGATCAGGCTCATTAATTAATGCTTAATCATGGTCATTCATAATAATTAATCATGTTCATTAATTAATAATTAATTAGGTTCATTAATTAATAATTAATCATGCTTATTAATCAACAATTAGTAATTACTTAATAACATGCAATAACACATAAGATAACAAACTCGGATCACATAAAATAACAATGGTTATGTTTAATTTTGGAAAACAATTTTCATAATTACTTTCGTCTACAGTATCTCCTTCATTTAATTAAATTCCTTTCTTAATTAATTATTTAATTAGCATAAAATAATAGCTTCTATTAAATAAAGAAAGTAATTAATTAATACTTATGAAATAAAAATACTCAAAATAGACATTTTATTTCATAAACAGGTGGATCTTATTTTTTTGAGTCTAACAAAATTAGTTTCATATTTTTTCGATTTTTATTGAATTTTCTACGAATTTTCAAAAATCAAAATGTGTTCGAGTGCCACACGCGAGGCCACGGGGTTGGCCGCACGCGATCCGCACGTGGCCACACGCGATCCAGCGCGTGTGGCCCACTGCGTGGCTTCACCGCGGCGGCGGGGACACGGCGGCGCCAGTAACAACTCTCGGAAAAATAATGCATTTCATGTCATCATGAGCATTGCATCAAATTGTTGCATTTTTGAAGATATCAAGTTTTGTGTTAATAACCTACGCATAAAATATCAAAATAGATAAAGAAGAAAGGAAGTGTTTAAAAAGAAATAAAATAAGCAGAAAATTTATGTTTAACATTTTCTTTGGCTCAAATATCATAAATAAAGATTTACAAAAATCTCCTGAAAGTATTTTGCTTTGTGAAAATATTTTCAAGAAATAAACAAAGTCTCTTTTATTAATTTAGCTATGAATTTTTAATCCGAAAAGGATTTGGAGTTTTACCCTGGACCTAATAGGAAATATGCCTAAAATACTTTCACTAACGCCCTGAAAAATTTGGGAATTTTTGGAGCTTAGGAAGGTTACTTTTAATTATGCGAAAGGCGAGGGGTTTTTTGTAAAATGGCCGGACCGAGCCCGGTCGTCACTCTCTTCTTCTTCTCTCTCTCTCTCTCTCACCGCGTCTCGGCGCCGCCCGCGGCCGCACCGCCTCTCCGGCAGGGCGCCACGCTTCCAGGCCACGTAGGTGCTTGGCCGCCCACGCAGCTGCTTGCCGTGCCGCCTCTCGGTCGGGATAAAACCCCTCACGGCCCTCGGCTCGCTCTTCTCCTCTCCCATTTCTTCCCTCCGCCTCCCTTCCATAGCCGCCTCTCCGGAGCACAGCCGCCAGGCCGCCCCGATCATCTCCCATCCAAACCACCACCACCCGAGCTCCGCCGGACCCCACGAAGCTTCTCCACTTGATCAATTAGCTTGAGCACTTCCCTTCCGTCCAGTGCGAGGTCATCTTCTCCTTCGGACCCTCACCGTCGTTCCTCCGCTGCGCACGGAAATTGGTGCTCTCTCGGTGAGCCATAGTCCTCCATTCTTCTACCAAGTGGTGCGCAACTCACTCTTTTAGCTTCGGGCGATTGCTCATCTAGTTTCCTTCACAGGTCGCCACGGATTTTGTCTGTCTTCCCGGAGTCCGGTTCACCGCCGCCGCACCCTCCACGGTGAGCAACCATCTCCGGTCGTTGCCAAGCTCACCCAATCATTCCACGCTCTTGCTCATGCTCCGTAATACGTGTCGGTAGGTTTTTCCCCAAATTTTGTGCACTCGTGGTGAGCTCACGCCTTGGTCGAAGCTCCGTCGCGTCCGGACCTCGCCGCCGGCGTGCTCGGAGGCGAGCTCATGCAAGTTGGCCACCACGGTTGGGTTCGCCATGAGCAGTAGGGTAGGTTGGTAGCCTCACGGCGAGCTTTGGCTCAACGGCGGCCAACTCCGGTGGTCGCGCCGCCGCCGGCCCGCCGCCACGGTGGTGCCACACCGCGGGCCACACGCGTACGGGATCGCGTGTGGCCACGTGCGGATCCGGTGTGGTCAACCCCGTGGCCACTCGTGTGGCACTGAAGGGTTTTCAAATTTCAAAAATTCGTAGAAAATTCATTATTTGTGAAATAAAATATTTATTTTGAGTAAATTTATTTTATAAATAGTATTTAATCACTTTCTTTGTTTAAAGAAAGGTTATTATTTTATGTTAATTAAATATTTAATGAAGAAAAATAATTTAATTAGATGAAGGAGATACTTGCAGACGAAAGTGATTATGAAAATTATTTTCCAAAATTAAACTTAAACTCTATTATTTTATGTGATCCCAATTTATTAGTCTTTTATCACATGTCCTTTAAGGTAATAATTTATTGATTGCTTAATAAACAAGAATAATTTATTAATTATTAAACCTAAGTAATTAAGGAAATTAATTAATTAATTAAGGAACAGGACTAATTAATACTTAATAACCTTGGTTAAACATTCATTAAGCAGCATAATCAATTGTTAATTATTGCTTAATGAACATGCTTATCCCTAATTTATTAATTAACTAAGGTGATTAAGCTTTGATCTTTAACTATTAATTATTGGAGTTAATTAAAGAAACTTTGCATAATTTTATCATGCGCATCCATGCATACATGATTGTGATTCGCAACGCATTGCTCGGTCGACTTAGGTTACAAGTGATCGAGGTTCCACCCGAGGTCGAGTCGATTGTCGGAATCTCGAAGTCGACCCAGCCGCCGAGGAAGCTAACTCCGAACGAGTATCAAGGCAAGCCCCGGTGCATCCTACCTATGTTTTAAATATTTTATTTTATCACATGGTACAGTTATGCTTGTGCATTAGGTGTTAGGGAATGATTGACACCCTAGTTGCATTATGGTAGGTTTCCGTTTGTTTATTCTATACTTGGTACAAGTATCTCAATAGAGGCTAAGCTTAATTTCATAGTCGCAACGGTAGATGTTTAGGGAATCTTAAAGCATGGAGGCTTTAAGCGTTGTGTGATTACACTAAGATGAGGAGAGTATCAATGAAGTTGAGACCGGATGGGCCCCGTAGGAGAAAGGGCAAGACGGAGATGAGGTCTTGCAAGGTGGTAGCCCCGTCCGAGTCGGTCAAGGACCGTACCGTTGTCGGCTTAGTTGAACAAGTTTGAACGTACCGCACTACATGCTGGTATCATGGGTCCAGCAAGCTGATGTACCCTATCGCCCTAGAGATGTAGCGTAGCCGGCTCTCTTTTGCCGGTTGTTAGTGAGAGGATAGTCTCACGGCAGGGAGATGGGTCGACCACGAGGGAAGTCGTGGCGTCGCCATACTCCCGCGGGAGTTGGAAATGGCTAGTCTTCCGTCAGGTGCTAGCGGGAAGGTTGTCGTATACGATCGGTGTGATGCGTATACGTCGTGTAGTCGGGTTTTGCCGACTGGTATAAAATCGATTCGAATCGCTGTCCCTCGCCGTAATGAGTACCGCTTGTTTAGCTCGTCACATCGTAGTAAATTATATGGAAGATGAAGATGAGAGATGAAAGGATTAAAGATCTATTTTATCTTGTCTTGCAAACTTGATTGCAATAGTGATAAGTTGCAAACACCAAGGTTAATGAACTTAAAGTGAGCTAAAATACCGAAAGTAAGGACCCACCCTTTAATGTCTGTTTCCGCAAAGGAGTAAACCCCACAGACGGAAAGCCTTTGCATACTAGGCGTCGGCCTTAGCGTGCCATGTTGACGGGTCGGTCTTGCTGAGTATTAGAATACTCGGGGTTTGTTCGTTACCTTTCAGGGAACGAGTCGTACTACCACGACTTGTATGGCAGCTTCCCGAAGAGGAGCAATGTCCGAAGGGAGGTTCCCTTCGGTGGGAACGTATCCCCACGCCATGAAGAGAGAGGACCATGATGTACGAAGGGCTCGAGTGCATCACGTTTATCGTTTAAAGTCTTTTGAGTTGTATAATAGAACAAGCTTCCGCTGAATACTCGTAGGTTGTTAAACTTCAATAATGTTATATTTTCCGCTGCACGAATGTTTGTATTTTGAAAACTTGGTTGTATTATACCATGATGTATATATGCTGGCTTGTATGAGATGATGTTTCGTTGTAACTCGCTTCGTCGAGTGTCCCTCTGTACCGATTCCTGGGTGTCTCGGAGGGGATGTCACAGCTGGTATCGGAGCGGTTCGGAGGCAACAAGCACATCATTACAAGCCTATTTTCAAAACTTGACACGTTAGTACGATAGACAACGAGAGAGTACGGAGCCCTATAAGGATGTAGAATAGTTAGATTTTTACTAAGCTGTTCGACGTTTGGGTTTTGGGAAGTGCTAACTATTCATCGTAGTTTTCTATACTATGGTACGTATAGTTAGTTCACGAGCATGCATCATGTCATATTATGCACTAAATAAATATTAGGGTATATACTTAGCTAGTTTCGTAGTACTTGTATAGGTTATTCTGTTCGTTTTCTTTAGTGGGAAGAAGTGTTTAACTCGTTTAAACATGTTCCCTGCAGATGCCGATGACTCGCGGTAGACAGCGCGCCCGGGAGGAGGAGGACACCCGGGCTGCACGTGTTGCTTGAGCTGGAGCAGCAGGTCCACGACTCGGAGTTGAGGACGCAGAGCCGGGACCGACAATTGGGTGCTTGGAAGCACCGTTGTCACGTGGACTGCCGGGAGGTTCGGAGGTCCCACGCCGGGATCGCCGAGCTGGAGGAGCAGCTGGTGGAGGTTGCCCAAGACCGTGACGGTTACCGCGGGGTGGCTATCGCGTTGGACGCGCAGCTGACCACGGTTACCGAGGAGCGAGACGCCGCTATCGCGATCGACGAGGTGCACGCGACCGAGTTGGCAGCGATGACAGCCCAGCGTAACCACGTGGTGGAGAACCCGATCGAGAGAGAGCTTGAGCTGGGTCAGCTGGAGGGACTATACAACGGATCGGCCCGGGCACACCACGCACCGATCCACGACCACGACGCACCGGTTGAGCAGTTCGAGCGAGTTGCAGCAGCAGAACCGGGTCCCACCGGACGACGCCGAGGAGGTCTCTAGGATGGACTTTGAGCCACCACCCGCTTCACCAGCGAGAGGACGACGAGTCGGACGCCGACGACCACGCGCCGTCGGCCTAGTTCTGTTGTGTTTTCACCGATGTAGGAGGATAGCCACATTTTGTCGACATAGGTCGGATGTAGATAGGGTACTAGCAGGTGTTTGGGCAGTTGGGAGTGTATGAAAAGTGGGTTTGAGTTGTACCAACAATAACTAATGGAAAGAAAGTGGTAGTAATATATATATGTAGTTGCTAGAATAAAAAGATTTGCTGAAATAGTAGGATTAGTTTCTACTTGTATACGATACTCTTACTTCTCCACAGAGATGGACAGACACGAGTATCGGTGTTAGTGAAGTAAGAGGACAAAGGGAGTATGTTCGTGTAGTCGGGCTGGAGAGACAGCTACAGGAAAAGGAGGAGTTATTAGCACTTAGAGAGGCGTAGTTACTAAACAAGGAGCAGCAGATTCAATTTAAGGATCAACAGTGGCAAACGCACATGCACCGATCACTCGGTTAGAGCAAGATCTACTGCAAGCACACAATGCAATACCGAATGGAGCCATAGGACAGCAACCTCCAGAGAATGAACCGATGAGTGCAGGAAAATCCTATGGAGGCTGAATCGAAGAGGAAGAGGAGGATCCTGAAGAGATAATGGACGTGAATTCAGTCATAGACTTCACGAGAGATTCCACGACTAGAGGATGCGGAATCCGAGACGGGCGGTTCCATAAGCCGGGAGGTGACGTCCAAGCGTCGCGAAGAAGAGTAGAATGCTAGCTAGTAGCAAGTGAGAAAAACTAGTATGTAAATTAGGCGCTAGTTAAATAACGAGCGTGATGTAACCACACATGAGTGTATCTTAGGAACCGTTGTAACGTGGATGTATGAGCACGTGTTTATGGATTTAGTGGGTGTTTAATAAAGATGGTTGTTGCATAAGATTCATTTGGAATTCCTCATCTATGTATTCCTGTTTCTTCCATTATTATGTTGGAATGAAGATGTCTAACGTAAAATTTTATTGGACAGAATGGTTGGAACAAGAAGACGTGATGAGCCCGAGAGTTCTCAACGCGGGGCGGAAACACCACCACCACCCCGACACCGTCGCGAGCCATCGCTGTCTGTACTAGATTCTCGCGCAGAGCAGCGAGAATTATTGGAGCAATTGGTCCGCAACACTGCTCCACAGGAACGTCACCAGGGCCACAATGCTCCGGAAGAAAGGGTGACTTTCTCGGACTTCTTATCGGTTCGCCCCGGTCTTCTCGGATGCGGGTGAACCCTTGGAAGCCGATAACCGGCTTCGCAGCATCGAGTCGAAGCTGGAATTGTTCCCATGCACGGATCATCGGAAGACCCTCTTCGCTTCCCAAGCAATTGCAAGGATTTGCTGGAGCCCGGTGGGCCAACTACAAAGCAATGTTTCCTCCAGGACATCAAGTTTCATGGGCAGAGTTCACCAAAGCCTTCGAGAGAGCACCATATCCTAGAAGGCTTAATGAATCGAAGAGGAAAGAGTTCCTATCGCTGAAGCAAGGGGACATGAATGTGCATACCTACTCCAAGATATTGAACCGTCTTGCTCAATATGCCCTCGAACATGTGGACACGAGATGCCAAGAAGAAGAATCTGTTCAAGGAGGGAATGAGTACCAAGCTGCAGTCTCGCTTGGTGTTAAACAAGACCGATAGCTTCACCGACTTTGTGAGTGACGCTATCGCTCCGGAAGATTCTATCCGTCTTCATCGGACGGAGAAGAACAAGAAGAGGCCGGCTACTTGGACAAGGAAGTGGCGGACCATCAAAGTACAGGCTGGTCTACACTGCACCGTCGAGTCGGCGTTATCAGCATACACCTTCTCGTCAAAATTACTACCGGCAGTCTCAACCACCCTAGCAATCTCAGCAACAGCGGTCGAATCAATATCATCCGCCTGTCGGCAACAAAACACTCGGAATCCCGGACCGGTGAGTCAAGCACCGCAGCAGAATGGACCGCCATGTTTCAATTGTGGCCGTCCGGGACATTATTACCGCAGCTTGTCCATATCCTCGGAAGGCATCATATGCACCTAGACCTCAAGGACAACCGCGAGAATCAGTCGAGGGCACCAGCCAAGATTACACCGAGCAAAGACCGACCGTGCCAACTTTACTACGGGTCGAGGAGCTACCCGAAGGAGGACAAATCTTAGCGGGTATGTTTTCTATTGCTGATCATCCTGCTATGGTTTTATTTGATTCGGGAGCTACGCATAATTTCATCGAGCAAGTCATATATTGCTAAGCATCGCATCATGCCATCCAAGTTGCTATGTGCTCATATCATTTCAACACCTAGAGGTAAAATTCTCACTAATGAAGAAGTCTGCCAATATGCCATTAAGATTGGGTAGCAAGATTTATTCCACTTCGTTAATCATACTTGGATGGGCAAGGGTTAGATGCAATTATTGGCATGGAATGGATGAATTTCCATAAAGCGAGTATTGGATATAGCATCTCGAGCCGTATATCCGAACTCTCCTGTTCATGGTCGAGATTGGTTACTCTTAACTTTTCCTCAAGCTATGCTGCCAATGGTTAATAAGGCTATAGGTAAGAGTCTGGAGGATATACCCATAGTCCGTGAGTATCCGGATGTCTTTTCGGATGACTTGCCGGGACTACCGCCGGACCGAGCGGTAGAGTTTAAGATAGAGTTACAGCCTGGAACAGCACCAATATCAAGAAGGCCGTATCGAATGCCGCCGAATGAGCTGGCAGAATTGAAAGTGCAGTTAAAGGAATTATTGGACAAGGGATATATACGTCCAAGTTCATCACCATGGGGATGCCCAGCCTTGTTTGTGAAGAAGAAGGACAAGACATTGAGGCTATGTGTGGATAATAGACCTCCGAATTCGGTCACCATCAAGAACAAGTACCCTCTCCCGAGGATCGATATCTTGTTTGATCAGCTGATGGGAGCTAAAGTCTTCTCCAAGATAGATCTTCGCTCGGGATATCATCGGATTAAGATAAGAGCTGAAGATATATCGAAGACCGCATTCTCCACAAGATACGGACTTTATGAGTATCTGGTAAGGTCTTTTGGATTAACCAATGCACCGGCACACTTCATGTATCTCATGAATTCGGTATTCATGCTCGAGCTGGACAAGTTTGTCGTGGTATTCATTGACGACATCTTGATCTACTCTAAGTCGGAAGAGGAACATGCCAATCACTTAAGAGTTGTATTGCAAAGTCTCGGGGATCATCGGTTATATGCTAAGTTTAGCAAGTGTGAGTTTTGGCTGAAGGAAGTGCCGTTCCTAGGTCATGTGATATCAGCCGAAGGAGTGGCCGTTGATCCGGGTAAAGTTCAAGAAGTGTTAGATTGGAAACCACCGAAGTCTGTCTCACAAATCGGAAGTTTCTTGGGATTGGCTGGTTACTACGGAAGGTTTATTCCAAACTTCTCGAAGATTGCCAAGCCAATGACTAAGCTATTGGAAAAGGATAAGAAGTACGTATGGAGCAAAGAATGTGAAGAAGCTTTTCAAACATTAAAGAAGTTGTTGACAACAGCTCCCGTACTTGCTCAGCCGGATCCGACGAAGCCCTTCGATGTGTACTTGTGATGCATCGGGAACGGGACTCGGATGTGTTCTAATGCGGGAAGGTCGAGTGATTGCATATGCATCTCGACAACTAAGGCGTCATGAGGAACACTATCCCACTCATGATCTGGAACTAGCAGCAGTGGTACTCGCATTGAAAGGTTGGAGGCACTATCTCTTGGGTAATTTGGTACATTTATACACCGATCACAAGAGTCTTAAGTAGATCTTCACCCAAGCGGATCCGAATATGCGTCAACGAAGATGGTTAGAACTAATCAAGGGTTATGAGCTGGAAATTCACTACCACCCGGGCAAGGCAAACGTGATAGCTGATGCATTAAGTCGCAAAGTTCATTGCAATAATCTCACGGCTCAACTTTTGATTCAAGCACCTCCATCCGAAGGTGAGGAGCCAAATCTTAGGGTCATTCCATATGGAACCTTGACCAATTTGGCTCTCATTCCTACCATTCGTGAAGAAGTGGTGGCAGCTCAACGAGAAAAATGTTGGTATGGGACACATAAGGAGACGACTCGAGAAAAGGTGAAGTAAAATGCTTCGGAGAGGACGAGGCGGGAGTTATTTGGTTTAAGAATCGATCGGTAGTACCGAAAGATTTATCACTTCGCAAGAAGATAATGGATGAAGCTCACATGTCCAAATACTCAATTCACCCCGGAACCAACAAGATGTATCAAGATCTGAAGCAAAGATTTTGGTGGACGCGCATGAAGCGGGAAATAGCCAAGTATGTCAATGAGTGTGATGTCCGTCGGCGGGTCAAAGCCGAGCACTTGAAGCAAGCCGGACCCTTACGGCCTCCGGGTATTCCTGAATGGAAGTGGGAAGACGTCGGCATGGATTTCATCGTTGGGTTACCACTAAGCTCGCGAAAGCATGACTCTATCCGGGTTATTGGGGACAGAGTTGACGAAGTCTGCTCACTTCATACCCGTACATACTCGGTACACTGCCGAGAAGTATGCGAGCTGTACATTGCTCGAATTCTCTGTTTGCATGGAGTGCCGAAGACCATTATATCGGATAGAGGAACGCAATTTGTCTCCAGATTTTGGGAGCAACTATATGAATCCTTGGGAACGAAATTGATACGAAGCTCGGCGTATCATCCTCAAACCGATGGACGGACATAAAGGATCAATCAATATCTCGAGGATATGCTTCGAGCATGTGTCTTGACCTATGTTAAAGATTGGGAGAAATGTTTACCGTTAGCGAGTTCTCCTACAATAACAGCTATCAAGTGTCGGAATGTCACCGTTCCAAGCTTTATATGGGTGTAGTTGCCGCACACCTCCGAATTGGTCCGAAAGTGGGGAAAGAGTAATCTTCGGACCAGATCTAGTAAGAGATGCGAGAGGAACAAGTACGTCTCATTCAGCGAGAACCTTAAATGGGCTAAATCTCGACGGATCAGCTATACCGACAAAAGACGTCGAGAGTTAGTATTTCGAGGTTGGACATCAAGTCTATCTTCGAGTATCTCCTACCAAAGGTGTTCAAAGGTTTGGAATCAAGGGCAAATTAGCACCACGATACATTGGACCTTTTCCAATCCTGGAAAGATGTGGAGCCGTGGCGTATCGTTTGGAATTGCCCTCACACTTGGCAGGTATCCATAATATATTTCATGTGTCGCAATCGAAGAAGTGTTTAAAACCACCAATGGATATACCGACAGCTGAGGTGGAACAGATTACAGCCAGACTTGACATATGACGAACGACCGGTTAAAGTTCTCGACACCAAGGATAGGGTGACTCGACATCGGACTATAAAGTTCTATAAGATTCAATGAAGTAATCACTCGGAAGCTGAAGCTACTTGGGAGCAAGAGGAGTTCCTTCGATCAAACTACCCCGAGTTCTTTAGTACTATCGTCTAGTCACTTTGTGACATCCCCACCGGGACACCCGGGAATCGGTACGAGAGGGACACTCGACGAAGCGAGTTACAACGAAACATCATCTCATACAAGCCGGAATTTATACATCATGGTATAATACAACCAGGTTTTCAAAATACAAACATTCGTGCAGCGGAATATAACTTTATTGAAGTTTTAACATCCTACGAGTATTCAGCGGAAGCTTGTTCTATTATACAACTCAAAAGACTTCGACGAACAACGTGATGCACCGAGCCCTTCGTACATCACGGTCCTCTCTCTTCATGGCGTGTTCATTAAGCATGTTCATTATTTTGATTCAAGCACATCCTGGTTGAATCTTATTTTGTTCCCAGAATCTGGAGACAAACTGCGTTCCTCTATCCGATATAATGGTCTTCGACACTCCATGCAAACGAGAGAATTCGAGTGATGTATAACTCGCATACTTCTCGGCGAGTGTACCGTGTATGTACCGGTATGAAGTGTGCGGACTTCGTCAACTCTGTCCACAATAACCCGGATAGAGTCATGTTTCCGTGGACTTAGTGGTAACCTCACGATGAAATCCATGTCGACGTCTTCCCACTTCCATTCGAGGAATATTCGGAGGTTGTAAGGGCCCTGCTTGTTTCAAGTGCTCGGCTTTGACCCGCCGACGGATATCACATTCATTGACATACTTGGCAATTTCTCGCTTCATGCACGTCCACCAAAATCTTTGCTTCGGGTATTGATACATCTTGTTGGTTCCAGGATGAATAGAGTATTTGGACTTATGAGCTTCATCCAGTATCTTCTTGCGAAGTGGTAGATCTTTTGGTACTACCAATCGATTCTTGAACCAAATAACTCCTGCCTCGTCCTCTCCGAGGCATTTAACTTCACCCTTCCTGAGTCGTCTCCTTATGTGTCCTATACCAACGCTTTTCCGTTGAGCTGCTACCACTTCTTCACGAGTGGTAGGAATTAGAGCCAAATTAGTCAAGGTTCCGTACGGAATAGTCCTAAGATTTGGCTCCTCACCTTCGGATGGATGTGCTTGAATCAAAAGTTGAGCCGTGAGATTATTGCAATGGGCCTTGCGACTTAAAGCATCAGCTACCACGTTTGCCTTCCCTAGGTGGTAGTGAATTTCCAGCTCATAATCCTTGATCAGTTCTAACCACCTTCGTTGTCGCATATTTAGATCTCGCTTGGGTGAAAATGTACTTGAGACTCTTGTGATCGGTGTATAAATGTACCAAGTTACCCAAGAGATAGTGCCTCCAACCTTTCAATGCGAGTACCACCGCTGCTAGTTCCAGATCATGCGTAGGATAGTGTTCCTCATGACGCCTTAGTTGTCGAGATGCATACGCAATCACTCGACCCTCCTGCATTAGAACACATCCGAGTCCTATTCCCGATGCATCACAATACACATCAAAAGGTTTCGTCGGATCCGGTCGAGCAAGTACGGGAGCTGTTGTCGATAACTTCTTTAATGTTTGAAAAGCTTCTTCATATTCTTTGCTCCATACGTACTTCTTATCCTTTTCTAATAGCTTAGTCATTGGCTTGGCGATCTTCGAGAAGTTTGGAATAAACCTACCGTAATAACCCGCTAATCCCAAGAAACTTCGATCTATGAGACAGACTTCGGTGATTTCCAATCCAACACTTCTTGAACTTTGCTCAGGTCAACTCGCCACTCCTTCGGCCGATATCACATGACCTAGGAACGGCACTTCTTTTAGCCAAAACTCACACTTGCTGAACTTAGCATAGAGTCGATGATCTCTTAGTCGTTGCAACACAACTCCTAAGTGATTGGCATGTTCCTCTGTTGACTTAGAGTAGATCAAGATGTCGTCAATAAATACCACGACAAACTTGTCCAGCTCAAGCATGAATACCGAATTCATGAGATACATGAAATGTGCTGGTGCGTTGGTCAATCCAAATGACATCACCGGATACTCATAAAGTCCATACCTTGTGGAAAATGCAGTCTTCGGTATATCTCGTGACATCCCCTCCGGGACACCCGGGAATCGGAACAGAGGGACACTCGACGAAGCGAGTTACAACGAGTGTATCATCTCGTACAAGCCAGCATATATACATCTTGGTATAATACAACCTGGTTTTCGAAATACAAACATTGGTGCAGCGGAAATATAAATCTTATTGAAGT
This sequence comes from Chloris gayana, assembly GCA_031894775.1. NCBI lineage: Eukaryota > Viridiplantae > Streptophyta > Magnoliopsida > Poales > Poaceae > Chloris > Chloris gayana. The sequence continues at coordinate 641,814 of JAUNZO010003803.1, read as the reverse complement.
TTAACAACCTACGAGTATTGCAGCGGAAAATATACTTTATACAACAAAAGACTATTAAACGATCAACGTGATGCACTTAGCCCTTCGTACATCACGGTCCTTCCGCTTCACGACGTCGGGATCCGTTCCCATTGGTGGGAACCACACTCGGGACACTCCACTTCCAGGAACTACCGTACGAGCTGTGGAAGTACGACTCGATTCCTGAAAAGCATAACGAACAAACCCCGAGTATTCTAATACTCAGCAAGACTGACCCGTCAACATGGCACACTAAGGCCGACGCCTAGTACACTACTAGAAAACACCCCCTGTAGACACGCTTTATTTAAGGTCTATTTACGTTTATCTTGTCTCAATCAAAAAATAGAGACGTCTTCATAAATCGTGTCCGAGGCGTCTCCGAACGTGCCGTGTCAAAGCTTGGTAAATATGATTTTTGAAAACATGTCTATTGAAGTATAAGACGTTTAATAGAGATGCTATAAAGCATAGATATGCTTATAGATACGTTTTCACGAATGTGTTGTATGTATTATAGTAGACACGTTTTGTGACATGTTAATAATCTTAGACACGATTTTATTGATACATTTAGACTGTGTATCTATCAATATAGACACATTGTATACAATGCATCAAAAAATATTCTTGTAAAACTTGTTCTAAACGATTGACTTATTCATGCAATTAGTAGGAATTGAACCTGCGACTTCGTCATTTTCTACAAGCTCATCTAACCAACTCACCTAGGAAACAAAGTTGACATTCTTTGACCATATATTGTTTTATATGCATGTTCTCTTAGTGCATTAACGTCTCTAGGATTTTCAATAGCATGTCAAAAATGTCTCTAAACGAGGGTAGATACGATAAAAATGTGTCTAATATCATCTCACTTTTTATACGATTTCAATAACGTGTTAGCAAACGTGTCCGATGTCGTGGGATACGATTAAAGCATCTCTCAATCCCATATCATTTTGAGATTCCCTCTAAAACATGTCAACAAACGTCTTTATGTTGGATATCGATGGTTCAAAGCGTGTCTAAAATCGTAACACTTTGTGATGTTTTACAAAGCATGTCAAAAAACGTGTTTATCGTTTTATTTACGTTAAAGCGTCTCTAAGAGCATGTCATGTTGACACATTCTCAAAATTGTGTCAAAAAGTGTGTCTAGCTACTTATGTAGGCACGCTTACAAAAACGTAGCAATATAAACGTGCCTAGAGGCCATTTTTCTTGTAGTGGTATGCAAAGGCTTTCCGGTTGTGGGGTGTACTCCTTTGCGAAAACAGCATTTAAAGGTTGAGTCCTTACTTTCAGTATTTTAGCTCACGTTAAGTTCATTAACCTCTAGGTTTGCAGACTATCACTATTACAATCAAGTTTGCAGGAAAAGATAAATTCCAACCAACAGTCCTTTCATTTCTCTTCCTTCATCTTTCACTTGATTAACTACGATGTGATACGGTGAACAAGCGGTACTTATTACTGCGAGGGACAGTGATTCAAATCGATTTCACCAGCTGGGAAAACCCGTTTACACGGCGTATACGCACCCCATTGGTCGCATACGACAACCTTTCACGCTAACTCCCGACGGTGGCCGGGTTAGTCTCCCATCGGCCCGAGAACCCGGGGACCCCACGCGATACCCGTCCTCGACGTTATCCGTGAGCGACCACCCATTCCTCTCCCTTTGAGACATGAGGCCTCGCCTCATTCTCCGACCAATTAGGGGATGAGCTACGTCCAACCACCGAGGCAATTAGGTTACATCGGCTTCCCGGCCCCATAGACACCGGTATGTAAATCGGTACATTTAATACTTGCTTAGCAGGGGCCAACAACGGTACGGTCCTTGATCGACACGAGACGGGGCTACCACCTTGCAAGACCTCGTCTTTGCCCTTTCTCCTACAGGGCCCGTCCGATCTCAATTTCATCTTCATCTCATTTCTTAAGTTTCAACTTGAAAGACATCAATCAACTTAAAGCCTCCATGCTTTAAGATCGGACCGTATCATCTCGCGAGTGTGCTCAGCACCACTCGACTTCTACCGTAGCCCTGTGAATTAAGCGTAGCAGCTATCGAGATACAAAACCAACATGGGATAAACAGGTAACATAGGAATTCTACTCATGCATCTAGGGTGTCAAGCAATTCCTCGTAACCTAATGCACAATCACGACACAATTATCGTGATCAAAGAAAAGACTTTAAAAACATAGGTGGGATGCACCGGGCTTGCCTTGATTCGAGTCGGGGTTAGCTTCCTCGGGAGCTGGTCGACTTCGAAGCTTCCGTCTCCTTCCTCGACCTCGGACGGAACCTCGATCACGCCGGACCTAGGTCGACCAACAATACGTCGCGAATCACAACCATGCATGCATGAATGTACATGAGATGATGTGCAAAAGTTTTATTAACCATGATCGTTACTTAGCAATTACTCCTTAACCATGTTCATTAATTATTGATTAACAATTAATCCTGTTCGTAAAGCAATAAGTAACAATTGGTCATGCTCATTAATTATTGCTTAATCAAGGTCATTACTTAAAAATTAATCATTAATCTTGTTCATTGATTAATAATTAATCAGGTTCATTCATTAGTAATTAATCATGCTTTTAAACAACAATTATAAATGCTTAACGACATGTGATAACACTTAAGCTATTAATTTGGGATCACATGAAATGACGGTGTTGATGTTCAATTTTGGAAAACAGTTTTCACAAACACTTTCGTCTGCAGGTGTCTCTAATTTTTAAAGAAATTTATTTTTCAAAAACAATTAATAATTAGCATAAAATAATAGGTTATATTAACTAAAGGAAGGTAATTAATTAAACTATGAAATTATAATTTCTCAAAATAGGTATTTGAATACATAAATAAATAAAGAATAATTTTATGAGTCTAATGAACTTTGTTTGACATTTTTCTGATTTTTGTGGAATTTTCTACAAATATTTGAAGTTTGAAACAATTCGGAAATGAATAAATTCGGAAAAAGGGAATAATGCCATTGGGCCGAAAGGCCAGGCCCATCTGGCGCCTTGGCGGCCTAGCGGCCCAATCTGGCCCCGCAGCCCGCGCGCGGCCCGGCTCAAGCTTGAGCTGGCCAGCCATGGCCGCGGCGGTCGGGGTGGGGCGGCGCTTCGCCGGAGCGAGGCGGGAGGGTGACCAAACTTGACGGAAAAGGTTCCCACACGATCCTCGTGATATGGGGAATCGAGCGGTGAGGTCGCCGGCACCGGAGGGTCACCGGAGAAGTGGCGCCGACGGGAGGCGGGCGAGAGGGAATGTTCGGCGAAGGCGTGTGCTCACCGTGGTTGACCAAAAGAGGAACGACTTCTTGCTAAGGCTCCGAGAGGATCACAACGAAGACCGGCATCGAGCTCGTTGACGACGAGGACGGCCGGAAGATGATGCACACCGGCGAACCGAGACGGCGGCGATTCGGACTTGAAACAAAGATGAAGAAATTCCCGCGAACCTGTAGAGGAAACACGCCGGTGAGCTTGCAAGGGATTGGAGCAACCACTTGCGCACGCCTAAGGGCAAAACTTGGTGGAAACAACTCACCGGATCGAGAGAATTTGAGGGAACGGTGGCGGTTGAACGGAATGATCGTTCCACGAAGAACGGCGTCGATCTCCCGGTTCACCGCGGAAGAGGACGATTGGGTGGCTTGGTGAGGTGCGGCACACTCCTGCGGAGCGGTTTGAGGGAGTGGCTCGTCGGGAGACAGCGGGAGCTGGCTCTGGCGGCGGAGAACGAGAGAGGGCGGACGGCGGGTGGTGTTTCTCGTGCGCCGGAGAGGAAAAACATGGATTGAGCTCGGTTTTTATCTCCACGGTGCGGAGGGTGATGTGGTGAGGTAGCAGCTGCGTGGCGCGGGAGGACGGGGCACGCGGCAGGGAAGAGTTGCGGTAGCGCCGAGAGGCGGTGGTGGTGAGTCGGTGCAGAGAGGAGGAAGAAAGAAGAGGCCGACAGTGGGGCTGCGGTCATTTTACATAAACACCCTCCGATTTTGCTTTAATTAGAAACGGCCTTTCTAGTGCTCGGAAAAATTCGAGAAAAATTAGGGGTGTTAGTAAAAACATTTCACACATTGTTCTTTTTAGGTCCAGGTTAACATTCCAAATTATTTTCGAATTAAAAATTCATAGATAAATTAACAAAAGAAGCTTTGTTTATTTCTTGCAAATATTTTCACAAAGCAAAATAATTTCAGGAGAGTTTTGTAAATCTTTATTTAGGGTGTTTAAGCAACGAGAAAATGTTAAACCCCTTATCTGCTCTTAGTTAAATTCTTTTTAAGCATTTCCTTTATTCCTTAGCTAGTTTAATATTTTATGTGTAGTTTATTAACACAAACTTTGATATCTTCAAAAATGCAACAATGTGATGACATGCTCATGATGACATGAAATGCATTATTTTCTCGAGAGTTGTTACAATATCTTCAGCTCTTATCTTAATCTGATGATATCCCGAGCAAAGATCTATCTTGGAGAAGACTTTAGCTCCCATCGGTTGATCAAACAAGATGTCAATCCTCGGAAAAGGATACTTGTTCTTGATGGTAACCAAATTCGAGAGGTCTATAATCCACACATAGCCTCAATGTCTTGTCTTTCTTCTTTACGAACAAGGTTGGGCATCCCCATGGTGATGAACTTGGACGTATATAACCCTTGTCCAACAATTCCTTTAGTTGTACCTTCAATTCGCCGACTCATTCGGCGGCATCCGATACGGCCTTCTTGATATTGGTACTTGTTCCAGTGCTGTAACTCTATCTTAAACTCTACCGCTTGGTCCGGCGGTAGTCCCGACAAGTCGTCTAAGAAGACATCCGGATACTCACGGACTATGGGTATATCCTCCGGACCCGTACCTATAGTCTTATTGACCATTGGCAGCATAGCTTGAGAGAAAATCAAGAGCAAGCAATCTCGACCATGAACAGGGGAGTTCGGATAAACGGCTCGAGATGCTATATCCAATACTGCCTTGTGGAAATTCATCCATTGCATGCCAATAATTGCATCTAACCCTTGCCCATGTAGTATGATTAATGAAGTGGAATAAACCTTGCCACCCAGTCTTAATGGCATATTGGCAGCTTCCTCATTAGTTAGAATTTTACCCCTGTGTGTTGAAATGATATGAGCACATAACAACTTGGATGGCATGATGCAATGCTTAGCAACATATGACTTGTCGATGAAATTATGCGTAGCTCCCGAATCAAATAAAACCATAGCAGGATGATCAGCGATTGAAAATATACCTGCTAAGATTTGTTCTCCTTCGGGTAGCTCCTCGGCCGTAGTAAAGTTGGCACGACCGATCTTTGCTCGGTGTATTCTTGGCTGGTGCTCTCGGTTGATTCTGCGGCTGTCCTTGAGGTCTAGGTGCATATGGTGCCTTCGAGGATATGTACAGCTGCGGTAATAATGTCCCGAACGGCCACAATTGAAACATGGCGGTCCATTCTGCTGCGGTGCTTGACTCACCGGTCTAGGATTCCGATTATTCTGCTGCCGATAGGGCGGACGATATCGATTTGACCGCTGCTGCTGAGATTGCTTGGGGTGATTGAGACTGCCGTTAGTAATTGGGACGAGAGGGTGTATGCTGATAAGGCTGACTCGACGGTGCGGTGTAGACCAGCTCGTACTTTGATGGTCCCCCGCTTCCTTGTCCAAGTAGCCGGCCTCTTCTTGTTCTTCTCCGTCCGATGAAGACGGATAGCGTTTTCCGGTGCGATAGCGTCACTCACAAAGTCGGTGAAGCTGTCGGTCTTGTTCAACACCAAGCGAGACTCGCAGCTTGGTACTCATTCCCTCCTTGAACAGGTTCTTCTTCTTGGCATCTGTGTCCACATGTTCGGGAGCGTATCGAGCAAGACGGTTAAATACTTTGGAGTAGGTATGCACATTCATGTCCCCTTGCTTTAGCGATAGGAACTGCTTCCTCTTCGATTCATTAAGCCTTTCGGGATATGGTGCTCTCTCGAAGGCTTTGGTGAACTCAGCCCATGAAACTTGGTGTCCTGGAGGAAACATTGCTTTGTAATTTACCCACCGGGCTCCAGCAAACCCTTTCAATTGCTGGGAAGCGAAGAGGGTCTTCCGATGATCCGTGCATAGGAACAATTCAAGCTTCGACTCGATGGTACGTAACTAGTTGTCGGCTTCCAAGGGCTCACCCGCATCCGAGAAGACCGGGGGCGAAATGATAAGAAGTCCGAGAAGGTCACCCTTTCCTCCGGTGCATTGCGGCCTTGGTGACGTTCCTGTGGAGCTGTGTTGCGGACCAATTGCTCCTTAAATTGAATCTGCTGCTCCTTGTTTAGCAACTGTGCCTCTCTAAGTGCTAACAACTCCTCCTTTTCCTGCAGCTGTCTCTCCGACTCGACTACACGAACATCATCCCTTGGTCCTCTTACTTCACTCACACCCGTACTCGTGCTGTCCATCTCTCGTGAAGAAGTAAGAGTATCCGATACATGTAGAAACTAATCCTAATATTTCAGCAAATCTTTTTATTCTAGCAACTGCATATATATATTACTACCACTTCCTTTCCATTAGTTATTGTTGGTACAACTCAAACCCACTTTTCATACACTCCCAACTGCCCCAAACACTTGCTAGTACCCTATCTACATCCGACCTATGTCAGCAAAATGTGGCTATCCCCTACATCAATGAAAACACAACACAACTAAGCCGACGTCCTCGGCTGGTGAAGCGGGTGGTGGCTCGTAGTCCATCCCGGAGACCTCCTCGGCGTCGTCCGGTGGACCCTGCTGCTGCTGCTGCTGCTGCAACTCGCTCGAACTGCTCAACTAGTGCGTCGTGGTCGTGGAGCAGGTGCGTGGTGTGCTCGGCCGATCCGTTGTACAGTCCCTCCAGCCGACCCGGCTCAAGCTCTCTCTCGATTAGGTTCTCCACCACGTGGTTCCGATGCGCCGTCATCTGCTCCAACCGTAGCTCGTGCGCGTCGTCCGCCTCGCGAGCGGCGTCTCGCTCCTCGGTAACCGTGGTCGGCTACTCGTCAAAAGCGATGACCGTCCCACGATACTCGTCACGGTCCCGGGTCACCTCCACTAGCTGCTCCTCCAGCTCAGCAATCCTGGCGTGGGACCTCTCGAACTTCCTGACAGTCCACTCGACGGCGGTGCTTCCAAGCACCCAACCGTCGGTCCCGGCTCTGCGTCCTCAACTCCGAGCTGTGGATCCGCTGCTCCAGCTCGACAACGCGTGCAGCCCGTGCGTCCTCCTCCTCCTCGGGCGCGCTTCCTACCGCGAGTCACGAGCATCTGCAGGGAACATGTTTAAACAAGTTAAACACTTCTTCCCACGAAGAAAACGAACGGAACAACCTATATAGTACGACGAACTAGCTAAGTATATACCCTACAATTTATTTAGTGCATAATATGACATGATGCATGCTCGTGAACTAACTATACGTGCCATAGTAGAGAAAACTACGACGAATAGTTAGCACTTCCCAAAACCCAAACGTCGAACAGTTAGTAAAAATCTAACTATTCTATGTCCTTATAGGCTCCGTACTCTCTCGTTGTCTATCGTATGAACGTGTTAAGTTTTGAAGATAGACTTGTAACGATGTGCTCGTTGCCTCCGAACCGCTCCGATACCAGCTGTGACATCCCCACCGGGACACCCGGGAATCGGTACGAGAGGGACACTCGACGAAGCGAGTAACAACGAAACATCATCTCATACAAGCCAGAATATCTACATCATGGTATAATACAACAAGGTTTTCAAAATACAAACATTCGTGCAGCGGAATATAACTTTATTGAAGTTTTAACATCCTACGAGTATTCAGCGGAAGCTTGTTCTATTATACAACTCAAAAGACTTCAGCGAACAACGTAATGCACTCGAGCCCTTCGTACATCACGGTCCTCTCTCTTCATGGCGTGGGGATGCGTTCCCACCGAAGGGAACCTCCCTCCGGACATTCCTCCTCTTCGGGGAAGCTGCCATACAAGTCGTGGTAGTACGACTCGTTCCCTGAAAGGTAACGAACAAACCCCGAGTATGCTAATACTCAGCAAGACCGACCCGTCAACATGGCACGCTAAGGCTAACGCCTAGTATGCAAAGGCTATTTGGCTGTGGGGTTTACTCCTTTGCAAAAAAAAAAAAAAAAAGCAATAAAAGTTGGGTCCTTACTTTAAATATTTTAGCTCACGTTATGTTCATTAACCTTGATGTTTGCAACCTATCACTATTGCAATCAAGTTCTCAATCAAGATAAAATAGATCATTAATCCTTCCATCTCTCATCTTCATCTTCCATAAAATTTACTACGATGTGACGAGCTAAACAAGCGGTACTCATTACTGCGAGGGACAGCGATTCGGATTGATTTATACCAGTCGGCAAAACCCGACTACACGACGTATACGCATCACACCGATCGTATACGACAACCTTTCCCGCTAGCACCTGGCAGCAGACTAGCCATTTCCAACTCTCCCGGGAGTATGACGAAGCCACAACTTCCCTCGTGATCGACCCATCTCCCTCCCGTGAGACTATCCTCTCACTAACAGCCGGCAAAAGAGAGCCGGCTACGCTACATCTCTCGGGGCGATAGGGTACATCAGCTTGTCGGGCCCATGATACCAGCATGTAGTACGGTATGTTCAAACTTGTTCAACTAAGCCGACAACGGTACGGTCCTTGACCGACACGGACGGGGCTACCACCTTGCAAGACCTCATCTCCGTCTTGCCCTTTCTCCTACGCGGCCCGTCCGGTCTCAACTTCATTAACACTCTCTTCATCTTAGTGTCAACACAAAACCCTTAAATCCTCCATGCTTTAAGATTCCTTAACCATCTACCCTTGCCACTATGAATTAAGCTTAGCCTCTATTGAGCTACCCGTACTAGTATAGAATAAACAAACGGAAACCAACTATAATGCAACTAGGGTGTCAAACATTCCCTAACACTTAATGCACAAGCATAACCGTACTATGTGATAAAGTAAAATATTTAAAAACATAGGTAGGATGCACCGGGCTTGCCTTGATTCCGTTCGAAGTTAGCTTCGTCGGCGGCTGGGTCGACTTCGAGATTCTCGGCTCTGACTCGACCTCGGGTGGAACCTCGATCACTTCGAACCTAGTCGACCAAGCAATACGTTGCGAATCACAAACATGTATGCATGAATGCTCATGATGAAAGTATGCAAGGATTCATTAATTAAGTCCAATAAGTAATAAATAATGCTTAATCACCTTAGTTAATTAATAAATTAGGGATAAGCATGTTCATTAAGAATTAATTAACAATTAATTATGCTAATTATAAATGCTAAATCAAGGTCATTATTTGTTAATTAGTTCTGTTCCTTAATGCCTTAATTAAGTTCACTAATTACTTAGGTTTAATAATGAATAAATTATTCTGATTTATTAAGCAATAAATAAATCATTACTTTAAGTGATAAAAGGTTAATAGATTGTGAGCACATAAAATAATACAATTTAGGTTAAATTTTGGAAATTAAATTTCATAATTAATTTCGGTCTGCAGTATCTCCTTCATCAAATGAAATTATTTTTCATAATTAAACATTTTATTTACATAAAATAATAGCTTTTCTTTAATCAAAGAAAGTGATTAATTACTACTTATAAAAATAAATTTACTCACAATAAATATTTTATTTCACAAATAAATAGCTCTCATTTTTCTGAGTCTAACAAACTTGGTTTGGCATTTTTCCGACTTTTAATGAATTTTCTACGAATTTTTGAAATTTAAATTGAATTACGTGCCACACGAAAACTACGAGGGTTGGCACACGGAATCCTCACGTGGCCACACGCGATCCCACCCGCGTGTGGCCCGCGGTGTGGCACCACCGTGGCGGCTGCCCGCGGCGGCGCAACCACCGGACTTGGCCGCCGGTTGCTCAAAGCTCGCCGCGTCGGCTCCTACACGATCTACAACACCGTGCGAGCTCAACCGTGGTACCCGTGCAACATGAGCTCGCTCCGAGGCACGCCGGCGGCGAGAACCAAGCACGACGGCGATTCGGCACCGCTGTGAGCTCGCCGAGAGCTTAGAATTTAGGGAAAAGAGTACCGCGGCTCCTACGCAACACGAGCAAGGTCGTCGTGGGGTCCTAGCTGCATGAGCAAGCGCGGGAGGGGGTGCTCACCGTGGGAGTCGCGGACAACGGCGGCCGGACTCGAGGAAGATGATGATTTCCACGACGAGCTGCAAGGTAAGGTTGCGGTTAGGTTGTTGGCCAAGATGAGCGCCCTCTTGCGCATCATTGAGAAGGAAAAGCGATGCAAAAGACGCTCCAAAGCTCACCAATTCGGACATGTGGCGGAAGAACGCGGCCGGGAGCTCGGGGAAGAAGATGGCTCGATTCTCCGGATTCGGGGTGTTTGGGGACGAGCGACGGTGCGGGGAGTGGCGAGAGGGTCCGGCGAATCTTGCGGCGGGGTTACCTCGGACGAGGGATGGCCGGAGTGGCTCGGCGACGGTGGAGCAGGGGGTGCGGCAATGGCGGTTGGGAGAAAATGAGAGAGAGGAAGATAAGAACGAGCAAGGGGGGTCTTATCCCCGGCCGGGAGGCGGCGAAGGCGACAAGCAGCTGCGTGGTGCCAAGCACTGCGTGGCTGGCGGCGTGGCGGCTGCCGGGAAGGCGGTGCGAGGCGCGGGCGGTGGTGAGACGCGGGAGAGGGGAGAGAGGAAGAAGAGACAGGCTCGTAGGCCGATCCCGGCCATTTTGCAAAACGCCCTCGGACTTTCGCGTAATTAAAAAGTAGCCTTCCCGAGCTCCAAAAATTCTAAAATTCGGTGTGATTGAGCATTTTAGGCATATTTCCTATTAAGTCCGGGGTAAAACTCCAAATCATTTTCGGATTAAAAATTCATAGTTAAAATTAATTAAAGAGGCTTTGTGTATTTCTTGTAAATATTTCTACAAGGCAAAATATTTTCAGGAGATTTTCATAACTCTTTATTTAGGATATTTGAGCCATAGAGAAAAATTAAACATGAATTTCCTGCTTATTTCATTTGTTTCTAAACACTTCCTTTCTTCTTTATCTATTTTGTTATTTTATGTGTTTATTATTAACACAAAATTTGATATCTTCAAAAATGCAACAATGTGATGACATGCTCATGATGACATGAAATGCATTATTTTCCGAAAGTTGTTACACACTTCGATCGTGAATGTCGGGACGAGATTCCTGTAAGGGGGAGGGATGTAACAACTCTCGGAAAAATAATGCATTTCGAGTCATCATGTGCATTGCATCAAATTGTTGCATTTTTGAAGATATCAAGTTTTGTGTTAATAACCTACGCATAAAATATCAAAATAGATAAAGAAGAAAGGAAGTGTTTAAAAAGAAATAAAATAAGCAGAAAATTTATGTTTAACATTTTCTTTGGCTCAAATATCATAAATAAAGATTTACGAAAAATCTCCGAAAGTATTTTGCTTTGTGAAAATATTTTCAAGAAATAAACAAAGTCTCTTTTATTAATTTAGCTATGAATTTTTAATCCGAAAAGGATTTGGAGTTTTACCCTGGACCAAATAGGAAATATGCCTAAAATACTTTCACTAACACCCCTAAAAAATTTGGGAATTTTTGGAGCTCAGGAAGGTTACTTTTTAATTATGCAAAAGGCGAGGGGGTTTTTGTAAAATGGCCGGACCGAGCCCGATCGTCACTCTCTTCTTCTCTCTCTCTCTCTCACCGCGTCTCGGCGCCGCCCGCGGCCTTACCGCCTCTCCGGCAGGGCGCCACGCCTCCAGGCCACGCGGTGCTTGGCCGCCCACGCAGCTGCTTGTCGTGCCGCCTCCGGCGGGATAAAACCCCTCACGGCCCTCGGCTCGCTCTTCTCTTCTCCCATTTCTTCCCTCCGCCTCCCCGCCATAGCCGCCTCTCCGGAGCACAGCCGCCGAGGCCGCCCCGATCATCTCCCGTCCAAACCACCACCACCCGGAGCTCCGCCGGGACCCCGCGAAGCTTCTCCACTTGATCAATTAGCTTGAGCACTTCCCTTCCGTCCGGGCGAGGTCATCTTCTCCTTCGGACCCTCACCGTCGTTCCTCCGCCGCGCACGGAAATTGGTGCTCTCCGGTGAGCCATAGTCCTCCGTTCTTCTACCAAGTGGTGCGCAACTCACTCTTTTAGCTTCACGGCGATTACTCATCTAGTTTCCTTCATAGGTCGCCACGGATTTTGTCTGTCTTCCGGAGTCCGGTTCACCGCCGCCGCACCCTCCACGGTGAGCAACCATCTCCGGTCGTTGCCAAGCTCACCCAATCATTCCACGCTCTTGCTCATGCTCCGTAATACGTGTCGGTAGGTTTTTCCCCAAATTTTGTGCACTATGGTGAGCTCACGCCGTGGTCGAAGCTCCGCCGCGTCCGGACCTCGCCGCCGGCGTGCACGGAGGCGAGCTCTTGCAAGTTGGCCACCACGGTTGGGTTCGCCATGAGCGGTAGGGTAGGTTGGTAGCCTCACGGCGAGCTTTGGCTCAACGGCGGCCAACTCCGGTGGTCGCGCCGCCGCCGGCTCTGCTGCCACGGTGGTGCCACACCGCGGGTCACACGCGCGCGGGATCGCGTGTGGCCACGTGCGGATCCGGTGTGGTCAACTCCGTGGCCACTCGTGTGGCACTGAAGGGTTTTCAAATTTCAAAAATTCGTAGAAAATTCATTTAAAATCGGAAAAATACCAAACCAAGTTTGTTGGACTCGGAAAAATAAGATCTATTTATTTGTGAAATAAAATATTTATTTTGAGTAAATTTATTTTATAAATAGTATTTAATCACTTTCTTTATTTAAAGAAAGATTATTATTTTATGTTAATTAAATGTTTAATGAAGAAAAATAATTTAATTAGATGAAGGAGATACTACAGACGAAAGTTATTATGAAAATTATTTTCCAAAATTAAACTTAAACTCTATTATTTTATGTGATCCCAATTTATTAGTCTTTTATCACATGTCCTTTAAGGTAATAATTTATTGATTCTTAATAAACAAGAATAATTTATTAATTATTAAACCTAAGTAATTAAGGAAATTAATTAATTAATTAAGGAACAGGACTAATTAATACTTAATAACCTTGGTTAAACATTCATTAAGCAAGCATAATCAATTATTAAATTATTGCTTAATGAACATGCTTATCCCTAATTTATTAATTAACTAAGGTGATTAAGCTTTGATCTTTAATTATTAATTATTGGAGTTAATTAATGAAACTTTGCATAATTTTATCATGCGCATTCATGCATACATGATTGTGATTCGCAACGCATTGTCTGGTCGACTTAGGTTCGAAGTGATCGAGGTTCAACCCGAGGTCGAGTCGAGGCCGGAATCTCGAAGTCGACCCAGCCGCCGAGGAAGCTAACTCCGAACGAGTATCAAGGCAAGCCCCGGTGCATCCTACCTATGTTTTAAATATTTTATTTTATCACATAGTATAGTTATGCTTGTGCATTAGGTGTTAGGGAATGTTAGGGAATGATTGACACCCTAGTTGCATTATGGTAGGTTTTCGTTTGTTTATTCTATACTTGGTACAGGTAGCTCAATAGAGGCTAAGCTTAATTTCATAGTCGCAACGGTAGATGTTTAGGGAATCTTAAAGCATGGAGGCTTTAAGGGTTGTGTGATTACACTAAGATGAGGAGAGTATCAATGAAGTTGAGACCGGACGGGCCCCGTAGGAGAAAGGGCAAGACGGAGATGAGGTCTTGCAAGGTGGTAGCCCCGTCCGAGTCGGTCAAGGACCGTACCGTTGTCGGATTAGTTGAACAAGTTTGAACGTACCGCACTACATGCTGGTATCATGGGCCCAGCAAGCTGATGTACCCTATCGTCCCGGAGATTTAGCGTAGCCGGCTCTCTTTTGCCGGCTGTTAGTGAGAGGATAGTCTCACGGGAGGGAGATGGGTCGACCACGAGGGAAGTCGTGGCGTCGCCATACTCCCGGGGAGTTGGAAATGGCTAGTCTTCTGTCGGTGCTAGCGGGAAAGGTTGTCATATACGATCGGTGTGATGCGTATACGTCGTGTCGTCGGGTTTTGCCAGCTGGTATAAAATCGATTCGAATCGCTGTCCCTCGCCGTAATGAGTACCGCTTGTTTAGCTCGTCACATCGTAGTAAATTATAAGGAAGATGAAGATGAGAGATGAAAGGATTAAAGATCTATTTTATCTTGTCTTGCAAACTTGATTGCAATAGTGATAAGTTGCAAACACCAAGGTTAATGAACTTAAAGTGAGCTAAAATACTGAAAGTAAGGACCCACCCTTTAATGTCTGTTTCCGCAAAGGAGTAAACCCCACAGCCGAAAGCCTTTGCATACTAGGCGTCGGCCTTAGCGTGCCATGTTGACGGGTCAGTTTTGCTTGAGTATTAGAATACTCGGGGTTTGTTCGTTACCTTTCGGGGAACGAGTCGTACTACCACGACTTGTATGGCAGCTTCCCCGAAGAGTAGCAATGTTCGGAGGGAGCTTCCCTTCGGTGGGAACGTATCCCCACGCCATGAAGAGAGAGGACCGTGATGTACGAAGGGCTCGGTGCATCACGTTGATCGTTTAATGTCTTTTCGGTTGTATAATAGAACAAGCTTCCGCTGAATACTCGTACGTTGTTAAACTTCAATAATGTTATATTTTCCGCTGCACAAATGTTTGTATTTTGACAACTTGGTTGTATTATACCATGATGTATATATGCATGCTTGTATGAGATGATGTTTCGTTGTAACTCGCTTCGTCGAGTGTCCCTCTGTATCGATTCCTAGGTGTCCCGGACGGGATGTCACATCCACCGGAGATGGCCGGCGTTGAGCCAAAGTTCGTCGCGGGACCTCCTACACACTCTACGCGACCCGGCGGACTCGGTGGAGAAGACGAGCTCGCATGAGCTCGGCCGGAAGCATCGTCGGCGGCGAGGTGCGGCTCGGGTAGAGGCTCCGGCACGGCCAAGGCTCGTCGTGGTTGCCCAAAAATTGGGGAAAAAGTGCAGAGAGCTTCTACGGTACATGTGCAAGCTTGTCATGGGGTCCTGGGAACTTGAGCAGGGCCGAAAGGTGGTGCTCACCGTGAGTGGCGTGGACGGCGGCGACCGGACGTGGAGAAGATGGCGATTTGCGCGGTGACTTGCGGAAGAAATTTGATGAGGAGTTGCTAAAGAGGAAGAACATCATGCTGCGCACCAGCTCGAGGCCACCACGAGTTGCGGAAGCTCACCGAGCAGCTCTACTTTCTCCGGCTTGGTCGATTCGGAGGAGATGAGCTCGAGCCGTCGCGGTGGTCGTTTCGAGCTCGATTGAATGGTATGGAAGGTGAAAGGGGCTGGGGCAAGTGCTCCGGTGACCTTGGTGCGGACGGGAGCAACCGGAGCAGCCTGCCGGCGGTGAGAGCAGAGTGCGGGGCTATGGCGGTTGGGGAAAACCGAGAGAGAGGGATAAGGGCGAGCCGGGGGGTCTTAGCCGGCGGGGAGGCGGTGAAGCGGCAGCTGCGCAAGTAGCGGCGTGGCTGCTGCGTGGCAGCGCTGCCGGAAGGTGGCACGGCCGCGGGCGGCGGTGAGAGCGTGAGCGCGGGAGAGAGAAAAAGACCGACGCTTGGGTCCCTAGTCATTTTGCGAAAAAGCCCTCCTACTTTCGGCTAATTAACAAACCAACTTCCCGGGCTCAGAAAAATCCCAGAAATTTCAGGGTGGTGAAAAACATTATTTCAAACATTTTTCCTATTCAGTCCAAGTTTAAATTCCAAATAGTTTTCGAACTAAAAATTCATTTTGAAATTCAAAACAAAGGCTTTAATTATTTCTTGTAATTATTTTTACACATCAAAATAAATTCAGAACAATTCCATAATTCTTTTATTGCTATGTTTTATCAGTAGAAAATGTTAATCCTCAAATTTTTCTTTTTAATAGTTTAATTTAGCTTAGGTTAAATTGGTATTTTATGTGCATTTCTTAACACAAAATTAATACGTTCATAAATGCAACATGATGACATGCTCATGAATGACATGAAATGCACTTTATTTCTTTGAGTTGTTACAGCCCTCCCCTTACAGGAATCTCGTCCCGAGATTCACGATTGAAGCGACTAGACGTTGGTACTATAGAATTCGGGGTAATTGGATCGGAGAAACTCTTCTTGTTCCCAAGTAGCTTTAGTTTCCGAGTGATTACTCCATTGAATCTTTTAGAACTTGATGGTTCTACGTCGAGTCACTTGATCCGTGGTGTCGAGAACTTTGATCGGGCGTTCGTCATATGTCAAATTTGGATGTAATCGCTCCACATCGATTGTCGATATATCCACCGGGGTTTCAAACACTTCTTCGGTTGAGATACGTGGAATATATTATGGATTCCCGACAAATGCGCTGGCAACTCCAATTGATATGCCACAGCTCAACATCTTTCTAGGATTGGAAACGGTCGGATGTATCGTGGTGCTAATTTGCCCTTGATTCCAAACCTTTGAACACCCTTGATAGGAGATACTCGAACGTAAACTTGGTCTCCAACCTTGAATACCAACTCTCGACGTCTTTTATCGGTATAGCTGATCTGTCGAGATTTAGCTCTCTTGAGATTCTATTGAATGAGACGTATTTGTTCCTTTGCATCTCTTACCAAGTCGGGTCCGAATATTACTCTTTCTCCACTTTCGGACCAATTCGGAGGGGTGCGACAACTACGTCCATATAGAGCTTGGAACGGTCACATTCCGGCACTCTCTTGATAGCTGTTGTTGTATGAGAACTCTGCCAGCGGTAAACATTTCTCCCAATCTTTACCATACGTCAAGACACATGCTCGAAGCATATCCTCGAGATATTGATTGATCCTTTCTGTCCGTCCATCTGTTTGAGGATGATACGCCGAGCTTCGTATGAGTCTTGTTCCCAATGATTCATGTAGTTGCTCCCAAAATCTGGAAACAAACTGCGTTCCTCTATCTGATAATGGTCTTTGGCACTCCATGCTGATGAGCCCATGGCTCATCTAGTAAATTCTACTATGCATCCTGGAAACACTTGCAAATATTCAGTAATTGAAGATGATAATAATTGCAAGAACAACTGCTTTATTCAGCTTGGTGGTTTTACTATTTCCATCGACGACTACAGGCAAAGGGAAGAAAATAGTTTATCAAGTAGACTGGTGCAACTTGGAGGCAAGAGAATATTTATGGGTGAAAGAGCTGAGCTGCATATTAGCAAGAAGAAAGAACAAAAGAAGTATGGTGCGTATATTACGGTTGGGCTGGTTCAATGCAAGTGCGATTATCAAAGGTATTAGCAAATGGCCGGAATAATTTATTATTTCCTTATTGAGTATCAGTCGCACGTACTTGAGTCAGTTTTTATTACTCGTGTTGGAGTCGGACTTGAGTCTATAGGTCGTCAAATAACAGGTAGAGTCAGAACTATGTTTGCGTGAGTCTGAGTTGGGTCTAGTTGGTCCAACGCCTGCGTGCGTTATATGGCCAGGACGACTGTGTATGGAGAGGAGGTTTGATCGTGAGTTTATTTGTTGAGAGTTTCTCCTTCAGAGCTCACGGTGGCGCCGCCATCTGCCTTGCCGTGGTGACGGCCATTGCTATTGATCCAATTGTGGATTAAAGAACCGTGATTAGGTTGCGACAACCTGGGTGTGGTTCTCGGAAACTCATGGAGTTTTTCCGTTCTTCTGATCGTGTATTCTGCTTTGCACGGGTGGAAGTTCGTCAGGGTTTGGATTGCAATAATTTTGTAAGACAAACTCATTTATCTCTACTACTGCTGGTTATCAGTTGACTAAAATTTTATTCCCTTGGGATTATTTGGTGCTGCCGTAAGGAATACACGATACTGCTGCAACTTATTTGTTATCTGCCTTGGAATATACTGTTCTTGTTTCCTATTAGATGCATCTGCAAGTATTTACTTCATCTAGATTGCGAGGGACAATTGATCACTCTTGTTTGTGGTTATACTGAATTAAAGAAATATAATATTCAGAGAAATATATCACTGATATTAAAGTACCGTGAAAGATTGGGACAAAAACTCGGACACACGTTGTCGTGTCTTCATCATTTGGTATCAGTTTAGTCAGGCTGCTCATGGTACTCTACTCTTTGTGTGATGGATTCTTATGATTTTGATGTATACGCTAAGTTTGTGCCGATGCTATATCCTGCATGTTCTCCATCAGAGTATTATGAGTGCGAGGATGCTATGGTGGAATTTTATAGGATTGGTTAATTGCCATTAACCTAGTTGGTAAATTTATCAAAGAAAACCATCTCTTGTCATGTATATTTATGGTTGTGGAATTTGAAACAGAAGCATGGTGAGAACTATTGTAGTTCTTGGATAGAGTTGAAGGAAGTATTACGACATAAATTTGACCCACCAGTTGTTAAGGCTAAATGTTTTGCTAGCACCAAACAGCATGCTGCTCCTATGGTGTCCGGTGGAATGGACATGTGTGCTGCTGCTAATATGGATTCTATCCCTAAACAAAAGCTATCATCTGATAATGCTCCTACTCCTTCGGGTATCGATGAAATTAAAGCTTCTACTAGGACAGAAGTATTACTGCCAAAAGGTGACTCTGGTTTGTTGCTTCAAAATTGTGTTGAAGAGAAAGATGTACCTGGTATTGCTGAAATATCATCTACGTTAGAGCTGCAAATTGATGGTCCTAATCCACCAGCAATGGAACAATCTGATGATACCTCAAATGGCTTATCTTTGATGTCTCTTGAAGTAAGGAGTGATGGCACTATTGCTACTTCAAAGGGGCACCGCTTCAATATTTTCCAATCAGAGTGTAATATTAAAGAAATGTATGCAAATTAATTATTGATGGTGGAAGTTTTACTAATGTCATTAGTTCAGATTTAGTGGATGCTTTATCTCTGTCTACTTGGAGGCTTCCTCTGCCTCGTTACATACAATGGATGAATCAAAGTGGCACACTGAAAATCATCCATAAGGCGAGAATAAAATTTTCAGTTGGCACTTATGTTGATACAGTGGAATGCGATGTGGCACCATTGAGTGCATGTCATTTGTTATTAGGGCGGCCATGGCAGTTTGATCTTGATGCAACCCATGGTGGTCGATCAAACTGTTATTCCTTTGTGCACAAGGGAGTGTCTCATGTATTGAAGCCAATGAAAGAAAGTGATATTAAGGCGGAGCTATTTGCTCCTGTGAAAAAGAAGACACATGCTGCAAAAATTATTTCAAAGCCGAGGACGGCTTTGATTCAAGGGAAGGGAATGATGTGGCTATTTCAGATCCTAGAGTTCTCCCGGTTAAAACCACTGCACCTGTTCTAGCTACAACTAGTGCTTCGGTGCATGCTGGTGATAGTTCTGATATCAGTAGTAATGCACGAAAGGATTCAACAAATGCAATTAGCATTGCAGAAAGTATCTCTGAGCCAACAATGACTTTACTGCAAATGGGAGAAAATGCTATGATGAATAAATTATCCACTAGCTCAACTGGCACATCTGATATGAGTGGCGATGATTTACATGCTATTGTAAATCAATTTAGCTATTCTGGAGATTGGTGTCAGAAATCTGCTGTCAAATCAGTAAGAATTGGTTCTATTGCTTGTTTCTTAAAAGAGGAGAATGACATGTCTATTGCAGCCCTGAAAGTTCTTCATGACGGATCTGAATCAGTCTTGAAGGATCAAACTAGTGCTTCTCTAAAAGTTGGTTCTAATTTATTGTTGAATGAGAAAAAGGAAATGGAAGAGGATCATGTGTTTGTTTCTGGAGTACCAACTTCACCAGCTCGTGACGAAGCAGTAACGCGATGCATGAGCACAGCTGCAGGAGATGATCCTCCATCTAATGATGCTTCTAAAATTATATCAAAGCCGAGGACGACTTTGATTCAAGGCGGAGAGAATGATCAGCCCATGGCTCATCTAGTAAATTCTACTATGCATCCTGGAAACACTTGCAAATATTCAGTAATTGAAGATGATAATAATTGCAAGAACAACTGCTTTATTCAGCTTGGTGGTTTTACTATTTCTATCGAGGACTACAGGCAAAGGGAAGAAAATAGTTTATCAAGTAGACTGGTGCAACTTGGAGGCAAGAGAATATTTATGGGTGAAAGAGCTGAGCTGCATATTAGCAAGAAGAAAGAACAAAAGAAGTATGGTGCGTATATTACGGTTGGGCTGGTTCAATGCAAGTGCGATTATGAAAGGTATTAGCAAATGGCCGGAATAATTTATTATTTCCTTATTGAGTATCAGTCGCACGTACTTGAGTCAGTTTTTATTACTCGTGTTGGAGTCGGACTTGAGTCTATAGGTCGTCAAATAACAGGTAGAGTCAGAACTATGTTTGCGTGAGTCTGAGTTGGGTCTAGTTGGTCCAACGCCTGCGTGCGTTATATGGCCAGGACGGCTGTGTATGGAGAGGAGGTTTGATCGTGAGTTTATTTGTTGAGAGTTTCTCCTTCAGAGCTCACGGTGGCGCCGCCATCTGCCTTGCCGTGGTGACGGCCATTGCTATTGATCCAATTGTGGATTAAAGAACCGTGATTAGGTTGTGACAACCTGGGTGTGGTTCTCGGAAACTCCTGGAATTTTTCCGTTCTTCTGATCGTGTATTCTGCTTTGCACGGGTGGAAGTTCGTCAGGGTTTGGATTGCAATAATTTTGTAAGACAAACTCATTTATCTCTACTACTGCTGGTTATCAGTTGACTAAAATTTTATTCCCTTGGGATTATTTGGTGCTGCTGTAAGGAATACACGATACTGCTGCAACTTATTTGTTATCTGCCTTGGAATATACTGTTCTTGTTTCCTATTAGATGCATCTGCAAGTATTTACTTGATCTAGATTGCGAGGGACAATTGATCACTCTTGTTTGTGGTTATACTGAATTAAAGAAATATAATATTCAGAGAAATATATCACTGATATTAAAGTACCGTTAAAGATTGGGACAAAAACTCGGACACACATTGTCGTGTCTTCATCACATGCACACAGAGAATGCGAGCGATGTACAGCTCTGCATACTTCTCGGCAGATGTACCGAGTATGTACCGGTATGAAGTGAGCTGACTTCGTCAATCTGTCCACAATAACCCAGATGGAGTCGTGTTTTGTGGGCTTAATGGTAACCCCACAATGAAATCCATGCTGATATCTTCCCATTTCTATTCCAGAATGCTTAAGGGTTGCAATGGACCCGCTTGCTTTAAGTGCTCTGCTTTGACTCGTCGACGGACGTTGCACTCATTCACACACTTGGCTATTTCCCGCTTCATGCGTGTCCACCAAAATTTTTGCTTCAGATCTTGATACATCTTGTTGGTTCCAGGATGAATTGAGTATTTAGATGTATGAGCTTCATCCATTATCTTCTTGTGAAGGGATAGATCCTTCGGTACCACCAATCGATTCTTAAACCAAATAATTCCTTCATCATCCTTTCTCGAAACTTTTAACTTCACCTTCTTTGATTCGTCTTCTTATATGTTCCATACCAACATTTTTCCGTTGAGCCGCTACCACTTCTTCACGAATGGTAGGGATAAGAGCCAGATTTGTCAATCCTCCATATGGAATAATCCGAAGATTCGGCTCGTCACATTCCTGTGGAGGTGCTTGAATCAAAAGTTGAGCCGTGAGATTATTGCAATGAACCTTGCGACTTAAAGCATCAGCTACCACGTTTGCTTTGCCTCGGATGATAGTGAATCTCCAGCTCATAATCCTTGATTAACTCTAGCCATCTTCGTTGACGCATATTCGGATCTGCTTGGGTGAAGATGTACTTGAGACTCTTGTGGTCGGTGTATAGATGTACCAAATTACCCAAGAGATAGTGTCTCCGACCCTTCAAGGCGAGAACTACTGCTGCTAGTTCCGGATCATGCATGGAATAGTGTTCTTCATGACGCCTAAGTTGTCGAGAGGCATAGGCAATCACTCGACCTTCCTGCATTAGAACACATCCGAGTCCCGTTCCCGATGCATCACGAGTACACATTAAAAGGCTTCGTTAGATCTAGCTGAGCGAGTATCGGCGCTGTTGCCAACATCTTCTTTAATGTTTGGAAAGCCTCTTCATAGTCCTTGCTCCATTCATACTTCTTATCCTTTTCCAATAATTTAGTCATTGGCTTGGCAATCTTTGAGAAGTTGGGAATAAACCTTCCGTAGTAACCAGATCAATCCTAAGAAACTCCTGATTTGCGAAACTAACTTCGGTGGCTTCCAATCCAACACTTCTTGAACTTTGCTTGGGTCAACGGCCACTCCTTCGGCTGATATCACGTGACCTAGGAACGGCACTTCCTTTAACCAAAACTCACATTTGCTAAACTTCGCATATAGTCGGTGATCCCTTAGGCGTTGCAACACAATCCTTAAGTGATTGGCATGTTCCTCTTCCGACTTGGAATAGATCAAGATGTCGTCAATGAATACCACGACAAATTTGTCCAGTTCCGGCATGAATACGGAATTCATGAGATACATGAAATGTGCTTGGTGCATTGGTCAATCCAAAAGACATCACCAGGTATTCATAAAGTCCATATCTTGTGGAGAATGCGGTCTTCGGTATATCTTCGACTCTTATCTTAATCTGATGATATCCTGAGCGAAGATCTATCTTAGAGAAGACTTTGGCTCCCATCAATTGATCAAACAAGATGTCAATCCTCGGAAGAGGGTACTTGTTCTTGATGGTAACCAAATTCAAAGGCCTATAATCCACACATAGCCTTAACGTCTTGTCCTTCTTCTTTACGAACAAGGTTGGGCATCCCCATGGTGACGAACTTAGGCGAATATATCCCTTGTCCAATAATTCCTTTAATTGCACCTTCAACTCTGCTAGCTCATTCGGCGGCATCCGATACGGCCTCCTTGATATTGGTGCTGTTCCAGGTCTGTAACTCTATCTTAAACTCTACCGCTCGGTCGGCGGTAGTCCCGATAAGTCGTCAGGAAAGACATCCGGGTACTCACGGACTATTGGTATATCCTCCGGACTTTTACTTATAACTTTATTAACCATTGGCAGCATAGTCCGGGGAAGATTTAAAAGTTAGCAATCTCGACCATGAACAAGAGAGTTCAGATATACGGCTCGAGATGCTATATCCTGTACTTGCCTTGTGGAAATTCATCCATTGCATGCCAATAATTGCATCTAACCCTTGCCCATCCAATATGATTAATGAAGTGGAATAAACCTTGCTACCCAATCTTAATGGCATATTGGCAACTCGCTTCATTTGTAAGAATTTTACCCCAGGTGTTGAAATGATATGAGCACGAGTGCAACTTGGATGGCATGATGTGATGCTTAGCAACATATGACTTGTCGATGAAATTATGCGTGGCTCCCGAGTCAAATAAAACCATAGCAGGATGATCAGCGATAGAAAACATACCCGCTAAGATTTGTCCTCCTTCGAGCAATTCCTCAGCCGTGGTAAAGTTTGCATGGCCAGTTTTCACTTGAGCATTCTTGGCCTCGTGCTCTTGGCTGATTCTACGGTTGTCCTTGAGGTCGTGGTGCATACGGTGCCTTCAGTGGATACGGACAACTGCGGTAGAAATGCCCTAGACGGCCACAATTGAAACATGACGGTCCATTCTCGCTGCGATGCTTGAGTCACCGGTCGAGAGTTCCGAGCATTCCGTTGCTCGATACGACGGACGATATTGATTCGATCGCTGCTGTTAAGACTCGTTGTGGCTGCCGAGGCTGCCGATAGTAATTCGGGCGAGAAGGCGTGTGCTGGTAGCGCCGACCCGAGTGTGCCGTGTAGACCAGCCTATACTTCAACGGTCCGCCACTTCCTTGTCTAGCGGTCGACCTGTTCTTGCTCTTCTCCGCTTGATGAAGGCGGATAGAATCTTCCAACGAGATAGCACCGAGCCCGTATCGAGCCCGTCGTACATCACGGTCCTCCCTCTTCACGGCGTCAGGATCCGTTCCCATTGGAGGGAACCTCCGTCAGGACACTCGCTCCTCTTCCGGGAAGCTACCGTACAAGTCGTGGAAATACGACTCATTCCCCGAAAGATAACGAACAAACCCCGAGTATTCTATTACTCAGCAAGTCCGACCCGTCAATAGGCACGCTAAGGCCGACGCCTAGTATGCAAAGGCTTTCTGGTTGTGGGGTTTACTCCTTTGCGAAAACAGCACTAAAAGATGGATCCTTACTTTCAATGTTTTAGCTCAACATTAAGTTCATTAACCTTGATGTTTGCAATCTATAACTATTGCAATCAAGTTAAGACAAGATCGTAATATATCCATGTTTCCTTCATCTCTCATCCTCATCTTCCATGTTGATTAACTACGATGTGACGAGTTGAACAAGAGGTACTCATTACTGCGAGGGACAGCGATTCGAATCGATTTTATACCAGCTGGCAAAACCCGACTACACGACGTATATGCACCACACTAGGCGTATACGACAACTTTTCCCGCTAGCACTCGACGGAAGACTAGCCATTTCCAAACTCCCCGGGAATATGGCGACTCCACGACTTCCTTCGTGGCCGACCCATTTCCCTCCCGTGAGACTCACCTCTCACTAACAACCGAGTAAAGAGAGTTGGCTACGCTACATCTCTAGGGCGGTAGGGTACATCAGCTTGTCGGGCCCATGATACCAGCATGTAGTACGGTACGTTCAAACTTGTTCAACTAAGCCGACAACGGTACGGTCCTTGACCGACACGGATGGGGCTACCACCTTGTAAGACCTCATCTCCGTCTTGCCCTTTCTCCTACGGGGCCCGTCCGGTCTCAACTTCATTAACACTCTCCTTCATCTTAGTGTCAACACTTCACCCTTAAAGCCTCCATGCTTTAAGATCCCTAAAACATCTACCGTTGCGACTATGAATTAAGCCTAGCTTCTATTGAGCTACCTGTACCGGTATAGTATAAACAAACGGAAACCTACCTCATGCATCTAGGGTATCAGCCATTCCCTAACACCTAATGCACAAGCATAACTTAACTATGTGATAAAATAAAATATTTTAAAACATAGGTAGGATGCACCGGGGCTTGCCTTGCTTCGCGTCGGGGTTAGCTTCCTCGGTGAGCTGGTCGACTTCGAAGTGTCCGTCTCCTGTCTCTCCTCGGACGGAACCTCGATCACATCGGGACCTAGGTCGACCAACAATGCGTCGCGAATCACAATCATGCATGCATGAATGTACATGATATGATGTGCAAAGATTGTATGAACTATGTTCATTAATTAACAATTAACAATTGATCAGCCTCATTAATTAATGCTTAATCATGGTCATTCATTAATAATTAATCATGTTCATTAATTAATAATTAATTAGGTTCATCAATTAATAATTAATCATGCTTATTAATCAACAATTAGTAATTACTTAATGACATGCAATAACACATAAGATAATAAACTGGGATCACATAAAATAACAGGTGTTTATGTTTAATTTTGGAAAACAATTTTCATAATTACTTTCGTCTGCAGATATCTCCTTCATTTAATTAAATTCCTTTCTTAATTAATTAATTCATTAGCATAAAATAATAGCTTCTATTAAATAAAGAAAGTAATTAATTAATACTTATGAAATAAAAATACTCAAAATAGACATTTTATTTCATAAACAGGTAGATCTTATTTTTCCGAGTCTAACAAAATTATTTTCATATTTGTCTGATTTTTATTGAATTTTCTACGAATTTTCAAAAATCGAAACGTGTTCTGTGCCACACGCGAGGCCACGGGGTTGGCCGCACGCGATCCGCACGTGGCCACACGCGATCCAGCGCGTGTGGCCCGCGGTGTGGCTTCACCGCGGCGGTGGGGACACGGCGGCGCGGCCACCGGAGATGGCCGGCGTTGAGCCAAAGCTCGTCGCGGGACCTCCTACACACTCTACGCGACCCGGCGGACTCGGTGGAGAAGACGAGCTCGCATGAGCTCGACCGGAAGCATGCCGGCGGCGAGGTGCGGCTCGGGCAGAGGCTCCGGCACGGCCAAGGCTCGCCGTGGTTGCCCAAAAATTGGGGAAAAAGTGCAGAGAGCTTCTACGGTACATGCGCAAGCTTGTCATGGGGTCCTGGGAACTTGAGCATGGCCGGAAGGTGGTGCTCACCGTGAGTGGCGTGGACGGCGGCGACCGGACGTGGAGAAGATGGTGATTTGCACGGTGACCTGCGGAAGAAATTTGATGAGGAGTTGCTAAAGAGGAAGAACATCATGCTGCGCACCAGCCGAGGCCACCACGAGTTGCGTAAGCTCACCGAGCAGCTCTAATTTCTTCGGCGCGGTGGTGGCACACGACTGGGTCGATTCGGAGGAGATGAGCTCGAGCCGGCGCGGTGGTCGTTTCGAGGTCGATTGAATGGTATGGAAGGTGAAAGGGGTCGGGGCGAGTGCTCGGTGACCTTGGTGCGGACGAGGAGCAACCGAAGCAGCCTGCCGGCGGTGAGAGCAGAGTGCGGGGCTATGGCGGTTGGGGAAAACCGAGAGAGAGGGATAAGGGCGAGCCGGGGTCTTCTTAGCCGGCCGGGAGGCGGTGAAGCGTGCAGCTGCGCAAGCAGCTGCGTGGCTGCTGCGTGGCAGCGCTGCCGGAAGGCGGCACGGCCGCGAGCGGCGGTGAGAGCGTGAGCGCGGGAGAGAGAAAAGAGGTCGACGCCAAATAATTTTCGAACTAAAAATTCATTTTTAAATTCAAAAGAAAGGCTTTAATTATTTTTACACAGCAAAATAAATTCAGAACAATTCCATAATTCTTTTATTGCTATGTTTTATCAGTAGAAAATGTTAAACCTCAAATTTACTTTTATTGAAATTTCTTTTTAATAGTTTAATTTAGCTTAGGTTAAATTGGTATTTTATGTGCATTTCTTAACACAAAATTAATACTTTCATAAATGCAACATGATGACATGCTCATGAATGACATGAAATGCACTTTATTTCTTTGAGTTGTTACATGACCGGGGCATCTCATTGCGGAGTATCCTCAACTCAATGGAAAGGAAGAAAAAAGGAGAAGTTCATCAAGAAGAAGAACTTCAAGAAACCATACAAGGGTCAAGCTCATATTGGCCAACAATATGTCTCCGATGATGATGATGATGAAGAAGAAGATGCGAAGGAGGCATCGCCAATCTTGCCTATGGCCTAACATCGGCCAAATCATCACTCTTCCACAACCTCATCGACGATGAGGATGACACCCCCAAATGCTTCATGGCCAAAGAAAACAAGGTACAAACTAAACCTCTTGTCAATTCCTCTAATCATGATAATAAGGAGGAGCTAGTCCCCTCCTTGCAAGATATGGTGAAAATGTTAGGGATAATGCAAGAGAAGGTTGAAGAGAGTGAAGAGATGGTCGATAAGGAAGAAAATATGCTTATCAAGAAGCTTGATGAGATTAAGGAGTTGAAGGCTCTCCTTGAGCAAGAAAGAAAGAAGAACGAGGAGTTGACTCTATGGCTTACAAAGGTAAACAAGTCAAATGCTAAACTTGAAGACATACCTCTCACTCCAAACAAAGTGTGAATCTCTTGAAGAGAATCACAAGTTGTTGGAAGGAGAGATTGAAGCCCTCAAGATTAGCACATTGACTTACAAAAGCAAGGCCGAGTCAATGCAATCCTCATCAAGCAAATGATGTGTACGATGTGAAGGTGTTGACATTGACAATAGTGCTACCGAGAAGGTGACAATCAAGGATCTCACTAACAAGGTCAAGAATCTTTAGAGAGCGGCTCAAATTGAGCTAGCTAAGAAATTGTTAGTGAGGAAAGAAAGTTCAATGGGAACAAAGGCATTGGGTTCAAGGAGCAACCCAAGAAGAAATACAACAACAAGAGCAACAATATGAATCAACAAAAGCAAGTTGCTCAAGTTAAGCACATGAAGAAGGCCAAGACAACACAAGAGCTCAAAAAGAAGAGCTCACCCGTATCCTTCTATGTGTATGATCATGCAACATATGAGCTAACCCATGGTGCTCATGGGAGACTAGTTGCAAGATTTGTTGGGCCACACTATGCAAGATGGAATCCTTGTGTGTGGGTGCCCAAAAGTGTTGTTTCTAAAGTTAAGTGACCCAAGCAAGTTTGGGTGCCTAAATCTTGTGCTTAATTGTGTGTAGGGATACTCCTCGAGCGGTTCAATATGGGTGCTCGACAACGGGTGCTCAAATCATATGACCAGGGAGAAGAAGATGTTCTCCACGCTTGACAAAGACAATCTACCAAGTGGGAGTATATCTTTTGGAAATGATCAACAAGGAAAGGTAATTGGTCGTGGTGGAATTCAAATCACCCATGACCTTTCAATTAGTACTGTGTTCCTTGTGAAAGGTTTAGGGTACAACTTAATGTCCATATCACAACTTTGTGGAATGGGCTTTAATTGTCTCTTTACCGATGAAGGCGTGACCGTCTTTAGAAAAGCAGATTCCTCAATTGCATCCAAAGGATACTTGGAGGGTAAAATCTATCTTGTTGATTTCACCAACAAAGAGGGTCCAAATCTAAGTGCTTGTTTGATAGCAAAAACCACTTTGGGTTGGTTATGGCATCGCCGGCTAGGTCATGTTGGGATGACGAATCTTCACAAGTTTCTAAAGGGTGGCCACGTCGTTGGACTAAAGGATGTTGCTTTTGAGAAGGACAAAGTGTGTAGCGCACGTCAAGCCGGAAAGCAAGTTGGAGCCAACCATCCATCCAAGACGATGATGACGACGACAAGTGGAGATGCTTCACATGGACCTCTTGGGACCGGTCACATACCTAAGCATTAGCGGTAACAAGTATGGCCTTGTCATAGTTGATGATTATTCCCGTTTCACTTGGGTATTCTTTTTGAAGGATAAAAGTGAGACACAAGGTGTTCTAAAGAGCTTCTTGAGAAGAGCCACAAAATGAATATGATGTGAAGATCAAGAAGACTAGAATTGACAACGGCACCGAGTTCAAGAACACACAAGTCGAGGAGTACCTAGATGAAGAAGGTATCAAGCATGAGTTCTCGGCACCATACACTCCACAACAAAATGGTGTAGCCGAGAGAAAGAACCGTACACTCATTGAGATGGAAAGAACCATGCTTGATGAATACAAGACTCCCGACACCTTTTGGGTTGAAGCCATCAACACCGCGTGCCATGCAACCAATCGGTTGTATCTTCACAAGATATTGAAAAAGACACCTTATGAGCTTCTCACCGGTAAAGTTCCTAACGTGTCGTATTTCCGTGTCTTTGGGAGCAAGTGCTTTATTCTTAACAAGAAGCCAAGGTCTTCTAAGTTTGCACCAAAGACCAATGAAGGTTTCTTACTTGGGTACGGATCAAATGTGCATGCATACCGAGTTTTCAACAAAGCCACCGGCATTGTTGAGATCACGCGTGATGTAATGTTTGATGAATCTAATGACTCTCAAGTAGAGCAAGTCAATCCAAGTGATGTAGGTGATGAAGCTCCTTGTGAAGCAATAAGGAACATGGCAATTTTTGAAATAAGACCACGAGATCCAATTCAAGTGCAAGGTGATTCATCTTCTCCAAGTCAAGATCAAGATCCTCCACAAGATCCTCAAAATGAACAAGATCAAGGTAGTAGCCAAGATCGTGGTGACGACCAAGATCAAGGCAACAACCAAGATCAAGAACAAGATGGTGGAGGTGATGATCAACAAGACGAACCACAAGAACAAGAAGAAGATGCACATAGGCCCCAACAACCCCGAGTGCGCCAAAGCATACAAAAAGATCACCCCGTTGATAATATTCTTGGTGACATTCAAAAGGGGTAACCACTAGATCTCGAGTCGCTACCTTTTGCCATCATTACTCGTTTTTTCCTCTTTGGAACCTCTTGAGGTGGAACAAGCGTTGCAAGACTCGGATTGGGTGGTGGCCATGCAAGAAGAGTTGAACAACTTTCAAAGGAACAAGGTGTGGTCATTGGTGGAAAGACCCAAGCAAAATGTAGTGGGAACCAAGTGGGTGTTCCGCAACAAGCAAGATGAACATGGTGTGGTGATGAGGAACAAAGCAAGACTTGTTGCAAAAGGCTACTCACAAGTTGAAGGTTTGGACTTTGGGGAGACATATGCACCGGTAACAAGGCTTGAGTCAATTCGCATATTGCTCGCCTATGCTACACATCATGGTTTCAAGTTATATCAAATGGATGTGAAGAGTGCATTCCTCAATGGTCCAATACAAGAAGAAGTATACGTGCAACAACTACCGGGTTTTGAACATCCGAAGAAACCTCACCACGTGTATAAGCTTCACAAAGCTCTCTACGAGTCTCAAGCAAGCACCAAGAGCTTGGTATGAACACCTCAAGGGATACCTCATCGACAAGGGCTTCATAATGGGCAAGGCCGATCCTACCCTCTTCACAAGAAAAGTTGGGAGTGATTTATTTGTATGCCAAATATATGTCGATGACATAATATTTGGTTCTACTAACCAATCTTTTCGTGATGAGTTTGCCAAGATTACGACTAGGAAATTTGACATGTCGATGATGGGTGAGTTGAAGTTCTTTCTAGGCTTTCAAGTCAAGCAACTAGAAGAAGGAACTTTTATAAGTCAAACCAAGTACACCCAAGACATCCTCAAGAAATTTGATATGAACAAGGCAAAGCCAAGAAAGACTACAATGAAGACAAATGGTCATGTAGGATTGGATGTGAATGGAAGGCGGTCGACCGAAAGGTATATAGCTCCTTGATTGGCTCATTGCTTTACCTTTGTGCATCTAGACCCGATATCATGCTTAGCGTGTGTAGTGTGCAAGATTTCAAGCCCCTCTAAAAGAGAGCCACTTGGTGGCCGTTAAAAGAATCTTGAGATATTTGGTTCACACT
Source organism: Chloris gayana (assembly GCA_031894775.1). Lineage (NCBI taxonomy): Eukaryota > Viridiplantae > Streptophyta > Magnoliopsida > Poales > Poaceae > Chloris > Chloris gayana. The sequence goes on along the minus strand of JAUNZO010003803.1, from coordinate 610,777 downwards.
CCAAACATAGGGTTGTGGTATCCTAAGGGCGCCAAATTGAAGTTAGTCGGCTACTTCGATGCCGACTACGCCGGATGTAAGGTAGATAGAAAGAGCACCTCCGGGACTTGCCAATTCTTGGGTAGGTCCCTCGTGTCATGGTCATCCAAGAAACAAAATTTTGTTGCCCTTTCCACGACCGAAGCGGAGTATGTTGCAGCCGGTAGTTGTTGTGCACAACTCTTATGGATGCGACAAACTCTAAAGGACTTTGGATACTCTTTGACCAAAGTTCCCCTCCTATGTGGTAATGAGAGTGCCATCATGATTGCATACAACTCCGTTGATCACAATAGGACTAAGCATATAGATATCCGGCACCAGCTTCTTGAGAGATCATTCAATCAAAGGGGACATCGAGATTAGTTACGTGAGAACCGATAAACAACTATCCGATATCTTTACCAAACCATTAGATGAGAAGAGATTTTGTGAACTTAGGAGTGACCTTAATATACTTGATTCTTCTAATGTGGAGTGAATTCTTGCGCATCTTGGTGATATTGATTGTTGTTGTTACTTTCACAAAAATGCTTTGCAAAAATATTGCTTGTTTTTCGTATTGAAAATATTTGAGGTTGATCGATTGATCATGTTGCTCATCTTGTGGATATTGTTTCATATGGTTGATTGCTGGCTATCCACAAGTGAAAGCAACCCCAAGTTCCAACCTAGGATTCCAAAAATGAAAATTCTCACAAAATCCTTCATCTCTCCTTCACTTCAATTTGGCTGAATCGAGACAGACGGAACTTCGTTCCTTGACGGAACTTCGGTGCAAAACTCTCGGCTTTGACGAAACTTCCGTCACGTGACGAAACTTCCGTCATGTGCGAGTTCAAAGGGGACCCGACCCCTTCTTTCCCTTCTTCTTCCTCATAACTCTTCACACTTTCTCTCTCCTCCCAAACCCTAGCTCATGAGGCACCTGTGGGGATCGGTCTTTTCAACCAGGAAAAAGCTCAAGTAATCCGTGGGAAAGCTTCTCCACCCCACGGCACTTCCGTTCCCCTACTTGTTCCATCGATTCACGCTCTTCTTCGCGTGGATTTGGTATGGATCTTGAAACCTTCTCTTTTCAAATCTTTGTGAAAGCTAGTAGCTTGTTGGTCTATCTTGAGTAGAATAGAGTCTAGTACTTTAGAATGCTCAAGTATTTATCTAGCTCTAGTAGATAGAATAGATTTTGAGTCACTTTGGCTAACTTCATGGACGAAGTCTTGATAGGACGGAAGTTCCGTCTTGACAGAACTTTGCTCATGGAGTTGTCCATATTGACGCACAACCTATTTTATTCGACCACCATCTTATCGATCCTTTGTTTCTTGTCGGAATATGACACGTACCAAGTACGCAGGCAGGAAGAAGGGTGGACCAACCATCCGGGAACCAAGGAGTGATGAGGAATTTGAGGAGGAGGTTGAATCTTCGGAAAGTGAGGAGGATGTGACCTCTCGCTCATAGCTTAAGAGGAAGCGTGTTGTCAAGCGCACTCCTCAACCGGACAAGGGCAAAGGGATTGCTAGTGACCAATCAATGGGCAGCGGTGGTGAGCTAACCGGAGATCGGGTGAGAGCCCCGTGTACGTTGGAGCTTATAGCAGGTGTGATATGAGGAGGTATCCTTATGTGCTTGATGAGCTGAGAAGGAAGGATCCGCGCGAGTGTGCGAGAGAGGGAAGCATCGGATCCAAGATTCCATCCGTGGGGCCAACAGGACTACTACCACACTTTCTTCATTGACATGAAGAAAAAGTCCCACAGATCGCATGTGCATCAATGGATTGATTGGAAATATATGGAGGATAAGAATGATGTTATCTTTGATCAAGTGATCGATGTCCGTAGAGCTCGTGGAGTGTATGACCTCATGGCATTTCGCCATGATTGGAATGAAGAAGTTATTTGTCGGTTCTATGCCACTCTCTACATCGACACTAACCGTCACAAGATTCTATGGATGACACAGGGGTAGCAGTATGGGTGCAGCTGGAGAGTGTTTGCCTCCTATTTCCACTTGCCAGCGTCCGACAGGGATGATAATCATGAGAGCCTTACCAATGAGCAAGTATCTTCTAGAGAAGGATTTGGCATTCATGTATGAGGATGGACCGTGCATCTATGGACAGATCAAGGGACTCTTGCGCTACTACTTCTACCTCAACAGGATCCTTCAACGAGACTATTGTGCCCAAGGACGGATACAACGATCCGATCGCTGCATGGTCAAGAAATGTGCTAGTAAGGTTTGCTCCCGATGTTACTCCTTTTTGTGTGATGGGCTTTATCTTTGAGGAGATCAGCCGGCGTAGTGTCAACACTAGGATGACTCTACCCTACGCCCCATGGATCATGGCTATGATTGAGGGAGTCACAAAGCTGAGTTTTGAAAAGGAATGCAAGCATGACCCGTTGCAGCTCAAGCTCAAGGGTGGATCATAGAAGAAGCACGGCGTCTCTCGCTCCACCTCGTGTTGGTCCTTCTAGCAAGTGCAACTCCTCGCTGTGGCGGTTCTCCTACTTCTCGCATCATGGGAGCACTCAAGTCCATCTTCACCGTGTGCACCTAAAATGTTGTTGAGACGTACAAGAACAAGCAGCGCACATGCCCAGTGTGACACCCCTATCCCGAAAGATAGTGAAGTGTGGTACGGATCGCCTTGGGAGATGATTGACGAAGCAACCATACATAGCATCACATTAACAAACATTCACGAATTACAAGTTTACATAATTAAGTCTTGATTACAACATAGGGTTCAAAATAAAGATACATTAGGTTCGAAATTAAGTCTTACATAGCCATGATCTTTGTTCGAAAATAAAGTGCGGAAGCGAAATACATAACTCGACGATGCATAGATAACTTAAATGAACCATGCCGGCCTAGGCCATGGCTCACTCATCATGGGTCGGAGAGCTAGGGACCCATTCAATGGTCCACTCTTTGGGCTCTTCTCCATCCCAAACCACCTTACCACAACAATCACAAAACCCGGCTTACGGGAAACCTCGTAAATCAACATGTAGTGGCAAAGCCCGAGTATCTAACATACTCCGCAAGTCTTACCCGTCAAATTGGTCATCTAAGACCGACTCCTAGATGCATGGGGCTTGACCGGTTTAACTTGGCATTTTGCATAAATAGCGCCTATGCTAATTAGGTTGGCAATTTTATGACTTAGCCAAATTACTAGGGTTACTGCATAAAAGGAACTTTAGTGAGCATACTAGCAATACAAGAATTTGCAATACAAATTTGTAGCAATATAAAACAGCAAGCCATTCATCTCTTTCCATTACTACACATTGCGGACTGCTCGAATCAAGTGGTACTCATTAACCGAGAGGAAACGGCGATAATTATCGAATTATTAATCCTGCAGGAAAAGACCCAAATGCACGACATACGCATCATTTAAAAACACGTATGCCCACCGTTCGCGAGTTCATCATAAAGCAAAACACGGGGCCACCGACCCCGAGTACACGTCCCCCTTGCGACCGTTCAACAACGCGCCCAAGGCTTAACCCATGTACTCTCCAACGGTCCTCAACCCGTGCAACCACCGTGCCATACACATCACCTCCGGGTCGGTGAGATATCCGGCTCACTTTACAACTTACAAGCTACATAGGTTTACCAATCCCGTAAGAAAGGTATGCAAGTGGTACACAACTCAAACTTGTTCGCGGAGCCACAATGGGGTGTTCTCAATTTTAACCAAATTCATCATGTTCACATTTAACCATAAGCCATGAGTGAGATCCCCAATCTATCGTTGACTCCATAAACATAGCATAGCAATTCTAACGAGGATATGACACATAAGCGACATAAGACATATAGGAATTTATGCATGTGGATTTCCAATCAACGCCTAGAAACTTAAATGCACATTCATCATCCTTAATAGAGTGATAAATAAAGACACTTCAAAATAGTAGGAATGCACCGGGGCTTGCCTTGGGAGTGATCGAAGTTAGCACTAGCCTCACAAGCGTTGAGCGTAGCAACCGTCTCTTCCGGCGGAATCAATTCGACGTCGTCGCCTATAAGATGAAATGCAATGCATAAGTGACATGAGTACAAGGTCGATGAGAATGGCGATGCATGTGTGCTGTTTTTGTGAGGATGCACATGAATGAGTTAACCAAAAGCTTTGTTTACTTAAACCGTAATAAGCATGAATACAACTCTTGTTCTATTTACGAGAAATTAATTACATGCACAAGCACAACCTCACTAGTACATGAGCAATGACTTGATTGCATAGACATGAGTGCTGTGGTGCTTGCAGGTTTAGCACTAACATTTAGCAAGTTTTCAAAATACAAAACGAAGAGACCTAGGCTTAAGTGTTTAACATCACATGCGATGACGATTTCATTTTTAACAAGAATTCGATCTCACAAATTATCACATACGTGAAATATATGAAAGCCTTTGGCTAAACCTGCCATGAAGTGCTAAGGGACATGGTGAACAGTGGGAAATACAAAAACATGCAGCAACGTAATTTTTTAGAAACGTAAAACTAATTACACATCTGCTGAAAATGACCTTTTAGGGATTTAGAACTGGGGTTTGCCAAATTAATTATTTAACATGCTCAGAAATTAACATGGACTTTTCTACACATGAACAGTACTAAGAGGAAATTAATTACCAAGTTTCATGCAAGAATAATTTACACGGATTTAATTAAAAATTAAATACAGAGAATGCAAGAAATACAATAACTTGAAAAATATGAAATGAAATGCAGATCTTCCAGTGCCAAAAATTCATGTATGCCTGGGTGAAGGTTTTGGCCAAGTGGCATCCTTTTTGGATCTATAGTTTTAAAGTTATGACCTAGATACGTTTTCAGGGATTGACTTTTGTCATTTTTGTAAAAATATGAAGACGTTCAGATCTGAAATGTTCATGTTGCGTTTATGAAAGTACAAGTTATGTAGTTTCCAAAACATTTTAGTTTACCATTTTTGGACTTTTAAATCTGGAGATATGATTTTTTAAAACTTGACAAAAGTTCGGCTGTATTTACGGGACTGCCATCGTCGCGATTCCAACAGAACAGGGAGCACGAGGCGGAGCTTGGTGGCCGGCGCCGGTGAACTCCGGCCAGCAGCCGAACGGCGGCGAGTCCGGGGCTGGGATTTGGGGAAAATGATGCACGCGGCGAGGGCAGGAGCTCTGTGGGGTCCATGGCGGTAGGGGTTGGCCGAGAGCTGGCCGGCGGCGAGCGGTGGGATCGGGACAGGTTCGGCGGCGCACGGAGAAGAGCGGCACGGGGTTTGACGCCGGAGCAAGCAGCCGGAGGTGGGGGCTCGTCGACGAGGCAGAGCGGACGGCGACGGCGGAAGAAGCTTGTCCCCAAAATTCGCGAGCTGGACTGCACGTGAGGGGAAACCAAGTTAGGGAGCAGCCCGGGGAGTGCCGGCGCACTTGATTGAGGGGAAAAGGGGAGGAGCAAGCTCGTCTAGAAGCAGGAGCTTGGGGCGGCGTCCATGGCGGTGGCGGCCCGATTTCTTGGTCCGGTGCGCGCTAGGGGAGGGAAATGGAGCTGGGGGTGGCGCTGGGAGATGAGGCAGGTATTGCTGATGCTTGGGGAGGCGCGAGTGGGATCGATTATTGGCCTCCGTGCCGTTTTTCTAAGGGCGGCCGGACGGACGACACACGGCCGGCAGAGCGAGGCGCGGCGCCTTCAATTCGGGTCGTCGCGGGTTGGGCGTCGGGTACGGGACAGTTGGGGAGGTGCGCGGCGACGTGACGGGGCAGGCGGGGCGCGTGTGTGGCCTGGCGGCTCGCCGGACCGGCGGTCGGGCCGCCATTGCCCGGTGGGCAACAGTGCCGAGCTGGATTTTTGAAATTTGAATCTGTGGTTTGAAACTTTGCACGAAATTCATACTTCTGGTGCTTCAAAATTAAATATAAAAATATTTGGAGCTCCAGCATGATGTGCTTGAATTTCCATCTTTTAGTTTGAAGTTCTAATCTGGCTTCCAAAAATTCATACAAAATTCACAAACAACAGTGTTTCAGATTTGAATTTGAATTTTTGGGCATTCAAAACTTTGTTCAAAAATTTTGTAAAAATGTTGTAAATTCATCTTTTTACATGAGCAATCCAGTGGTGCAAAAATATGTGGGTAGTGTTTTTATAATTTTTGCACTTCTCTTATGGGTTGGGTTAGGGCTAGGGTTTAGTTTAGGTTTTCCCTTTTCTCTTTTTATTTTTCTTCTTTTCCTTTGGGTAATTAGCATGAGTGCTCCATTAGTGATGTGATTAGGGTGCTAATTACTTGATTGACCTTAATCGTGACATGGGATGTCACACCCAGTGCATGAAGAACTTTATGAGGGCACGGGGTGTGGAGATCTCTCCTCCAGGATCCGAGGAAGAGGAGGATGCACCTCCTCCCGTCTATCGCTGGCAGTCTCGGGACTATGCTCCCTACTTTAGCGGTGATGGTGGCCAAAGATCTCATGCAGCTCATGCAGATGATGAAGAGGAAGAAGACTTTGGAGGTCAAGAGGGTCACGAAGAAGATGTGTTTGCCTCTCGGGTATAACGAGTGATTTCCTCTCTTGCTCTCCTTCCTTTCTTCCTTTTTGGTGCCTTGATGCCAAAGGGGAGAGAGTGAAAAAAGGGATCACCATTATCTTTATTGTTGTGTTTGTTTTGTTCTTTTATCTTAGTTGGAACTCATGGGAACAATGATTTGTATGAGACTATGTGAATGCTCTATTGTAATAGGGCTAGTTTTATTCATTGCAAAACTATGAGGTTGGATGTTGAATGATGAATGTTTAAATGCCTTAATGTGTGTTTTATGGTTATTGATGATATTTGTGGCTTGCGTTATGTGGTATGCAAGTTTTTGCGCTAAGTGCTGTTTTTATTCTTAACTTACTCATGTCACTTGAGCACTTTGTTTTAAGCACCCCTCAAGCAGAAAATATAGGGGGAGCTCTCTCACATGTTTGTGTGACCCATGCATCTCTTTAGGGGAGCTCCACTATATTTTGTTTGTTTCGTTCTTTCGTTATTTGATATCCCTTATCCTTTTTTAATTATTTGTCATCAATCACCAAAAAGGGGGAGATTGAAGATGCAACTAGGCCCCCTAGTGGGTTTTGGTGATAAATGACAAAGAATTAAAAACTCTAATGTCTTATTGAGTGTATGTGCAGGATATAAAAAAGAAACATACCCATAATGTGAGAAAGTACACCCCTCATTCAAAAGTGAACAAAGCACTCAAAAGCAAGAGCCTCAATTGTAGATTTATAGCTTTTTGAGTTTAGGTGTGCCAAACTATTAAGACGGGTGAAACGATCTTACGTGCAGGGAAGAATGTGCTCTAGCTAACCTCAAACAACTTGGAACCAAAATACCAAAATCCAAAGACAAAAAATCCAACCTAATTCCTATCTTCACCACATAGGACGGAAGTTCCGTCGGGCGACGGAAGTTCCGTCGGTTCCAGAGAGTTTGGCACGGAAGTGCTAAACGTGACGAGTACGGTCCCAAAGGTTTCTCAGTTCAAATCTCACCGACGGAAGTTCCGTCGGTTCTAGAGTTTGGGACCGAAGTCCCAACTCCGACGGAAGTTCCGTCTTGACTCTTTTCGCCTTTGACTCTAAGGGTGACGGAAGTTCCGTCCCGACGGAAGTTCCGTCAAGGCCAATAATTGACCTAGCAACGGCTCTTTAGGAGCCCACACTATATATAGCTTTGACCTACCCCGTGAGCAAAGTTGCTTGGTGCTTTTTGAACTCACGGATCTTGCTCAAGCTCTCTCTCTCACTCCCTTTCCATTCCTCTTGAGATCCAAAGCCATTTGAGAGAGCTCCCATCTTGATTCCAAGCTTGATAGGCCATTTGATAGAGCTCCCATCAACTCAACCTAGAGCACATCTTCCCCTAGCAACCAATCTCGTTTTCACTTGTTACCCTTGGAGATTCGTTCTCCTAGATTGGCTAGGTGTCACCCTAGAGCTCCCAAGCTTGTGGTGAGCCTTGGGAAGTTTGTGAAGGTTGTGATTCGCGTCCGAAAGGAAAAGAATCGAAGGAAGAAGAAGAAAACCGAGTTTGACCTTTGTGGTCACTTGGGAGGATTAGGGTTGAAAGAAACCCAGCTCTTTGTGAGCTCCTCAACGGAGAAGTAGGAACCTCTTTGTGAGGGGTCCGAACTTCGGTGAAAAATCTCCGTGCCTCTCTTGTTCGTTTTTGTTGTGTGCTTGTTTGTTCTCCTCTCGGGTGTGTTATCGCCCGATCTACTTGTGTGTTGCGTGTCTATTAAATTCCTGCAGGTACAACACTCTCAAGGCAAAAAGGAAGGTTTCCATTCAAGTGGAATCGTGAGATTCCTTCTCTTGTGTCAATCCCTAGGCTTTCGTCATCCTACCATGACGGAAGTTCCGTCGATGACGGAAGTTCCATCGGTGGCGAATTTGACCGATTTGTTTTAAGTGTTGTGATTTTTCAGGTTTTTATTTAGATTGCCTATTCAACCCCCTCTAGGCAACTTTCAATTGGAATGACGGAGAGGGCCCGCAGAGTGGTTCCTAACCGGTATGGAATATCAGAAGATTCCATATACTGGTATGAAAATAAGGCGGGCGTCAAGACCGACGTATGGTGATTTGAGCAACAAGTAAAAGAGGAGTTTGTAATCTGTTAGGACTCCGAATCAATAAGGAAAGCTTAGAGATATAGTCTCCGCATATGTAATTCATGTAATTGACTAGGACTCTACATGTAACCCTAGCTCCTCCGGATATATAAGGCGGACCAGGGACCCCCAAAAATCTCTCGACATCTTGCAATTAGCAATCTGCTAAAGGCAATACATAACATACATGACGTAGGGTATTACTCTCCTTCGAGAAGCTCGAACTCGTGTTTTGTGCGTTGCACCATCGAATTCCACGCTCGTGAGGGACCAGATAGTACTAGTGTCGAGTTTAAGACTCGACAGCTAGTGACGTAATTAAGACCCTAAACACACATTAGGTGAAACCCTAATGCTAATCACCCAAAAGAAATTAAGAAAAAGAAAAATGGGAAAATCACAAGAAAATGGCAAAGCCTAGGGCTAAACCCTAGCCCTAAGAGAAATTCAAAAAATTACAATATAACTACCCTCATATTTTTGCACCATCAGGTTTCCCATGAAAAATCATGAATTTACAATATTTTTACAAAATCTTTTGATCAAATTTTAAAAGCTCAAAAATTCAAATTTAAATTCAAAACTGTGATGTTTATGAATTTTATATGAATTTTTGGGAACCGATTCAAAACTTCATCCTAAAACAAAACATGTGGAGAAATTCGTGCTGATTCAGCCTGTACATTTGTGTTAATTTTTGGAGCCACCAAAGTGCAAATTTGAATCAAAGTTTAGAAAGCAGATTTCAAATTTCAAAAATCAAACTTCGAGCTCTTGCCCAACGGACAATGGCGGCCCGACCGCCGGTCCGGTGCCACCGCAGGACGCCCCGCACGTGCCCTGCCCCGTCCTATCCGCCACGCCACCCTGGCCAACTCCCCAACCACCTTGTACCCACGGCCAACGGCGTCAAAAAATCAATGGGCGGCGCCTCCCCGGCCGACCACCCCCGCCGCCTCCCCTTCCCCCCCTCTAGAATAGAGCACGGGAGCCAAGAACACATCGCCCCAACACCTCCACAAGTTCCCCATCTCTCTCTCGCTCCTCTCCACACCGCTGCCCTGCCTCCTCTCCCCCTGCAGCTCGCGTACGACTAAAAACTCGAGCCGCCGTCGCACCGAAGCCGCCCGTCGCCCCGCCGCGCCGCACGCCGCCTAGGAAGGCCGGTTCCTCCTCCCGTCTTCGCCAAACCATGCGCAAGAGGCGCCCCCACTTTCCCCTATGACCCCATGCCTTGCCATGCAGCAGCCGCCGGAATTTTGGAGAAAACCGATCGCCGTTGCCGCCGGTTCCGCCACCTCCCTAATGAGCTCCCATCTCCGGCCCCTCTCTATCTCGAGCAACCCCACGCCGTTGTTCCCCACGTGCAGGTGAAGCTCCCCGACCAACCCTCTCCCTCTCCCTCCACCCGTGCTGGACGCGCCGAGCTGCCGGAGTCCCAACGAGCGCCGCAGCGACCACTCCGACCGCCGTTGGGCCCCATGGTACCCACCGGCGTGTTCCCGCGCCGCGCCCATAACCCCCACTAAATCCCGAGCACGCGCCGCCCCACGGTGCCGTCGCGCCCAACCTCGCCGGCGCCGGCCACCGCTCGCCGGAGCCCGCGCGCCGCCCTCTGTTTAAAATTATTCGAGTGGCACTTTCGTAAAATAGATGAACTTTGTTGCATGTTAGAAAATCCATATCTTTCGACTTAAAAGTCCAAAAATTGCAAACTAAAATGTTTTGGAAACTTCACAACCTGTACTTTAAGAAAAGTAATATGAGCTCGTAAATTTTTACAAAAATGTTAAAAGGCAATCCATGTAAACTCACTTAAGTCATAACTTTAAAATATAAGTCCAATGGAGATGCCACTTGGACAGAACATGCATCTTAGTACCCTTAAATTTTGTGCACTGGAAAATCGCCATTTTATTACATATTTTGCAAGTTATTGCATTAATGGCATTCTCTGTAATTAATTTTTAGTTAAATGTATATACATTATTTTGGCATGAAACTTGGTCTATCTACTCACGATAGCTCTGTACACGTGGATAAAATCCCATGTTGAATTTTGAGCATGTTACATATTTATTTTGCTGTCTCTTCGTTTAATTCAAGAAAAGGGTTAATTTCAGCATGCTGAATAATGATTTGTGCTACTAAAAACTATGTAGCAGCATGTCCTGTTAATGTTTAATCTCCATGGTGTTATTTAGTCCATCATAATCAATTTGGTAGAAAGTTTCCGTTAATTTCACTCATGTGTTAATTTTTCTTAGTATGTCCCTAATACATGGTTACACCGTCATCGCATGTGATAATAGCTCCACCCTTAACCCTAATTGCATTGGTTCGCATTTGAACCTTGCTAATCTTTTAAAATCTGAACACTCATGTTAACCACAGCACTCATGTACTTTTGATTAAACCATTGCTTGTCTATGTTAGGGCTACAATTGATAAATTGATTAACTCCATTAAAAGAAAGCAAATTTATGTGTTTATGCATACTAGGAAATTCCATGAAGTTGGGTATTACTAAATTTATACATATGGCATTCATACAAAACAGTACCCATGCATTATCATTATCATTGGACCTTGTATTCTATTTGCCCATGCATTGCATTTCGTTTTCTAGGAGATGACGTCGAAGTGATTCCACCGGAAGAAGCCGTTGCTACTCTCAACGCTTGTGAAGCTAGTACTAACTTCGATCACTCTCAAGGCAAGTCCCAATGCATTCCTATTATTTTAAAATGCTTTCTTTTATCACTATATTAAGGATGATGAATGTGCATTTACGTTCTAGGAGTTGATTGCAAATCCACGTGCATAATTTCCCTATATGTCCTATGTAGAATATGTGTCATATCCGCGATAGAAATGCTATGCCATGCTTATGGAGTCTACGTTAGAATGGGATACTCACATATGGCTTATGATTATACTTGAATATAATGAATTGGTAAAAATTGAGAACACCCCATTGTGGCTCCGCGAACAAGTTTGAGTTGTGTACCACTTGCATACCTTTCTTATGGGGATTGGTAAATCTATGTAGCTTGTGAATTGTAAAGTGGGCTGGAAATCTCACCGACCCGGAGGTGATGTGTATGTGCACGGTGGTTGCACGGGTTGAGCACCGTTGGAGAGTGCACGGGTTAAGCCTTAGGCACGTTGTTGAACGGGTCGCAAGGGGGACGTGTACTCGGGGTCGGTGGCCCCATGTTTTGCTTTATGATGAACTCGTGAACGGTGGCCATACGTGTTCTTAAATTATGCGTATGTCGTGCATTTGGGTCCTTCCTGCATGATTGATAATTCGATAATTATCGCCATTTCCTCTCGGTTAATGAGTACCACTTGTTTCGAGCAGTTTGTAATGTTTAGTAAGAGGAAGAGATTGAGATACTTGCTGTTTTATATTGCTATCAATTTGTATTGCAAATTCTTGCATTGCTTAGTATGCTCACTAACGTTGTCTTTATGCAACCACCCTATTAATTTGGCTAAATCATAAATGTGCAAACCTAATTAGTTAGGGGTCATTTTATGCAAAATGTCAAGTTAAACCGGTCAAGCCCGTTGCATCTAGGTGTCGGTCTTAGATTGCTAATTTGACGAGTAAGACTTGTGGAGTATGCTAGATACTCGGGCTTTGCCACTACATGTGTATTTTCGGGATTCCCGCAAGCCGGGTTTTGCGATTGTTGTGGTAAGATTGTGTGGGATAGATAGGAGCCCAAAGAGTGGACCATCGAGTGGGTTCCTAGCTCTCCGACCCATGATGAGTGAGCCGTGGCCTAGGCCGTCATGGTTCACATAAGCTGTCTATGTATCGCGTATTGGCTTCCGCACTTTATTTCGAACAAAGATCATGATTATGTAACTTAACTTCGAACCTAATGTATCGTTTATTTGGAACCCTATGTTGTAATTCAAGACTTAATTATGTAAACTTGCAAATCGTGTTTGTTTGTTAATGTGATGCTATGTATGGTTCCTTCGTTAATCATCTCCCAAGGCGATCCGTACCACACTAACCTATCTTTCGGGATAGGGGTGTGACACTCGCCTGCAACTTCAAACAGATCCTCCGCACCGTGGCCTGGAGGAGGCAACTCGTGTGGCGGAGGCGGCGGACATTGGCAAGGTAGAGGTGGATGGCAGCGTGGGCGGAGGCCGGTGAGCAAGGTTCACATAACCGGATTGACCGGTTCGGTTTTGAACCCGGAAAACCGGTCGGTTAACCAGGAAAACCGCGGTTAACAGTTTTGCTATAGTGCACGAGCATCGGTTTACTCGGGTTAACCGGCCGAACCGGACGACCGGTGGGGACCGGTTCTGCGGTTAACCGGGATAACCGCCTGTTTCTACCGGTTATGTGAACCATGCTAGTGAGGGCGGAGGCGGACAACGACGGGAGGGTGCGGAATGAGAGTTAGAGGGAGGGTTCCGCAGGTGCAGGCGCAGGCGGGACACGAGAGGGTGATGGCAGCAATGGAGGGGACACACAACGAAGCGTTTGGGGTTGGCGAGTCACGAGAGGCGCGATAGTCCGGGCTGGTCGGGTCCATCCGTCGGTGTTGGGGGCAGCGGAATAAGAGTAGCGGGCGACGGATTAAGCGACGGATTTGGGGGGGGAGCGAGGCGAGAGTAATTTCATCTCTCAACTTTCAAAAGGTCCAATTTTGCCCCTGAACTTTGGTTCGCGGGTTCAATCTCATCCCTTGTTCTACATGGATGTCCACATGGCATATGTCACGTCACCTTTGAGTTGAATTCTAAATTTCAAGTTGATTTTTCCTCTCAAATTATAACTCTGTTTTTAAATCCATTTTGTGCTATAATTAATTTAACGAAAAATTCTGACTTGGATATACATTTATGTACATTTTAATTTTTTAATTCAACAATTTGAATATATTATATCAAAACAATGTTTGAAAATATTTTATAATTGTAACGTATTTTATAGCCACAACCCCTCACATTTTATTAAAATATTGAAGTGGTATATAAAATGTTAAATTAACAAATACAATGGTTCAAACAGATTTTAAAATAAAGTTACAATCAAAGAAAAATCTAATTTTAAATTTGAAATCCAGCTCAAAGATGATGTGGCATGCCACGTGGACATCCACGTGGACGAGAGATAGGATTGAACCTCGCTGTCGGTGTAGGGGGATTGGGAGTCCCCCTAACCGCGCGTGGGCTGCTTTCGGCCCATGAACGAAGACGAAGGCCGCAGGACGGGGAAGCCTACGAAGCCACGAAATCCACAAGGCCCGCGAAAGCCGGAGGAGTGGGAGCGTCGGGGGTAGGAAGCTTCCCGGTAGCTTCCTCCGGCGCCCAACCACCCGGAGTTAATGCGGCACTCAAGTGCATGTGGCGACGGTCGCAACCCGACGGGACGTGCGCGCGCCTTCCCCATGCGCCGTATCTCGGGAAGCCACGCCGCTACGAGTGCTGGGGGACTCGGGACCAATCGGAGAGAAGATGCTTGGAGTCCAAATCTAACAAAGGGATTGTAACGAATCCTTGTCGGGATCCTGTCGGAACACCCGAGGAGGGACCGGACCCCCCCGGGTGTCCGGGTACCCCTCCGGGTGCTTGTACAGCGCTCCTCTCCTCCCTCTATAAAAGGGAGGGCGCCCTCATTGTAAAGGAAGAGCCAACAAGAACATCTAATACACACAAGCGGGACGTAGGGTATTACGCATCCGTTGCGGCCCGAACCCGGGTAAATCCCTTGTGCTCTTGCTCGTTTGAATCATCCGCGCTAGCACGAGTAAATCCGTCCTTCCCCGATCCTATCCGAAGGGAGCCTTGACAGGCCCCCATTTGGAGGTGTGCTCACACACCGACATTTGGCGCGCCGGGAAGGGGAAGGTCGTAGATTTCGCCGTGCACCGAAGACCTCCTGCACGGTCATGGAGAGATCCACGGACACGCCACAAACGGCGGACAGCGTCTCCGGTCAAGGCGTCCACGGGCGTCGACACCGCAACCGTCGCCGCGCGGGCGCTCCGGCCACGGCGACCGTACCGCACGCTGCGGCAGCTGGACATGCGGTGGGGAATCAGCCCGCCGCCGACCGCGACGCCGGGCCGTCACGCCGCCGGCGTCCGAACGCGCCACCGCACGTCGCCTCTTCCAGGAGGAAGAAGGGGACGACCCTTTAACCGCCGTGAAGACCATGCTCAACAACCCGCCGGCGGGCCGGCGGGGGAGAGCAAGCGAAGGAGTGGCTCACCGGCGTGGGCCGGCTCCTCGACACGGCATAGGCCGGGCGCCGGGCGGGACCGTCCCGCCAACCGCCGCCACCACCGCCGGTCCACGGCAATCGCCGCGCCAACCGGGCACGGGACACGCGCCCACCGGCGGCTTCGCTCGCCATCCGCTCACCGCAAGGACGAGGCCGCCGCGACCTGCGCAACGACCTCAACGAGACGTCGCCGCGAGGGAGAAGATGCATGGGTCGGCATCGAGCGTTCGCGCGAGCGTGAGCGTGAGCGCGAGCGGTCCTCCGCCCACGATGACGACAAGCACGGACGCGGAGTCGTCTCCCGAGCGCCACTCCAAGCGCAAGAGGGGGAGCTCGACCCCTCCTTCCTTGGGGCCGTGCCACCCTCTCGACGCGCCTGCGCAGGGTCACCTGGCCCAGCAAGTTCCGCCCGGACCTCCCCGAGAGGTATGACGGCACCGCCCCACGACGAGTTCCTGCAGATATACTCCACCGCCGTCAAGGCGGCCGGCGGTACCGAAGACATCATGGCCAATTACTTCCATCCGGCCCTCAAGGATTCGCCCGGTCATGGTTTATGAACCCGGCGCCGGAGTCCATTAGCTCGTGGCGCAGCTTGTGCCGGGAGTTCATGGCCAACTTCCGAGGGACGTCGAAGCGTCCGGGAGCGAGATCGACCTGGACCGCATCGTCCGGAAGCCGGGCGAGACGCTGCGGGCCTTCATGCAGCGCTTCGATCAAGTCCGCAACACCATCCCGCGCGTCGACCCTGCCCGGGTGGTCTCCGCCTTCTCGCCATGGCGTCCGAGACAAGGACATCCTAGGCGAGCGGGCGTGCACCGGCCGGAGACGGTCACCGACCTCTTCCGGCTGGCCGATAGGTGCGCCCGCCGCCAAGAAGCCCGGGCGTGGCATGACCCTCCGACTCGGGCCGACCGGGTGCCGCTTCCCCAAGCCCGCGAGCGTCCTCTCCAAGAAGCAGAAGAAGATCCTCGCGCGCAAGCGTAGGGCGGAAGAGGTGGCCGTGGCCGGAGGCCCGTCTCCCGGGGAACGCGGCAGCCACCTCCGGCGGGCACCGGCAAGTCGCCGGCTAAATCCCCGGGTACATTCGCGTGCTACTTCCACCGCACCAACGACCACGACCAGTCGGAGTGCCGCTACATCCGAGGCGAGCATCAAGCGGTGCGACGAGCGGCGGGCGGCCGAGAAAGCCGAGAAGGAGAAGGAAAGGGAACAAGAGGAAGTCGAGGCATACCGGAGCGCGGACGACTCCATCGCCGTCATCGGCGGGGGCTCCTCGAGCTTCACGTCCAAGGGCGAGGCCAAGCGCTTCCGCCGCGAGGTCCTCGCGATCACCGAGGGCAAGGCCTCGGCTCCCCTGCTGAGGTGGGCGGATGTCCCCATCACCTTCGACAAAAGCGACATGGTGGGCCCCGACAACACCAAGGGGAGGATCCCCCTGGTCGTGTCGCCCACCATCCGCAACAAGAAAGTGGGGCGCACCCTCATCGATGGAGGCGCGAGCCTCAACCTCATCACCCCGAAGGTCTACGATTCCCCTGCGGTGGGCGCGCGCCGACCCGCAACCCTCTCGCCCCTTCTCCGGCGTGCTTCGGGTAGCTCCCGCCCCTTGGGCAGGATCGAGCTCCGGTTACCTTCGGTACCCGGAGCAACTTCCGCACGGAGAAGCTCCTCTTCGACGTGGCCGACATTGGCCTCCCCTACAACGCCATCATCGGGAGACCCGGCATAAACCGGTTTATGGCCATACCGCACCACGCGTACCTCACGCTAAAGATGCCGGGTCCCAAGGGCGTCATCGTGGAGAGTGCGGACGCCGTCAAGGCCGTGGCCTGCCTCGAGGACATCCTGGCAGCCGAGATGGCAGCGAACGAGAGCTCCCACGGGAAGAGGGCACATAGCGCCTTGGAGAAGCCTACCGTACCGTCCGACTCCAAGCGGGCAAAGCTTTCGGCACCCGGGGAGGTGTCTACCAAGAAGATCTCGCTCGGGGGCTCGGAGGACAAAACCACCACCATCGGTGGCGACCTCGACCCAAAATAGGAACTCGCGCTCATCACCTTCCTCTAAGCAAACAGCGACATCTTTGCCCGGCATCCTTCGGACATGCCGGGCATACCAAGGAGGGTGATTGAGCACCAACTCAAGGTTGATCCCGCCGCAAAACCCGTGAAGCGGCGGGCGAGGCGCCAAGCCCCGAGCGCGAAGATTTCATCCGGGCCGAAGTCAAGAGGCTCCTGGAGGCCAAGTTCATCGGGGAAGTCACGCACCCGACGTGGCTCGCCAACCCGGTGGTCGTGCCCAAGAACAACGGCAAGATGCGGATGTGCGTGGACTACACCGATCCGAACAAGGCGTGCCCGAAGGACCCGTTCTCGCTGCCCCGGATAGATTCCGTAGTAGACTCCACCGCAGGCTGCGACCTGCTTTGTATGTTGGATGCGTACTCCGGGTACCACCAAATCTGTATGGCTAAGGAGGACGAGGAGAAGACCGCTTTCATGACTCCCGCAGGGAGCTTTGCTACGTGAGCATGCCTTTCGGTCTCAAAAACGCAGGCCCCACGTTCCAACGGGCCATACGCCTAACCCTGGACTCGCAAATCGGGAGGAACGTGGAGGCGTATGTGGACGACCTAGTCATTAAGAGCCGCAAGGCTCCGTCTCTCTTGTTCGACTTAGAGGAGACCTTCTCCAATCTGCGCCGCAACCGGGTGAAGCTCAACCCGGAGAAGTGTGTCTTCGGGTACCGGCAGGGAAGCTACTCGGCTTCCTGGTCTCGCACCGCGGGATCGAGGCGAACCCCGAGAAGATCCGGGCCATCGAAGAAATCCGCCCTCCAAGGAGACTCAAGGATGTGCAACGCCTAGCCGGGAGCATGGCAGCCCTTGGCCGGTTCATCTCGCGCTTGGGTGAACGCGCTCTCCCCTGTTCAAGCTAATGAAGAGGGCGGACAAATTCGAGTCGACCCGGGAAGCCGATGAAGCCTTACGAGACCTCAAGCGCTACTTGTCCTCCGCGCCTGTTCCAGTCGCCCGGAGTCGGGCGAACCACTGCTGCTGTACATAGCGGCTAACCCGCAGGTGGTCGGTGCGGCTCCGGTGGTCGAGCGGTTGGAGCGAGCACCCTGTGGCTCTCGGCGAACCAACAAACGCCGGTGCCTCGACGGCTCGGAAGCGGCAGCCCAAACGGACCCGGGGCTCGGCTATGACCAGTTCACGGGCCTTGGAGCACCCGGGGCTACGGACGCTCTTGCTCACGGCATGGCTTGCGATACGGCCACTCCGGCCCGTCCGAGTGGGGCACCCGGGCGGCTCCCGGCGCGTCGACTCCCGTAGACGGTGTGGCTCTCCGGCTTCACCCGGGGCTCCGGCTCCGACCTCGTCACGGTGTTTGGGCGAAGCCGGGACCACAACCGGAAGGGCAACGACGGGCGCGTTGATCCCACCCCACCGGGGGCTCCGGCTCCGACCACGTCTCGCGTTATGGGCGGGGTGGGATCCGCCCCGGCTACTCCCGACGTCAATACCACGACATCACCGCCTCACCCGGGGCTCCGGCCCGACTACCACGACGAGCGAGAGCGAGCTTGGACACGCTTCGGAAGAATCGAACCCTGCATGCGGCGCGTCCAACGCCCGGTGTACTTCATCGGCGAAGTTCTGCGGGACGCCAAAACACGGTACCCGCAGTATCGGAAGATGCTCTACACGGTGCTCGTTGCATCCCGGAAGCTGCGACAGTACTTTCAAGGCCATCCCGTCCGGGTGGTAACGACGGCACCACCGGAGACCATACTGCGCAACAGGGAAGCTACGGGCGAGTGGCCAAATGGGCCGTGGAGCTAGGAGAGTTCGACTTGTCCTTCCTCGGCACGCACATCATCAAGAGCCGGGCTCTAGCCGAGTTCGTCGCCGAATGGACGCCCACCCCCGAGATCGAGCGTGAAGAGTTCAGCACCGGGTGCAGCAGCACGACGCACCCGGCGACCACCGGACGATGTTCTTCGACGGCTCCCTCACCCTCAACGGTGCGGGGGCGGGAGTGCTCCTGCTGTCACCAACCGGCGACGAGCTGCGCTACGCGGTCCAGCTACACTTCGGATGCACCAACAACATGGCGGAGTACGAAGCTCTCCTGGCGGGGTTGCGGATCGCGGCCGACCTAGGTGTCACGCGCCTCCTCGCCAAGGGGATTCGCAGCTCGTCGTCAACCAAGTGTCCAAGGAGTACCAATGCAACGACCCGCAGATGGCCGCGTACCTCGCGGCGGTCGAGCGGATGGAAAAGAAGTTCAATGGCCTCGAGGTGCTTCACGTACCGAGGGGCGACAATCACATTGCCGACGAACCGTCCCGGGTAGCCTCCACTCGAGCTCCAATCCCACCCGGAACGTTCATGGAGATCTTGACATCCCCTTCGGCCTCCGACGCCGACCGAGCTCCGGACAGCAACAACAAAGCGCAGGCGCACCCGCAGGGTCCGCAGCACACGCAGAATAGCGAAGAAGCGCTTGCCAACGAGCCGCAGGACGCTCGCTGGATGGACGACATCCTCGGGTACCTACGCGACGACATCCTTCCGGAAGACGACACGGACGCGGAACGTCTAGCCCGCCAAGCCAAGCGATACGCCATCGTTGATGGCAGGTTGTACAAGCGCAGTGCCAATGGCGTTCGCCGAAGTGCGTAACAACGGAAGAAGGCAACGACATACTCGTTGAGATCCACGAGGGCGAGTGCGGCAGCCACCACGCTCCCCGCACGCTGGTCGGGAAAGCCTTTCGGCAGGGTTACTATCGGCCGACAGCCCTCCAGGACGCCACCAGGCTGGTGCAACAACGCAAGGCATGCCGGTTTCACGCCAAGCAAACGCATCCGCCCGCTCAAGCCCTTCAAATAATTCCATTATCCCGGCCGTTCGCGGTTTGGGGTTTGGACATTGTAGGGCCATTTCCGATCGCCCGGGTGGATACGGGTGGCTCTACGTGGTCGTCGACAAGTTCACGAAGTGGGTGGAAGCCGAAGCGGTGACAAAAATAGATCAAAACTCGGCGGTCAAATTCATGAAGAATGTCATTGCAAGATTTGGGGTGCCGCAGCGGATCATCACGGACAACGGGACCCGGTTCACGAGCCACGCATTCGCAGCGTATCTGCGACACCCTCGGCACTCGGATCTGCTTCGCCTCAAGAGCCCACCCACAAAGCAACGGCCAAGTCGAACGCGCCAACGGAGAAATCCTCAAAGGTCCGAAAACAAGATCATTTGACCCGTTGAAGAAGAAAGGCTCCAAGTGGGTAACGGAGGTCCGATCCGTATCGTGGTCCCTGCGCACCACGGCGAGTCGAGCCACGGGCGAAACGCCTTTCTTCCTCGTGTATGGTGCGGAGGCGGTACTACCGACGGAGACCCTGTTCAACGGCCCTCGAGTCGCCGCGTTTGACGAAGCCGACCAAGACACCCGGCGGCACGACGACATCGACCTCCTCGAGGAGGCAAGACGACGAGTACTACTGCGAAGCGCGAGGTACCTCCAAGGCTTGCACCGCTATCACCAGCGACGCGTGCGCCCCGGAGTTGCAAACGGGAGACCTCGTCCTCCGGCGGGCTCGGACGCGTGAAGGCAAGGATAAGCTAACTCCCATGTGGGAAGGGCCCTTCGTCGTCACTCGCCGTCACCAACCCGGGGTCCGTTCGTCCGGAGTCGGAGGACGGGTACCCGAACCGAGCGCTTGGAACATTGAGCATCTAAAGAAATTGTACCCTTAGAATATTCTGTAGCCAATGGTCCCGGTAGTACCCGGAAGTCTCATCGCCACGGCCACGGTCGCCACGGCACTTGTACTAACGTGTTTGGAATGAAAACAGCGCCCTGTCGCTTCTTTTCACACTTCTCGTAGGTTCGCGATTGTATATGTCAAAGTCCATGAATTTCCCGGATGGGTAAGAAAAACCTACGACGTAGGCGGAAGCCGGAAGGCGTCACGCTTGGTTAAGGCCCGGCGCCGAAGTCGCGCTCTAAGCGTAACGACAAAGTACCGAAAAGCCTAAGACTAAGCGACGCATGGCGACAATCACACCCAACAGAAGGAGAACAAAGGACTTAGGCAATTCATTAACACTCGAAATTTAAAGTTAACTTCTGTCTTGCATGCAGAAAAACAGGATTAACAAAAACAAAAAAAGGGGAGGCACGGGCGCCAAAAAGCCACTCGCAGGTGGAGGAAGCGAGCACTTAGCCCCGCTTGAAGCTTTCGGCGAAGGCACGGGCGACGGCGCGAGCCTGCGCCTTAGCCACGGCGTGCTCACCCGCGGGGACATCGCCATTCACCACGGCCGGGAGTGGGAACCCGGGCACCAACACCGGGGCGTTCGCCGGCACCTCCTCCAGGGCCGCGGCGATGGTCCGCCGCCCTTCCTCCTCCATGAGCTCCGCGATACGGGTCTTCGGGTCGCACGGAGAGTCAACCACCCCCGCATGGCGAACGCATACCCGGCCGCGCCGCGATCGATGGGCTCGGGAAGACGGGGCAGGCCCGGCTCGAACGGCGCCGACGAGACCGCCTTGTGCACCTCGGCGGCGATTTCAGCCTGCGCCGCGCCGCGGAAACCAGCTCCGTCACCCGCTCGCTTAGCTCAACGCGCCGAACCTCGGATTCTTCGAGCTGGGACCGCACCTGTTCGAGCTGTGCCCCGAGGTCATCGCCACCGGACGCGGAAGAGGAGCCAAGACCAGATTTCTTCACTCGGGCCTCCAGCTGCTCGAAGCGCCGGCGGTAGTCGTCCCGGCTCTTCTCCACCGCCTTGAGCTCAAGGTCGAAGGCCTTCCGGACTTCCGCGAGCGTCTCCTCGCGCACGCTATGCGCCGGGCCGCCGGCGATGCCGCGGACCTGCTCCTCGGCCCGACCAAGGCGGGCCGCCTCCGTCTCCAAGGCCTCCCTCCGAACGGCGGCCTCATTTTCACGAGCCGGACCTGCTCCTCCCGGGTAGCGAGGGCGTCCTCGCGCTGCTTCAGCCCCGCCTCTTGGGAGGCCACGGAGTCGCGGAGGCGCCGGAGCTTCGCCTCGGCCGCTGCGACGGCCTGCTCCCGTTCGTCCGGCGCGAGACTCCCGAAGAGCAAGCGCGCCGGCGCGCTCCTTGAGCTCATCCTCCCGAGCCACCGCGGTCGCCTCGCGGCGCGTCAAGGCCGCCTCGCGGAGCGCCACGTCGGCCTCCGCCTCCTCCAGCTGCGCGCTGCGGACCTGCACAGCCCGCTCCCGATCCAACACACCACGAAGGCGGTTGACGCTGTCCTCCTCGCGGTCGATGGCGTCGCGAGCTTCGCCTCCGCGTCCCGCAGCCTTCTCATCGGCCGGTTCAGCGATGCCGGCAGCTTGGTCCGGATCATGCCGGGCTTCCTCCATGCGGCGCCGATGCTGCTGCCGGGCAAGCTTCACCGCCGTCTCCGGAGCCTTCGGGCCTCCGCCACCTCGGCCTCGCGGCCGGGCCACCGCGATCTCGCGGTCCTCCGAAGACGCGTCCGTCTCCTCCATGGCCGCCTTCGCCGCGGCGAGCGACCGGGCAACCTCCCCGAGGACGTCACCAATGCGGGGCCGCGCGGAGCCACCCGAGCGACTCATTGGCGACGCACTCGGCCGTGTCTAGCACGCCCACGACCCCTTCCGGTGGCGGCGGTCGACGAGGTGTCTCCACCGGCCACCGCTCCCGGCTCCGACCCGGCGCGTGGAGGGGAATCGCTTCCCTCCAGGCACTATAGGAGCAGCGGCGCTAGTACCCGGCCGGGGGATGGAAGCCCGGGCGGGTGCTTAAAGGCGCCAACCGAGAGCGTAGCCGGCAGATCCAGCGAGACCGCCAACCGGAGGAGTTGAGGGCCGGGCAAGGTCCTCGCCGACGGAGGCACCCGCGGCCCCCTCCTCGAAATTACCCGCGGCCTCCTCCGCGGGGATGCCCGCGACCTCTTCCGCGCGGACACCCGCAACCCCCTCCTCGGGGGCACCCGTGGCCTCCTCCTCGAGAGCAGCGGTCCCCTCCTTGGGGGCACCCGCAATCCCCTCCTCGGGGCACCCGCAGCTGCCTCCGCGTTGGCCTCCGCCCCGGGCGCCTCGGCCTCAACGGCGGCGGTGCTTGCCTCCAAACTCGGCGCGGAGGCACCGGAGACCTTGGGGTCCGGAGGGACCAAGTCCGGGTCCAACTCGATCCGGATGCCCCTACGGCCAAAACGTATCGGCGTCCGTCCGCGATCCACACGACTCACGACTTAAACAGTAACGAGGAGAGAAGCATTGTACCCGTCACGCGTCCACCCGGCTGCTTGCACCGGTGCGGCCGTAGGGGCTTCTCCTGTGGAGCAGCCCCCGTCACCGGGGCCGGCGAGCTTGTCGGGCCCACTTCCGAGGAAAGCGTGCAGGCCCGGATGAATCGGAGGAGGACGGCGATGGAGATCTCTTCCCTTTGCCCTTGTCGAGCGCACTCGGGCCGGCCTTGCGGCGTCGGGGCCGGCACCCGGAGCTCCGGAAGCGCCCCGGGGGTGGCCGCTGCACCGGGTTGAAGGAAGGCGTGACTCCGGTACCCGGAGACCGGGAGTAGGAGCCGGAGCCGTGTCGAGGAACCCAGCGGCCCCGGCCGGGGCATGCTCGTCGAGGACGGCGCGCCGGTTCGCCGACCGATGAAGAGGCCCGGCACCCTTCGGGTACGCGAAGGAGGCGGGCCACTTCTTCCCGGTCGGCGTGGAGTAGGCGAACCGCTTCGAGGCGTCGGGTAGATCCGAGCCCGCCCCCGTACGAGTGCGGCCGGCGAAGTTGAAGTCCCGGTACAGCCATGACGGGAGCGATCTCCGGCGAAGGGCGCGATGTTGCGCTCGAGGAAGTCATGCACCACCCCGTGCGAAGTCGAGGCCGGCCGCGGCGAGCGCCGCGATCCGGTCGACCACCGGCATCATGCCATCGGGAAGACGGGGCACGGAATCCTAGATGGCCAAGTGTTGGGCCGGGACCGGTGGGACACGGAGGCGGCGGAAGTCCTTCTCGTACGGCACCACGAACCGGGCCTTCTTCCACCCCTCCACCTTGTTGCTCGGGCGAGTACTCGATGTACCCGTTGTCGGCCCGGGCGGTCAACCGAACGCATCCGATCACCTCCGCAGCGTTGGTGAGCGTCATCTTGAAGTAGCGTTGGAAGATGGGGAAGCACGGCTGCACCCCCACGAATCCTTCGCACGGATGAGCGAACACGGCCGCCGCCGCGACCGCTTCGACGTAAGGTGCGCCATGCGTGTGACATCCCATGTCACGATTTAGGGTTTAGCACGTAATCACTACTCACATCCTTAATCAGGTGCTAATGCTAAATCACCCAACTAGGAAAAAGAAAATAAGAAAAATAAAAAGGAAAAAGGAAAAACCTAAACTAAACCCTAACCCTAACCACTCCTAAAGGAAATGCAAAAATTATAAAGACACTACCCCTAGATTTTTGCACCACTGGATTGCTCATGTAAAAAGATGAATTTACAATATTTTTACAAAATTTTTACACAAAGATTTGAATGCCCAAAAATTCAAATTTAAATCTGAAACCCTGTTACTTGTGAATTTTATACGAATTTTTGGAAGCAAGTTTAGAACTTCAAACTAAAAGATGAAAATTAGAGCACATCATCCTGAGTCTTCCCATATTTTTGGTTTTATTTTTGGAGCACTAGAGCTATGAATTTTAACCAAATTACCGAAACCCAGATTTGAAATTCAAAAAACACCTCGAGCTATCGTTGCCCGGTGGGCAATGGCGGACCGCCCGCCGGTCCGGTGCCACCGCGGCCGCCCCGCGCGTGCCCTGCCCCGTCAAATCGCCACGCAAGCCCCCGGCCACCTCCCAACCGTCCTGTACCCGCCGGCCAACAGGAACGGCCGGGAATTGAAGGCCGCGCCTCCCCTCCCCCTGCCGGCCGTGCACCGCCCGTCCCCTCCGCCTTAGAAAACACCGCACGGGAGCCAAGGCCCCATCTCAGCGCCTCCAATCATTCGCCCACATCCCTCTCGCACCTCCTCGCACCGCTGCCTCGCCTCCTCTCCCCTGCCGCGCGAATCGAGAAATCGCCGCCGCCCAAGGACCGCCATGGCCGCCTCCACCCCTCGCTCCGTCTAGGTGAGCGCGCATGCCCCGATTTTTGGCCAAGGCGACGCGCAAGGTTGCCCTCTAGCTCCCCCATGACCCGCTCTCTTTACCCCGCAGTGCCTCGTCGGAAATTCAAAGAAAAAGAGGACCCTCGTCGCCGGCCACCCGCACCTCTCCGTCGAGCCCCCACCTCCGGTCCCTTCCATCGCCACCCACGCCGACGCCGTCGTTCCCCAAGGTGAGGCGGAGCTTTTGCCCAAGATCGCACCTCCTCTCGTCCTCCGTGCGCGGCGCGCGACGCCGCCGAAGTGCTGCCCCGCCGCCGCACCGTGTCGCCGGCGCTCCGGCCGTCGCGAGCCCCTTTAGACCTCACCACCACGTTCCCCGCGCCGCGCCCATCATCCCCACCAAAGCGCAGAGCTTGAGCTGCCCCGCAGCGCCCCGCGCCCAACCTCGTCGGCGCCGGCCGCCGTCCGCCGGAGCCCGCGCGCCGCCGGTTTAAAAATCGCCCGATGGCATTCTCGTAAATATAGCCGAACTTCGTTTGAGTTTGAAAAATTCATATCTAGCGTTTGAATCGTCCAAAAATTACAAACTAAAATGTTTTGGAAACTAGAAGACCTGTACTTTCATAAAAGTAACATGAACTCATCAGATCTGCTCATTTTCACATTTTTACAAAAATGACAAAAGTCAACCCCTGAAAACTTGACTAAGCCATAACTTTAAAAATATAAATCTAAATTAAATTCCACTTGGCCAAAGTCTTCACCCAGACACACATGAATTTTTGGCACTGGAAGATCTGCATTTCGTTTCATATTTTGCAAGTTATTGCATTTCTTGAATTCTCTGTATTTAATATTTATTTAATTCTGTATATATTATTTTTGCATGAAACTTGGCAATTAATTCCCTTCTGGTACTGTGCATATGTAGAAAATCCCATGTTAAATTTTGAGCATGTTAAGTAATGATTTTTGCAAACCCTAGATCTAAACTTCTAAAAAGTCATTTTCAGCACAAGCATAAATAGTTTTATGTTACTAAAAATCATGTTCATGCATGTTTATGTAATTTCTACTGTTCATTATGTCCTTTAGCACCTCATGGCAGGTTTAGTCAAAAGGTTTCATGTATTTCACGTATGTATGAATTTTGAAATCGAATTCCTATTCTAAAAGGAAATCGTCATCGCATGTGATGTTAAAGTACATAAGCCTAGATTTCTTCGTATTGTACTATGGAAACTTGCTAAGATATTAGTGCCAAAACCTGCACCAACCACAGCACTCATGTCTATGCCACCAAGTCATTACTCATTATATTAGTATGACCATGCTTGTCATGTATTTGGACCCCCTTAAATAAAACAAGAGACATGTCATGCTTGCTAGGGTTTGAGCAAACAAACTTGTGATTAATGTGTTCATAGGCATCTTTACAAAACAGCACACATGCATTACTCTCATCATCGACCTTGTATTCATATGACTTATGCATTGCATTTCATTCCTTAGGTGACGACGCCAAATTGATCCCGCCGGAAGAAGCTATTGCCACGCTCAACGCTTGTGAGGCTAGTGCTAACTTCGATCACTCTCAAGGCAAGCCCCGGTGCATTCCTATTATTTTGAAATGTCTTCTTTTTAATCACTATAGTAAGGATGATGAATGTGCATTTAAGTTCTAGGAATTGCTTGGAAATCCACGTGCATAAATCCCTATATGTCCTATGTAGAGTATGTGTCATACCTCCGATAGAAATGCTATGCTCGGTTTATGGAGTCAACGATAGAATGGGGAATCTCACCTATGGTTTATGATTAAACTTGAACATGATGGATTTGGTTAAAAATTGAGAACACCGCATTGTGACTCCGCGAACAAGTTTGAGTTGTGTACCACTTGCATACCTTTCTTATGGGGATTGGTAAACCTATGTAGCTTGTAAGTTGTAAAGTGAGCCGGATATCTCCCCGACCCGGAGGTGATGTGTTTGGCACGGTGGTTGCACGGGTTGAGGACCGTTGGAGAGTACATGGGTTAAGCCTTGGGCGCGTTGTTGAACGGTCGCAAGGGGGACGTGTACTCGGGGTCGGTGGCCCCGTGTTTTACTTTATGATGAACTCGCGAACGGTGGCCATACGTGTACTTAAATGATGCGTATGTCGTGCATTTGGGTTCTTTCCTACAGGATTAATAATTCGATAATTATCGCCGTTTCCTCTCGGTTAATGAGTACCACTTGATTCGAGCAGTTCGCAATGTGTAGTAATGGAAAGAGATTGAATAGCTTGCTGCTTTATATTGATATTAAATTGTATTGCAAACTCTTGTCTTGCTAGTGTGCTCACTAAAGTTTCTTTTATGCAACAACCCTATTAATTGGCTAAGTAATAAATTTGCCAACCTAATTAGCATAGGTGCTATTTATGCAAAAGGCCAAGTTAAACCGGTCAAGCCCCATGCATCTAGGAGTCGGTCTTAGATGGCCAATTTGACGGGTAAGACTTGCGGAGTATGTTAGATACTCGGGCTTTGCCACTACATGTTGATTTACGGGTTTCCCGCAAGCCGGTTTTTGTGATTGTTGTGGTAAGGTGGTTTGGGATGGAGAAGAGCCCAAAGAGTGGACCATTGAATGGGTCCCTAGCTCTCCGACCCATGATGAGTGAGCCATGGCCTAGGCCGGCATGGTTCCTTTAAGTTATCTATGTATCGTCGAGTTATGTATTTCGCTTCCGCACTTTAAATTCGAACAAAGATCATGGTTATGTAAGACTTAATTTCGAACCAAATGTATCTTTTATTCGAACTCTATGTTGTAATCAAGACTTAATTATGTAACCTTGCAAATCGTGTATGTTTGTTAAATGTGATGCTATGTATGGTTGCTTCGTCAATCATCTCCCAAGGCGATCCGTACCACACTTAACTATCTTTCGGGATAGGGGTGTGACAATGCGGATCCCGTACGCCCGAAGCACCTCCAGGAAGAAGTCGGAGAAGGCGGGGGAACGGCGCCGGCGACGACGAAGGACAAGACATGAAGGATTTCCTGTCCGCCGGTCGGCGGCGGCGAGGGCCCCCAACGCGGACGCCCTTATCACCATCCACCGGAAGGAATGGCGAAAGCCGCGTCATCTCGACCCGAGGGTCGGGCAACTGCACCGTTGGCGGCGCGTCCGTCGACGGCGGCGCGTGCGCGAGCCACCACGGCGAGGGACTTCCCGCGGGCCATCCTAGCAGCAGGGAACGACGGCGGCGGAGCGGCGGCGCGGAACGGCGGAAAGGGAAGACGAAGAGGAGAGCAGAAGAGAGGAGTTGAGGAGACGAGGAGGCGAAAGGCGGAGTGGGAGACGTGCCCCGAGCAACCGGCCGCCTCGGTACTTAAGCGCAGGTTCCGGACGGGCCCACCTCGCGCGAACCGAAGCGACGCGCCGTACCGGAGCGTGCGTGCCGCGGCAGCCCAAGCGGCACCCCTCCTCGCGAACCGCGCCATGAAGTGACCCAACGGCGCCGGGCGTTGACGAGTGGCCCCAATCCCTGCTCCGACCCCGCGGTCCGGTGATCGGGCCGGGGCTCTCGTCGGTGTAGGGGGATTGGGAGTCCCCCTAACCGCGCGTGGGCTGCTTTCGGCCCATGAACGAAGACGAAGGCCGCAGGGCGGGGAAACCTACGAAGCCACGAAGTCCACAAGGCCCGCGAAAGCCGGAGGAGTGGGAGCGTCGGGGGTAGGAAGCTTCCCGTAGCTTCCTCCGGCGCCCCAACCACCCGGAGTTAATGCGGCACCGAAGTGCTCGTGGCGACGGTCGCAACCCGACGGGACGTGCGCGCGCCTTCCCCATGCACCGCATCTCGAGAAGCCACGCCGCTACAGGTGCCGGGGACTCGGGACCAATCGGAGAGAAGATGCTTGGAGTCCAAATCTAACAAAGGGATTGTAACGAATCCTTGTCGGGATCCTGTCGGAACACCCCGAGGAGGGACCGGACCCCCCGGGTGTCCGGGTACTCCTCCGGGTGCTTGTACAGCGCTCCTCTCCTCCCTCTATAAAAGGGAGGGCGCCCTCATTGTAAAGGAAGAGCCAACAAGAACATCTAATACACACAAGCAGGACGTAGGGTATTACGCATCCGTTGCGGCCCGAACTCGGGTAAATCCCTTATGCTCTTGCTCGTTTGAATCATCTGCGCTAGCACGAGTAAATCCGTCCTTCTCCGATCCTATCCGAAGGAGACTTGACAGGCCCCCATTTGGAGGTGTGCTCACACACCAACACCTGCCAACTAAAGTTCGGGGACTAAATTGGACCTTTCGAAAGTTGAGGGATGAAACTTTAGACGATAGTTCAGTGATGAAATTGACTATTATGCCTATAATATAATAAGATTAGCGGGCGACGGATTAAGCGGCGGATTAGCGGGAGAGAGGGTAGACGACCTCGTCATATTTTATGGATTGGTAATAGATCACACATGTGAATACCTATATTATGTAGGTACTGAATATTACAGAAATCAAATTGATTTGGTTAGAGATACTGTTGTCAATTGGCAGCCGTATGATGATTATATGGAGCAGATTCCTAGCTATGTTCATATTCGCAATTGGTGGATTGCCAGAGTGCCACTCATCCACTTCTTGATAATAGAGTTTCACTATCCTGACAGGGTGCTGGGTCAATTTGGGCGAAGACAACTCATTCCACCTCATCCTCCAAAAAGTGAAGATGAAATTCGCAAGCTACAAAAAGTGAAACTTTCTGGAGGAAAATCTCGTAACTGGTAAAATAATCGGTGCTAAGTACTTGCAGCAATATAACGATGTCAAATCAAGGATGGTTCGAGAGGAATGAGAGGAATATTGCATACCATCTCCTAACGCCAAAAATCATGGAGCAATAATTAACCCCGAAAATTATGCTTAGTACCACGTCTAGTTTCTCCGTGAGTGAACTTAAGAGGCGGGTAAAGATGGAGGGGTAGGAAACGCTCGGTGAGAAAAAATCATTGTGGAGGTGGGATTTGTATTGCAAGCGTAAACTAACAATTGATTATAGATTACAAGCTCTCTAGTGGGCCCCAATACTTGATCTGGTGATTAAAATGAGATTTAGGCTCTGATCCGAGGGTAGATGGTGGGGGTGGGTAGATAGAGTGTTGGTAACAAATATATCGCATGAAGTTTATTCTTTATATTATAGATAGAAACACATAAAATTAGTTGTAGACATATTTTATTAAGGAGAAAGTCCAATTTACTCCCTTCAAGTATAGCCAAAGTCTAGATAACCCCTAAACTATTGTTTGGTTCAGTTTACCCACCAAAATAGTGTAATTAGTTTAATTTACCCCTTAATAGAATCTGTCTTTTTTGTTTCTCCATGCACAAGTGGAGTGTTAAGTGAAAATTTCATAGGGTGGTAGTTGCTATCACATTACATGTGAGAAATTATATTATGATTTTTTTGTCATTATTTTTCACACATTTTTGTATGACATGGATCAATATACTATTAAATATCATTCTCTATCAAAATGTTAATAAAAAAATTATGATGTATTTTTTTAACATGCCTTACAATGTGTAACGACCCGATTTTCACCGGATAGTGAAAATCGTGCCTTGTACCTCAATGCCACTCCCGGGAGTGTGACACGTACATCCAATACATTTAGCGTCATAAAAACCATAAGATAGAGTAAATACAAGGCAAGATAATAGAATCTCCAAAGTACATCATCATAACTCAATACTCAAATCTAATGGATACAAAACACGTGGCACGCAGGCCAACGAGAGATCATAAAGAAAACTAGCGAAAGCGTCTCACATGAAGATCGGCGGTGAAGACCCAAAGCCCACAAGCACTCGTTTGTAGGCGAGAACGTCACTCCTCTCTCGGCGGCTCCGTCGGTAGGCTCGGCGGGATCCTCCGGATCAGCGTCTCGAAAAACAAAGTGGGAAAGCCGTGAGTACATAAAGTACTCAACAAGCCGCAACTACCTAGCAACAATGTATGCATGTTGGGATAATTCAAGAAAAGGCAAGGGCTAGCACCTAAAGCAATTATTCCTCAAGTCTATGTGATTCATATTTTATTATTAATCAATTTTTATAAGTGGCCTTGCAGGAAACAACACAATCCTGCAAGGGTCGGATTTTATGTCCAAGCACACCTCCTACTGGAACCACAGCTCGAAGCCGGAAGTAAAACACCTATCGGAGGGGAGAAGTAGTAAATGCTAATCAAGCGTGTCGCTCAATGGTGTTGCCCCTTACCCGAGGGCTAGGCTATACGTATAGATTATATATCCCTGCAGAGAGTAAGCAACTGTACCCACGTGAAGAGGTACTATAACTACAGCCACCGTCGTGGCTAAAGCACAGCAACACTCACAAGATCAATAAACAAAGCATCGACCGGCGGGCGCCCGTCCCTCGTGTCCGGGATCCCCAACCACAACGCAGAAAAGGGTCCCGAATGTGTGAAAGGTCTACCACGGGCCGGTAGGGTATCCTCTACTCATGGGTCGAGATAAAAGCTGCAAAAACCCACTAACACTAACTCTACACCACGGCGGGCTCACCAGTCCTCCGCTAAGCGTCTCAATCCAGCTCGCCCATACGGATCACGTGATAAGCTAGTATACCAAAGAGCGAGCAACCAGGAACCGGTCCTCAAGCTGCCGGGCGAGTCACCATCCCTCTCCTCAAAACAACGGTCTCAACAATAGTGTCACCGCAACAGGGGCCCCATAACCCAAGGCCCCTACACAACTCGTGCCCGCAACACGCTCTCCAAACAGAGGCTCCCCAAAAGCCTACCAGCACCTAATCACCTACACTCGCCCCGCAAAAGTCCTACAGGATATCTAGTACGTAAACTCGACACCTATGAAACACCTACAATTTATTTTCCACAAAAACATGTATAATCATCATGGTGTTCAATTAAATATCTAAGCAAATACTAAGCATGCGAGTAACAGTAGAACAACCTATGGCAAACAGTGGCAAGGATGGCATAGTATGGCATAGGTAAACTACAAGTGCAGGTAACCATTAATCATGCATGGATCAATTTACACTAGAAGAAAATATTTATTCCATGACAGTCACTTTCCGTCACAAAAGACTAAAAAACCGTCACAAAAGACCATCTCGTGATGGTTTCAAAATCCGTCATGGAATGAGCATGGCGGATTAAATCACGTGACGGTTTTAGTCAAACCGTCACAATTTAACTCAATCTATGACGGTTTAAAACCATCACAATTTAGTTTAAGCCCAATGGAGTCCAGCCCAAAGCCCAATGTTAATGACGATTACAACCGTCACAAATTCAACTGCCACATCTAACGTGGCACGATTTGATGACGTCACTAAAAGGGAAATGGCCATGTGTCATACTACGGTTGAGTCTAGTGTTACGACCCTTTTAAGAGGGTGTGACCGTCCAATTCATTGCATATAAAAAGACTAATAAATATTTTGGCAGCAAAATTTGGCTGAAACATTAATTTCAGATAGCTCCGCTAGTACATTCATTGCATACTGAGTTCAGATCTAACACATTCATATACAGATGCTTGTAACAAAGATCTATTCCCTAGCTTAGCATACTAATTCCTCTAGAAATACAAACAGCTCTGCACCTATAAACTTGTAGCATAATCTTTATATCCGTAGATGTTGTGTACCATCTGAATCCTGCAAGCACAAATATAGACAAGAAAATAGAGATATCAGGGCTTAAGTCACATTCACAACATTAAAAAAGATGCAAGTTAATGGGAATATTCAGATTTGTAGATGCTAGTTACTGAGAATATTCAGATTTGTAGATGCAGGAAAAATAGATAAAATACCTTGCACCTATAAACTTGTGGCATAATCTGGAAACAGATTGCTGCTCTGGAATTCAGGATTTGTGCGTGCCATGTAACACTGAAGAAGATAAGAGATGCAGACAGTGCTGGGCCGGCAGCCATGTTGTGATGCTGCGAATGACAATGTCTGCAACCCAGAGACCAATGCAGCCAGAGACACAGACAAGAGTTCAAGCAAAAATCATCCTAGATCCTATGACGAAAGCATGGATGATTGAAATATTGTACAAGCAATACGCCATGTGTAATTCAAATAATAAACATAGTATCAGCAACTTTCTCAAAAAATAAATCATCATAGCAGATTTCTGGTGACAAGATGCAATCCACATATAGTGTAGATCTCATTGAATACGTGAACAGACAAATAAAAAGGACATCATGTACGCACTTTAGGCCAGAGCAAGGAGCGGAATTTACCTAGATCGAGCGAGCAGAGAGGTAGGGAATGGCGTTGACGACTCGAACATAACGAATCCTAGCAATGAAAATTTGTATTGAAACACTTACTCTATAGAACTGAGCATATATGTACCCTATAGCAAGACTTATTCTCCAGCATTTTCTGCAGAACAGGGTATCAAACACATTTACAAACTAAACTACGGGAAATCAACAACTAGCTGAACCTAGACGATTTGGCAGAGCAATATACAAGAAGCAATTGTTCAGGTTCTAAGCAGTACTGAAACAGAAATAAGATGAGATATTAGCGGTTCAATGGCAACAGTGGAGAATAAGTTACATCAGGAAAAAATAGAAACCAAGCTCGGTCGAATCGAGGAGGTCAAGGATTGCGGCTTGCCTGCAAAACGCTGGTCCCAAGCCGGGTCGAGGTACTCCACTGTTGCGGCTCGGGCGGAAACTACTCAAACTGCGGCTCGGGCGGAAACTCCTCGTAGCTCTCCGGCGGACGGAACGTACGAAACGGGTTAGGCACGCAAAACGAGATAAGTACGAGAGCAACGAAACGGACGACGGAATTGACGACACTAGAACATAGCTAATAACTACACTAACGCGCAGATCTCGTCGCTACGAATCCAACGCAACCAACCGCGTATTTTTCTGATGCTCCAGGAAAAGATATGAATTTCCGACGGAAAAAGGATTTATTGGAAATTCTGGAAATTGGAAAAAGAAAAACCAGGGAATATCCCCCTCCCTGCCGGTCCACACTATGCTGTGGACCGGGCCCATTTTTCCTCAACTCCCATCGGTCCACATGGACCGGGTCCACGCAACAGGGGGAAAAACACCCCATGGACCGAGGCGGGCCCATGGCCGACGCCGAGGTGACATCACGCCGACGCGAGCACGACGCCGACCCTACGGAGACGGGCGGCGCCGCCACGCCAGGGCAGGGGGCACGCCGAAATCACGGAGCGACGGCGCTACGGCTCGCCGGTGGCCAAACGGCGGCCACCACGGTGAAAAAGAGCCCGACACACGCACGGAGAACATGCCCTAAAAACCTAGCTAACGGGCATGCGAGCATCCATGGACCCGGGCGAAGCTCCGCGGCTCATCAAACGGGCGCGAGCTCGACGGAGGACTCGAGCTCATCGCCGCCCATGGCGCTCGGTGGCCGGACCACGGCGGAGACCCCCAAATCAAGGCTAATCCCGAGGGAAAAGAAGGGGATTCGAGGCGTGGTCTTACCAGGATGCTCGAGGGGGTCCGGGACGGGGCGGAGAGGGGCCGACGACACCGTGCGACGAGGAGGAGCGGCGGCGGTCCGACGAACACGCTCAGCGGAGACGGTGACCACGCGGCACGACGTTCCGGAGCTGTTAGGGAAGAACATGGGGGAAATCAGCGCGAGTAGAGGTGGTGCATGATGGGGATTGCAGAACGGCAAGAGGGGAGGGATGAGTCTCACCGGAGACGACGAGCGAGGAAGGAAGAGTTGGCGGCCGCAAGCTTCAACCCACCCATTCTCTCTCCATCCCGCACGAGGGACGATGCGGTGAGCACCAACGCGACGGGCGATGGAAGAGGAACACGCAGTGCCATGGAGCTCACCTGCAGCGGTCTTGGACGGCGACGGCGGGCGAGACCCGCGGCTAGGGTTTGGGCGAGGACGTTGCGCGCGGGGCTTAAAATGAGGGGAGGCGAGCACGGGAGTGGCGGGCGGCTCGCTAGAAAACAGGCGGAGCGGTTGGGCGCGGGGCCGGCCGACGTAGGGGCAGAAGACGACGAGCGGTTGACGTGGCGGTGCTCACGGGCGCGCGGCGGGCGTACGGGCGCAAGGAAAAATAAAAACAGCGCCGGGCCGGCTAGGTCGAGCAAAAAGAAAAACAGCCCCGGGCCGGCTGGGCTGTCTGGGCCGCGTAAGGGAAGAAGAGGGAAGAGAAGATGGGCCACGCCGGGGAAGAGAGAGGAGCTGCGCTGCGGTGAAGAAAACGGCCCACGTGAAGATTTCGAGATAAAAATCGTTTCTCAATTAATTCATTTCCAAATTCAAACAAACTTTGAGCAAATTTGATTTTTATTCAAATTTTTAATGGATACAAATACAAGGGCTGTTATAGACTCCCCCTTACAAGAATCTCGTCCTCGAGATTTCACTCCTCATCCTCAAACAAGTGAGGGAAGTTCTTCCTCAAGTTGTCCTCCATCTCCCAAGTGGCCTCACGCTCGGTGTGGTTACTCCACGATATCTTGCAGAAATGGATTCTGCGACTCCTCGTTTCCTTGTAGGCCCTATCCAAGATCCTCACGGGGTACTCCAAGTACTCCGGACCGTCCTGCATATCCAACACATCAGGTGACACCTACTCCTCCGGCACACGCAAGCACTTCTTGAGCTACGAAACATGGAACACGTCATGCACTCCGGCATGGTGTTCCGTCAACTCAAGCCGATAGGCGAGATCTCCAATCCTCGTCACCACTCCGAAAGGTCCAATAAACCTCGGTGCCAACTTGCCACGCACGTGGAACCTGCGCGTCCCACGAAGTGGAGAGACCTTGAGATACACAAAGTCATCCACAAAGAACTCCAAAGGTCTCCTCCTCTTATCTCGCATAGCTCTTCTCGCTCGCTCCGGGCAACACGGATATGCTCCCCGACCTGCTCAACCTTCTCCTCGGCCTCTCCGACAAGATCTGGCCATAGAAAGACCTCTCTCCAACCTCCGACCACATGAGAGGTGTCCTGCACTTCCTCCCATACAAGAGCTCATTTTGTGACATCTTGATGCTAGCTTGATAACTGTTGTTGTACGAGAACTCAGCAAACGACGGATCGTTCTTCCAACTCTTGTCTGTAAGTGAGCACGCAAGCTCTCAACGTATCCTCTAAAGTCCGGTTCACTCTCTCCGTCCGACCATCCGTCCGAGGGTGATATGCTGTGTCTGTAGTCCGATCTAGTGCCCATCGAGGCATGCGGACTCCTCCGAACTTAGCCACAAGCCGAGGACCACGATCGGATACTATGGTGAGTGGGGCACCATGTAGCCTCGGAATGTTGTCAATGTAGAGACGGGCGAGCTGTTCCGCATTGTACTTGGCATTGACGGCAATGAAGTGAGCCGCCTTGGAGAAACGATCAACAATCACCCAAATAGAATCACGACCCTTCTGCGAGCGAGGCAACCCATTGATGAAATCCATGCCGATGTTTTCCCACTTCCACATAGGAATCTCAAGAGGCTTGAGCAAAC
Organism: Chloris gayana; assembly: GCA_031894775.1. Lineage (NCBI taxonomy): Eukaryota > Viridiplantae > Streptophyta > Magnoliopsida > Poales > Poaceae > Chloris > Chloris gayana. Next base: position 574,111 of record JAUNZO010003803.1, on the reverse strand, counting down.
CGGCTAGCTTCCGATGTTCCGCCTTGACTCTCCTGCAGATGTCACACATCCCCACAAACCGAGCAATCTCCATCTTCATACCTTCCCACCGGAACCGAGTGCGAAGATCCTCATACATCTTTGTGTTTCCTGGGTGGATCGAGTAGCGAGAACAGTGAGCCTCTCTCAAAATCTCCTCTCGAATCCCAGCACCTCCAGGAACCACAATCCGATCCTTGTACCATAGTACACCATCATCATCCACCCTAAAGCCAGGAGCCTTATCCGAGTGCCATCTTAGCCTTGATCGATGCCACCAAGTTGTCATCCTTCCGCTTTTCCTTGATCCGATCCCCAAGAAGGTTGCTGATCCTCAACTCGTGGAGATAGTCCTCGGGAATGAGCTCCACTCCATCCCTCATCATCTCCTCAAACACCTCGGACCGGCTCGTCATGAGACTAGTGCAATAGGCCTTGCGACTCAGCGCATCCGCAACAACATTTGCCTTGCCGGATGGTAGTTGGTGCTCAAGTCATAATCCTTGATCAACTCAAGCCATCTCCTCCGCCTCATGTTCAGCTCCGATCGCGTGAAGATATACTTGAGACTCTTGTGATCCGTGAAAATGTCACATCTACCACCGATGAGATAGTGCCTCCAAATGTTCAACGCATGAACAACCGCTGCAAGCTCAAGATCATGAGTGGGGTAGTGCTTCTCGTGCTTCTTCAACTGTCTCGACGCATAAGCCACAACCTTCCCGTTCCGCATAAGCACACATCCGAGCCCGTGAGTGGATGCATCACAATACACCTAAAAGTCCCGACTAAGATCCGGCAAGGTGAGCACGGGAGCGGTGGTCGGCCTAGTCTTGAGCTCCTGAAAGCACCTCTCACGCTCCGGCGTCCAAGCAAAGGTGACATTATCCTGCAAGAGCTCCGTCATGGGACGAGCTATCCGAGAGAAATCCTCAACAAAGCGACGGTAGTAACCAGCCATCCCCAAGAAACTCCTCACGTCCTTGACACACTCGTGGTGTCTTCCGATTCACAACAGTCCCGACTTTCCCCGGATCCACACTCACACCATCGGCATTTATGACATGCCCCAAGAAAGCCACTTCCTCAAGCCGGAACTTGCACTTGCTGAACTTCGCATACAGCTGATGCTCCTTCGACCTCTCCAAGACAACTCTCAAGTGCCGAGCATGCTCCTCTACGGTCTTCGAGTACACAAGAATATTATTAATGAACACCACCGCAAATTTATCCAACTCGCCATGAAGACCTTGTTCATCATGTTCTTGAAGTAGGGAGGGGCATTGGTCAAGCCAAAGGAAGCAACAAGTGAACTCGAACCGCCGTGCACTGTCCGGAAATTCATAAGAAGTAAAATTCGAGGAGGGGCGATCGGGCATGATAGATAACAAATGGAATTGACAAGGCGGTAACAAAGATCCATACCTACTCACGAAGGCAGTCTTAGGAATGTCGCACTCTCGGATTTTCATTTGATGATAGCCGGATCGTAAATCAATAGAGGAGAAATACTTTGCACCCTTCAGCTGACCAAACAAATCATCAATCCTCGGCAAGGGGTACTTATTCTTGATGGTGACCTCGTTCAAGGAACGATAGTCAACACACATCCCGTCGATACCATCCTTCTTCTTCACAAACGAACAGGGGATCCCCAAGGTGAAGCACTTGGGCGAATGAACCCCTTCCTCAACGAGATCATCAATCTCCTGCTTCATGAGGAGCAACTCATCAGCCGACATCCGATGCGGCCTCTTAGCGATAGGGGCCGTGCCGGGAGAAGATCAATCACAAACTCAACATCCCGATCCGGCGGATGCCCTGGCAGATCATCGGGAAAGACCTCGGGATACTCACAAACCACAGGAATCTGCTCTAGAGGCAAATGCTCAAAGTGACAAAGCTGCACCGGCAAACGAGGTGCTACGGGGAAAACCTCACAGGTGACCCCACGGTGACTCACCAAGGTCACAATCCCCACCTCACGTTGAATCATACTCTTGTTCTTGGTCAACCAGTCCATACCCACGATCACCTCAATACCACGCGAGGGCAAAAGAATCGGGTCGGCCAAGAACCGCTCTCCCTCAATCACAATCGGAACTCCTCCGCAACCCAAGTGACACTTGGCTACCCCAAGTGGTGAAGTAGTGACAACAGGAGACCCGGGCAAGACGAGTAGGAATCTTAAGCCTCGAAACGAACGCGGACCGGATAAACGATCTAGTCGCACCGGTATCGAAAACAACGAAGCTAAACAAGACTCAACCAAGAACTCACCAAGCACAACGTCGGGGCCTGCTCGGACGTCCTCTCGCGGTGACGTGGTGAAGCCTAGCACGGGAAGCACCGTGCTTTCTGCCGTGGCCTCGCTGCTCGATCGAACCAGGCGCGGTGCACTGCGGAATCGGGACTCGCTGCTGCTGCCGAGGTGGGGCTGCTGGCTCGGGTGTGGTGAAGGTTGTAGGAGCTCTCCGACCCAAGTTGGGACACGCGTAGTACTTGTGTCCCGCTCGTCCACACCGAAAGCACCCGTAGCCGAAGGGCAACCCATCGCTCGGGGGCCTCCACCCCGACTCGTTGTGGCGCCGGAGCACGCCGGTACTCGCTGTCCCCGTGGTGCAAACCGCCTCTACCCGGAACCGCCAAACTGCCCCTGTAGCGGACGCGCGAACCGCTGCTCGGCCCACTAAACCTCGGCCTCTGCTGCCCTCCGGAACAGTCCACCCGACTAGCTGTCCTCTTGTAAGACTCGGAGCGTCTCACCCTCTCAAGACCATCCTCAACCTCAATGGTCCTATCCACGAGCTCCTTCGGGGTAGAGCACCCTGCCACATGGAGACCAATCTCAGCCCTCGATCCTCTCTTGAAGTAGTAGATCTTGTCCCGCTCCGTGGACACGTCACGCGGTGAGTTGCGCGACAGCTCGGTCCACCCGTGGTAGTACTCGGGCACACCCATAGCTCCCATCCTCGGGTTCCCGAACTCGTCGGACTTCCTGTCCATCACTCCCTTGGGGATGTGCTCGAGCTCGAACTCCCGCTCAAACTCGTCCCAAGAGATACTGTTGGGGTCCTCGTGGTTGGTCACGTAAGTGTCCCACCACGCGCTAGCCGCGCCTCCGAGCAAGTAGGTAGCCGGTGACACACTCTCTGCGTCAATGCACTCCATCATCGGTAGCTGCTTGGAGACTGTCCCGAGCCAACTATCGGCGTCCAACGGGTCGGTGCGGTGGGAGAACGTGTCCGGCCGGAGCCTCCGGAACGTCTCCTTCCTCATGTCAAACCGATCGTGTCCTGCGAACTGCCGTGGCTGCTGCTGCAAGATCTGCTCGCGGTGGTGCTACCGCTGCTGCCGTAGCATCCGCATCGGACCTCCAAGGATGTTGGTCCGGTTCACCATCACGTCGGCAAGAATCTGAACAGGGGAGGCGGTGGTGCCTCCTGCTGCCCCGCCCGCTCCTGCTGCCCCGGTGCCTCCTCGCTGCTCTGCACCCTCCTGCTATCCAGCAGCCTCCGGCTCTCCTGCTCGCGGGATCCGGTGGTGCCTCTCCACCGCGACCACGCCCACAGCCCACGAGCACCCACGGCTCCTCCTCCACGACCACGACCTCTCGCACCGCGGCCTCGCGCAGCAGCTGCGGCGCCGCACGACCTCGTCACGATCGTGGCCACGCCACGACCTCGGGGGCTGGCCGTTTCCATCCATCGCAGCCTGCTCAAACCGCACGTGGAGACCCCTTCCTCTCGGCATCTACCGACAAGACGAAATCCAAGGTTAGGGTGGTTATCCAAGAATTATCTTCAAATCTCGAAAGAACTATAATGCATGCTAGAACAATTGTCCAAACAAACATAACGGTCATTATTCGTTTAGCCTATCTCGCATGGATAACTTCGGTCGACGAGAGAGAGATTTCAAAGTGTGATGAATTGGAGTTTAGCTAATTAGAGTACTAGATCATGTCCTTAAGGTACGTTGATTAACGACGGTTCTCGTCCCTACGGACAAGTATGGTTCGATACCAATCGTAACGACCCGATTTTCACCGGATAGTGAAAATCGTGCCTTGTACCTCAATGACACTCCCGGGAGTGTGACACGTACATCCAATACGGTTAGCATCATAAAAACCATAAGATAGAGTAAATGCAAGGCAAGATAATAGAATCTCCAAAGTACATCATCATAACTCAATGCTCAAATCTCATGGATACAAAACACGTGGCACGCAGGCCAACGAGAGATCATAAAGGAAACTAGCGAAAGCGTCTCACATGAAGATCGGCGGTGAAGACCCAAAGCCCACAAGCACTCGTGTGTAGGCGAGAACGTCACTCCTCTCCGACGGCTCCGTCGGTAGGCTCGGCGGGAACCTCCGGATCGGCGTCTCGAAAAACAAAGTGGAAAAGCCGTGAGTACATAAAGTACTCAACAAGCCGCAACTACCTAGCAACAATGTATGCTTGTTGGGATAATTCAAGGAAAGGCAAGGGCTAGCACCTAAAGCAATTATTCCTCAAGTCTATGTGATTCATATTTTATTATTAGTCAAATTTTATAAGTGGCCTTGCAGGAAACAACACAATCCTGCAAGGGTCGGATTTTATGTCCAAGCACACCTCCTACTGGAACCACAGCTCGAAGCCGGAAGTAAAACACCTATCGGAGGGGAGAAGTAGTAAATGCTAATCAAGCGTGTCGCTCAATGCTGTTGCCCCCTTACCCGAGAGCTAGGCTATACGTATAGATTATATATCTCTACAGAGAGTAAGCAACCGTACCCACGTGAAAGAGGTACTATAACTACAGCCACCGTCGTGGCTAAAGCACAACAACACTCACAAGATCAATAAACAAAGCATCGACCGGCGGGCGCCCGTCCCTCGAGCTGGGATCCCCAACCACAACGCAGAAAAGGGTGCTCGAAGGTGTGAAAGGTCTAGCACGGGCCAAGTAGGGTATCCTCTACTCATGGGTCGAGACGAAAGCTCCAAAAACCTACTAACGCTAACTCTACACCACGGCGGGCCCACCGGTCCTCCGCTAAGCGTCTCAATCCAGCTCACCCATACGGGTCACGTGGTAAGCTAGTATACCAAAGAGCGAGCAACCGGGAACCGGTCCTCAAGCTGCCGGGGCGAGTCACCATCCCTCTCCTCAAAACAACGGTCTCAACAACGGTGTCTCCACAACAGGGTCCCCATAACCCAAGGCCCCTACACAATTGTGCCCGCAACGAGGCACTCTCCAAACAGAGACTCCCCAAAAGTCTCCCGAGCACCTAATCACCTACACTCGCCCCGCAAAAGTCCTACAGGGTATCTAGTACGGAAACTCGACACCTATGAAACACCTACAATTTATTTTACACAAAAACATGTATAATCATCATGGGGTTCAATTAAGCATCTAAACAAATACTAAGCATGCGAGTAACGATAGAACAACCTATGGCAAACGAGTGGCAAGGATGGCATAGTATGGCTTAGGTAAACTACAAGTGCAAGTAACCATTAATCATGCATGGATCAATTTAATGCAAATTGCAAAATAGGAGCAAGAGTGGTCAAGGATTGTGGCTTGCCCGCAAAACACTCGGTCCCAAGCCGCGTCGGGATACTCGTACGGACTGCTCCGGCGGAAACTCCTCAAACTGCGGCTCGGACGGAAACTCCTCAAACTGCGGCTCGGACGAAAACTCCTCGTAGCTCTCGCGCGGACGTAACGTACGAAACGGGTTAGGCACGCAAAACGAGATAAGTACGAGAGCAACAAAACGGACGACGGAATTTATGACACTAGAACATAGCTAATAACTACACTAACGCGTAGATCCCGTCGCTACGAATCCAACGCAACCAACCGCGTATTTTTCCGACGCTCCGGGAAAAAGATATGAATTTCGACGGAAAAAGGATTTATTGGAAATTCGGAAATTGGAAAAAGAAAAACGAGGGAATATTCCTTTGGAATATTCTACCGGTCCACACTATGCTATGGACCGGGACCATTTTTCCTCAACTCCCATCGGTCCACATGGACCGGGTCCACGCAACAGGGGGAAAAACACCCCATGGACCGAGGCGGGCCCATGGGCGATGCCGGGGTGACGTCACGCCGATGCGAGCACGACGCCGACCCACCGGAGACGGGCGGCGCTGCCACGTCAGGGCAGGGGAGCACGCCGGAATCGCGGAGCGACGGCGCTACGGCTCGCCGGCGACCAAACGGCGGCCACCACGGCATTCACCAAGCCCTCGCGCACCGGCCGGCTCCCACCACGAGCACCGGCTCGCCATGAGGCGGCGGCGCGAGCTTGCCGAGCCGAGCTCCACGGCGGCGAGAAGGGGAAACTCCCCTGCGCGAAAGGGGAACACCAAAAGTACGCCCGTGCCCCGCGGAGCACTAAGCCCCCACTCGCGACCCACAAACTCCACCGGAACCTCACCGGCGGCGAGGGAGCACGATGGCGAGAAAATAGAGCCCGACACACGCACGGAGAACATGCCCTAAAAACCTAGCTAACGGGCACGCGAGCATCCATGGACCCGGGCGAAGCTCCGTGGCTCATCAAACGGGCACGAGCTTCACGGAGGACTCGAGCTCACCGGCGCCCATGGCACTCGGTGGTCGGGCCACGGCGGAGACCCCCAAATCAAGGCTAATGCCGAGGGAAAAGAAGGGGATTCGAGGCGCGGCCTTACCGGGATGCTCGAGGGGTCTTGGACGGGGCGGAGAGGGGCCGACGACACCGTGCGACGAGGAGGAGCGGCGGCGGTCCAACGAACACGCTCGAGCAGAGACGGTGACCACGCGGCATGACGTTCCGGAGCTGCTACGGAAGAACATGGGGGAAATCAGCGCCGCAGAGGCGGTGCACGATGGGGATTGCGGAACGGCAAGAGGGGAGGGATGAGTCTCACCGGAGACGACGAGCGGGGAAGGAAGAGTTGGCGGCCGCAAGCTTCAACCCACCCGTTCTCTCTCCATCCTGCAGGAGGGACGATGCGATGAGCACCAACGCGACGGGTGATGGAAGAGGAACACGCAGGTGCCATGGAGCTCACCCGCAGCAATCTTGGACGGCGACGGCGGGCGAGACCGGCGGCTAGGGTTTGGGCGACGACGTTGCGCGCGGGGCTTAAAATGAGGGGAGGCGAGCACGGGAGTGGCGGGCGGCTCGCTAGAAAACGAGGCGGAGCGGTTGGGCGTGGGGCCGGCCGACGTAGGGGCGGCGGACGACGAGCGGTCGACGTGGCGGTGCTCACGGGCGCGCAGCGCGCGTACGGGCGCAAGGAAGAAGAAAATCAGCCCCGGGCCGGCTGGGCTGCTTGGGCCGCGCAAGGGAAGAAGAGGGAAGAGAAGATGGGCCGCGCCGGGGAAGAGAGAGGAGCTGGGCTGCGGTGAAGAAAACGGCCCACGCGAAGATTTCAAATAAAAATCGTTTCCAAATTCAAACAAACTTTGAGCAAATTTGATTTTTATTCGAATTTTGAATGGATACAAATACAAGGGCTGTTACACAATGTGTGCTAACACACTTGTAAAATTTTACCTTAAGACTCCACTTATGTGTGAAGTAACAAAAAAATTATATTAGGGGGTAAAATGAACCAAATTGCACTATTTTGGGTTTTAATTGAACCAAAAAATAGTTCAGGGGTTATCCGAGACTTTAGCTATAGTTTGAGGGAGTAAGATGGACTTTATCCTTTTATTAATGTGTTATCATAATTTGAAGTATATAAATGTCAAATTGATTCATCATTAATTAGACAATTCCATTCAGAAGGGTAAATACTTTAATTTGATAGAATTTAACATTTATGTACTTCGAATTAATTATGATTTATATTATTGAACCACCTTCAAATTAATTTAACATGTTCAAGAGTATAATCAGAGATTCGATATTTATGTTATTGAATCACAGTTAATAATTAAACTAGGACGGACACGTGTCCTTGTGATCATTGAAGTATTTCTTGTAAAATATTATACTCTCCATTCCTTTCCTGGATTTCCTCATAAATTAACCATAGCTATATCTCCACATCAACTACGAACAAAATTTTCGCTTCTAAAAATTTTAACACGTGCACAACACGGGTTGATTGACAAGTGGCCCTAATACCTAAGCCTAGCTTGGCTTTCACTGGATTCAGAGTCGTTCTTTTAACACGTGCACAACACGGGTTCAATGAAGTAGAAGAACAGAGTTGGCAGGACATGGAGCTGGGAAAATAAATGGTCCGGGCCGATAGGGTCCAGACATATTCGGCGGTTTCCATTATGCACCCTGCTAACTCCTTGTGAGTGTCAAAATTTCAAGCAGCTGCACTGCAAGAGCTCTCTAGACTCATTCACTACGGGAAATCACTCGTTTGCCGAGTGTCCAGAACACTCGGCAAACCACAGAATGCACTCGGCAAACGATTTGCCGAGTGCAACTCTCGGCAAAGGCCTCTCGGCATATCTCGGGTCGGCAAAGTCTGTTTGACGAGTGCATTATCTCGGACACTCGGCAAAGGGTTTACCGAGTGCCCATTATGACACTCGGCATACATTTTCTGGAGGATCAAAAAAAAATCAGAGACCACCGTACCGCTGGCATTCTGGATGCTGACGTCGGATGCTACCACCACCTCGCCCTAGATGCCGCTGCCGCCACCATCACACGAGGTCACGCGCCGTCGCGCCGAGGCGCAGAGGAAGGGACGGAGAACAGGGCCGACGCAGCAGCCGCACTTCCGCCGCTCAGATCTGCGCTGGCCTGGGGCTGCCCGCCGGGCGGAGGCCGGGGAGCTGGTTGGCATGGGACCCGTCGCCCTCGCCGGCTGCTGCGCTGCCCGCATGGCCTAGCCGACGCCGTCGCCCGCCGGATGCTGCCACTGCCTCGCCCTGGACGCCGCGCCACCGCCGCCACCGCCCCACGAGGTCACGCGCCGTCGCTGTCCTGGCCTAGCCCACCTCCCGCTGGATGCAGCAACCGCACCTCCATCGCCCGGATCCACGCTTGCCCGGGCCGCAGGCCGGGGAGCTGGTTGGTGTGGAGGTCGCCGCCCTCGCTAGCTTTTGTGCCGCTCGCATGGGCCTGGTCGAGCCTGCTGCCGCCGCCCGTGGTGCCCGCCTGGCGAAGCCCGCCGCTGCATTCCGGGATGTCCGCCCTGGCCGAGACGGGAGAGAGTCCGGGGAGATTGAGCGAGGAAGAGACGGGACAGAGATTGGATAGAGACGGGAGAGGGAGTAGAGCAAATGGATAAGGTTAACTTTTTTTTTGTTTGGCTCGGGTTGGATGCTTGGAACCAGCGGCACCTCCGGTTGAACCAATGAGAAGCCACCGTTTTTGATGCTCGGATCTGTGACCTGGCAAGTTTGCCGAGTGCATAGACAAAAAACACTAGGCAAAATAATCTTTAACGAGTGTTTTTCTTTGCACTCGGTATAAAAAATTCTGCATACTTTAAACAAATTAAAAATTAGTAAATAAATTCTAAAAATAACTAAATTTTAGCATGACACTATTCATGTAATCTATTACCTATACAAAATGTTTTCAAGTAAAAATAAAATTGTTTATCAATTTGACTCCAAACCTAAATAAGTTATTATCAACTCTAGGGTTCTTCTTCGGAGGTTCTCCGTTTTGTAAGCAATGTACATCATAACTTTTGCGAAACATTCTCTACTTTTTTTATTGTAGCTTCCACATGTGATACCATCACATCATGATAAATCTCGTGATTTTTCTACTTTATTTGATTTGATTTTTTAAGAATTTAATAATCACTCACACACACTTTAACGGTCATATTTCTTACGAAAGATATGACAAATTCCTATTTTTCAAGGATAAGGTCCTAAATTGGTCTAAATAACATGAATATAAAAATTATACTCATTTTATTTTATTATTTGAATCACTTTTAGTTCAAATTTAACTATATATAAAAAAATTGCTTGGAGTGTAATTAATTAACTAAATATAGCAAATGAATATAAATAAACTTCAAAATTTAAAATGTACTTACACATGTTGTATTTAGTGAGTAGAAAAAGTTGTGAGAGGAGAAAAAGAAAAAAAATTACTTATTTGCCGAGTGCGAAAAAATACACTCGGCAAACCCGCTTGTTTGCCGAGTGCTAGGAGAATACACTCGGCAAACTCGTTTGTTTGCCGAGTGCCAAGAAAAAACACTCGGCAATGCCGAGTGTTTTTCTTGGCACTCGGCAAACAAGCGGGTTTGCCGAGTGTATTTTTGTGTCGAGAGTTTTTTATTTTGCACTCGGTATAGACATTGTTTGCCGAGTGCCCGGTTGAATACACTCGGCAAAGCTACGGACACTCGGCAAACAACGATTTTCCCGTAGTGATTTCTCCAAAAGTAGAGGAATATAAACTTGAATCCTCTTGAGCTGTTGTGCCCATTTGGAAACTCGCATGCAACGACAAACCATTGAGACGGTCCGAAACTGGCTATTGTAGCGTGAGGTAACGACATGTGGCCGTGAGAGAGCTCCATGAAGTCTCTGTCCGTTGGTCGTCCTGACCGTCGTATCCGTGGAATGACGAGTGACATGACGATGATCGCTGCGTCCAGAAGCAAAAAAGTCGTGTGCATACGAGGTGACATGTTGGACACCGAGGACCACGCGTGGGAATCCCCATGTGCACATTGCGCATTTGTACTACCACGCGATCGATGTGCTTGACATTTCCAGAGTGTACCACACCACACCACACACACGCCGCTATGGCAACGCTTCCTGCGCCGTGCAGCAGGAACCGCCTCCACCTCCACCACTGCCGGGTCATCTCTTCGGCTCCTCGTCGTCGCTGCGCCAGCAGGGCGTATGCGGTGCACGCCTCTTCGTCCATCGGGAGGGGAAGACGAGACGCTGCAGTGGCCCGCATGCCCCAGTTGGCGCACCGGGATGTGATGCTTGCCCTGGCGCGCGACGCCGAGACGCTCCTCGGCGCGAGGCTGCTGCCATCCCAATTGCCAGCTAACGTCGCCGACATCACCGACGACGAGGGACGCGCCCTCGGCTCGGTCGACGTGCGCCACGGCGTTCCCGGCTCCTCGGTACGTGCTTATTAGCGACGGATCGGTTCCTTGTTCCACCGCATCATCCTCTGCGGTGTGCGCACACCGACAAGTGTTTTACATGTAAATTAGCAAACTCCATAAGCAAAACATCCCGCAACGCAGATCGACTTCATGCTGGAGGCGTGGTTCCACCGCGCGCTCCCGTCGGGTGCCGCCGTCGACATCACCTCGCTCATCGTCTTCCTCAACGGCGCCACGGACGCGCCGCACTTTCTCATGGAGCTCATCCAGGGCGGCCCGTCGTCGCTCGTCGTCCTACTCGACCTTTTCCCGCGCAGAGACCTCCCGCTCCACCCGGGCTACATCGACAGGTACTACGGCGCCACCGGCGTCGACGCGCACCGCCGGGACATGTACCGCGTCCCCCAGGTCAGGCCGTACGTCTCGCCGTCGCTTCTGGTGCGGAGCCTGTGGTCGCCCACGGCGGTAGTCGTCGACGTGCAGTGCGGGGACGGCGGGGGAGCCAAGCTCGAGGAGATCGTGCGGGGTCAGCTCGCGAGCTCCGCCAAGGCCGTTCTTGATGCGTGGCTGGAACGGTGTGCGGGGAGCGTGGTGGAGATGGAGGCGGATGAGAGGAAGGGATTGGTGGCGAGGGACAGGATGATCGCCACCACCTCGGTGGAGCTTAACCTCTCCGCCAACCTGCCCCAGATGTTCAGCACCGACGTCTCCGACAGGGTGGTGGCAGAAATCAGTAAGGCGTTCCTGGGGCCACAAAATTGAAAATGCATGTCCCTTATTACAAGTTTTTCTCCCCCCGGTCTTCTATGTACTTCACATTTGAACGTTACGGCACTACTACTATTCATTCTACAAGGACTCCCTAAAACAACAAGTCTAACTTGCCAATGTAGCAAAGGTGTGAACAAACTAGCAGGATCCTTGCGCGCGTGGTTAAAATGTTTATCTTTCACTCCACTATTCCCTTTAACCCACTGTCCGCTCCGTTCCATTATTTGGACAATTCCCATTTCCCACAAGTTGCCAATGCATGGCCAATGAAAAGCTTGAGGGTACAGTTTAGTTCATGGGCGCTATGCTCCATACACCCTACACCAACCATACGACAGTGTCATCTCCTTGATCCACCTCCAACGCCAACTCCATTGTCATCTCACCTCGCATCTCTCTTTTGTTTGACCTAAAACTTTTTTATTTTGCTTTGGAATATTTTAAATTGAGTTAAAAAAATTTACGATGAAACAAATGAGGCCTTTCCTGGAAATAGTATGTTTTCAAAGTTCTTAAAAGATCGAGAAACAGACGCTTTATACTGGTGATTGTTTAGCACTTGTGAATGTACCTAGAGCTGGAGCCAGCGGCTCCAGCAAAGCCCAGCCGAGTGAACAGTGATATATGTCATGTGGAGCATCAATTTTTTTTATTTTGCATCGCAATAAGTACTATACTAGACACGTCTGACTTGTGGCCGCATCAGAGATTGCACTTGCACATGCAGGCAAAGGTGTGAACATACTAGCTAGGATGCTTGCGTGCTTGGTTAAAATGTTTATCTTTCACTCCACTATTCCCTTTAACCCACTGTCCGGTCCGTTCCATTTGGACAATAATTCCTGATAAGAACACGATGACATGTCCGGGACCCAATCTTTCACGGTACCAAGCAACAATATATTTTCCTCTGAATTTGGCAAGTAATAGTGATAGCTCGTGCACTTGTAGCTGATATATCGACAAGTAAATAAATTGAACAACAGTGCAATTCAACAATTGAGCAATCACAATCTCAAATAATTGGCTCTCCACTAGTAATCATAAATAGAGACACGATAGATAATATAGGTCTACAAGAACTTGATTGATGTAACCACAAACCAGCGGTAGATAAATATCTAACCCATATTTTAGACCAGCAGCTTCAGAGATGGGGAACCACAAAGTTCCAGCATGTATCCAGGAGAGCAATCACTTGATCACAAACTTTAGCAGCTCGCTAGGATCGATAACAGGAATCGGTAAAGAAGGACAACACCTCTAGGGTTCCTTTTTAGAAAACCAGCTGCAGAAGCAATTCCCTAGGATCACCAAGCCAAGAACACAAGATCACAGAAAAGAGAACGACGCCAAAACACGATGTTTTTGTACGGGGTTCAGTGATGTGCCTACATCCTCGGGGCATGACTACGGGCGCTCCTCCCCATAATAATTGTAGCAATACAGACATCCAGAAATATACCGACAAACAACCTGGCCGCCCCTAGGGCACGCCTCTTCCAGCCGCCGTCACCCCTTGTCTACTATATCTGTCGTCTCTTGCGGTAATAACGGTGGTGCCCCCACGTATATATGAGCCTCGGAATACAAGTCCGACACAAACTCTGTTCCTATCCTCCTAATACGACTCAAGTCTAATTCTGTAGCCGACTCGTGTACACATATTCGACACAAATACAACAAACTCCACCTTAACGAATATGCACACCATCTTGAAGCCTGCCCATGCTCGAACCTCCATGTATGCAGACTTGAGTTGCCTCTTCCGCTGCTCACCTCGTTCTAAGTTCTGGCACATGCCGCACACCCTCAAGTAGCACCTCCTGTCCACCATACATTGTCAACTTGAACTTGCCAACTCCCATAACACGATGAACCGTGTCACCTCCCAAGTGAGCAAAACCAAAGTCACCCTCAACATATGAAGAGAACCTCTCCTTCTTAGGTGTTGCATGAATTGAACTTGCAGAATCTAGCAGCCAGGCTTCTCCATCACAAGACTTCTCACTTGATAGCACAAGAACATCACCATCGCTGTCCGAGTCATCCTTCCTAGAAACCACAATATTTGCCACATCCTTTCTCTTCCGTTACGGACAATCCCTCCTCACATGTCCCCATTCCTTGCACCTGTAGCACTGCGGCCCCTTCTTCTCCTTCTTGTTGGTCTCCCTCACTCGATCACTCTTGACTACCAAAGCATCACGAGTGGAACCACTATCACCAGCGTTATTGATCTTGATCCTCCGATCACGAGAAAGTAACGTCGTCGTGATATCCGCCACCTTAACTTCAGTTTTGCCATACGTCAATGTTGTGACCAAATGCTCATAAGAACTCAGCAAGGAACACAAAAGAATAATGGCGTTGTCTTCATCATCAAGCTTCACGTCCACCTTCACATGGTCAGCCGCAACTTGAGTGAAGACACCGATGTGGTCAGCAAGATCTGCTCCCACCTGCATCTTAACTCCATATAACTTTTGCTTCAGATACAACTTCGAGTCGAGTTTTCGACATGAACTGATTATCCAACTTATGCCAAATTACTTTCGGTGACATCTCACCCATGACATGGTACATGATCTGGTCGGAGAGACACAACCTGATGGTTGCTACCGCTTGTGCCTGTATCTCCTCCCACTTCTCATCATCTACCTTGGTCGGCTTCTTCTCACACGAGCCTTCAGGATCGCTTGTTGCGCTAGCAAGTCCTTAACTCTTGTTTGCCAAAGCCCGTAACTTCCAGTCCCATCACACTTCGTCACCTCGAATTTGGATGCCATCGACGCCATCCGCCTTGTTGCCACGTACTGTCAAAAGAACCTCCGCACGTGCACACCGTACGCCACACCCGCACAATACATGTCGAAGTTGTGTGCCTCCTGCAACTCGAGCACGTCGCCGCATACTCAACAAGCCACTCTCGAGCCCCGTCGACTGCCACGCCGCTTGCACACGACGAAATCAACCCACTCGATTGTTGCACGTTGTTCGTCATAACCACCGCAAGCTTTGGTTCACGAACAGCCAATTGCTTTCCGATCTGATATTGCAACCCTCCGTGGACTCTCTGGTTTTATACGGTGACACGATGCTGAGTCCTAACCGAAACGGACTCTAGCAACCGTCTCTTTCCGTTCCTTGTTGCATGCAAATTCCCTTGTGGGCCCTCCGTATCTCACGTACGAAACGGACTCCACTTGCCACCTGCCTTGTATTTCTTTGTTACTAGACTCCCCGTTAGCCGCACGAACATATTTGGAGTCTGATCTCACAAGGAAACAAATAGTTTCCAACCTACATGCAATTTTTGTCCTACCAACAAAAATAAATGTCAAGGCCCACCTTCTTGTCTCATGTAGATCAAGCACCTATGTAGGTATACATGCATTTACGCATACATGCATGCCGACGTATCAGCCTTCAACTCCAACTCTCGTGCGTGACTGAATCCACTCGTGACGAGCTTCCTTGTTTCCACGGATTCTTGAGGTCACACGCGTGAGCCCTTGCAGTATCGCATCCAAGCATGCGCCACTGTCTTCTCTCGTCGAGTCCAGTCCGAATTGCAAGCCATCGTCATCATGTAACAAAAGACAATCAACCTCCGCCGCGAACAACATGCCGAGTCCACCATGGCAGAACACCATCGCCGTCACTGCTCCACCTTGAGCACACAACAACCGCTCCAATCTCAGCTGATCGCCCATCAGCTAGACTATGATTCAAAGCCGCCGCCCTCTTCCGTGATGTCTTCCAGCTGCACCGTCAAACTTGGCCATATGTCTGATCAGTCCCTATCGAACAGTAACCACCAGCCATCATTAATCCGATCTCCACATCTGGACGGATCCTCGTTGATGCAGCTCATCGGATGGTTCGAACCGCCACGCTTGAAGTGTCCAACTCCACCGATCGAGTCGTCGATCGCCGCCATGCTCCACCTTGCACAAATCCTCCCGGACGCCATGCGCAAGCTCCACGCGGAGTGGAGCACCCCATCGTGCCTCTTGTGATCTTCTACCATGTAACCGGCTCTGGTACCACTTGTTAGGAAAAACAGCCGCGGAAGCAATTCCCTAGGATCATCAAGCCAAGAACACAAGATCACGAAAAAGAGAGCGACGCTGAAACACGATGTTTTTGCACGAGGTTTAGTGATGTGCCTACATCCTCGGGGCATGACTACGGACGCTCCTCCCGTAATAATTGTAGCAATACGGACATACGGGAGTATACCGACGGATGACCTGGCCGCCCCTAGGGCACACCTCTCCCGGCCGCCGTCACTCCTTGTCTACTACATCTGTCGTCTCTTGCGGTTACAATGGTGGTGCTCCCACGTATATTTGAGCCCGGAAATATAAGTCCGACACAAACTCTATCCCTATCCACCTAATACGACTCAAGTCTAATTTTATAACCGACTCGTGTACACACATTCGACACAAATACAACATTCCTAGGAGGATACTACGACTAAAAACACGATAAAAATGACTCCCCATTGCAAGGGCGTCGACCCTAGGATATATGGCACACAGGCCAACCAATACACGGTCCGACTTGACCACAACTCAAAACAAACTCGGACTCAACATGACTTGATGTTGTTTTTATTATTGTAACCGACTCGAGAGTAATCCGGCAATGGGGTCATATGCGTTGGAAAGCTTCGAAATTATCTTTCCATCTGCTAAACATACCGTGTATGACAGAGATGTGGTATTTCTTGTCCACCCCGGTCTGGCTGCACAAAACCGAATCCAAACTGACTTTGAATTTCCAAATATTGTAATTTCATGACTAGATTGACATGTGACCATATAGAACTTGATAGGAATGTATGCCACGCCCTTGGGAAGGTGTTGGCCACCTTAATATGATCCTTAGCTTGCTCAATATCCACTAACATTAATCCAATCCCGCAGTCCAAATACTTTGTTTCTTTTCTTTATTCTCCTCCTTGCACAGGTCAGCCCCAAATGAAAACATTACATGACCAAGAGTCACTAGGTGATAAAACCATATATTTCTTGTCATGTTTCACAATATAAGTGAATGAGCCAAACTAAACAATGTTTTAAATAGGGGTTACGAGGTTTAGCGGTATGTCTCTAAATCAGCTAATAGCGGAGCTAAAGCGGGTTATAGCGGGAGATAGTGGCTATATTGTACATTAACAAGAAAAGCGGTACACTATCTCAAAAGGCTATAGCGAACTATAGCTGCAGCTATAGCGGGAGATTTAAAACCTTGAAACTAAATGGTTTGATTTTAACAACACTACCTTCTGAATATATGTGGAATGACAATTCCATTCAAATTTCATAGTTGTAACAATTAGATGAGCCATGTCCTCATCAATTCCCATTTCCGACAAGCTGCCAATGCATAGCCAATCAAAAGCTTGAAGGTAGAGATTAGTTCATGGGCGCTACAATCTTTTGTTTGACCTGAAACTTTTTATTTTGCTTTGAATTGTTTTAAACTATTTCACGATGAAACAAATGAGGACTTTCCTATAAATAGTAAGTTTTGAAAGTTCTTAAAAGATCGAAAAACATTGGTTATTGGTTAGCACTTGTCAATGTGCCTAGTGCTGGAGCCAGCGGCTGCAGCAAAATGGGACCGAGTGAACAATGATATATGTCATGTGGAGCAATAAAATTTTTTCTGATCGCAAAAAGTACTACGCTACACGTCCGACTTGTAGCCGCATCAGAGTTTGCACTTGCATGTGCCTGCGTTGTAGCAGCTATAACGAACAAAGTGCAGGTACACTATAACAATTCGGCTCTGTAGCCACCGTATGCAAAATCGATCGTGGCTATAGTTGGGTGCGAGCTACTGTGCCTTTGCAACGTGGCTACGAAGCCGCTATGGCTTTTTGAACCATGGCTACAGTGGCCTCCACCAATAGCCACAGTCCACTTCTTCAACCGTGGCTATCGTGTCCACTATAGCCACGGTTGAAGAAGTGGGCCGTAGCTATTGTTTTGCACAGATATAAAAAGCGAGTTTGGACCGAAAAGGAGCTCACTCGAAGTGTGACGGCTCAAAAATTGAGGAAAAAAATGAAAACCGAGGGGGAAGGTTTTGATCTCTTTTTTCTTTTGTAGAATTTTGTTCTCCATGGTAAGGGAAATTCATCCCATTTATTTTTTGTTGCTATAAAGTTGTAATCATGGATAATTTTGGATTACCATTTGACCTAGGTTTTGATTTCGATTTATCAAATTCCTCCATGTTTGTAGGTTTGTTGTCGGTTTGAGTTGTGTATAATAGGCTGATATATCATGTATATGTGTTGCATACAAAAAATCATGTCTTACAAGCCTTTTTCATGTCAATCAATTTAAGATCTACTTTATTCTCTCTTGAGAGAGACCCCTAGAGCACAATTTAATTATTAAAAAAATTCAAGTCAATTAATAATAATCTGTATAGTGGGTTTTTATAGCACATTGTCTTATGCAATATATTAGTTCCCTTATATTTTCTATAAATATATAATATTCATAATGGTAAATAGATTATTTAGTAATTAATTAATAATTATTTATTCTAGCACACTCGTGTTATGCAATATATTAGTTCCCTTATATTTTTTATAAATACTTAATATTCATAATGGTAATTATTTTATTTAGTAATTAATTAATTATAATTTATATTCACGTAATGCTTGTTTAGATGGACAAAACATGGATGTACGAAGTGCTAAGATTAAGTGCATATTTCCGAGGTCAAGTTGATGTATTTCTCGGGAGGGCTACCGAGCATGCTAAGCGTCTAGGAAGACAAGAAATATATTGTCCATGCGTGGACTGCGAGAATCAAAAATTGTGGATAGATACACTTGTAATAAAATCTCACTTAGTGAGGAGGGGTTTCGTAGAGAATTATACAGGTGGACAAAGCATGGAGAAGACGAGTCGGTCGAAGTTGAGGTGCAGCCGATTGAAGTTGAAGAAGAACAGGTTTGTGGAAGTTGACGAGTCTTTTGATTTTCATGTCGAAGAATAACAATGTACTGATTTTGATGTTGAGGAATTGCTTTGTCATGTTGAACTGCGTTTTACTCAATGCGGGGACAACACGAGGGCTTGATAACTTTGCAACGATATGTAACAACTCACAGCAATAAAATGCATTTCATGGCATTCATGAGCATGTCATCACATTTCATTTATGAAATTATTAAGCATAGTGTGAAGAAATTACACATAAAATAACAAATCAAATAAAGAAGAAAGGAAGTGTTAAAAGAAAGAAAATAAGAAGAAAATTCATGTTTAACATTTTCTATAGCTTAATTATCACAAATGAAGATTTATGAAAGGGTCGTGAAAAGATTTTGAGTTATGAAAATATTTACAAGAAATAAACAAAATCTCTTTTATTAATTTAGCTATGAATTTTTAACCCAAAAACGATTTGGAGTTTTACCCTGGACTTAATAGGAAATATGCCTAAAATATTCTCAATTACACCCCTGAATTTTCGTAGAATTTTTGGAGCACCGAAAAGCCACTTTTTAATTACGTGGAAGTCCGGGGGTGTTTTTGCAAAATGTCCGGGACCGGCCCGGCGGCCGACCTCTTCTTCCTCTCTCCCCTCTCCCGCGTCTCACCGCCGCCCGCGGCGGCACCGCCTCCCCGGCCGTCGCCACGCCACCCCGCCACGCAGGAGGTTAGCCGCACGCAGCTGCTTGCCGACCTTCTTCTCATTTAACCGCCTCTCCCCGGGATAAGAACCCCGGCCGTGCTTGCCTCTCTCCCTCTTTCTTTTCGCCATTGCCGCAGCCCCCTGCTCCACCGTCGCCGAGCCACACCGGCCCTCCTCCGTCCGAGTTAACCCCGCCACGGACTCCGCACCAAGCCCCTAGAGCTCACCCGAGTCCCCAAGTAGGTTGAGCTCCCCTCCGTCTCGCCGGATTGGAAGCTTCACCCCGGCAGTGGCCACCGTCGTCCGTCACCGCAACTTCAAATTTGCCAACTCCGGTGAGCCGTTCGTCTATCTTTTTGTTCCGGATGATGCGCAACCCATTGCTCCATGTTCCTAGTCACTTACTATCGCATCTATTCCACAGAGGGACGAGTAATCGAAGTTCTTACGCGGCTCCGGCCGCCGTTGTCCGCGACTTCCACGGTGAGCTACCATTTCCGTGCTTGCTCATGTAGCTAGGACCCCACGACGACCTTGCCCGTGTTGCGTAGAAGCCCTAGTACTCTTTTCCCAAAATTCTAAGCTCTCCGGCAAGTTCACCGCGGTGCCGAATCGCCGCCGTGCTTGGTCCTCACCGCCGGCGTGCCTCGGAGCGAGCTCATGTTGCACGAGTTTCACGGTTGAGCTCGCACGGTGTTGTGGATCGTGTAGGAGCCGACGCGGCGAGCTTTGAGCCACCGGCGGCCAAGTCCGGTGGTTGCGCCGCCATGTCCCGCCGCCGCGGTGGTGCCGCACCGCGGGCCACACGCGGGTGGGATCGCGTGTGGCCACGTGTGGATCTCGTGTGGCCAACCCTGTGACCCTCCGTGTGACACAGAATTGAATTTAAATTTCCAAAATTCGTAGAAAATTCAGTAAAAATCGAAAAAATGCCAAACCAACTTTGTTGGACTCAAAAAAATGAGATCTATTTATTTGTGAAATAAAAGATTTATTTTGAATAAATTTATTTTATATTTAGTAATTAATCACTTTCTTTGATTAGAGAAAGGCTATTATTTTATGTAAATAAAATGTTTAATTATGAAAAATAATTTCATTTAATAAAGGAGATACTTGCAGACGAAATTAATGATGAAATTTATTTTCCAAATTTAAACTTAAACTGTACTATTTTATATGATCCCAATCTATTAACCTTTAATCACTAAAAGTAATTATTTATTTATTGCTTAATAAACTAGAATAATTTGTTAATTATTAAACCTAATTAATTAGTGAACTTAATTAAGTAATCAAGGAAATAGAACTAATTAATAATAATCTTGATTAAACATTTATTAATCAGCCTAATTAATTGTTAATTAGTGCTTGATGAACATACTTATCCCCGATTTATTCATTAACCGAGGTGATTAAACATTAATCATTAATTATTATTTATGGGACTTAATTAATGAATCCTTGCATACTTTCATCATGAGCATTCATGCATACATGATTGTGATTCGCGACGCATTGTTGGTCGACTAGGTTCGAAGTGATCGAGGTTCCACCCGAGGACGAGTCGAGAGCCGGGGATCTCGAAGTCGACCCAGCCGCCGAGGACGCTAACTTCGAACAGACTTAAGGCAAGCCCTGGTGCATCCTACCTATTTTTTTAAAAATATTTTACTTTATCACATAGTACAGCTTATACTTGTGCATTAGGTGTTAGGGAATAGTTGACACCCTAGATGCATTATGGTAGGTTTCCGTTTGTTTATTCTATACTGGTACGAGTAGCTCAATAGAGGCTAAGCTTAATGCATAGTGGAAACGGTAGATCGTTAGGGCACTTAAAGCATGGAGGCTTTAAGGGTTTTGTGTTGATACTAAAGATGAAGAGAGTGTTAATGAAGTTGAGACCGGACGGGCCCCGTAGGAGAAAGGGCAAGACGGAGATGAGGTCTTGCAAGGTGGTAGCCCCGTCTCGAGTCGGTCAAGGACCGTACCGTTGTCGGCTTAGTTGAACAAGTTTGAACATATCGTGCTACATGCTGGTATCGTGGGCCCGAGCAAGCTGATGTACCCTATCGCCCCGGAGATGTAGCGTAGCCAACTCTCTTTTATCGGCTGTTAGTGAGAGGATAGTCTCACGGGAGGGAGATGGGTCGACCACGAGGGAAGTCGTGGCGTCGCCATACTTCCGGGGAGTTGGAAATGGCTAGTCTGCTGTCGGTGCTAGCGGGAAAGGTTGTCGTATACGATCGGTGTGATGCGTATACGTCGTGTAGTCCGGTTTTGCCAGCTGGTATAAATCGATTCGGATCGCTGTCCCTCGCAGTAATGAGTACCGCTTGTTTAGCTCGTCACATCGTAGTAAATTTTATGGAAGATGAAGATGAGAGGTGGAAGAATTAAGATCTATTTTATCTTGATTGAGAACTTGGTTGCAATAGTGATAGGTTGCAAACACCAAGGCTAATGAACTTAACATGAGCTAAAATATTGAAAGTAAGGACCCAACCTTTAATGCTGTTTTCGCAAAGGAGTAAACCCCACGACCGGAAAGCCTTTGCATACTAGGCGTCGGCCTTAGCGTGCCATGTTGACGGGTCGGTCTTGCTGAGTATTAGAATACTCAGGGTTTGCTCATTACCTTTCAGGGAACGAGTCGTACTACCACGACTTGTATGGCAGCTTCCCGAAGAGTAGCAATGTTCGGAGGGAGGTTCCCTTCAGTGGGAACGTATCCCCACGCCTCGAAGAGAGAGGACCGTGATGTACGAAGGGCTCGGTGCATCACGTTGTTTCATTTGAAATCTTTCGAGTTGTATAATAGAACAAGCTTCCGCTGAATACTCGTAGGATGTTAAACTTCAATAATGTTATATTCCGCTGCAAGAATGTTGGTATTTCGAAAACCTGGTTGTATTATACCATGATGTATATATTCTGGCTTGTATGGGATGATGTTTCGTTGTAACTCGCTTCGTCGAGTGTCCCTCTGTACCGATTCTCGGGTGTCCCGGAAGGGATGTCACAGCTGGTATCGGAGCGGTTCAGGGGCAACAGCACATCATTACAAGTCTATTTTCAATACTTAACACGTTCATACGGTAGACAACGAGAGAGTACGGAGCCTATAAGGATATAGAATAGTTAGATTTTTACTAATTGTTCGACGTTTGGGTTTTTGGGAAGTGCTGACTATTCGTCATAGTTTATTTACTATGGTACGTATAGTTAGTTCACGAGCATGCATCATGTTATATTATGCACTAAATAAATATTTGGGTATGTACTTAGTTAGTTCGTAGTACTCTATAGGTTGTTCCGTTCGTTTTCTTCCGTGGGAAGAAGTGTTTAACTTGTTTAAACATGTTCCCTGTAGATGCCGGTCACTCGTGGTAGGAAGCGCGCCCAGGAGGAGGAGGACGCACGAGCTGCACGTGTGGCTGAGCTGGAGCAGCAGCTTCACGGCCTGGAGTTGAGGACGCAGAGTCGGGACCGACAGTTGGGTGCTTGGAAGCACCGCTGTCGAGTGGACTGTCGGGAGGTTCGGAGGTCCCACGCCGGGATCGCGCGAGCTGGAGGAGCAGCTAGTGGAGGTGACCCGTGCGCGGGACGAGTACCGTGAGGCGGTCATCGCCTTTGACGAGCAGTTGACCACGGTCACCGAGGAGCGAGACGCCGCTCGCGCGGCGGACGACACGCACGAGCTACGGTTGGAGCTGGTGACGGCACGGCGGAACCACTTAGTGGAGATCCCGGTCGCGAGAGAGGTCGAGCTGGGTCAGCTGGAGGGACGAGTACAACGGATCGGCCGAGGCACACCATGCACTCGCTCCACGAGCACGACGACCTGGTTGAGCAGTTCGAGCAGCTTGCAGCAGCAGCAGCAGGGTCCACCGGACAACGCCGAGGAGGTCTCTCGGGATGGACTACGAGCCACCACCCGTTTCACCAGCCGAGGACGTCGAGTCGGACGGTGACAGCCACGTGCCGTCGGCCTAGTTGGGTTGTGTTCTCACCGATGTAGGGGATAGCCACATTTTGCTGACATAGGTCGGATGTAGATAGGGTACTAGCAGGTGTTTGGGGCAGTTGAGAGTGTATGAAAAGTGGGTTTGAGTTGTACCAACAATAACTAATGGAAAAGAAGTGGTAGTAATATATATATGCAGTTGCTAGAATAAAAAGATTTGCTGAAATATTAGGATTAGTTTCTACTTGTATCCGATGCTCTTACTTCTTCACGAGAGATGGACAACACAAGTACGGGTGTGAGTGAAGTAAGAGGATCAAGGGAGGATGTTCGTGTAGTCGAGCTGGAGAGACAACTGCAGAAAAAGGAGGAGTTGTTAGCACTTAGAGAGGCGCAGCTTGCTAAACAAGGAGCAGCAGATTAAATTTAAGGATCAGCAACTAGCAAACGCGCATGTACCGATCACTCGGTTAGAGCAAGATCTACTGCAAGCACACAATGCAATAATGAATGAAGCAATAGGACAACAACCTCCAGGAGATGAACCGAGTAGTGCAGGAAAATCCTATGGAGGCTGAATCGAAGAAGAAGAGGAGGATCCTGAAGAGATAATGGACGTGGATTCAGTCATAGACGTCACGGAGATTCCACGACTAGAGGATGCGAGAATCCGAGACAGGCAGTTCCATAAGCCAGGAGGTGACATCCCGGCGTCGCGAAGAGTAGTAGAGTGCTAGCTAGTAGCAAGTGAGAAAACTAGGATGTAAAATAGGCACTAGTTAAATAACGAGCGTGATGTAACCACGCATGAGCGTATCATAGGAATCGTTATAACGTGGATGTATAAACATGTGTTACTTGGATTTGGTGGTGCTTTAATAAAGATGGCTTGTTGCATAAAGATTCCTTTGGAAGTCCTCATCTACGTATTCCTGTTCTTCCATTATTATGTTGGAATGAAGATGTCTAACGTAAACTTTTCTTGGACAGTATGGTTGGAACAAGGAGACGCGATGAGCCCGAGAGTTCTCAACGCGGGCGGGAACACCACCACCACCCCCGACCTTGGCACAGGCCATCGCTGTAGTGCTGGATTCTCGCGCGGAGCAGCAAGAATTGTTGGAGCAATTGGTCCGCAACACTGCTCCGCAGGAACGTCACCAGGGCCGCAATGCACCGGAAGAAAGGGTGACCTTCTCGGACTTTCTATCGGTTCGCCCCCGGTCTTCTCGGATGCGGGTGAGCCTTTGAAAGCCGACAACCGGCTACGCACTACCGAGTCGAAGCCGGAGCTGTTCCCATGCACGGATCATCGGAAGACCCTCTTCGCTTCTCAAGCAATCGCAAGGGTTTGTCTGGAGCCCGGTGGGCAAATTACAAAGCAATG
The DNA here is from genome assembly GCA_031894775.1 of Chloris gayana. Lineage (NCBI taxonomy): Eukaryota > Viridiplantae > Streptophyta > Magnoliopsida > Poales > Poaceae > Chloris > Chloris gayana. The sequence continues at coordinate 549,213 of JAUNZO010003803.1, read as the reverse complement.
TTTCCTCCAGGACATCAAGTTTCATGGGCGGAGTTCACTAAAGCCTTCGGAGAGCATCATATCCCGTAAGGCTTAATGAATCGAAGAGGAAGGAGTTCTTATCACCGAAGCAAGGGGACATGAATGTGCACACCTACTCCAAGGTATTTAACCGCCTTGCTCGATACGCTCCTAAACATGTGGACACGGATGCCAAGAAGAACTTGTTCAAGGAGGGAATGAGTACCAAGCTACGGTCTCGCTTGGTGTTGAACAAGACCGACAGCCTTCACCGACTTTGTGAGTAACGCTATCGCACCGGAAGACTCTATCCGTCTTCATCGGACGAAGAAGAACAAGAAGAGGCCGGCTACGGGACAAGGAAGCGGGGGACCATCAAAGTACAGGCTGGTCTACACCGCACCGTCGGATCGGCGTTATCAGCAAACACCCTCTCGTCCCAATTTCTACCGGCAGAATCAATCACCCCAACAATCTCAGCAGCAGCGGTCGAATCAGTATCGTCCGTCTTACCAACAGCGAGAATGCTCGGAATCCCGCACCGGTGGGTCAAGCACCGCAACAGTATGGACCGCCATGTTTCAATTGTGGCCGTTCAGGACATTATTACCGTAGTTGTCCGTATCCTCGAAGGCACCATATGCACCCACCTCAAGGACAGCCGCGAGAACCAACCGAGGGCACCAGCCAAGAATACACAAGTGAAGATCGGCCGTGCCAACTTTACTATGGCCGAGGAGCTACCCGAAGGAGGACAAATCTTAGCTGGTATGTTTTCTATCGCTGATCACCCTGCTATGGTTTTATTTGATTCGGGAGCTACGCATAATTTCATCAGCAAGTCATATATTGCTAAGCATTGCATCACACCATCTAAGTTGACATGGACACATATTATCTCAACACCTGGGGGTAAGATTCTTACCAATGAAGCAGCTGCCAATATGCCATTAAGATTGGATAGCAAGGTTTATCCTACTACATTAATCATATTGGATGGGCAAGGGTTATATGCAATTATTGGCATGCAATGGATGAATTTTCACAAGGCGATATTGGATATAGCATCTCGAGCCGTATATCCGAACTCCCCTGTTCATGGTCGGGATTGCTTGCTCTTAGCTTTTCCTCAAGCTATGCTGCCAATGGTCAATAAGGTTGTAGGTAAGAGTCCGGAGGATATGCCCATAGTCCGTGAGTATCCGGATGTCTTTCCGGACGACTTGCGGGACTACCGCCGGATCGAGCGGTAGAGTTTAAGATAGAGTTACAACCTGGAACAGCACCAATATCAAGAAGGCCGTATCGGATGCCGCCGAATGAGCTGGCAGAATTGAAGGTACAACTAAAGGAATTGTTGGATAAAGGTTATATACGCCCAAGTTCATCGCCGTGGGGATGCCCACCTTGTTCGTAAAGAAGAAATACAAGACATTGAGGCTATGTGTGGATTATAGACCTCCGAATTCGGTTACCATCAAGAACAAGTATCCTCTTCCGAGGATTGATATCTTGTTTGATCAACCGATGGGAGCTAAAGTCTTCTCCAAGATAGATCTTCGCTCGGGATACCATCGATTAAGATCGGAGCCGAAGATATACCGAAGACTCGCATTTTCCACAAGGTATGGACTTTATGAGTATCCGGTGATGTCATTTGGATTGACCAACGCACCAGCACATTTCATGTATCTCATGAATTCGGTATTCATGCCCGAGCTGGACAAGTTTGTCGTGGTATTCATTGAAGACATCTTGATCTACTCTAAGTCGGAAGAGGAACATGCCAATCACTTAAGAGTGGTGTTGCAACGACTAAGGGATCATCAGCTTTATGCTAAGTTCAGCAAGTGTGAATTTTGGCTAAAAGAAGTACCGTTCCTAGGTCACGTGATATCAGCCGAAGGAGTGGTCGTTGACCCAGGCAAAGTTCAAGAGGTGTTGGATTGGGAATCACCGAAGTCCTGTCTCACGGATCGGAGTTTCTTGGGATTGGCTGGTTACTACAGAAGGTTTATTCCAAACTTCTCAAAGATTGCCAAGCCAATGACTAAGCTATTGGAAAAGGATAAGAAGTACGTGTCGAGCAAAAAATGTGAAGAAGCTTTTCAAACATTGAAGAAGTTGTTGACCACCGCTCCCGTACTTGCTCAGCCGATTTGACGAAGCCTTTTGATGTGTATTGTGATGCATCGGGAACAGGACTCGGATGTGTTCTAATGCAGGAAGGTCGAGTGATTGCCTATGCTTCTCGACAACTAAGGCATCATGAGGAACACTATCCTACCCACGATCCGGAACTAGCAGCAGTGGTTCTCGCGTTGAAGGGGTGGAGACACTATCTCTTGGGTAATTTGGTACATTTATACACGGACCACAAGAGTCTCAAGTACATCTTCACTCAAGCGGATCTGAATATGCGACAATGCAGATGGTTAGAACCGATCAAGGATTATGAGCTGGAAATTCACTACCACCCAGGGAAAGCAAATGTGGTAGCTGATGCATTAAGTCGCAAGGCCCATTGCAATAATCTCACGGCTCAACTTATGATTCAAGCACAACCATCGGAAGGTGAGGAGCCAAACCTTAGAATCATTCCATATGGAACCTTGACTAATTTGGTTCTAATTCCTACCATTCGTGAAGAAGTGGTAGCAGCTCAACGGAAAAGCGTTGGTATAGGGCACATAAGGAGACGACTCGGGAAGGGTGAAGTTAAATGCTTCGGGGAGGACGAAGCAGGAGTTATTTGGTTCAAGAATCGATTGGTAGTACCGAAAGACCTACCGCTTCGCAAGAAGATAATGGATGAAGCTCATATGTCCAAATATTCTATTCATCCTGGAACCAATAAGATGTATCAAGATCTGAAGCAAAGATTTTGGTGGACGCGCATGAAGCGAGAAATAGCCAAGTATGTCAATGAATGTGATGTCCGTCGACGGGTCAAAGCCGAACACTTGAAGCAAGCGGGACCCTTACAACCTCCGAGTACTCCTGAATGGAAGTAGGAAGACATCAGCATGGATTTCATCGTGGGATTACCACTAAGTCCACGGAAACATGACTCTATCCGGGTTATTGTGGACCGGTTGACGAAGTCTGCTCATTTTATACCGGTACATACACGGTACACTCGTCGAGAAGTATGCAGAACTCTACATTGCTCGAGGATATGCTTCGAGCATGTGTCTTGACGTATGGTAAAGACTGGGAGAAGTGTTTACTCGTTAGCGGAGTTTTCCTACAATAACAGCTATCAAGAGAGTGCGGGAATGTCGCGTTCCAAGCTCTATATGGACGTAGTTGTCGTACACCCTTGAATTGGTCCGAAAGTGGAGAAAGAGTAATCTTCGGACCAGATTTAGTAAGAGACGCAGAAGAACAAGTACGTCTCATCCAACAGAACCTCAAGAGGGCTAAATCTCGACGGATCGGCTATACCGACAAAAGACGTCGAGAGTTAGTATTTCGGGTTGGAGATCAAGTCTATCTTCGAGTATCTCCTACCAAAGGTGTTCAAAGGTTTGGAATCAAAGGCAAGTTGGCACCACGATACATCGGACCTTTTCCAATCTTGGAAAGATGTGGAACCGTGGCGTATCGACTGGAATTGCCACCCCACTTGGCAGGTATCCATAGCATATTTCATGTATCTCAACCGAAGAAGTGTTTAAAACCACCCATGGATATACCGACAGTCGAGGTGGAATAGTTACAGACGGACTTGACATATGACGAACGACCGGTTAAAGTTCTCGATGCCAAGGATAGAGTGACTCGTCATCGGACCATTAAGTTCTACAAAGTCCAATGGAGTAATCACTCGGAAGCTGAAGCTAGTTGGGAACAAGAAGAGTTTCTTCGATCAAACTACCCCGAGTTCTTTAGCACTATCGCCTAGTCGTTTCGATCGTGAATCTCGGGACGAGATTCCTGTAAGGGGGAGGACTGTAACAACTCACAGCAATAAAATGCATTTCATGGAATTCATGAGCATGTCATCACATTTCATTTATGAAATTATTAAGCATAGTGTGAAGAAATTGCACATAAAATAACAAATCAAATAAAGAAGAAAGGAAGTGTTAAAAAGAAAGAAAATGAGAAGAAAATTCATGTTTAACATTTTCTATAGCTTAATTATCACAAATGAAGATTTATGAAAAGGTCCTGAAAAGATTTTGAGTTATGAAAATATTTACAAGAAATAAACAAAATCTCTTTTATTAATTTAGCTATGAATTTTTAAACCAAAAACGATTTGGAGTTTTACCCTGGACTTAATAGGAAATATGCCTAAAATATTCTCAATTACACCCCTGAATTTTCGTAGAATTTTCGTAGAAGTTTTTGCAAAATGTCCGGGATCGGCCCAGCGGCCGGACTCTTCTTCCTCTCTCCCCTCTCCCGCGTCTCACCGCCGCCCGCGTCGAGCACCGCCTCCCCGGCCGTCGCCACGCCACCCCGCCACGCGGGAGGTTAGCCGCACGCAGCTGCTTGCCGGCCTCCTTCTCATTTACCGCCTCTCCCCGGGATAAGAACCCCGGCCGTGCTTGCCTCTCTCCCTCTTTCTTTTCGCCATTGCCGCACCCCCTACTCCACCGTCGCCGAGCCACACCGGCCCTCCTCCGTCCGAGTTAACCCCGCCACGGACTCCGCACCAAGCCCCTAGAGCTCACCCGAGTCCCCAAGTAGGTTGAGCTCCCTCTCGTCTCGCCGGATTGGAAGCTTCACCCCGGCAGTGGCCACCGTCGTCCGTCACCGCAACTTCAAATTTGCCAACTCCGGTGAGCCGTTCGTCTATCTTTTTGTTCCGGATGATGCGCAACCCATTGCTCCATGTTCCTAGTCACTTACTATCGCATCTATTCCACAGAGGGACGAGTAATCGAAGTTCTTCCGCAGCTCCGGCCGCCGTTGTCCGCGACTTCCACGGTGAGCTACCATTTCCGCGCTTGCTCATGTAGCTAGGACCCCACGACGACCTTGCTCGTGTTGCGTAGAAGCCCTAGTACTCTTTTCCCTAAATTCTAAGCTCTCGGCGAGCTCACCGCGGTGCCGAATCGCCGCCGTTCTTGGTCCTCGCCGCCGGCGTGCCTCGGAGTGAGCTCATGTTGCACGAGTTTCACGGTTGAGCTCGCACGGTGTTGTGGATCGTGTAGGAGCAAGCGCGGCGAGCTTTGAGCCACCGGCGGCCAAGTCCGGTGGTTGCGCCGCCGTGTCCCCGCCGCCGCGGTGGGGCCACACCGCGGGCCACACGCGGGTGGGATCGCGTGTGGCCACGTGTGGATCTCGTGTGGCCAACCCTGTGACCCTCCGTGTGGCACAGAATTGAATTTAAATTTCCAAAATTCGTAGAAAATTCAGTAAAAATCGGAAAAATGCCAAACCAACTTTGTTGGACTCAGAAAAATGAGATCTATTTATTTGTGAAATAAAAGATTTATTTTGAATAAATTTATTTTATATTTAGTAATTAATCACTTTCTTTGATTAGAGAAAGGCTATTATTTTATGTAAATAAAATGTTTAATTATGAAAAATAATTTCATTTAATAAAGGAGATACTACAGACGAAATTAATGATGAAATTTATTTTCCAAATTTAAACTTAAACTGTACTATTTTATATGATCCCAATCTATTAACCTTTAATCACTAAAAGTAATTATTTATTTATTGCTTAATAAACTAGAATAATTTGTTAATTATTAAACCTAATTAATTAGTGAACTTAATTAAGTAATCAAGGAAATAGAACTAATTAATAATAATCTTGATTAAACATTTATTAATCAGCCTAATTAATTGTTAATTAGTGCTTGATGAACATACTTATCCCTCGATTTATTCATTAACTAAGGTGATTAAACATTAATCATTAATTATTATTTATGGGACTTAATTAATAAATCCTTGCATACTTTCATCATGAGCATTCATGCATACATGATTGTGATTCGCGACGCATTGCTGGTCGACTAGGTTCGAAGTGATCGAGGTTCCACCCGAGGGCGAGTCGGAGCCGGGATCTCGAAGTCGACCCAGCCGCCGAGGAAGCTAACTTCGAACGAGACTCAAGGCAAGCCCCGGTGCATCCTACCTATTTTTTAAAAAATATTTTACTTTATCACATAGTACAGCTTATACTTGTGCATTAGGTGTTAGGGAATGGTTGACACCCTAGATGCATTATGGTAGGTTTCCGTTTGTTTATTCTATACTGGTACGAGTAGCTCAATAGAGGCTAAGCTTAATGCATAGTGGCAACGGTAGATGGTTAGGGCACTTAAAGCATGGAGGCTTTAAGGGTTTTGTGTTGATACTAAAGATGAAGAGAGTGTTAATGAAGTTGAGACCGGACGGGCCCCGTAGGAGAAAGGGCAAGACGGAGATGAGGTCTTGCAAGGTGGTAGCCCCGTCCGAGTCGGTCAAGGACCGTACCGTTGTCGGCTTAGTTGAACAAGTTTGAACGTACCGTGTTACATGCTGGTATCATGGGCCCAGCAAGCTGATGTACCCTATCGCCCCGGAGATGTAGTGTAGCCAACTCTCTTTTCTGGGTCGTTAGTGAGAGGATAGTCTCACGGGAGGGAGATGGGTCGACCACGAGGGAAGTCGTGGCTTCGCCATACTTCCGGTGGAGTTGGAAATGGCTAGTCTGCTGTCAGGTGCTAGCGGGAAAGGTTGTCGTATACGATCGATGTGATGCGTATAGGTCGTGTAGTCGGGTTTTGCCAGCTGGTATAAATCGATTCGGATCGCTGTCCCTCGCGAGTAATGAGTACCGCTTGTTTAGCTCGTCACATCGTAGTAAATTTTATGGAAGATGAACATGAGAGGTGGAAGAATTAAGATCTATTTTATCTTGATTGAGAACTTGGTTGCAATAGTGATAGGTTGCAAACACCAAGGCTAATGAACTTAACATGAGCTAAAATATTGAAAGTAAGGACCCAACCTTTAATGTTGTTTTCGCAAAGGAGTAAACCCCACAGACCAGAAAGCCTTTGCATACTAGGCGTCGGCCTTAGCGTGCCATGTTGACGGGTCGGTCTTGCTGAGTATTAGAATACTCGGGGTTTGTTCGTTACCTTTCAGGGAACGAGTCGTACTACCATGACTTGTATGGCAGCTTTCCCGAAGAGGAGCAATGTCCGGAGGGAGGTTCCCTTCGGTGGGAACGTATCCCCACGCCTTGAAGAGAGAGGACCATGATGTACGAAGGGCTCGGTGCATCACGTTGTTTCATTTGAAATCTTTCGAGTTGTATAATAGAACAAGCTTCCGCTGAATACTCGTAGGATGTTAAACTTCAATAATGTTATATTCAGCTGCAAGAATGTTGGTATTTCGAAAACCTGGTTGTATTATACCATGATGTATATATTCGGCTTGTATGGGATGATGTTTCTGTTGTAACTCGCTTCATCGAGTGTCCCTCCGTACCGATTCCTGGGTGTCCCGGAAGGGATGTCACACGATAGAGAAGGCATCAAAGTATTTATTGTATGAGGAGTGTAAGAGATGTTCTAAAGAGAATACTTGTGTTACGTCTTGTTCTTGAGCTCATGAAATTGAAGGCCATCCATGGGTGGTCGGATGCCGATTTCATCGAATTGTTGGATCTTCTTCCGGATACACCGCCGAAGCCAAACTTGTTACTAAAAAGCACGTACTATGTTAAGAGACTGATATCCCCAATGTCGCTAGGTGTGTAAAAAATCCACTCATGCCCAAATCATTGTATATTTTACCGGGGGATAGGTTCAAGGACCTCGTGAGATGCCCAAGGTGCAAACGAAGTTGTTACAAGACGAATGAGGACTATGATGTAGACACAACTAATAAGAGGGGGAAGAATGACAGGAAGAGGAAGAAAAGCGATATCGTCAATGGTAGCGACGATGATAGTAAGGTTCCAGCCTTGGTCATGTGGTACCTACCCGTGGTCGATCGCATAAGACGGATATTTGCCAACCCAAGAGATACTTGAACCGATGACATGGCATACACGTAAGAGGGACCCTAATAAGCTGAGTCATCCATCGGATGGAACCCGGTGGAAAAACTTCTCGCACGAGCCAGGAAATATACGGTTTGCATTGAGTACGGATGGGATGAACCCTTTTGGTCCGATGAGGAACGTTCACGGCGTTTGGCCTTTGTTGCTAACAATGTTCAACCTCCCGCCATGGTTGTGCCACAAGAGGAAGTACATATTATTGTCCATTCCTATATCTGGACCGAAAGAACCAGGGAATGACATAGATGTCTTCCTAGAACCATTGTTTGAAGACATGTAGAAACTATGGTTGGAAGGTGTGCATATGTGGGATGAGCACCAAAGAGACTACTTCACATTGAAAGCGATCATTTTCGTGACCGTAACTAATTCTTCGGCGTTAAGGGCGCTTTCGGGCCAGGTGAAAGGAAAGGAGGCCTGCTTTGTATGTGTTGATGATACATCACACGTGTATCTTCCATCATCCAAGAAGACGAGTGTGCACTCGAAATCGTCGATTGTTACATCGTCGACACCCTTATCGATGGATGGCCAAACAATTCGATGGTATGATTGAGACAGGAGAAGAATGTCAACGTTGGACCTCTAGGGACGTCTTTGAAAAGACAAAAAAACATTAAAGCTACATTTGGACAGGTCGTGAAGGGAGTTGCAAAGCCAAAAGCTGCAACGCCGTATAAGAAGCTTTCTATATTCTACGGATATCTCGACTACTGGGAAGAATTGGAAATTAGTCATGCCTTTGATTGGATGCACATTGGGAAAGGTGTATTTGATAGCTTTACCGGCCTTGTACTTGACCTAACTGGTAAGACAAAGGATGGACTGAATGCACGTAGAAACCTTGTAGAGATGAAAATTAGGCCGAGCTCCATCCGCAAAAAAGAGCGAACGGAAAGTACTACCTCCCGCCGACCTGCTACACCCTCACACATGAGGAGAAAACAGCATTCTTGAAGTGTCTACACGGGATTAAAGCACCGACCAGTTTCACATCAAATGTTCAAAATCTCGTGGACATGAAAGACTTAAAGATAAGTGGTTACAACATTCACGATTGTCACACATTACTTTCATTGTTTCCGGCTATTGCCATCGGAGCTATAAAATCTAAATGGTTGAAGTTAACTATAACTCGTTTGTGCTACTTACGGAACGCAGTCTCAAAAAAGGTATCAATAAACACGAGTTGGATAACGTACGAACCGACATAAAAGAAACAATGTGCACGCTCGAGATGTGCTTCCCGCCATCGTATTTTGATATTATAGAACACTTCATGCTTCATATTGATGACCAGATATCTGCTTTGGGCCCCGTCTACATGTATCATATGTTTCGATATGAGAGGTTCATGTATGTTATGAAACGCTATGTACGTACTCGTTGTCATCTAGAGGGTTCAATGATTGAGGGCTACACCACCGAGAAGATTATTGAGTGTTGTGTAGATTATATTAAAGACGGTAGAGCTATTGGTGTACCTATGTCTCGTCATGAGGGAAGGTTAAGTGGAAAAGGTATACGAGGATGGAAATCATTCACCGACCGTGAATATAAACGATTGGACAAAGCCCATTTTATTGTACTGCAACAATCACGTATCGTGGCCCCGTATTTCGTGAAACACATTGAGGAGCTTGAACTGAACAATATTCGGGGCAAAAGCGGTGCATGGATAGTACAGGAGCATAAGAAAACTTTCACATCATGGTTCAAAAATCAAGACCTTCCCCGCCGGTACGAGCTCCCCCTTCCCGCCGCCCGAGCTCCTCTCCTGGTGTGCCTTCCCATTTCCCCCTTTGTTTCCCCTCACCCAATGGTGAGCCCTCCCTGGTATGCCTGCCCGCTCTCCCCTTCCACCCCTCCCTCCACTGCTAGCTCGTTTGTGCTCTGCATTGTTGTGAATCGAATGATGTCGTTGTGAGGGCTTGATGATTGATGATTGATGCCCGCTCTGGTACTGTTATTGGATGTTAGGGTGTTTATTTCGATCTTGTTATCGGATTGCAGTATAACTTGATCGATGATTGATCATTTAGCTTGTCGAACCGAGGCACATACCTAGTTGCAGCCTAAATTAGCCATGCTTGGTTCATATTGTCGATGATCTTGCTGGTTTATATTGCTGGTCTAAATTAGCTGTGCTGCTTTATTTGGTTCTGTTCTGTCATGTTCTGTTAAAAAAATAATCCTCTTCTTCATTCTGTTGTGTCATGTTACGTAAAAAAATCATGTTCTGTTATCATATTCTGTCATGTCCTGTTCTATTCTCGTCATGTTTAAGACCAGGCCATTATCAGCACATGTTCATTTGAGTTGTCATATACTTGCCTTATGGGTATGCGAGATGATAAAGGAATGGATACTTAAAGACACGGTAACAAATCAATGAAGATAAAGTTGCCGGAGAGAACCAACGAGACAGGTCCCCGACCGGTCCGGAATAACAGAAGATTCTATATACCGGTATAAAGATAAGGCGGGTATCAAGACCGGCGTATGATGACTTGAGAAACAAGTAAAGGAGCAATTTGTAGTCTATTAGGACTACGAACTAATAAGGAAAGCTAGAGACAGAGTCTCCGCATATGTAATCCATGTAATCGACTAGGACTCTACATGTAACCCTAACTCCCCGGTTATATAAGGCGGAGCGAGGACCCCCGAAAACTCTCCGAGATCCGTCAATTAGCAATCTGCTAAAGGCAATACATAACACACGGGACGTAGGGTATTACTCTCCATCGAGAGGCCTGGACCGATCTAAAATCACGTGTTCTTGTGTGTTCCGTGTGTTGCACCATCGAATTCCACGCTCGTGAGGGACCGGGTAATTCTAGTGTCAAGTTTAAGACTCGACATTTGGCGTGCCAGGAAGGGGTCCCGGTGTGTTCCCGGCGAGTTCGATGGCTTCTTCGTTTGACGTCGACTTCGCATCCGGCTTCAAGATCCGCTTCGGGTCCCTCAACTTTGAAGTTGATTCGGCGGAAAGCTATGCTTGATGAATCCAACTTGTGGCCGGGCCGCAGCTTACGAAGCGCGGTCACCTATCACAGCCGACACCTCATGCTTGAAACCTTGTGGATCTAACGCAGCTTTAGCGCGAATCATCGAACCGCTCACGCCTCGGACCGGTACCCGGTCTGCGACGATAAGTAGCTCTTTCGAGCACGATAATGACTTCGAGGAAGGATCTCCGGCCTTCTTCCAAGTATTCATGACGGGTCCAGCTATTCAAGAACTCACCCCGAGGAAGCCGCGGCTGAACGAGGCTAGGATGGCGAGAGACGAAGCTAATCACCGCCAGCGTGAAACAAACAGAGCGGATGGGGAAGATCCACCTCCACAACCTTCGATCGCGAATCATCGCGCAAACGTCGTTGGCACCGGTCAGGCGGCTGGAAGCTGTTCCCGCAACCGCTGCGCCCGCTATCGGGCCATCTGCCGGAGCGATCGAAGACCCGACGGAAACATCGCTAGGATATAACGGCCGACGTCAATGCCGCGAGTGGAAGATGCCATCGCTCTTCGAGTAGGGCATTGGACTTGAGCTCCATGGAAGTCGAATTAAACGGCGCTCGAGTTTTCACGTCGCCGATCCACAACATTGTGGGGGTAAAACAAATTCTCGAGACAATACCGGAGGAAGTCTTCAACTCAACGTCGCGGCTACAACGCGCTTTGAGCTTGGTGGACGCGGCTGCTTTACAAACAAGTCAGCTCGTCCATGACAGGGCTGAACCCTCCGGTCGTTGGCGTTCTCATTCGGAAGGGCCTGCAAGAGCCCGGTCCGAAGGAGCTTCTTCCGAGAGGAAGGCTTGGGCCTCGACATAATCCGACCGCGGATGAGCACGAACGAGCTCCGGACCAAGATCTACTTGTACCACTCAACGGCAATCGTGATGCTCGTAATGTGCTTATCGACCGTCATGTAGAGAGGACGGAGGAATGCAGGAGATACGAAGAAGAAGAGCGGCGACGGACCGGTCACGTTGATGATCGTCCACGGGATCCTACCCCACCCCGCCCACACGCAACTAATTCGCCTAGGCATGGGCCGGCCGCTTCGGCGCCACCCCCGAGTGGAAATCCTCCGCACAATGATCATCGAGGGCATGACAATCGACATGCTCATCGTAACGACCGGTCAAAAAGAGATGATCGACATGATAGTAGAGATCGAAGAGGACGAGACAACAGAGACAGGGACGGGGAGCCCCGACGAAATCAAAACGACCGTCACGCGACGCCTCCGCCTCCTCCTCCACCTCCTCCTACACAGACCTACGGAGCAAGTGAACAACGATCACCGGGATGGTTCGGGAAACAGACCCCAAGAAGATCGCTACTATGATTACTCCGATGACGACGGGGATCGTAACTACCGACATTACCCTCGTCGGTGCTTTCCATCACCGGTCCGGACCGGTCTAGAAGACGATGAATACTCCGTAATCCCGGCTTTCACGCGGGACCTGCGCATTTGCAAATACCCCAGGGGATTTAAGCCTCGGGGCCATCGACAAATATGATGGCAAAGCGCCTCCTGCCGAGTGGCTTGGCATGTATACTACTACCATCCGACTAGCGGGAGGGGATACTTTTGTGCTAGCTAACTATCTCCCCATGTGCATGGAGCAGGCTGGATGCTTGTTGATTCAATCCTTACCCGAGAGATCTGTCTCTTCTTGGGGTGACCTCACAAAAAAGTTTGTGGAGAATTTTCAGGCGACTTATGAGAAGCCAGGGAACTACTTCGACCTCAACGAGTCGAAGCGAAGCTCGACGAGACCCTTATGGAGTTCATCGGGCGTTTCGCAACAAGAAGGCCTTAGTCCCCAATGTTCCCGATCAACGAGATAATTGCGGCGTTTCAAGTCGGCGTCCCAAGTGAAGCATTAGTTCACAAGATTGGAAGACATAATCGGAACATAACCATGACGGCGTCGAATGCTTCAAGATAGCGGATGACTATGCTCGCTGGAGAATCAAACGTGGTCAATTTGCACGGGGGCAAACGGAAGGAGCCGAAGCACGACCAAGGCAACCGGTCCGGATCCAAGAATAACAACAAGCGCAAGGCTGATCACCTTATTACAGTTGTCGACCGGTCTCATGGAGGAGATCGGCCGGCACCTCCTAAAAGAGGTCCGAGAGAACGACTTTCGTTCGAAACTCTACTTGGAAGGCCCTTGCATGATTCATAACGGGAATCATAAAGCTAAGGAGTGCTTCCTATTGAGGCCGTTTGCTCAATTCGCTTTAAAGGTAGCACCCCGGTCTGGACATCGGAACAAGAGGGAAGACAAGGGCAAGGATAAAGAGCGTGATGATAACGAAGATGATTAAGGCTTCTAGGAGCCAACCAAGGAGGTGAACTTCATCCACGGAGGCCCTAACGCGTACGAGTCGAAGCGAAAGCATAAGTTGGCGCCCGGAGAGGTTAACGCCATTGCTCCCGCCACCCCCGAATATCTACGATGGTCGGAGGTGCCGATCACCTTCAAGCATGGCCGATCATCCGGAAGTACTTCCTAATGTTGGCGGATATCCGCTTATTCTAGCTCCCATTGTTCAAAAGGTACGATTGAAGAGAACTTTCATTGACGGGGAAGTTGCTTGGACATCCTTTTTACAAAAACTCTGCGAGCTTGGCCTCTCCGTGGCTGACTTGGATCGCAGATGTTTCACCATTTCATGGTATAATACCCGATCGAAACAACTATCCTTTGGGGCAGATTTCTCTCGCAGTGACTTTTGGGACAAAGGAGAATTACGGAAGGGAGAATATTATCTTCCGGGTAGCTGATATCGACTCGAGCATATCACGCGATACTTGGAAGACCGACTCAGCGAAGTTTATGGCCATCCCCAATTATCAATATTTGATGTCGAAGATGCCAGGACCAAATGGGGTCTTATCGTTCCGGTCTGATATCAAGATCGCTTACGCCTGTGAAGTACATAGCACCGAACCGGCCTCTCGAGTCAATTCGGAGGAAGAACGACAAGAAATGAGAGAAGCAAGCGAGACTCTAGAAGTATAGGCAAGGTTGGAAGATGAAGTTCCGGACAAGAAGATTGCCAACGAAAAGCTCAAGACCGATGAAGTTGTTTCCAAGACTATTCACCTTGATAAGTCGGACCCCTCTAAGGTCACCCATATAGGGGCTGACTTGGGGAAAGCGCGCTCATTCTTTTTCTCCGAGAAAATAGGGATATCTTTGCTTGGCAGCCTTCGACATGTCGAGTGTTCCTAGGGAGAAGATTGAGCACGCACCGCTAGTGCGTCCCGATGCGAAGCCGATTAAACGAAGCTCCGGAGGTTTGCTCAAGACCGCAAGGAGGCCATTAAGAAGGAGTTAACTAGGTTGTTAGCATGTAAGTTCATTAGGGAGGTGTATCATCCAGATTGGCTTGCCAATCCCGTCCTTGTACCAAAAAAGAATACTAAAGAATTAAGAATGTGTGTCGATTATACTGATCTCAACAAAGCTTGCCCTAAAGACCCTTTCGCGCTACGTCGGATTGACCAAGTTATTGATTCGACCGCTGGCTGTGAGCGTCTTTGTTTCCTCGATGCTTATTCAGGGTACTATCAAATCCCTCCGAAAGTTGAAGATCAAATAAAGATCGCGTTTATCACCCCCTTTGGAGCATACTTGCTATACAACAATACCATTTGGATTAAAAAATGATGGTGCTACGTATCGGCGCGGCATACAACGTTGTCTGGACTCGCAATTGGGAAGGAACGCAGAGGCTTATGTTGATGATATATTGGTGAAATCTCGAAAACCGAGGATCTTCTCTCCGACCTGGCAGAGACCTTCGATAATCTGCGGAGTTTTTCCATGAAGCTTAATCCTGGAAAGTGCGTGTTTGGGGTTCGATCTAGAAAATTGCTGGGATATCCGGTATCGTAGCGAGATATCGAAGCTAATCCAGAAAAGATTCAAACAATTGTTAACATGAAACCCCCAAGCTGCTTGAAGGATGTTCAAAAGTTGACGAGCGGTATGGCTGCGCTTAGCCGTTTCATTTCAAGACGGGGGTCGGGGGACTAACGTTCTTCAAGTTGCTCAAGAAACAAGATAAGTTTGAATAGACAGATGAGGCGCAGACCGCATTTGACCAACTCAAAGAATACCTTAGTAACCCTCCGGTGTTGTTACCTCCATAACCTCGATGAGACCATTTAGTTATATATCTCCGCAACTACTCATGTGGTGAGCAAGGTATGAGCGGTCGACCGGAAGGAAGAAGGACATCTTCAATTGGTACAACATCCGGTATACTTTGTAAGTGAAGTCCTTACCGAGTCTCGGATGCGATATCTCTAGCTACGAAGCTAATATATGATGTAGTGATAACCTCTCGAAAGTTGAAACATTATTTTCAAGCGCATCCCATTGAAGTCAAGACTGGGTTTGCTATTGGGGATATTGTACAAAACCGAGAGGCGAGTTGGCCAAGTTGTCAAATGGGCTATAGAACTTGGGCAATATGAGATTACTTTTTCTTCGTGAACATCTCTTAAAGACAGGCCTTAGCTGATTTCATTAATGAGTGGTTGGAGACGCAAGTCCCGCAAGTGATTCAGACTTTGGAGTATTGGGAGATGTTTTTTGATGGGTCCCTGTAGCTTTCAGGTGCGGGGGCTGGGGTCGTACTTCTTACCCCACGGAAAGAGCCACTCGGGTATGTGTTGCAAATGAATTTCGGTGCCTCCAATAATACCGCGAGTATCTAGCTACGCTTCATGGACTCCGGGTAGCCGTTTCATTGGGAGTCGGACGATTAGACAAATATGGTGATTCGATGCTTGTAATCAGTCAGGTTAACAAGGTATGGGACGCTCATGATGATCATATGATTTCCTATCGTCAAGAAGTCGGGAAGGTTGAAGACAAATTCGATGGCCTGCGATTTTCTCATATACTGCACGGAAATAATTCTGCTACGGATGAGTTAGCCGGACTGGGGTCATCGAGACAAGGAGTTCCGCCTAGTGTTTTCCTTCAAATACTTGAATAAGCCATCTATTAAGATGGAGTGCAAAGCCACTATTACGGATATAGCGGCGAAGCGGTCTTAGAGGCCACGGCGAAGAAGCGGTCTTGGAGGACAAGGCTGAGGAAGCAATTTTGCGACAAGACACTCGATCGCTTGAGGTTATCATTATTGATTCCGATTGGCGTACCCCATACCTTGAGTATCTACGATTTGGTAAAACTCTAGAAGATAAGGTCGAGAAGCAAAGAGCGGAGGTTCGCGCACGCAGTTACTTGATTCTTGACGGAGAGCTGTACAAGCGGAGGAATAATATTTTGATGAAGTGTGTATCGGTCTTCGATGGTATCCGATTGCTTGAAGACGTTCATAAAGGAATTTGTGGCAATCATGCTTCTTCGAAGACATTAGTCGGGAAAGTATTCGGACAACGATTTTATTGGCCCACAGCCGCTGATGATGCGCATAAGGTGGTTAAAAATTGCCAAGGATGAGCTACATTTAAGGGAACACCCGTCGAATCCGGAGGAACATCCTCTATCAGTTTAGAAACGTACCAATGAGTGAATTTTTCAGCTCATTGAACCGGTCTTCGGTTGTGTTTGGGTGAGCGCCGTCTCGATGAAGTTGAAATCGTAGTCTTCGACCGGAGTCCAAGACTGGATTATAGCGGCGATATGACCTCCTCCCGATGCGGCGAGCATCTTGGAGTGCTCTCTAATCCTTCTCGGGAAAGTCCGGATAGTCTGTCTCAAGATCTACTTCGTTTTGGTCAATGGAATGACCGCCTTTTAGATACTCAAGTGTCCGCATCGTGCCTGCAGCGAGTTCGAAGAAGGCAAAGAAAGAGTTGTCGATACATGTGACATCCCCTCCGGGATACCCGGGACTCGGTACGAGGGGGACACTCGACGCAGCGAGTTACAACAGTTCATCATCTCATACAAACCAGAATATATACATCATGGTATAATACAACCAGGTTTTCGAAATACAAACACCGTACAGCGGAAGCATAATACATTAATGAAGTTTAACAACCTACGAGTCTTGCAGCGAAAACTTGTACTTTGCAACAAAAGACCACTAGCTTGATGTACTCGAGCCCGTCGTACACCATGATCCTCCTCGCTCAGGACGTCGGGATCTGTTCCCACTTGAGGGAACCACCCTCGGAACACGGCTCCTCTTCCGGACAGCTACCGTAATCGTCGTGGAAGAACGACTCGGTCCTAAAAAACATAACAAACAAACCCCGAGTATTCTAATACTCAGCAAGACTGACCCGTCAACATGGCACGCTAAGGCCGACGCCTAGTATGCAAAGGCTTTCTGGTCGTGGAGTTGACTCACTTGCGAAAACAGCTCTAATGGTTGATCCTTACTTTCAAGTTTTAGCTCAAGTTAAGTTCAATAGAGTACAAGGGTTTGCAGTCTACAACTACTGCAATCAAGTTTGCAAGAAAAGATCAGAATAGATCAACATTTCTTTCATCTCTCATCCACATCTTTCAGTTGATTACTACGATGCGACGAGCTAAACAAGCGGTACTCATTATTGCGAGGGACAACGGTTCGAATCGATTTATACCAGCTGGCAAAACCCGACTACACGACGTATACGCATCACACCGATCGTATACGACAACCTTTCCCACTAGCACCTAACAGCGAGACTAGCCATTTCCAACTCCCCGGGAGTATGGCGAAGCCACGACTTCCCTCGTGGTCGACCCATCTCCCTCCCGTGAGACTATCCTCTCACTAACGACCGATAAAAGAGAGTTGGCTACGCTACATCTCTAGGGCAATAGGGTACATCAGCTTGCTCGGGCCCATGATACCGAGCATGTAGTACGGTCCGTTCAAACTTGTTCAACTAAGCCGACAACGGTACGGTCCTTGACCGACACGAGACGGGGCTACCACCTTGCAAGACCTCATCTCCGTCTTGCCCTTTCTCCTACGAGGCCCGTCCGGTCTCGGCTTATTAACATCTTTACTTCACTCTCCTCTTTTCTCTTATCAAAACCTCTTAGCAACAATAAACCAGCCATTACCCTATATCTCGCGAGTAGTGTCACCACCACTCGACTTCTACCGATGCCCTATGAGATAAGCTTAGCAGTTATCGAACTCGATTGAGCTACCTGTACCAAGTATAGCATAAACAAATAGAACCTATCTCATGCATCTAGGGTATCAAGCAACTCCTATAACTTAATGCACAATCACGAGTCATTACTGTGATAAAAGAAAAGACTTTAAAAACATAGGTGGGATGCACCGGGCTTGCCTTAATTCCGATCGGGGTTAGCTTCCTCGGTGTCTTGGTCGACTTCGAGATTCCCGTCTCCTGCCTTGGCGCGTGACGGAACCTCGATCACGCCGTAACCTAGGTCGACCAACAATACGTCGCGAATCACAACCATGCATGCATGAATGGATATGACATGATGTGCAATGATTGGATTAACCAAGATCGTTATTTAGCAATTACTCATTAATTAAGCTTGTTAATGATTAACAATTAATCACGTTCGTTAAGCAATAAGTAATAATTGATCATGCTCATTAATTATTGCTTAATCAAGGTCATTAATTAACAAATACTCATGTTCATTAATTAACCATTAATCATGTGCATTAGTTAACAATTCATGATTAATCATTAATCAATGATACATAGGGTACTAAATTGGGATCACATGAAATGACGGTGTTTATGTTCAATTTTGGAAAACAAACTTAACAAAAACTTTCGTCTGCAGTATCTCTAATTTTTAAAGAAATTTATTTTTCAAAAACAATTAATAATTAGCATAAAATAATAGATTATCTTACTTAAAGTAAGGTAATTAATTAAACTATGAAATTATAATTTCTCAAAATAGGCATTTGAATACATAAACAAGTAGGAAATAATTTTATAAATCTAATGAACTTTATTTGGCATTTTTCTGATTTTTGTGGAATTTTCTACGAATTTCGCAAGTTTGGACAAATTCTGAAAATGAATAAATTCGGAAAAGAAATAAGGAACCTTTGGGCCAAAACTGGGCTGGCCCATGAGCAAGCGGCCCAAGTGTGCGGGCGGCCCGGACTGTGCGCGGCCCAAACCTGCGCGCGGCCCAAGCCGAGCTCAGGCTGGCCGGCCATGGCTATGGCGGCCGGAGCAGAGCGGCGGCATACCGGAGTTCGACCGGACGGCGAAGACAGCCAATGGAATAGAACCACGAGGCTCAACTCTACCCGTGGATCACGATGGTGAGGTCGCCGGCACCGGAGGGTGACCGGAAAGACACCCGCGGCGAGCGACGGCCCGGAGGGCACTTCGGCGGCGTCTAGCGCCCACCGTACTCCACCAAATGACGAACGATTTGCTCCTGGAGCTTCACGGGAGCACGACGAAGACCGGCATCAAGCTCGTTGACGACGAGGAGGGCCGAAAGATGACGCGCACCGGGATGGTAGAGGGAACCGGCCGCCGGACTTGAGAAAGACGACGGAATCCTCGTGAACCTGTAGGGCAAACACACCGGTGAGCTCGCAAGAGGCGAGAGTAACCACTTGCGCACACAGGGAGACAGGAATCTTGGTGGAATGTCTCGCCGGGGATGCGAATTTGAGGAAATAGCAAGGCTCATCCATGGCAACCTCCGAGGAGAAAATTGCTTTGATCTCCATTCCTAAGGCGGATGAGCTCGATTGGACGGCATGGGGAGGTTCCGGGGTTCCTTGCGGGTCGGTTGGTGGGAGTGGCTTGGCAGGAAAACGGCCGGAGATGACCGGACAACGGGGAGCAGGCGGGGCGGACCGGGCGGCGGCGTTGCGTGCGAATTTGGAGAGAAGGGAAGACGAACGCGGCCTGGCCTTTTATCCCGATGGGGCAGCGAGTTGAGGTGGTACCGGAGCAGCTGCGTGTCACCGAGCGAGAGAGGCGCGCGGCCAGGAGCTGCCCTCGGCCGGGCGGTGGGCGGTGCTTGGAGTCGGTTCGGGGAAGGAGAAAGAAGATTGGCCACCGGCTCTGTTTTGGTAATTTTTGCAATAACGTCCTTCCGTTTTTACTTAATTGAAAAACATACTTCCAAGGCTCGAAAAATTATGCGAAAATTCAGGAATACATTTGAGAATATTCTGGATCTTTTTCCTTTTAGGACGAAGTTCAAATTCCAAATAAATTTTGGATCAAAAATTCAAGTTGAAAATTAAAAAGAGAAACTTTCATTATTTCTTGTAGACCTTTTTACAAAATAAAATAATTTCGTATCAACTCCATAAATCTCTTATTATTATGTTTAATCAACAGGAAATGTTAAACTTCAAAATTTTCTTTTATTTAATTTCTTCTTTTAAAAACTTAATTTTTAACTTAGGTTGACTTTATATTTTATGTGCATTGTTAACACCAAATGAAATAGTTTTAAAAATGCAACATGATGACCATGAATGACATGAGATGCACTTTTGTTTGCGAGGGTTGTTACAGATACTGAATGGTATCAAAAAGGAGTTTATTCAGCGAATGTGACATCCCCTTCGGGACACCCAGGAATCGGTACAGAGGGACACTCGACGAAGCGAGTTAAAACAGAAACATCATCTCATACAAGCCGAATATATATATCATGGTATAATACAACCAGGTTTTCAAAATACAAACATTCGTGCAGCGAAAAATATAACATTATTAAAGTTTAACAACCTACGAGTATTCAGCGGAAGCTTGTTCTATATACAACCCAAAAGACTTAAAACGAACAACGTGATGCACCGAGCCCTTCGTACATCACGGTCCTCCCTCTTCACGAAGTGGGGATACGTTCCCACCGAAGGGAACCTCCCTCCGGACATTGCTCCTCTTCCGGGAAGCTGCCATACAAGTCGTGGTAGTACGACTCGTTCCCTGAAAGGTAACGAACAAACCCCGAGTATTCTAATACTCGGCAAGACTGACCCGTCAACATGGCACGCTAAGGCCGACGCCTAGTATGCAAAGGCTTTACGGCTGTGGGGTTTACTCCTTTGCGAAAAACAGCATTAAAGGGTGGGTCCTTATTTTCAGTATTTTAGCTCACGTTATGTTCATTACTCTTGGTGTTTGCAACCTATCACTAGTGCAATCAAGTTTGCAAAACAAGATATAGTAGATCATTAATCCTTTCCTCTCTCATCTTCATCTTTCATATAATTTACTACGATGTGACGAGCTAAACAAGCGGTACTCATTACTGCGAGGGACAGCGATTGGAATCGATTTTATACCAGCTGGCAAAACCCGACTACACGACGTATACGCATCGCCCGATCGTATACGACAACCTTTCCCACTAGCACCTGACGAAGACTACCCATTTCCAACTCCCCGGAAGTATGGCGACGCCACGACTTCCCTTGTGGAGACCCATCTCCCTCTCGTGAGACTATCCTCTCACTAACAGCCTAGTAAAAGAGAGCCGGCTACGCTACATCTCTGGGGCGATAGGGTACATCGGCTTGCTAGGCCCATGATACCAGCATGTAGCACGGTACGTTCAAACTTGTTCAACTAAGCCGACAACGGTACGGTCCTTGAACGACTCGGACGGGGCTACCACCTTGCAAGACCTCATCTCCGTCTTGCCCTTTCTCCTACGGGGCCCGTCCGGTCTCAACTTCATTAATACTCTCATCACCTTAGTGCCAACACAAAAACCCTTAAAGCCTCCATGCTTTAAGATTCCCTAAACATCTATCGTTGTGACTGTGAAATTAAGCTTAGCCTCTATTGAGCTACCTGTACCGAGTATAGAATAAACAAACGGAATCCTACCATAATGCAACTAGGGTGTCAATCATTCCCTAAGACCTAATGCACAAACATAACTGTACTATGTGATAAAGTAAAATATTTAAAAACATAGGTAGGATGCACCAGGGCTTGCCTTGATTTGGTTCGGAGTTAGCTTCCTCGATGAGTCGGGTCGACCTCGGGTGGAACCTCGATCACTTCGGAATCTAAGTCGACCAACAATGCATTGCGAATCACAATCATGTATGCATGAATGCTCATGATGAAAGTATGCAAGGATTCATTAATTAAGTCCAATAAGTAATAATTAATGCTTAATCACCTTAGTTAATTAATAAATTAGGGATAAGCATGTTCATGAAGCAATAATTAACAATTAATTAAGTTGATTAATGAATGTTTAATCAAGGTTACTAAGTATTAATTCGTCATGTTCCTTGATTAATTAGGTTTAACAATTAATAAATTATTCTTGTTTATTAAGCAATAAATAAATCATTACATTAAAGGACATGTGATAAAAGGTTAATAGATTGGGATCACATAAAATAATACGAGTTTAAGTTTAATTTTAGAAAAAATAATTTTCATAATTAATTTCGTCTGCAAGTATCTCCTTCATCTAATTAAATTATTTTTCTTCATTAAACATTTTATTAACATAAAATAATAGCTTTTCTTTAAACAAAGAAAGTGATTAAATACTATTTATAAAATAAATTTACTCAAAATAGATATTTTATTTCACAAATAAATAGAACTTATTTTTACGAGTCCAACAAACTTGGTTTGGCATTTTTTCGAATTTTAATGAATTTTCTATGAATTTTCGAAATTTGAAAACCGTTCTATGCCACACGAGGGGCCACGGGGTTGACCGCACGGGATCCCCACGTGGCCACACGCGATTCGCGCGCGTGTGGCCCGTGGTCCAGCACCACCGTGGCGGCGGGTCCGCGGCGGCGCAACCACCGGACTTGGCCGCCGGTGGCTCAAAGCTCGCCGCGAAGGCACCTACGGACTCTACACGACCGGGCGAACCCTCCGGGTGGGGACGCGCGCACATGAGCTCGACCCTAGCTAACCCGGCGGCGAGATGCGGCCATGGCGAACCTCCGGCAAGGTGCGGAGCTCACCGTGGTCGTCCAAAATTAGGGAAAAACTCGCCACAAGTATCTACACCACATGGACAACTATGCCGGAGGATGGTGGGAGCTTGAGCACGGCGGAGAGGGGTGCTCACCGTGCGTGGCGGAGACGGTGGTAGCCGGACCTTGAGAAATTGCCCGGCTTTACGTGGAACAAAAGCAAGGATGAGCTACGGTAACAGAGAGCAGCGAGTTGCGCATCACTTGGTAGAAGAATGGAGGACTATGGCTCACCGAGAGAACACCAATTTCCGTGCGCGGCGGAGGAACGACGGTGACGGTCCGAAGGGGAAGGTGACCTCGCCCGGACGGACGGACGGTGCTCAAGCTAATTGCTCAAGTGGAGAGGCTTCGCGGGATCCCGGCGGAGCTTTGGGTGGTGATGGTTTGGATGAAGAGGCACCGGAGCGGGCTGGCACCGGCGACGACCGAGGGGAGCAATGGCGGTAGGGTGGAGAAGAAAATGAGAGAGAGAGGAGGGAAGATAAGGCCGGGCGGGGCTTTTAGCTTGCCCTGGGAGGCGGTGCGGACGCCGAGCGAGCGGCGCAAGCAGCTACTCGAGCTGCTGCGTGGCTGCACCGTCGGGAGGCGGTTCCGCCGCGGGCGGTGGTGAGAGCGCGGTGAGAGAGGGAGAGAGAAGAGAGGCTGGCGCCGGGGCCGGTCTCGGTCATTTTGCAAAAACACCCCCGAGCTTCGGGAAATTAAAAAGTAGCTTTCCGGTGCTCCAAAAATTCCCAAGAATTCCGGGGTTTAAATGAAAACATTTTAGGCATTTTTCCTCTTAAGTCTAGGTAAAAACTCCAAATCATTTTCAGATTAAAAAAATTCATAGCTAAATTAATAAAAGAAGCTTTGTTTATTTCTTGTAAATATTTTTACAAGGCAAAATAATTTCAGGAGATTTTCATAAATCTGTATTTATGACATTTGAGCCATAGAAAATATTAAACATAAATTTTCTTCTTATTTTATTTCTTTTTTCTAAACACTTCCTTTCTTCTTTATCTATTTTGATATTTTATGTGTAGGTTATTAACACAAAATTTGATATCTTCAAAATGCAACAACATGATGAAATGCTCATGATGACATGAAATGCATTATTTTTCCGAGAGTTGTTACAGCGAAGATGGAAAAGAAGAAGCTTACGTCTATGTCCGACTTCGCGGCTACGAATCTGCCTTTGATGTTGACATTGGACTCCTTTAGTTTGGTCCCACTTTTCAGCGGACGTTGGATTTCACGCTCTTTTTCTTTAAGCGCAAGTCGAGCGGACTCATGGGCGGTCCTCAAAGCGCTCTCTTTCTCCGTCTGCGCCGTCTTTCTCGCCTCCGGAGCTTCGACTAATTCGGCCTTCGAGACGGGCATTGTCGACCTCCGAGCATTTTGTTGGAACCCAAAGTCTACACAAGAATGTTGTCCTTGGCGGTGAGCTCGCCTTCCAGCTCTCCAATTCGAGGTGCCTGCCGTTCTTCAACTTGCGAGCCTTCCAACACATCTTTTTCTTGGCTAGCTGCTTTCTTCAAAATCTTCCGCCTTTTTATGGGCGGCGACAAGATTTTCAAGTGCTTTGGAACAAAATAAGACCGGTCGGAAAGAGAAGAAGTTAAATACATAATTTGATGATAAGATTAAAGACTTACTTCGAATTTCTCTACGGAGCTTGATGATCTCCTGCCGGCGTTCCTCCATTAACCGGTGGGTGCTCATCGAGTTGGCCTCCCTCTTCGACGAGATCGGTTTCCTTGGATTTCGGACTCGCGGTATGAGATTCAAGCTTGACCAACTGCTCTTGATTATGATACAGCTCTTCCTCCGGACGAGCGATAATTGCATTCTTGGCCTCGGAGTTTTTGAGAAGAACCTAACAGGAAGAAGAAACGAAGGATCAGATTATAATGTAAAGAAATTAATAAAATAAATAAGCGAAGAAGAAGGACATACCCGGCTAGACTCGGAAAAGTTCTTTAGGGCTTCCTCTTCCGAAGGGAATCCTACCGAGCTGTTCGTTGTAAACTTTCCGGCCCCGCTCGTGCTATCGACTTCGACATCTCCAACAACCATCTTGACCGGTCTGGGCCCTCCTAGAGTTTTACGTGTCGTCCTAGGCCGGCGAGGAATTTCGTTGACCCGGACCGGTCCCAATGGGAGTTCGGGTGGAGCTTGGAACAAGGTAGCCCGAGGAGGGAAGTCGCCTGCAGATGAATCATCGACGTCGATGACGACTCGGTCTTTGGTTGCTAGGGAGGAAGAATCTACACAAGAGGCGGCAGGGATTTCCTTGGTGGACGCCGCACCCTTGACTTCGGAACATCTCGCGGTGGCAAGAGCTGAAGAAGTAGAGGTGGAGGATGCACTACCGGTCGGGGCTGTAGTTGAAGCTTTATTTCTCAAAAAACTAGCTATGCTAGCTTGGAAATTAGAAGGAACTCTGCGGAAGGATTGCGAATGTTATAAGACTGGAATAAAAGTAATTAAGAATGTATTAGCGATGCGAAGACTTACGAAGTAGCTTTCTTGAAGCCGGAGGAGATGCTCTTCTTTGGAGGGCCTTGAGTATCCTCGCTTGAGCCCTCTCGCGATCCTTTTCGCCGCTGGTTGGACTTGCGCCGTTGGGACTGTCCTCTTGCATCACTTATCGAAGGACCGGTCCGAGTGCCATACCGGGATCTCTTGGGAACATTAGCAAGAGAATGCGTTAACCGGGAGGCTTCCCGAGACTTCCCGGTAGCGGCTTCAAATGCTTGTGAGAGCAACTTGGCGGTCCCTCTCGACGGCTTCCTCCTCTTTTCGCCGGTCCTCAAGTTTACGTGCTTCGTGACATCCCCTCCGGGACACCCGGGAATCGGAACAGAGGGACACTCGACGAAGCGAGTTACAACGAGTGTATCATCTCATACAAGCCAGCATATATACATCATGGTATAATACAACCAGGTTTTCAAAATACAAACATTGGTGCAGCAGAAATATAAATCTTATTGAAGTTTAACAACCTACGAGTATTACAGCGGAAAAAATGTACTTTATACAACAAAAGACTATTTAGACGACCAACGTGATGCACCGAGCCCTTCGTACATCACGGTCCTTCCTCTTCACGACGTCGGAAGCTGTTCCCATTGGTGGAAACCACCCTCGGAAAACTCCACTTCCGGGAACTACCATACTAGTTGTGGAAGTAGCGACTCGATTCTGAAAAGCATAACGAACAAACCCCGAGTATTCTAATACCCGACAAGATCGACCCGTCAACATGGCACGCTAAGGCCGACGCCTAGTATGCAAAGGCTTTACGGTCGTGGGATTTACTCCTTTGCGAAAACAGCTTTAAAGGTTGAGTCCTTACTTTCGATATTTTAGCTCACGTTAAGTTCATTAACCTCTAGGTTTGCGGACTAGCACTATTGCAGTCAAGTTTGCGAGCGAGAGATAAATTCCAACCAACGAGTCCTTTCATTGTTGACGGTCCTTATGGTCCAATTTTACCGTCAACATATTGCATCTTTTTGAATCAAACACCATCACCAAGAATAGACATAGGGATTATTTCTAACAAATTCCACTAGTCTTGGTGAAATGATGAATGCAGGTGCAATTCATATGAAAACAGGGGAAAACATGCACGAAACATGGACTTTGCAATCGACGGATTTTCCCTGACTAAAGAATATCGTCCAAAAGCCCAAAACCACAAAACAGGGCCTCAACATCAAACCAAGCAAGTGGATTGGGCCAAGACACAGCCAGAGGAAGGCACCGGAGAAGAACCAAGCCCGTGGGAGCCTGAGCTGCTTCGGCCGAACCGCCCTACCGGTTCGGCCGAACTCGACAGTGGGCCCCCCGGCCCACTTTTCTCTCGGCGGTTCGTCACCGACGTCCGGAGGTCGGTTCCACCTGCAATTAATGCCACCGACGTCCGGAACCGCCTCCAAGTTGCCGACCTTCCAAGGCTATAAATAAAGGGCTATACCCCCTCTCTCAACACACCACCAACATCAAGATAGAAGACAAAATTCTCATCCTTAGGCCAAGGGCCTCTTGTATCTTAGTAGAATAGGAGAGAGGGCAAGGAAGAGGAAGGAGTGTTCCTCCCTTTTATAAAGTGGAGTAGTATTTCCTTTCCTTTTACCTTGGCGTGTAAACACTCTTTTAGGTGATTTATACGTGGTGATCTACTTATCTATCGTGACATATCTTTGTTAGACGTAATTCTTGTTATACTTGTTTACGGGATCATCGCTCGCAAGAAGTGCTCTAGCTTTCTCGAACTCGGCTCTAGGCCGAGGCTAGAGTAGCGGTCAATAGCATAGACGTGGTGTCTAGGCCGGAGATCGCCTTTGTTTGCCGTGTGCCCCACGGTTTGTAGAGGTAGGTGGCAGGAAGTGACAGCCTCGTCATCCAAAGGAACCCTCCACGTTCGGGTACATAGTAGAGCTTTCGAGATCGGAGTGGCTTGGCAGCACTAAGCCTAAGACGGTGCCCGAAGTAAACAAGTCTAGCTTGCGTTCGTCTACCTTTAAAGGATAAATAGATAAGAGTCACCCTCTCGACCCTATTTTGCTACGTTGTCTTGGTTGTCCTTGGGTAAACTAACCTTGTTGCAGAAATACTCCGTTCCTCGCGGATATAAATACGATACCTTGGAATACTCCCGGTGAAGTGCTACAACGGTATTCCGTGCGCTTGCGGATTTATTCGTGACGTAAGAAATACCAACAAGCATTTCTGGCGCCGTTGTCGGGAGCGGTTGTTATCTTTGTAACGAATCAGGTTTGCCCTCGTAATCTATCTTACTTACCGTTCTGTTTTTATTTTTTCCTTACATTCAAAATTTCACAAAAACATATCATGGAGTCACACCCAACCATCCAATCTTTCTCCACTCCACGGGTGAACTCTTAGAGCCACCATCATCATCACAACCTATTTCTTCACCTGGCTATGAGTTCTCCCCGATTACATTTCGATGATTAGAGGTTTATCCTTTTCGGGTTTTAAACATGAAAATCCTTATGAACACTTGCGAGAGTTTGAACATTTGTGTTCATGCCGATTGATCCATGGCATGACACAAGAAACATTGAAGTGGAAGTTGTTTCCTTCTCTCTCAATGAGAAGGCGAAGCAATGGTACACTTACACCGCTAAGAGAGTGAACGGTGATTGGAAAGAATTGCGAGACAAATTTTGTCTAGCATTCTTCCCCGTGTCTCGTATCACTTCTCTACGAGCGGAAATAATAAGCTTTCGACAAGAAGAAAAGGAAACCTTGAGCGCGGCATGGATTCGGTTCTGTTCTCTAACGGACTCGGACCAGAATTGTTGCTCCCCGAACCCGTTTTATTACAACACTTTTATTCGGGATTGAGCAACGATACCGCACTTTATCTTGACACGGCCGCGGGTGGATCTTTTTCTCATAAGACCATAGCGGAAGCACACGAACTTTTGGATCGAATTGTGGAAAACACACCTTTTTCCGCCGACTTACTCGTAGAGCCGGAGTCGAAGATGAGGAACTCGTTGTGCAAGAGACACAACACTTGGTGCCCATGATGGAGCACCTAGCACTCGAGTCCTCATCTAACACAAGAACAATGATAGAGGAAGATGAACCTCTTGAGTTCCCATTTGAGTTCAAGGAAGAAATTTTTGAAGATTTTGGAAACACCTTGAACTACTCCTATCAAAAGAAACCAAGCACTCCTCGCACCAACTCCCGAACCTATTGAAAAATCTATTCTCTTAAAAACTGTTCGAAGTTGACAAACAATCATGAGTGATGAATGGTTGATAGAAAACGAACTTTCTTCGGAAGTTCTTCGACTTGATCATCCTAGATCAACCATTCGTGGCTCAATTCGGGAGTAATGGTAGATATTCTCTATAATCCTCTAGTAGGTGCCAACATCATGTCCGAATCTTTTGCTTCAACTTTATTTGGAAACGAGACATGGGCACCTTCCGACAAACTCCTTAAAGCCTCACCGGGGCAATTTTTTGAGAGTTTGGGGATCATTAGAGATGTTTGCATTAAGCATAATGAAGCAAAGGTTTCCCTGGACTTTCACGTTTCTGAATCTTGGATTTCGATGTTTTGGTCGGTCATCCCATAGAAAAGTTTTTCTTAGGGATATCACCTTTAGGAACCTTAGACTTCACCCTCGGCAAGAAAACTTTTTCTCTTCCTATCATTCATGCACAAAACTCTTTTGCCGAGGAGCCGCTTGTGGAAGAAGAATGCATGGAGGAGGTTATGGCAATTTTTCCTCATGAAAACCCCGAATCATCCTTGGATGAAGATGCTCTTGATTTCATTTTGGAAGAGGATGATTCGGCGGAAACTTTTGAGCTGCCCGAAACTTTTACACCTACGCCACCTCCCGTAGAACTCAAAACTCTTCCACCAGGCTTGCGCCACGTTTTTCTTCACGGAAATCCCGAAACCCCTGTCATCATAAGTGACAAGCTTTCGGAGGAGGAAACCGCAAAACTCTTAGCCGTGCTAGAAAAACATCACTCCGTTTTTGGGTACTCGCTTGGAGACCTCAAGGGAATTAGCCCTGCTCTTTGCACCCATCGCATTCCCATAGGCCCCGATAGTACACCATCTAGGGAACCTCAAAGGAGGTTGAACAATGCGATGCGGGAGGTCGTTAAAAAGGAGGTCTTAAAACTTTTACATGTCGGCATTATCTATCCTGTTCCACACAGCGAGTGGGTGAGTCCAGTGCAGGTTGTACCCAAGAAGGGAGGAATGACGGTCATCCGTAATGACAAAAATGAGTTGATCCCTCAACGCACCGTCACGGGATGGAGGATGTGCATAGATTACCGGAAACTTAACAAGGCTACAAAGAAGGATCATTTTCCGCTGCCCTTCATCGATGAGATGTTGGAACGGCTGGCAAATAATTCTTTCTTTTGTTTCCTTGATGGGTATTCAGGATATCATCAAATCCCCATCCATCCCGACGATCAAAGTAAGACCACTTTCACATGCCCCTATGGAACTTACGCCTATCGACGAATGTCCTTTGGGCTTTGCAATGCACCTGCTTCTTTTCAACGTTGCATGATGTCTATCTTTTCGACATGATCGAAGAGATTATGGAAGTATTCATGGATGATTTCTCCGTTTATGGAAAAACCTTTGATCATTGTTTAGAAAATTTAGACAAAGTCTTGCAACGTTGTCAAGAAAATGATTTAGTGCTCAATTGGGAAAAATGCCATTTCATGGTTAGAGAAGGCATAGTTCTAGGGCATTTAATTTCTGAAAGGGGGATAGAGGTGGACAAAGCTAAATTAGAAGTTATAGAAAAGCTTCCACCTCCTGTGAATATTAGGGGCATTCGCAGCTTTCCGGGACATGCGGGGTTCTATCGTCGTTTTATCAAAGATTTCTCTCAAATTGCTAGACCCCTTACAAATCTACTTGCGAAGGATGCACCCTTTGAGTTTATCGATGAATGCATGACTGCTTTCACTACCCTTAAAAATGCACTCATCTCGGCGCCAATCATCCAACCCCCGATTGGACGCTGCCTTTTGAGATAATGTGTGATGCTAGTGATTTTGCCGTAGGGGCTGTTCTTGGCCAAACTAGAGATAAAAAGCATCATGCAATCTCCTATGCAAGCAAAACCTTGATCGGAGCTCAATTAAATTACACTACCATCGAAAAAGAGCTCCTTGCTCGTCGTTTTTGCTTTTGATAAGTTTAGATCCTACTTGACTCGGAGCAAAAGTCATTGTTTACACCGATCATGCTGCTTTAAAGTTTTTGCTCAATAAGAAGGATGCTAAACCCCGTTTGATACGATGGGTTCTTCTACTCCAAGAATTTGATGTAGAAATCCGTGATAAAAAAGGAGTAGAAAATTCCGTGGCGGATCATTTGTCGCGTATACAATTCACTAACCTGCAGGAATTACCCATCAATGATTTCCTACGTGACGACATGCTGCTCCTAATAAGGGACTCACATCCATGGTACGCCGACATTGTGAACTTCATGGCAACGGGTACGTACCACTCGGAAAGAGCAAGAAACGACTCATCTATGAGAGTCGCCGTCACTTATGGGAAGAACCCTTCCTTTACCGTGTCTGCGCCGATGGATTGCTAAGGCGATGTGTGCCCATACCCGAGAGCACACGAATCATTGAGAAGTGCCATGCATCGCCATACGGGGACACTACGGCGTGTTTCGTACACGGGCCAAGATATGGCAAAGTGGTTTCTTTTGGCCAGCCATGTACGAAGACACAAAGGAATTTGTCGAGCGATGCCCGTAATGTCAAAGAGTTGGAGGCATCACGGCAAGAGATGCAATGCCCCTCAACTACAATTTACAAGTCGAGCTCTTCGACGTATGGGGCATTGACTTCATGGGACCGTTCACCAAGTCACATGACTGCGAATACATCTTGGTGGCGGTAGACTACGTGTCTAAGTGGGTAGAAGCAATGCCTTGCAGGGCCGCAAATGCCAAGCATGCTCGCCGGATGTTCCACGAAATTATCTTCCCGAGGTTTGGAACACCGAAGCTAGTGATAAGCGACGGAAGGTCTCACTTCATTGATAAGACCTTCCGACGCTTCCTAAGAGAACTTGGATCAAGGCATAATATCGCTACTCCATACCACCCTCAAACCAGTGGGCAGGCCGAGACCTCAAACAAGCAAATCAAGCGGATCCTGCAAAAGACCGTAACGGAAATGGGGAAGGGATGGAAGGACAAGCTACCCGATGCACTATGGGCATACCGTACAGCATATAAGACACCCATAGGCATGTCCCCATACCAGCTCGTGTACGGGAGAACATGTCATTTACCCGTCGAGACGGAACACCGAGCGTATTGGGCCATCCGGAAATAGAACATGGACCTTAATGGTGCCGGACGCAAAAGAAAAATGGAGATAGCTGAGTTAGAAGAATGGAGAGACAAAGCTTACCACAACTCAGCTATATACAAAGAAAGGACAAAAAGGTGGCACGACAAAAAGATAAAGATAAAGGTATTCAAGGTTGGAGATAAAGTCTTGCTATTCAATTCACGGGTGAGACTCTTCGGGCATGGAAAATTAAGAAGTAAATGGGACGGACCATACACGGTTATTGACACCTCGTCACATGGAGCAATCACACTTCAAGACGACGAAGGTAAAATATTTAAGGTAAATGGTCGGCGCCTTAAAATTTATTTCGAGCCCGATAAAGATAAAGAATTTGATGTCATGCACTTGATTGATTTGAAATATCTCTCATGATATCCCCCGTTTTACTTCATCACCCGTAGCAGTACTTTCCTTTGAATAAATATAGCAAGAAATAAACCAGAAAAAAGAAGGAAACCGAGAGGAAGAAAAGGCAGTCCGGCCGAACCCCACTTTGTGGTTCGGCCGAACCGGCCCGATCTCCCCGGCGCCCATCTTTTGCCAAAAATCCAATATCTCCTTCCCTCCTTTCTTTATTTTCTGCTGGAAAATAAAAACCTTGTCGAGCGCGCTCGGGGTAGAAAACCCCTATTTATACTTCTCCTCTCCACCCAATCTTTTCATCTCCTCCACTTCCTACATCATGAGCGAACATAGCAGCGCCTCGTCCGACATCTCGGACGGCAGCAGCAAAAGGAAGAAGCCCCATGAATGGATTGAAGAAGGCGAAGCACTCGACAACGCTATCCGCCTCATTGAGGAGCTTCGCGGCGGTTAGAGCGCGCCAAAAAGAGAATGGGGTTCTCCGGAACCTCTACAACCACCTCGAGAGGGAGAAGAAGAAGGATGAAGACCTCATCGAGACCCTCATCGGAGGATGGGCGCGATGACGACCTCGCCTTAGAGATGATCGAAGAAGAGAAGGCGAAACTGCGGGAGGAGGAGAGGAAAATTAAGAAAGATTAAGAGTAGGACGTAGAACGCATAAACCTTAGAAATCTTTCGATCCTTTTTGTAATACGCCTACTGTTTTAATTCAATCATATTAGTGCTCCCGGGCTTCCATACCGGCAGAGCAAATTTTGTTTCCAAATGTCTTTTGTCTATCTTTTGAAGGAAACAGGCAAAAGGCAAGTGTGGGGGGGACATCGCGGAAAGCAAAGACAAACACACGCGAAGCGCGCAGAAACATCACGAGGAAAACAACACAAACACAAGCTGCGAAACAGAGCGCAAGTGAGGCCCGAGCCGATTCGGCCGAACCCAAAAGGGTGGTTCGGCCGAACCCCGGTGGGTCCCACTCAGCCCTGCTTCCTCGTGGCACTTGAGTTTGTTTCTCACACTTCCTTTTTGCCTACCTTATTTGTCAAGTTCATTCCGAGACGCGAAAAACAATTACTAAAACTTGACCAACTAAAATTTGGGAAGATTTCTTTTGAATACCTTTGAAAATCCCAAGTCTCTCCCTAATACTCTCATGATGATCTTGCACACTTTTTATTACTCGCTTCATCACCACTTGCCCGTGAACAAATAATCAAATCCATAGGACCCATGTTTTTCTAGATTATTGGCAAGTGTGATATGGCTCGACGAAATGATCTTATGCTTAGCTTACCGAGTCCTTGGGAATTTTATTTCACAAAACAAAAATACCATGGCTTCATGCTCCTCTCTTGATACAAAAATGCCTACCAATGCCATATGACGATCATACCTTGCAAAACTTACATACATATGCTGCTTGTGTTTGCAATGAGCTTTACCAAAATTGAGTGACCCTAGAGAGAAACTTGTCATGCTCTCTTGATCAAGAGCACGTACACTCCACCAAAAAAGGGCTAAACTCCTACACCGGGAGCTAGCCCCCCACCAAAATAAAGACACTCCTCGCTTGCACCTCTTTTTACCTCTCTCTCTCTCTCAATCACGCATAAACAAGACATGGCTATGTAGAAAGAAAAGCTCACACGAGATGAGCAATGAAAAGCTCACACGGATGAGCAATGAAAAGAAAGCTCACAAAGATGAGCAATGAAAAAGAGAAGAGATGCTCAAGCATAGAGCAAGAAAAGAAAAGAAAGAAAATAAAAAGATAGCCATGTTTTGAAAATGCAAAATAAAGAGGGGTCAATTACAATAGGAGTTGTCACTTTTTCATATCCATACACACACGCACTTCTTGATCAAGGTTGCATGACTTGGCTTCTCCATGGATCCTTTCTTTTGGCTTAGCAATATTTGTGATACAAGTATGCCTCTCTCATTCCCTACCGAGCTCCACATACAAGCCTAAAAAGTAGGAAAAAGAGAGGCAACACAATGCCTTGGTGAGGAAAACACTTTTTGAGCGATTCAAGAGAATCAAAGAGGAGCGGGAGTCATGTTGTTTATTTTCAAAACTTTCAAAAACCCAAGGTGCTTAGTGAGCAAAAGTATAGTGACTTGAGTCATGAGCTGTTCCACTTATCAATCATCCAAGAATGCATGTTAGCCACCGTCATGTTCACAAGTAAAACGGTGTGGCTTGTAATAACATGTGTGCAGGTCTCTAAGAGGAGAGATCTCTCAACTTACGCTCCCACCTTTACTCGAGGACGAGCAAAGAGCTAAGTGTGGGGGTCTTGTTGACGGTCCTTATGGTCCAATTTTACCGTCAACATATTGCATCTTTTTGAATCAAACACCATCACCAAGAATAGACATAGGGATTATTTCTAACAAATTCCACTAGTCTTGGTGAAATGATGAATGCAGGTGCAATTCATATGAAAACAGGGGAAAACATGCACGAAACATGGACTTTGCAATCGACGGATTTTCCCGGACTAAAGAATATCGTCCAAAAGCCCAAAACCACAAAACAGGGCCTCAACATCAAACCAAGCAAGTGGATTGGGCCAGTACACAGCCGGAGGAAGGCACCGAGAGAAGAACCAAGCCCGGGGAGCCCGAGCCGGTTCGGCCGAACCGCCCTACTGGTTCGGCCGAACCGACAGTGGGCCCCCCGGCCCACTTTTCTCCGGCGGTTCGTCACCGACGTCCGGAGGTCGGTTCCACCTGCAATTAATGCCACCGACGTCCGGAACCGCCTCCAAGTTGCCGACCTTCCAAGGCTATAAATAAAGGGCTATACCCCCTCTCTCAACACACCACCAACATCAAGATAGAAGACAAAACTCTCATCCTTAGGCCAAGGGCCTCTTGTATCTTAGTAGAATAGGAGAGAGGGCAAGGAAGAGGAAGGAGTGTTCCTCCCTTTTATAAAGTGGAGTAGTATTTCCTTTCCTTTTACCTTGGCGTGTAAACACTCTTTTAGGTGATTTATACGTGGTGATCTACTTATCTATCGTGACATATCTGTTTGTTAGACGTAATTCTTGTTATACTTGTTTACGGGATCATCGCTTCGCAAGAAGTGCTCTAGCTTTCGAACTCGGTTCTAGGCCGAGGCTAGAGTAGCGGTCAATAGCATAGACGTGGTGTCTAGGCTGGAGATCGCCTTTGTTTGTCTGTGTGCCCCACGGTTTGTAGAGGTAGGTGGCGGGAAGTGACAGCCCTGTCATCCAAAGGAACCCTCCACGTTCGGGTACATAGTAGAGCTTTCGTAGACCGGAGTGGCTTGGCGGACCAAGCCTAAGACGGTGCCCGAAGTAAACAAGTCTAGCTTGCGTTCGTCTACCTTTAAAGGATAAATAGATAAGAGTCACCCTCTCGACCCTATTTTGCTACGTTGTCTTGGTTGTCCTTGGGTAAACTAACCTTGTTGCAGAAATACTCCGTTCCCTGCGGATATAAATACGATACCTTGGAATACTCCCGGGTGAAGTGCTACAACGGTATTCCGTGCGCTTGCGGATTTATTCGTGACGTAAGAAATACCAACATTCATCCATCTTCCTTCCTCTTTCACTTGATTAACTACGATGTGACACGGTGAACAAGCTGTACTCATTACTGCGAGGGACAACGATTCGAATCGATCTCACCAGCTGGGAAAACCCGTTTACACGGCGTATACGCACCTCTTTGGTCGCATACGACAACCTTTCACGCTAACTCCCGACGGTGGCCGGGTTAGTCTCCCATCCGCCCGAGAACCCGGGGACCCTACGCGATACCCGTCCTCGACGTTATCCGTGAGCGACCACCCATTCCTCTCCCGTTGAGACATGAGGTCTCGCCTCATTCTCCAGCCAATTAGGGGATGAGCTACGTCCAACCACCGAGGCAATTAGGTTACATCGGCTTCCCGGCCCCATAAACACCGGTATGTAAATCGGTACGTTCAATACTTGCTCGGCAGGGCCAACAACGGTACGATCCTTGATCGACACGGACGGGGCTACCACCTTGCAAGACCTCGTCTTTGCCCTTTCTCCTACAGGACCCGTCCGATCTCAATTTCATCTTCATCTTCATTCTTTACTTTAACTTGAAAGACATCAATCAACTTAAAGCCTCCATGCTTTAAGATCGGACCGTATCATCTCGCGAGCGTGCTCAGCACCACTCGACTTCTACCGTAGCCCCGTGAATTAAGCATAGCAGCTATCGACCTACTAAACCAACATGGGATAAACAGGTAACATAGGAATTCTTACTCATGCATCCAGGGTGTCAATCAATTCTCGTAACCTAATGCACAATCACGACACAATTATCGTGATAAAAGAAAAGACTTTAAAAACATAGGTGGGATGCACCGGGGCTTGCCTTGATTCAAGTCGGGGTTAGCTTCCTCGATGTGCTGGTCGACTTCGAAGCTTCAGTCCCATTCCTCGACCTTGGACGGAACCTCGATCACGCCAGAACCTAGGTCGACCAACAATACGTCGCGAATCACAACCATGCATGCATGAATGTTCATGAGATGATGTGCAAAGATTGAATTAACTAAGGTCATTAATTAGCCATTACTTATTAACCAAGCTCATTACTTTGCAATTAGTAACTAACAATTAATCATGTTCGTTAAGCAATAAGTAACGATTGATCATGCTCATTAATTATTGCTTAATCAAGGTCATTACTTAAATATTACTTACTAATCATGTTCATTAATTAATAATTAACCAGGTTCATTCATTAATAATTAATCACGTTTTTAAACAACAATAATTAGTGCTTAACGACACGTGATAACACTTAAGCTATTAATTTGGGATCACATGAAATGACGGTGTTTATGTTGAATTTTGGAAAACCGTTTTCACAAACACTTTCGTCTGCAGTATCTCTAATTTTTAAAGAAATTTATTTTCCAAAAACAATTAATAATTAGCATAAAATAATAGGTTATATTAACTAAAGAAAGATACTTAATTAAACTATGAAATTATAATTTCTCAAAATAGGTATTTGAATTCATAAATAAATAGAGAATAATTTTATGAATCCAAAGAACTTTGTTTGACATTTTTCTGATTTTTCTTGAATTTTCTATGAATTTTCGAAGTTTGCAACAATTCTGAAAAAGAACAAATTCCGAAAAAAATGAATTATCGAGCCATTGACCAGTAGGAACTGGGCCACACAGGGGGCTATGGGGTTTGGGATTTGGTGTGGCCATGACCATACGTGATCCGGACCGGTGTAGCCCTGCGTGCGGCCGACGGCCGGCGGCGACGGCGGATCGCCGGAGACGGCACGGGAGGGGCGGCGGTGGCTAGGTGCTAGTGCTGCAGGACCGCCACAGCGAGGGAAGCTCTGCGAGTGGGATTAGCGAAGTGGGGCCTCACCGGAAAGGGTACCGGCGGCGTGCCGCGGCTTGCACGCGACTCCGGCGAGGTCCGGACAGCGTCGGGAGGTACGAAAATTGGGGACAACTAAGCTCGGGACGTTCACAAGGCGATGCGCAAGGGTGGCGTCGTGTTTGTAGACCTTGGAGACAGCCGAACGGGGCGCGCGCCTACGAGGTGACACCGGCGGCGGTCGGAGCTTCGAGAAACAGAAAAATCCTCATGAACCTTTGAGTGGAACGCCAAGATAAGTCGAGTAGGTGGTAGAGGGAAGAGTTGAGCACACTGGGATCAAAAATCTTGCAACGAGACTCACCGATGGATCGAGAATTTTGGAGTCGACGTGCCGGTGGGCAAAGGGCGACTTGCTTGAGAAGAACGGCCTTGATCTACAAAGCGAGGACGAGGGAGCTCAATTGAGCGGCATGGAAATTGCGTGGGAGGATGGCGGAAGGTTTGGGGGTGGTGGTTCGGGTGGAGAACACCCTCGAACTTTTGGTTAATTAAAACTCATACTTCCGGCACTCGAAAAATTCCGCGAAAATTCAGGGAGGTATTTGAAAGTATTTTAAGCACTTTTCTTTTTAGGTCTAGGTTAAGATTCGAAATTGTTTTCGAAATAACAATTCCAAGATAAATTAATAAAAAAAGCTTTGTTTATTTCTTGCAAATATTTTCACAAAGCAAAATAATTTCCGAGGATTTTTATAAATCTTTACATAGTATGTTTAAGCATTAGAAAATATTAAACATAACTTTTCTTCTTATTTCATTTCTTTTTAAGCACTTTCGTTTTATTCTTTGCTCTCTATTTAGTTTGATATTTTATGTGAACTTCTTTACCACAATGCTCAATAATTTCATAAATGAAAATAAGATGCCATGCTCATGAATGACAGGAAATGCATTTTATTATTTAGGGTTGTTACAGCCCTCCCCCTTACAGGAGTCTCGTCCCGAGATTCACGAGTGAGGCGACTAGACGAGAGTGCTAAAGAACTCGGGGTAGCTGTTGACGGTCGTTACGGACCAATTTCGACCGTCAATTAGTCAAATAAATGAGAAGGACTAGGCATGTCTTACACGCATTTTACTTAGAAATAACCTAGTTCCACTTGTACCTCTAGATTTTTAGTGTGCAGGTGGATAATGATGAATTCCAGTGCCCCGAGGCGACAAATCAACACTTTTACAAAACTTCCATTTCGCCGCGGGAATCAACTCCAAGATAAAAGGCCAATGACCACGAAATCCAACACAAAGAAGGCCACAAGCAATCGGAACAAAGACCAACATCCAGTGGGGGAGCCAACTGCCAAAGCCCAGCCCAGGAGGGGCCAAGACCGCTTCGGCCGAACCCACCAGGGTGGTTCGGCCGAACCGGTCCGGTGGCCCCCCGGCCCACTTTTCTCTCGGCGGTTTGCCCACCGCCTCCGGAGGTCGGTTCCACGCGCATTAAATGCCACCGACCTACGAAACCGCCTCCAGGAGCCGACCTTTCAAGCCTATATAAGGAGGGGTACCCCCCTCCTTAACACACACACAACAACACAAGGATCATTCTCTCCTCACACTAGAAGTTTAGAGGCTTTCTAGGTAGTGCTAGGCTTAGTAGTGGGCTGCCTCATTGCTCCCAAGGTCTTGTGGAGAATTGGGTATAGCTCTTGTATCCTCTCTTTGTAAGACTTGATCTTTTATATATGGAATACTTTCGTTTATATCCTTGTCATGAGCTTGACAGAGTAGTCATGATCTTGCTTGATCGTTCATCGTTCGTTCATATGAGTTCATCGTTCGTTCTCCGTCCTTCATTAATAGAAGATGAACACATATCGAATGTTCTTCGTTCGTTCATACTTGATCATCGATTACTCTTGATCTTACTTGGTTGATTGCCGTTCGTCGCTCATTCTTGAGCGACGAACGCCTTTGCATGACTTAGTGCTAGCTTTGATCCTTTCGTCTCGGCTTATGCTAGTTAGACTAGCGTTCTTATGAATAGGCTTCGGGTTCATCGTCCCGCAAGGGTGCTCTAGATTTACCACCATGTCGACCCGTAGGGTTGGGGTGCCTCGAGGGATCTAGAGTTGTGGTTAGTGACGCCGGCATGGTGCTGGGGTTATCTACCCACCTTTGAATATGCTTCGTGTCCCACGGTTTGTAGAGGTAGGTGACAAGAAGTGACAGCCTTGTCATCCAAAGTAATCCTCCACGTTCGGGCATGGCATAGGAGTCTAAAAGGCCGGAGTCGCGAGGCGGACCTCGCGTAAGACGGATCTCCCGATGATGCCTAGGCATTAGACGCTTGCTTGCGCTTGCATGATCTTGGATGTTAGGTAGAAGCTGCGCACTCATATGAATGTTGTATCATTAGGAGTAGTGGTCTGCTAGTCTAGTTTAGCTTTATCTAGGATTGCCTCTATCCCTTTTATTAGAGAATGCATTGCCTTGGTGTGTGTCACACTATCCTCAATTTATTGCTCCTAACCCCTGCATTGGAATGTGATTACTTCATCACTCTTTTGTAACACCATGAGCATAAGTACTCTTATCAACCATGTCTTCCTTTGGGAAAATATAAATACGATACCCTTGAATACTCTCGGGTGAAATGCTACAACGGGTTATCCGTCCGCTGTGGATATTCATGACCCACCTTATAATACATATCTAGTACTTGTACTGGATGTGGATTATTTGGTTAAATAGTGCAAGTGACTTAAACCCTTGGCTCTCCCGCGGTCACGTGTTTCTTTCCGCGTGACCTTAAGAGATGCCAACAAGCATTTCTGGCGCCGTTGCCTGGGAAGACATTGGTTAATAAGAATACAATGAATGTTCATGATTACACTTGATGATGATTTAATCATTACCTTTGCAGAGCTAACCTTGATCTGTTTTCTCTTCAATGTGAAAACAGGATAGTGCATGCGTGGATTCAACTTGCCGAAAAACTTCGTTGATAATCCCGAGTCTCTTGCGAGAAAGACTCGACCTCGCGTCGTTGTCTCTCCCCAAGAACCCACGACAAGCGAGCCCGCATCTTCCGCACCATCAACCTCAACACTCATGGCTGAAAGGACCCTTCGTGACTACTCTGCGCCCTCCGTCGCCAATGTGCCCATTGGGCCCAACGTCGACGCCGGTGCCGCAGGACTTGACATCAAGTCCAGCCTCATCACTATGGTGCAAGCCATTCCCTTTTGTGGAAAGGCCTCCGAGGACGCCAACTCTCATCTCCAACAGTTCCCGGAGATATGCAACACATCGCCCACGGCCGGAGTCAACCAAGATGCTATCGGACTTCGCCTGTTTCCCCTATCCCTCCTTGGGAAGGCAAAACAGTGGTTTTATGCCAATCGTGCAAGCATTGACACTTGGGACAAATGTTCCACGGCGTTCCTCGCCAAGTTTTTCCCGATGGGCAAAACCAATGCCCTTCGTGGAAGAATTGCAAGTTTCCAACGAAGCGACAAATGAATCCATGCCCGAGGCATGGGAAAGGCTTCAAGAATACATTCTCGGCCTGTCCTCACCATGGGATGGAGGAATGGCTCATTCTTCAACACTTCTACAACGGGTTGACACCAACAACCCGTGGACATATGGATGCCGCTGCTGGAGGAGCCTTCTTCTCCAAAACCGTTGCCCAAGCAAAAGAACTCATAGAGAAGATGGTCTCCAATCAAGGGTGGAGCGATGATCGACTCCAAACACGCTCAAGAGGCGTACACCCCGTCAAGGAGGTGGACATGCTGTCCGCCAAGGTTGACCTCCTCATAAAACGCTTGGATGAACACAACGCAAATGGTGGTGTTCATGCATTGGACTCACACATGACGTGTGAGGAATGCGGGAACACCGGCCACATGGGGAAGGATTGCCCCCATACCCATGAAGAAGCGTTCTACATGAACAACAACAACGGGTATCGTCCAAACGGAGGACAAGGGTACAACCAAAACCGACCATCATATCAAGGAGGTAACAATTTTTCTCGGCTTTAACAATAATCAGCCTTCCTTGAAAGATTTGGTTTATGGCCAAGCTAAAATCAACGAATCTATCAACAAAAAGCTTGCTGCCAACGACAAAGTCTTAGAAAACATAACCGCACAAATAGAAGGTTTCTCCTCTCGCTTTCAAAAATCAGCTGAGCTTTAATAAAATGATTGAAACCCAAGTTGCTCAGCTAGCTGCTCTTATTCCCGGTTCTAATTCGGGAAGATCCCGGGCAACCCGAGTCTTCTTTGGAAAATGTTAATGCGGTTACCACGAGGGAGGAAAATCCACTCGGGATCCGCCATATCCTAACCATGCAAGCAAAGAAGAACAGAACGAACCGGAGGAGGAAAGCCCTTCTACTACCAAAGAAAAAGAAGAAGAACC
Source organism: Chloris gayana (assembly GCA_031894775.1). Taxonomy (NCBI): domain Eukaryota; kingdom Viridiplantae; phylum Streptophyta; class Magnoliopsida; order Poales; family Poaceae; genus Chloris; species Chloris gayana. The sequence goes on along the minus strand of JAUNZO010003803.1, from coordinate 507,149 downwards.
GAAGCCAAGTGACGGGAAGAATGGAATTGAATTTCAAGACACAAGCTTCTTGCCATTCCCTCACGTAAACAGGAAGCCAAAGGAGGATGAACAATTTGCTCGATTCGTCGAGACCATCCGAAGGATTCATGTCAACGTGCCATTGTTGGACATGGTGCAGGTGCCCACATATGCACGTTACCTTAAAGACATCCTCAACAACAAGAGACCATTACCCAACGAGGAAATGGTCAAGCTCACAGAGGAGTGTAGCGCAGCTATACTCAATCGGCTTCCGTAAAAGAAGAAGGACCCCGGCTGCCCCACAATATCATGTTCCATTGGGGCACACCACTTCGACCAAGCCTTATGTGATCTTGGGGCAAGCGTCGGCGTGATGCCCAAAGAAGTCTTTGATCGTTTGAGCTACACAACCTTGACTCCTACACCAATGAGGTTGCAATTGGCGGACTCTTCGGTCCGCTACCCCGCAGGAATAGCCGAAGACGTGCCGGTAAAAATTCGAGGCAACTTCATACCGGTGGACTTTGTGGTGCTTGAGATGGATATTGACAAGAACACGCCCTCATTTTGGGACGTCCCTTCCTCGCATCGCAAACGCCCAAATTGATGTTGGGAATGGAGAAATCCGATTCCACATCAATGGGAAGGAGGAAAAGTTTGAGTTTCAACCAAGAAAAGAACAATGCTCAATGATCAAGATTAAGTATGGGCCAAATCCCTCAAACATCCGTGAAGTTGAAGTGACGCCAAGAAAGACGGATAGTCTCATCGCCTTTTGGAAGCAACTTGACAAAATTGAGAATCCGTCATGGTACCAACCCAAGAAGCCTCGCAACAAGCAAGGCCGGGATTATGGGCCAAGAAGCCGATCCTTCAAGACACAAAGCCACCTACATCAACAAAGACCAACCAAGTGTGGCAAGTGAAGAAGGTGCAGCCATCTTCATCCTCCTCTCCAGGGAAAGGGCCTCGCACCACAAGGATGAAAAGAAATGGAGAAGTCCTCGCTCGCTGGACTTAAAATGGCGAAGCCCCGGCCGACAGGATAAATCGGCATTATCTTTCGATTTCTTTTTGATTTTGTTTTCCACCACATGCATTTGAAAAAAAATAAAATAATAATAATAATAATAATAATAAAAAACCTCCCTACATATTCTATTTTATCACAAGAAATTTTCATTTCATTTATTTGGATTTTCCGCCAGACATATTTGATTTTTTTTTTCACTCGCCATGCATATAAAATTTGAAAACCAAAATCCTTTTACGTCCAAATTTTCCTACTTTTGTTTGAAACTTTTGGACAACCCTTGTATCCTTATACAAAACCCAAAAACAATTTTTGCATGTTGGAATTTTCTCCAACACTTTTTCTCGAGATTTGATTTTTCGAATAAAGTTGAATTTGAGGCAACTTTCTTTGGATTTTTTCTTGAGCAAATATTTCGAGGAATATCCGGACGTAGCAACCATGGTCAATGATCATTTGGCCGTTGGGGGCTATGGGCCAAAAGGGGGAGCAAGAGGGACCCACAGCAGGCCGGCCGAACCCACCTCCTTGGTTCGGCCGAACCGCTATGACCGTTGCTCGGTCCGTCCTTTTTCCCAACGGTCATGTGCCCCTTCTAACGTTCAAAAACGGCTACTTCGTGAGCTATAAGCAGAGGTGGCCGGGCCGAACTCTCTCCCCCTCTCACACTATCATTTCCACTCCTCACTCACTTCATTCTCATTTCTCTCAAGTTTTCCATTGCCCTCACTTGCTCATTGCCTAAAAGTTCTGCAGAAATCTTTTGTTCTTGGTGTGCTTTCTAGTTTTTGGGTTGATTTGTTTTTGTTTGGTTTTCTCGAGTTGCGATTTCTTGCTCACATGAACAACCGACGGTGTCGCCAATTTGATTTTCCCTCACATAACCCGTTCGGAGTTGTTGTTCTTGTGTTCTTGCTCTCTTTGTGTGCAGCCATGACCGGTGCCAAGAAGCTGTTCGGGTCGATCAAGAGGTCCTTGAGCTCACGCTCAAGTTCAAGCTCTTCACGTCGAAGCACCCGCGCACGCCCCGTAGTCGAGTCACCGCCAAGTTCACCACCACAAGTCGAGGAAGAAGGGCAAGAGGGCAACATCGAGCATCGTCTCCTCACCGACACCGACCTCGACTTAGTGGGCGAGTACGAGACGCACACCTACACGCTTCTCCAACACCGCCTCTTTGCTCCTACGCGAGCATTTGACACGGAGCTGCTGCACAAAATAGGTATGGATGCTGAATTTGCTCAAGTATTTAAAGCCTTAGGGTGGACAGATTTTGCTAGTGTAGATGAGCCGGGTTCCCGCTTGCTTACACTTCAGTTTTTATGCACCCTACGAACGGTAGATGAAGGAATTTCTTTTCGGTTTTTCCGTGAATCCTACCGTTTGACTTGGAAAGAACTTAGCACTCTTCTTGGCTTTAATACTCGCTGCAATACCGACTTGGATGGTGCCCTTCCTCAGTTTTCAAAACATGCTTTTTGGGAGAGGATTACGGGTCTTCCTAGTTGCGTGCGACCTAGAGCTAATCACATCCATCATCCTACCTTGCGTTTTATGCACATGTGGATTGCTATCACTCTTTTTCCAAGGAGTGATATTCGAATTGTGCGCGAGGATGAGCTAAAAATTCTTTTTGCTGCGGTTGATAAAATTAAGATTGCTCCCGTGAAAGCCATGATTCGCCAATGGATAGAAAATCTTGGGACGATAGGACCAATTGAATGTACCTCTTTAGTGACACGAATTGCCATGCGGGTGGGAGCTTTACATGATGCTAATGTTGAATATCTTGCTACACCTCGCTCTCTTATAAATAAAGATTATCTTATTCATGGTCACTCTCTTAAGAATGGTCCGAACGATTCCCTCATATATTATTTTGTGGGATATACAAACGAGTTTCGGTTACCTAACCCGGACCTTCGTTTGTATACTCTCAAAAATCTAACCATTGAGCTCCAAGAAGCGGAGCGGTCTCGCAGAGTGTATCTTCTCGCAGGGGGCGCACAGATCGGAACAGCCATCTACCTCCGAGATGCCCACACCGCAGCCCACGGCTCATGGCGGGCCGAGGTACAGCCACCCCGGGCTTTCTCCCGGTGGGTACCCAGCCCCGCCACCTCACATGGCCGGGGGATCGGCGTGGCAAACTCCGGGATATGGCCCGGGGCTGTCTTCTCCACAACAACAATGGGAGGAACACTCCACCGACTCCGGATCAGCCCAAGGCTACAACTTTGAGCAGGAGATGAACAACCTCTCCTCACAAATGGGAAGACTCCAAACCACGGCGGAAGACACCGAGTATGCGCTCAACCAACACGTCTTGCAAACTCGTCAATGGCAAGAGCGCACCGACACCCAGCTCACCGCCCTCACCAACATGACGGAGCAACAACGAGCCGATCTTTTGGCTTACTTCCGTCACATGGGGTTCATTCCACCAAACCCATGAGCAAGAACAAGCTTGGGGGGCAGCACCCCCGCTAAGGTATCATGTATCGCAACTTGTATCCTTTATTGTCTCCTGTTTTTGCTTGTTCTTGCCTCTCATATGAAAAACAAAATAAAAATGATAAAACTAAAAAGAACAAAAAGAAGTAGCTTAGTTTCCTTTTATGCGCTGCAAGTATGTTGCTAGTCTTTCTATGTTGAGATGATGAATAGTTGCTCTGTTTTATTTCTCTCATGTGCCTAGTTTATAATTTAGAACTCTCCTAGTTTTGAGTTTGTTGGCTAGCAAAACTTGCTTAGAACCTGAAACTTGTGGGCTGCACATGCTTGAGCTGCACCTAAGTTGTTGTGAGATGATGATATGGTAAAAAGAGCTGCTATGATCTTGTCCTAAGTTGAACTTGAAATCTCCGGAATTTTGTTCCCAAAAATTGCAAAATCTATAAGTTCCCAAGTGATGATAAATTCCTACCAAAGCCATATGCAAATTTCCTTTGAAAACCTTACTCATTTGCTACTTGTTACTTCATTGAGCTTTATCAAAATTGCGTGACCCTAGTGAGATGCTTTTCATACTCTCATGATCAAGATCACGTACACATTCCACCTCATATGCTACACTTCTACACCGGAAGTTAGCAACATGTCATGCCATCCACCAAAATAAAGACACTCCCCACATTTTATCACCTCTCTTAAAATATCAAAAGAAGGCATGGCTATGCAAAAGAAAAAGAAAATAAGGCTCACAAAAGATGAGCATGAGAAAAAGAAAAAAAAAAAAAGCTGCTCTCATTTCGAGCATGGAAAAAGAAAGAAGAAAAGATAGCCATGCCCAAAATCCAAAATAAAAAGAGGTGAAACAAAAAGAGGAGTAGTCACATACACCACCACCATCATTTTCACACTTGCACATCTTGATCTACGATTGTATGACTTGCTATCTCCATGGATCCACTCTTTTGGTTTTGCAAAATATGAATGCAAGTATGCCTCATTTCATATCCTACCTTGAGCTCCACAAAAGCCTATTAGATGTAGGATGAGGCAATACACATGCCTTGGTGAGGAATACAAACACCACTAGAGCGATTCGAGAGTATCACTTGTGGAACGTGGTTTTACTTGAAAAAAAAATCCTTTTGAAAACTTCCGGAGAATAAAAAGCAAGACAAGGGAAGAGAAAATAAATGCTCTACACACCGTTCTCTCTCTCAACCGCCCAAGGTAAAGTGAAAAGCACAAAGCCCCATGAGGACTAAGGGGAAGGGTGAGTTACCATTGCCAACTTATTCAACTCAAGGATGAGTATCTTTGTTATACACTTGGTACCTTTAAGAAGTAGGCATTGTAGCAACTCCTGATCAACAACCTAAAGTTCCACTACTTGCTCGGGACGAGCAAGGGGTAAGCTTGGGGGACTTGTTGACTGGTCGTTACGGACCAATTTCGACCGTCAATTAGTCAAATAAATGAGAAGGACTAGGCATGTCTTACACGCATTTTACTTAGAAATAACCTAGTTCCACTTGTACCTCTAGATTTTTAGTGTGCAGGTGGATAATGATGAATTCCAGGCCCCGAGGCGACAAATCAACACTTTTACAAAACTTCCATTTCGCCGCGGGAATCAACTCCAAGATAAAAGGCCAATGACCACGAAATCCAACACAAAGAAGGCCACAAGCAACCGGAACAAAGACCAACATCCAGTGGGGGAGCCAACTGCCAAAGCCCAGCCCAGGAGGGGCCAAGACCGATTCGGCCGAACCCACCGGGGTGGTTCGGCCGAACCGGTCCGGTGGCCCCCCGGCCCACTTTTCTCTCGGCGGTTTGCCCACCGCCTCCGGAGGTCGGTTCCACGCGCATTAAATGCCACCGACCTACGAAACCGCCTCCAGGAGCCGACCTTTCAAGCCTATATAAGGAGGGGTACCCCCCCTCCTTAACACACACACAACAACACAAGGATCATTCTCTCCTCACACTAGAAGTTTAGAGGCTTTCTAGGTAGTGCTAGGCTTAGTAGTGGGCTGCCTCATTGCTCCCAAGGTCTTGTGGAGAATTGGGTATAGCTCTTGTATCCTCTCTTTGTAAGACTTGATCTTTTATATATGGAATACTTTCGTTTATATCCTTGTCATGAGCTTGACAGAGTAGTCATGATCTTGCTTGATCGTTCATCGTTCGTTCATATGAGTTCATCGTTCGTTCTCCGTCCTTCATTAATAGAAGATGAACACATATCGAATGTTCTTCGTTCGTTCATACTTGATCATCGATTACTCTTGATCTTACTTGGTTGATTGCCGTTCGTCGCTCATTCTTGAGCGACGAACGCCTTTGCATGACTTAGTGCTAGCTTTGATCCTTTCGTCTGGCTTATGCTAGTTAGACTAGCGTTCTTATGAATAGGCTTCGGGTTCATCGTCCCGCAAGGGTGCTCTAGATTTACCACCATGTCGACCCGTAGGGTTGGGGTGCCTCGAGGGATCTAGAGTTGTGGTTAGTGACGCCGGCATGGTGCTCGGGGTTATCTACCCACCTTTGAATATGCTTCGTGTCCCACGGTTTGTAGAGGTAGGTGACAAGAAGTGACAGCCTTGTCATCCAAAGTAATCCTCCACGTTCGGGCATGGCATAGGAGTCTAAAAGGCCGGAGTCGCGAGGCGGACCTCGCGTAAGACGGATCTCCCGATGATGCCTAGGCATTAGACGCTTGCTTGCGCTTGCATGATCTTGGATGTTAGGTAGAAGCTGCGCACTCATATGAATGTTGTATCATTAGGAGTAGTGGTCTGCTAGTCTAGTTTAGCTTTATCTAGGATTGCCTCTATCCCTTTTATTAGAGAATGCATTGCCTTGGTGTGTGTCACACTATCCTCAATTTATTGCTCCTAACCCCTGCATTGGAATGTGATTACTTCATCACTCTTTTGTAACACCATGAGCATAAGTACTCTTATCAACCATGTCTTCCTTTGGGAAAATATACATACGATACCCTTGAATACTCTCGGGTGAAATGCTACAACGGGTTATCCGTCCGCTTGCGGATATTCATGACCCACCTTATAATACATATCTAGTACTTGTACTTGGATGTGGATTATTTGGTTAAATAGTGCAAGTGACTTAAACCCTTGGCTCTCCCGCGGTCACGTGTTTCTTTCCGCGTGACCTTAAGAGATGCCAACGGTAGCTTCAGCTTCGAGTGATTATTCCATTGAATCTTGTAGAACTTGATGGTCCTATGTCGAGTCACTCAATTCTTGGTGTCGAGAACCTTGACCGGACGTTCGTCATACGTCAAGTCTGGTTGTAACTCGTTCCACCTCAGCTGTCGGTACATCCACTCGGTGGTTTCAAACACTTCTTCGGTTGAGATACGTGGAATATATTGTGTATACCCGACAAGTGTGCTGGCAACTCCAAACGATATGCCACGGCTCCACATCTTTCTAGGATTGGAAAAGGTCCGATGTATCATGGTGCTAACTTGCCCTTGATTCCAAACCTTTGAACACCTTTGGTAGGAGATACTCGAAGATAAACTCGATCTCCAACCTTGAATACCAACTCACGACGTCTTTTATCGGCATAACCGATCCGTCGAGATTTAGCTCTCTTAAGGTTCTGTTGAATGTGACGTACTTGTTCCTCTCGCATCTTTTACCAAACCTGGTCCAAATATTACTCTTTCTCCACTTTCGGACCAATTCAATGGTGTATGGCAGCTACGTCCATACGGAGCTTGGAACGGTGACATTCCGGCACTCTCTTGATAGCTCGTTGTTGTACGAGAACTCGCCAGCGGTAAACATTTCTCCCAATCTTTACCGTATGTCAAGACACAGAGCTCGAAGCATATCCTTGAGGTATTGATTGATTCTTTCTGTTTGTCCATCTGTTTGGGGGTGATAAGCCGAGCTTCGAATTAACTTGGTTCCTAACGACTCATGCAATTGTTCCCAAAATCTTGAGACAAATTGAGCTCCGCGATCCGAGATGATGGTCCTGGGTACTCCATGCAAACATAGAATGCGTGAAATATATAGATCTGCATATTGCTTGGCCTTGTAGTTGGCATGTACCGGTATAAAATGAGCAGACTTCGTCAATCTGTCAACTATGACCCAAATAGAGTCGTGCTTCCGTGGAGTCATTGGTAATCCAACAATAAAGTCCATGCTGATATCTTCCCATTTCCATTCAGGTATACTCGGAGGCTAAAGTGGACCTGCTTGCTTCAAATGTTCTCGCTTTGACACGTCGACAAGTATCACACTCGTTGACATACCTTGCTATCTCTCGTTTCATTCTTGTCCACCAAAATCTCTTCTTCAAGTCTTGATACATCTTGTTGGTTCCAGGATGAATAGAATACTTGGACGTATAGGCTTCATCCATTATCTTTTGGCGAAGTTCCAAGTTCTTAGGCACTACTAGCCTATTCTTGAACCGAGATAACACCTTTGTCATCTATTTGGAAACACTTGACTTCACCCTTCCGGAGTCGTCTTCGATGTGTTCCATACCAGCATCCTTCTGCTGAGCTGCTACCACTTCTTCACGAATGGTAGGAATAAGAGCCAGATTTGTCAATGCTCCATATGGAATAATCCGCAGATTCGGCTCTTCACTTCCCTGTGGAGATGCTTGAATCATGAGTCGAGCCATGAGATTATTGCAATGAACTTTGCGGCTTAAGGCATTAGCTACCACGTTTGCCTTGCCTAGGTGATAGTGAATTTCCAGCTCATAATCCTTGATTAGTTCTAACCATCTTCGTTGACGCATATTCAGAGTCCGCTTGGGTGAAGATGTACTTAAGACTCTTGTGGTCGGTGTATAGATGTACCAAATTTCCCAAGAGATAGTGTCTCCAGCCTTTCAATGCTAGGACGACAGCTGCTAACTCCAGATCATGTGTGGGATAGTGTTCCTCATGACGCCTTAGTTGTCGAGATGCATAGGCAATCACTCGACCTTCCTGCATTAGAACACATCCGAGTCCTATTCCCGATGCATCACAAGTACACATCAAAAGGCTTCGTCGGATCTGGTTGAGCAAGTACGGGAGTCTGTGGTCAACAACTTCTTTAGCATTTGAAAAGCTTCTTCACATTCTTTGCTCCACACGTACTTCTTATTCTTTTCCAATAGCTTAGTCATTGGCTTGGCGATCTTTGAGAAATTTGGGATAAACCTTCTATAATAACCAGCTAATCCCAAGAAACTCCCGATCCGTGAGACAGGACTTCGGTGATTCCCAATCCAACACTTCTTGAACTTTGCCTGGGTCAACGGCCACTCCTTCAGCTGATATCACGTGACCTAGGAACGGCACTTCCTTCAGCCAAAACTCACATTTGCTGAACTTAGCATATAGTTGATGATCCCTTAGTCGTTGCAACACAACTCTTAAGTGATTGGCATGTTCTTCCTCCGACTTGGAATAGATCAAGATGTCGTCAATGAATACCACGACAAACTTGTCCAGCTCAGGCATGAATACCAAATTCATGAGATACATGAAATGTGCTTGGTGCGTTGGTTAATCCAAAGGACATCAGCGAGATACTCATAAAGTCCATACCTTGTGGAAAATGCAGTCTTCGGTATATCTTCGGCTCTTATCTTAATCGATGATACCCTGAGCGAAGATCTATCTTGGAGAAGACTTTAGCTCCCATCAGCTGATCAAACAAGATATCAATCCTCGGAAGAGGGTACTTGTTCTTGATGGTCACGGCATTCAAGGGCCTATAATCCACACATAGCCTTAATGTCTTGTCTTTCTTCTTTACGAACAAGGCTGGGCATCCCCATGTTGATGAACTTGGATGAATATATCCCTTGTCCAATAATTCCTTTAATTGCACCTTCAACTCTGCTAGCTCATTTGGCGGCATCCGATACGGCCTTCTTGATATTGGTGCTATTCCAGTCGTAACTCGATCTTGAACTCTACCGCTCGATCCGGCGGTAAGCCTGGTAAGTCTTCCGAAAAAACATCGGGGTACTCACAGACTATAGGAATGTCTTCCAAACTTTTACCAGTAGTCTTATAAATCATTGGAGGAATAGTTTGGGAAGAAGTCAACTGAAAGCAATCTCGTCCGTGAAGAGGAGAGTTCGGATGAACTGCAAAAACATCTATATCCAATACTGCCTTATGATACTTCATCCATCTAATGCCAAGAATCGCATCCAATCCTTGCCCATTTAGGACTATAAAGGAGGTGGGATAATCCTTACGACCCAATTTCAATGGCAGCTCTGTAGTACTTTGATCCGCAAGTATATTACCTCCAGGCGATGATATGAGATGTCGGTAAGTCATCTTGCGTGATGGAAGATTATGTTTTTGAACATATCCCTTGCTCGATGAAGTTGTGGGTTGCTCCCGAGTCAAATAAGATAATAGCGGCATGATGGTTGATAGAGAACAAACCAGCCATGACTTGTGACTCTTTCGGAATATCTTCGGTAGTGGTGAAGTTGACACGACCAGTCTTCATCTTACCATATTTCAGTGCATTCTTCCGTCGACCAACTCGCTTTCTTTTGAGGCCGTGTTGACAATTTCTGCTCTGTTGGTGCGACACCATCTTGAGCCAATTGTCCATGACAACCATCATTATAGCATGAATGGTCGGCGGATTGTGGAGGTTGAAATAAGGAGCGTATACTCAATAGGTCCGATTGTTGGACCGCTGAACGGGGAAACACCGGTTGCCGATACTCGAGGTGGCCGGTGAGAAATGAGATCCGATGGCATAGGCTTGAATCTCCGATCCGTTGCGAAGTGTGGACTAGACGATACTTGGAGGGTACCTTACTTCCTTGTTCATTGGCTGCTCGCTTCTTAGCCTTCTCTTCTTGATGAACGCGAATAGCATCCTCCATAAGTATAGCATCACTTACCAACTCATTAAAACTAACTCCTCGGTCCAAAACAAGCCGAGATTGTAACTTGGTAGTAAGTCCTTGCTTAAAGCATTCCTTCTTCTTGGCGTCGGTGTCCACATTCCGAGGAGCATATTGAGCCGGACGGTTGAACAACTTTGAATAGGAGTGTACGGTCATCTCACCTTGCTTCAGCGCTAGAAACTCCTTACGCTTTTGGTTCAGGATACCTTCGGAAATATGATGTTCACGAAAAGCCTTTGTGAATTCTTGCCATAGTACTTGGTAACCTTCGGGAATCATGGCCTTGTAATTAGCCCACCATGCTCCAGGAAATCCTTCTAGTTGCTCGAGCGGCAAAGATAGTCTTCCGATACTCTGTGCATGGTAGGAGCTCCAACTTCGACTCGATAGTACGTAACCAATGGTCCGCTTCCGGAGGATCTCCCTCATCCGAAAACTTGGGTGGACCAGTAGCCGGGAAATCCGAATATGTAACGTGAACCGGTGGAGCATGCTGATCTTGACCACCGGCCTCGTGGGGCCGTATTCTCGAACAAGCTGCTGAAGAAGTTCCCGTTGCTCTTCACGAGACTCCAATATAGTGGCAATAGCTTGTGCCAGGGTAGGTGGAGTTGATGCCGACTCTCGAACATCTTGCTCGGGAGCTTTCAAGATAGTTCCCTCTTCCGGTTTGTTCCATTCTCGTTATAAACTTGGTATTAGTGTCACTAATCCAAAATTAGAGTCTAAGGATACCAACGGTAGAATACGTTAAAGCTCCAAAGCACAAGCAGTATATAGAGAAGAGGTGCACTATCTCTCATTCCAATCCCAGATTTACTTGTAGTACACACTTGTACGAGCATCTTTAGTCTATCCCTTTAAATCCGTAGCTCTCATAGGGGCTCCTTGATAACTACACTTGATCATCCTTCCTTCGATTGCCTTTAATCATCTCGTAGATCAAGATCTTGAATTTCCCCATTCCATTGCCTATGTGGGAGAGTTCTGCTTGCCTTCTATTTCACTCGCATAACTTCTTCCGGAACCGTCCATAGGAAACTAACTCTATACTACGATACTAAGTAAGTATAACCCAAGCTTTTATTATAGCACTCAATATGACATGATGCATGCTCGCGCAGACTAACTATACGTACTATAGTATATAAAACTATAACGGATAGTTAGCACTTCCCAAAACCCAAACGTCGAGCGGTTAGTAAAAATCTAACTATTCTACATCCGTATAGGGCTCCGTACTCTCTCGTGTTCTAAACGCACTAAACGTGTTAAGTTTTGAAAACAAGCTTGTAATGATGAATCGTTGCCTCCGAACCGCTCCGATACCAGTCGTGACATCCCCTCCGGGACACCCAGGAATCGGAACGGAGGGACACTCGACGAAGCGAGTTACAACGAGTGTATCATCTCATACAAGCCAGACATATATACATCATGGTATAATACAACCAGGTTTTCAAAATACAAACATTGGTGCAGCGGAAATATAAATCTTATTGAAGTTTAACAACCTACGAGTATTGCAGCGGAAAAAATGTACTTTATACAACAAAAGACTATTTAGACGACCAACGTGATGCACCGAGCCCTTCGTACATCACGGTCCTTCCTCTTCACGACGTCGGGAACTGTTCCCATTGGTGGAAACCACCCTCGGAAAACTCCACTTCCGGGAACTACCATACTAGTCTGTGGAAGTGCGACTCGATTCCTAAAAAGCATAACGAACAAACCCCGAGTATTCTAATACCCAGCAAGGCTGACCCGTCAACATGGCACGCTAAGGCCGACGCCTAGTATGCAAAGGCTTTCCGGTCTGTGGGGTTTACTCCTTTGCGAAAACAGCATTAAAGGTTGAGTCCTTACTTTCAGTATTTTAGCTCACGTTAAGTTCATTAACCTCTAGGTTTGCGGACTAGCACTATTGCAGTCAAGTTTGTAGGCAGAGATAAATTCCAACCAACAGATCCTTTCATCCATCTTCCTTCATCTTTCACTTGATTAACTATGATGTGACACGGTGAACAAGCTGTACTCATTACTCGCGAGGGACAGCGATTCGAATCGATTTCACCAGCTGGGAAAACCCGTTTACACGGCGTATACGCACCTCTTTGGTCGCATACGACAACCTTTCACGCTAACTCCCGACAGTGGCCGGGTTAGTCTCCTATCCGCCCAAGAACCCGGGGACCCCACGCGATACCCGTCCTCGACGTTATCCGTGAGCGACCACCCATTCCTCTCCCGTTGAGACATGAGGCCTCACCTCATTCTCCAGCCAATTAGGGGATGAGCTACGTCCAACCACCGAGGCAATTAGGTTACATCGGCTTCCCGGCCCCATAAACACCTGTATGTAAATCGGTACGTTCAATACTTGCTCGGCAGGGCCAACAACGGTACAGTCCTTGATCGACACGGACGGGGCTACCACCTTGCAAGACCTCGTCTTTGCCATTTCTCCTACAGGACCCGTCCGATCTCAATTTCATCTTCATCTTCATTCTTTACTTTAACTTGAAAGACATCGATCAACTTAAAGCCTCCATGCTTTAAGATCGGACCGTACATCTCGCGAGCGTGCTCAGCACCACTCGACTTCTACCGTAGCCCTGTGAATTAAGCGTAGCAGCTATCGACCTACTAAACCAACATGGGATAAACAGGTAACATAGGAATTCTTACTCATGCATCCAGGGTGTCAATCAATTCATGTAACCTAATGCACAATCACGACACAATTACTCGTGATAAAAGAAAAGACTTTAAAAACATAGGTGGGATGCACCATGGCTTGCCTTGATTCAAGTCGGGGTTAGCTTCCTCGATGTGCTTGGTCGACTTCGAAGCTTCAGTCCCATTCGTCGACCTTGGACGGAACCTCGATCACGCCGAACCTAGGTCGACCAACAATACGTCGCGAATCACAACCATGCATGCATGAATGTTCATGAGATGATGTGCAAAGATTGAATTAACTAAGGTCATTAATTAGCCATTACTTATTAACCAAGCTCATTACTTTGCAATTAGTAACTAACAATTAATCATGTTCGTTAAGCAATAAGTAACGATTGATCATGCTCATGAATTATTGCTTAATCAAGGTCATTACTTAAAGATTACTTACTAATCATGTTCATTAATTAATAATTAATTAGGTTCATTCATTAATAATTAATCATGTTTTTAAACAACAATAATAAGTGCTTAACGACACGTGATAACACTTAAGCTATTAATTTGGGATCACATGAAATGACGGTGTTTATGTTGAATTTTGGAAAACCGTTTTCACAAACACTTTCGTCTGCAGTATCTCTAATTTTTAAAGAAATTTATTTTCCAAAAACAATTAATAATTAGCATAAAATAATAGGTTATATTAACTAAAGAAAGATACTTAATTAAACTATGAAATTATAATTTCTCAAAATAGGTATTTGAATTCATAAATAAATAGAGAATAATTTTATGAATCCAAAGAAGTTTGTTTGACATTTTTCTGATTTTTTCTGAATTTTCTATGAATTTTCAAAATTTGCAACAATTCTGGAAAAGAACAAATTCGGAAAAAAATGAATTACTGAGCCATTGACCAATAGGAACCGGGCCACATAGGGGGCTACGGGGTTTGGGATTTGGTGTGGCCATGACCATACGTGATCCGGACCGGTGTGGCCCTGCGTGCGGCCGACGGCCGGGCGGCGACGGCGGATCGCCGGAGACGGCACGGGAGGGGCGGCGGTGGCTAGGTGCTAGTGCTGCAGGACCACCACAGCGAGGGAAACTCTGCAGTGGGATTAGCGAAGTGGGGCCTCACCGGAAAAGGGTACCGGCGGCGTGCCGCAGCTTGCACGCGACTCCGGCGAGGTCCGGACGGCGTCGGGAGGTACGAAAATTGGGGAAAACTAAGCCGGGACGTTCACAAGGCGATGCGCAAGGGTGGCGTCGTGTTTGTAGACCTTGGATACGGTCGAACGGGGGCACGCGCCTACGAGGTGACACCGGCGGCGGTCGGAGCTTCGGAGAAACAGAAAAATCCTCATGAACCTATGAGTGGAACGCCAAGATAAGTCGACTAGGTGGTAGAGGGAAGAGTTGAGCACACTCGGGATAAAAAATCTAGCAACGAGACTCACCGGCGATCGAGAATTTTGGAGTCGACGTGCCGGTGGGCAAAGGGCGACTTGCTTGAGAAGAACGGCCTTGATCTACAAAGCGAGGACGAGGGAGCTCAATTGAGCGGCACGGAAATTGCGTGGGAGGATGGCGGAAGGTTTGGGGGTGGTGGTTCGGGTGGAGAGCACCCGGGGCCGCTTGTCGGTGTGAAGGCGGGGTGCGGGAAGTGTTGGCGCTTCGCGTGCGAGAACAAGGAAAGGAAAAGTTGAGGCCGGTCCGCGCTTATCTCTCGCCAGGGCGAACCTCACGCAGGCAGCTGCGTGGAGCTGGTCAGCCGCGTGGCGTGGGCTTGAGAGGGACGCGCGGCCGTCGAGGCGCTCCCGAGAGCGGCGGCGGTGCTTGGAAGTCGGTTCGGAGAGAAGGAGAAAGAAGAGGCTGACTGGTGGGGCTGCGGTGGCTTTACATAAACACCCTCGAACTTTTGGTTAATTAAAACTCATACTTCCGGCACTCGAAAAATTTCGGGAAAAATCAGGGAGGTATTTGAAAGTATTTTAAGCACTTTTCTTTTTAGGTCTAGGTTAAGATTCCAAACTGTTTTCGAAATAAAAATTCCAAGATAAATTAATAAAAGAAGCTTTGTTTATTTCTTGCAAATATTTTCACAAAGCAAAATAATTTCCGAGGATTTTTATAAATCTTTACTTAGTATGTTTAAGCATTAGAAAATATTAAACATAACTTTTCTTCTTATTTCATTTCTTTTTAAGCACTTTCGTTTTATTCTTTGCTCTCTATTTAGTTTGATATTTTATGTGAACTTCTTTACCACAATGCTCAATAATTTCATAAATGAAAATAAGATGCCATGCTCATGAATGACAGGAAATGCATTTTATTATTTAGGGTTGTTACAGCTTCCGTACGGGTGTGGCTCGGTACGGAAGGCTGGAATTGTGGTGGATTTGCCTATGGTCAAGGAAGTAGTACGTTTCCTCATACTAGGAGCTTGAACCACTTGTCCGGACTTGGATATTTTTGGAGCCCAGACGGCAGAGGGAAAGACCGGTCCGAAGTCCTTCGAGTGAGATTGGAGGAAGACAGACCGGCTTGAACAGACAAGAGGGGCGGTATTGCCTTCGTAGTCTTCTCCCCAAGTATCGTTGGGAGGGAGTGGGGGATGACTTTTGAAGTTATCCATTTTCTGCATTGGATAATATGATGATTAAAGATATTAGAATTTGAGAAGAAGAAGAATACTTACGGGGTCTCGAGGATTTGACATATCGAATGCCGGACCCACTCTTTGGCATCTCGATAAGTCTAGCTTTGGCTGGAGCATTTGATTGTTACGGATTTCCAATCGATCTACATCGGGGAGAGCTGTTCCATCCAGTGGATTGGCCACGTCTTCATTGAAGCACCACGCCGGATGCTCCTGCCTCTTCGGTGGCTGGTCTCCTCGCACGATGAAGCTCCAAAGAACCGTCTCGGCGGTGACACCTTTGACTTCTTTTAGGTGTTTGATACTTGCCAAAAGAGCGAGGATTTCTTCATCTTCCTTGAGCTTCTCCCTGCTATCCGGGGTAGGGAAATTTTTTGCTACTTTGGCATTAAAAGGGGGAGCGCAGTCGGGGATTGTCATAGAAGAACCACCCGTTTTTCCAAAAGGCTGAGCTTTTGTTCGGAGATAGGGAGAAGTATTCATCCGTGCTCCAGACATTGAAGTCCTACCCCACGTACTGCAGCCTGGCGGTCCGATGAGGGAAGTGGGCGGATTTGGAAAAGATATTGGAAAAGCTTGAAATGAGGGCGGACTCCGAGGAAAGCCTCGCACAAATGGATGAAAAAGCGATCCGAAGGATGGAATTTGGGTTTAGATTTACTAACTCCCATCAATAGAAGAAGAGTAGCCCCCTAAAAAAGGAGCAGCGAGGGAAGATCAAGACCACGAAGGAAAAAAGATTTGAAAACTAAGCTGTTGGGAGTCGTCTATTCTCCATGGGATTTGGCCGGGGGTAGGGACACTCCGGTTCGAGAATAGGCTGAGGGGAAGATATCCATCAAGAACCGCTTCATTAAGCGATGTCTCGGTAATTTTGCTACTGCCCGGATCTTGAATGCCGAAAGGGAGCTGGTTGCGGGAACGAGAAGATGATGGAGTAGGGTTGGCGGCAGATGTTAATTAATGAACATGATTAATAAAATCTTTGCACATCATGCCATATACATTCATGCACGCATGATCATTGATTCACGACGTATTGTTGGTCGACCTAGGTCCCGACGTGATCGAGATTCCGTCCGAGGTCGAGACAAGAGACGGGACCTCGAAGTCGACCCGCACACCGAGGAAGCTAACCCCGACTCGAATCTGTAGCAACCCTAAAAAATAAACATTCATTTCATGACATTCATGAGCATGTCATCATGTGCATCTCGTGAAACTATCTACTTGTGGTGAGAAGAAATGCACATAAAATATCAAATTTTGCTAAAGAATAAAGGAAATGCTTAAAAAGAATTTAAATAAGAGCAAATAAGGGGTTTAACATTTTCTCGTTACTTAAACACCCTAAATAAAGGTTTACAAAACTCTCCTGAAATTATTTTGCTTTGTGAAAATATTTACAAGGAATAAACAAACCTTCTTTTATTAATTTATCTCGGCATTTTTAATCCGAAAATAATTTGGAATCTTAACTTGGACTTAATAGGAAAAGTGTTCAAAATACTTTCAAATACATCCCTAATTTTTCGCAAAATTTTTCGAGTGCCGGAAGTAGGAATTTTAATTAGTCGAAACCCCAGGGGTGTTTTTGTAAAACCGTCGCAGCCCCATCGTCGGCCTCTTCTTTCTTCCTCCTCTCCGAACCGACTCCCACCACCGCCTCTCCGGCGCCAGCGCAGCTCTTCTCGGCCGCGCGCCCTGGCCGGCTCGTGCCACGCAGCCCCGCTCGTCCACGCAGCTGCTTGCTCCTCTAGTCATCGACAATAAAAGCCGAGGCGGTGTTCTTCTCTCCCTCCCCGAGCTCACTCCCGAAATGCTGCCGCCGGTCCGCCCTCTCTCGTCCCACGCCGCCCGGCCGCCTCGAACCCTCCCCGCATGAGCCACCACCCCCGGATGATGCGCCGTTCTCTCTTGCAGCTCACCATGGCTTCGAATCAAGCTCCCCGCACTAGAGCCCGAGATCGAGGCGTTTTCCTCCTCGGAGGTCACCACCGGCGGTCATGGCCGTTCGTCCAAATTCTCCATCCTAGGTGAGCCGTTTTCCCCTTTCTCTCTTCACGGGCGTGCGCAGATGGTTCCCTCTCTCTATTTGGTAGCTTATTGTTGAGTTGTTCCCACGAGATACCGGAAATTGGTCGCTCTACATCAAGTCCGGCCGCCACATCTACACCTCACCGTGGAACTCCATCGTCCGGCCATCCCCAAGGCCAACCAATCACTTGCCGCTCTTGCTTGTGCTCCGCTTGTGCCTCGGGACCTATTTTCCCCTTATTTTGTGCACCACGGCGGTCACTAGGTCTCGCCGGAGCCACGCGCAGACAGTGCTCGCCGCCGGCGTCCTTCCCGGTCACCACGGCCACCGTGGACCCCACCGCGCGTGTCCCCGTGTCGCGTGGAGTCTCCTCGGCCAAGCAACCCACTCCTCACCCCCTCCCGCATCCCTCCGGCGAGCCGCCGCCGCGCTCCGGCCACCACGGCCATGGCCGTGGTGTTCCTGGAGTTGGGCCGCGCGCGGGCCTCCGGGCCGGGCTTAGCAGCTGGGCCCTGGGTGCCGGATGGGCCTGGCCGTTTTGGCCCAAAGGCTTTTGTTTTCTTTTGCGAATTTATCTATTTTCGAACTTCATTAAACTTCAAATATTCGTAGAAAATTCAGAAAAAATCGGAAAAATGTCAAACAAAGTTCTTTGGATTCATAAAATTATTCTCTATTTATTTATGAATTCAAATACCTATTTTGAGAAATTATAATTTCATAGTTTAATTAAGTATCTTTCTTTAGTTAATATAACCTATTATTTTATGCTAATTATTAATTGTTTTTGAAAAATAAATTTCTTTAAAAATTAGAGATACTGCAGACGAAAGTGTTGTGAAAACTGTTTTTCAAAATTCAACAGAAACACCGTCATTTCATGTGATCCCAAATTAATAGCTTAAGTGTTATCACATGTCGTTAAGCACTTATTATTATTGTTTAAAAACATGATTAATTATTAATGGATGAACCTGGTTAATCATTAATTAATGAACATGATTAATGATCAATTTTTAAGTAATGACCTTGGTTAAGCAATAATTAATGAGCATGATCAACTATTACTTATTGCTTAACGAACATGATTAATTGTTAATTACTAATTGCAAAGTAATAAACTTAAGTAATGATTAATTGCTAATTAACGACCTTGTTTAATTCAGTCGTTGCACATCATCTCATGTACATTTCATGCATGCATGGTTGTGATTCGCGACGTATTGTCGGTCGACCTAGGTCCCGGCGTGGTCGAAGTTCCGTCCGAGGTCGAGAAAGGAGACGGAAGCTTCAAAGTCGACCAGACACATCGAGGAAGCTAACCCCGACTCGAATCAAGGCAAGCCCCGGTGCATCCCACCTATGTTTTTAAAGTCTTTTCTTTTATCATAGTAATTGTGTCGTGATTGTGCATTAGGTTACGGGAATTGCTTGACACCCTAGATGCATGAGTAGAATTCCTATGTTACCTGTTTATCCCATGTTGGTTTAGTATGTCGATAGCTGCTACGCTTAATTCACGGGGCTACGGTAGAAGTCGAGTGGTGCTGAGCACGCTCGCGAGATGATACGGTCTCATCTTAAAGCATGGAGGCTTTAAGTTGATTGATGTCTTACAAGTTAAAGTTAAAGAATGAAGATGAAGATGAAATTGAGATCGGACGGGTCCTGTAGGAGAAAGGGCAAAGACGAGGTCTTGCAAGGTGGTAGCCCCGTCTCGTGTCGATCAAGGACCGTACCGTTGTTGGCCCTGTTGAGCAAGTGTTGAACGTACCGATTTACATACTCGGTGTTTATGGGGCCGGGAAGCCGATGTAACCTAATTGCCTCGGTGGTTGGACGTAGCTCATCCCCTAATTGGTCGGAGAGTGAGGCGAGGCCTCATGTCTCAAAGGGAGAGGAATGGGTGGTCGCTCACGGATAACGTCGAGGACGGGTATCGCGTGGGGTCCCCGGGTTCTCGGGCGGATGGGAGACTAACCCGGCTACCGTCGGGAGTTAGCGTGAAAGGTTGTCGTATGCGACCAAAGAGGTGCGTATACGCCGTGTAAACGGGTTGTCCCAGCTGGTGAAATCGATTCGAATCGCTGTCCCTCGCAGTAATGAGTACTCGCTTGTTCACCGTGTCACCTCGTAGTTAATCAAGTGAAAGATGAAGGAAGAGGAATGAAAGGATTGTTGTTTGGAATTAATCTTTTCCTCGCAAACTTGATTGCAATAGTGATAGTCTCGCAAACCTAGAGGTTAAATGAACTTAACGTGAGCTAAAATATCGAAAGTAAGGACTCAACCTTTAAATGCTGTTTTCGCAAAGGAGTAAACCCCGCAGCCAGTAAAGCCTTTGCATACTAGGCGTCGGCCTTAGCGTGCCATGTTGACGGGTCGGTCTTGCTGAGTATTAGAATACTCGGGGTTTGTTCGTTACGTTTTTCAGAAGCGAGTGGTACTTCCACAGCTCGTATGGTTGTTCCGGAAGTGGAGTATTCCGAGGGTGGTTCCCACCAATGGGAACGGATCCCGACGTCGTGAAGAGGGAGAACCGTGATGTACGAAGGGCTCGAGTGCATCACGTTGATCGTCTAATTGTGTTTTGTTGTATGAAGTACAAGTTTCCGCTGCAATCCTCGTAGGTTGTTAAACTTCAATAAGAGTTATATTTCCGCTGCGCCAATGTTTGTATTTCGAGAACCTGGTTGTATTATACCATGAGGTATATATGCTGGCTTGTATGAGATGATACACTCGTTGTAACTCGCTTCGTCGAGTGTCCCTCTGTTCCGATTCCCGGGTGTACCGGAGGGGTTGTCACGGAATCAAGGCAAGCCCCGGTGCATCCTACCTATGTTTTTAAATATTTTATTTTATCACATTAGTTAAGTTATGTTTGTGCATTAGGTGTTAGGGAATGATTGACACCCTAGATGCATGAGATAGGTTTCCCTTTGTTTATGCTATACTTGGTACAGGTAGCTCAATAGAAGCTAGGATTAATTCATAGTCGCAACGGTAGATATTTTAGGGATCTTAAAGCATGGAGGCTTTAAGTATTTGATATGCTGTTGTTAATTAAAGGAAAGTGTTAATGAAGTTGAGACCAGACGGGCCCCGTAGGAGAAAGGGCAAGACGGAGTTGAGGTCTTGCAAGGTGGTAGCCCCGTCCGTGTCGGTCAAGGACCGTACCGTTGTCGGCTTTGTCGTATACTTGCCTTATGGGTATACGAGATGGTAAAGGAATGGATGTACAGAGACACGATAACAAATTAATGAAGATAAAGGTGATGAAGATAGTCAACGGATCGGTTCCCGACCGGTCCGGAATAAAAAAGATTCCGTATACCGGTATGGAGACGAGGCGGGTATTAAGACCGGCATATGAAGACTTGAGAAGCAAGTTAATGAGTAATTTATAGTCTGTTAGGACTCGAATTAATAAAGAAAGCTAGAGATAGAATTCCCATACATGTAATTTGTATAATCGACTAGGACTCGCATGTAACCCCGGCTCCCCTGGATATATAAGGCGGAGCAGGGACCCCGAAAGCTCTCTCGGATCTTGCAATTAGCAAATCGCTAAAGGCAATACATAACATACAAGACGTATGGTATTACTCTCGATTCGAGGGGCCCGAAGTTGTCTAAAATCTTGTGTTCCTGTGTGTTTCGTGTGTTGCACCATCGAATTCCACGCTCGTGAGGGACCGGGTAGTACTAGTGCCGAGTTTAAGACTCGACATTTGGCGTGCCAAGAAGGGGTCCCGGCGAGTTCCCGGCGAGTTCGATGGCCTCTTCGTTCGTTGTCGACTTCGTGCCCGGCTTCAAGATCCGCTTCAGGTTCCTCGACTTCGAAGCCGATTCCGCCGGAAAGTTGCTTTTGATGAATCCGACTTGTAGCCAGGCCGCAGCTTCGAAGCGCGATCACCTGCCACGGTCGGCACCTGTTGCTTGGAACCTTGCGGATCCGACGCAGCTTTACCGCGAACCATCGGACCGCTCGCGTCTCGGACCGGCACCCGGTCTACGATGATAAGCCGCTCTCATGAGCTCGGTAATGACTTCGAGGAAGGGTCTCCAGCCTTCTTCCAAGTGTTCATGACGGGTCCAGCTTCTTCGAGAACTCAATCCCGAGGAAGCCGTTGCTCGAAGCAGCCAGGATGGTGGAAGACCAAGCTGACCGCCGCCAACGTGAATCGGACGAGAAGCGGATGGAGATGAACAACCTCCGCAACCTTCAGCTGCAAATCATTGCACAAACGTTGTCGGTACTAGTTAGGCGGGAGGAAGCGCTCCTGCGACCGCTCCCCGCAACTCGGTCCGTTACGAGAACAGTCCGGAGACCCGAAAGAAACATCCCCAGGATATAACGACCGACTTGGATGTTGCGGTGCAAGGTGCCATCGTTCTTCAAGTAGAGCATTGGATTTGTGCTCTATGGAGGTAGAGATGAATGGCGCTCGGGTCTTCACATCACCGATCCACAACATTGTGAGAGTGAAACAAATTCTTGAGACAACACCGGAAGAAGTCTTCAACGCAACGCCGGGATTGCAGCGCGCCCTTAATTATTCGATGCGGCAGCTCTACAAACAAATCAACTCGTCCATGACAGAGTGGAATCTTCCAGCCGCTCACGTTCCCGCTCGGAGCGGCCTGCAAGAGCCCGGTCCGAAGGAGCTTCTTCGGCGGAAGGCTTGGACCTCGACACACTCCGATCGCGAGACGAACATGAGCGAGCTCGAGACCAAGATTTGCGCAAAGCCCTCAATGGCAATCGTGACATTCGAAACGTGCTTATCGATCGCCAAGCGAGAGAGGATAGAAGAACGCATGAGACAAAAAGAAGATGAGAGGCGACGGACCCGTCACGTTGATGACCGTCCACGGGATCTTGCCCCACCGCGCCCACATCACTCGCCACGGCGTGGGCTGGCTGCTTCGGCGCCGCCCCGGCGGAAATCATCGGCGCAATGATCATCGAGGGAATGGAAGTCGACATGCTCGGCGGGATGAGCGGCCCGGGAGAGATGATCGTCGTGACGCTAGAGATCGAAGGGGACGAGACAACGAGAGACAGAGACGGGGAACCTCGACGAGTTGATAATGATCGTCAAGCGGCGCCTCGCCCCCGCCTCCGCCTCCTTCACGGCATGCGGAACCAGCGAACAATGATCGTCGGGATGGTGCCGGAGATAGATATCAAGATGATCGCTACTACGACTACTCCGATGATGACAGGGATCGTAATTATCGGCATCTCCCTAGCCGGCGATCTCCATCACCGGTCCGGACCGGTCCGGAGGATGACGAGTACTCCGTGATCCCGGCATTTACGTGGGATTTACGTATTTGCAAATACTCCAGGGGATTCAAGCCCGGGGCTATTGACAAGTATGATAGCAAAGCACCTCCTGCTCGAGTGGCTCCTTATGTATACTACTGCTATCGGATCGGCGGGAGGAGACACTTTTGTGTTAGCCAATTATCTCCCCATGTGCATGGAACAGGCTGGACGCTTGTGGTTGCAATCCTTACCCGAGAGATCTATCTCTTCTTGGGGGATCTCACCAAAAAGTTCGTGGAGAATTTTCGGGCGACTTGTGAGAAACCAGGGAACTACTTCGACCTCAACGGGTTGAGGCGAAGCCCGATGAGATGCTTACGGACTTCATCGGGCGTTTCGCAGCAAGAAGGCCTTAATCCCCTATGTTCCGGTTCAGCAGGTAATTGCGGCGTTTCAAGCTGGCGTCCGAAGTGAAGCATTAGTTCACAAGATTGAAAGGCGCAATCGGAACCTTACAATGACGGCGTCGGAGTGCTTCAAGATAGCAGATGACTATGCTGCTGGTGAATCAAACGTGGTCAATTTGCGCGGGAACAAAGGGAAGGAACCGAAGCATGACCAAGAAAACCGATCTGGATCCAAGAATAACCATAAGCGCAAGGCGGATAACCTTGTTGCAGCCGTCGACCGGTCTCATGGAGGAGATCGGCCGGCACCTCCTAAAAGAGGACCAAGAGAACGACTGTCGTCCGAAAAGCTTCGGAGGGCCCTTGGATGATTCATAATGGGAATCATAAAGCCAAGGAGTGCTTCCTGTTAAGACCGTTCGCTCAATTTGCTTTGAAGGTTGCACCCCGGTCCGCTCATAGGAACCGGAGAGACGACAAGGGCAAGGATACAGAGCGTGATGACAATGAAGATGACGAAGGTTTTCAAGAACCGGCTCGGGAGGTGAATATTATCTATGGAGGTCCGGATGCGTACGAGTCAAAGCGAAAGCAAAAGTTGGCGCTCCGAGAGGTTAATGCCATTGCTCCCGCCGACTCCGAATATCTACGGTGTTACGAGGTACCCATTGTGTTCAGCGAGGCCGATCATCCCGAGGTACTGCCAAAAGCTGGTAAATATCCGCTCATCCCGGCCCCCATCGTTCACAAGGTGCATTGAAGAGAACTTTCATTGATGGAGGAAGTTGCTTGGATATCTTGTTTGCAAAAACTCTGCGCGAGCTTGGCCTCTCTGTAGCTGATTTGGATCGCAACGTTTCACCGTTTCATGGTATAATACCCGGTCGGAACAGCTATCCTTTAGGGCAGATTTCTCTGCCGATGACTTTTGGGACAAAAGAGAACTATAGGAAGGAGAATATTATCTTCCGGGTAGCCGACATTGATTCAGCATATCATGCGATACTTGGACGACCGGCTTTGCAAAGTTTATGGCCATCCCGAATTATCGGTACTTGATGCTTGAAGATGCCAGGACCAAATGGGGTCTTATCGTTCGGGGAGATATCAAGACCGCTTATGCTTGTGAAGTACATAGCACCGAGCTGGCCTCTCGGACAAATTCGGAGGATGAACGTCGAGAAATCGGAGAAGCAGCTGATGCTCTAGAAGTACGAGCAAGGTTGGAAGATGAAGTTACGAGTCAAGAAGGTTGCAAAGGAGAAACCGAAAGCCGATGCGGTCGTTTCCAACACTATTCAGCTTGATTAGTCGGACCCTGCAAGGTCACCCATATAGGGGCTGACTTGGGGGATAAATAGGAAAGCGTGCTCATTCTTTTCCTCAAGAAAAACATGGATATCTTTGCATGGCAGCCTTCGACATGTCGGGTGTTCCTACGGAGAAGATTGAGCATGAACCGTTAGTGCGTCCTGATGCGAAGCCGATCAAACGAAGCTCCGGAGGTTTGTTCAAGACCGCAAGGAGGCCATCAAGAAAGAAATAACTATGTTATTAGCAGCTAAGTTCATTAGGGAGGTGTATCATCCAGATTGGCTTGCCAATCCAGTCCTTGTACCAAAAAAGAATACTAAAGAATTAAGAATGTGTGTCGATTATACTGATCTCAACAAAGCTTGTCCCAAAGACCCTTTCACGCTGCCTCGGATCGACCAAGTCATTGATTCGACCGCCGGCTGCGAGCGTCTTTGTTTCCTTGATGCCTATTCAGGGTATCATCAAATACCACCGAGAGTGGAAGATCAAATAAAGACCACGTTTATCACCCCCTTCGAAGCATACTGCTATACGACTATGCCATTTGGATTAAAAAATGCGGGAGCTACGTATCGGCGCGGTATACAACGTTGCTTGGATTCGTAATTGGGAAGGAACGCAGAAGCTTATGTTGATGATATAGTGGTAAAATCTAAGAAAAGCGAGGATCTTCTCTCCGACCTGGCGAGAGACCTTTAGTAATCTGCGGAATTTTTCCATGAAGCTCAAACCGGGAAAGTGTGTGTTTGGAGTTCGTTCGAGAAATTACTGGGTTACCTCGTGTCGTGGCGAGGCATTGAAGCTAACCCGAGAAAAATCCAGACGATCATCAACATGAAACCCCGAGTTGTTTGAAGGATGTTCGGAAGTTGACGGGTAGTATGGCTGCTCTTAGCCGTTTCATCTCAAGACTGGGAGTTCGTGGACTTCCGTTCTTCAAGTTGCTTAAAAAGCAAGATAAGTTTGAGTGGACAGACGAGGCACGAGGCCGCGCTTGATCAGCTCAAGGAATACTTTAGCAACCCTCCGGTATTGGTACCTCCAGAACCGGACGAGACTATTCGGTTGTATATTTCCGCAACAACCCATGTGGTGAGTACGGTTCGGCGGTCGATCAAAAGCAAGAAGGACATCTGCAATTGGTGCAGCATCCGGTATATTTTGTAAGTGAAGTTCTTACTGAATCACGGATGCGATATCTCCGATTGCAGAAGTTAATATATGCTTTAGTGATAACTTCTCGGAAGCTGAAACATTATTTCCAAGTGCATCCCGGTGAAGTTAAGACTGGGTTTGCCATTGGGGATATTGTGCGAAACCGAGAGGCGATGGGCTAGGTTGCTAAGTGGGCTATAGAACTTGGCCAATATGAGATTACGTTTTCTTCTCGGACAGCTATCAAGGGACAGGCTTTAGCTGACTTCATAACAGAGTGGTTGGAGACGCAAATTCATATGGACGTGGGTGTGGTCGTGTGGTCAAGCCAAGCTTCTCGACCAACTCGGAACTTGCAATGTTGCGGCTAGTATCACCATCAATGATAACACGACAACGTCGATTCATCACAACAAAGAAAGTCCGAAACAAATTGTTTTCTTGATCTTGCTTCGCCTTTGCCATTTGAGAACTAAGCACTCGTTGTGCAAGAGTACTCATATCATCACCTGTCATTATGAGAAACAAAGACAAAAACAGGAACAATCCGGTAAACGTTATCCCTATCACACTACTAGAACAGTAACGACTCTCACAAAAGCAAATGGAAGCGTCTTACCAAGCTCTTACAAGGTTCTTATTATTAGCAAAGCAAAGGATTACCTGAAGAGCGTGAACCGACAATTGCGAGGGTCAAAATGTGCTATTCAGAAGAATATATGTGGAGCTTGGATAGGCAATATGTGAGTAGCAAGGATTGGCAAATTTCAAAATCAGATAATGCAAAGTTGAATAATAGTCCAAAGTACAAGCCTATGTTGCTGGCCTAAAACCCGCCGTCGGACCTATAGACCGAGCTAGCAATGAAAATATGCCTCGAGCACCTCGGACTCAAAAGGATGCAAGCACTCGACTTCTTCTTTTTCTCTTTTTTTATTCCTTCTTTCTTTCTTTTCTCGTTTGGTGCGGCTCTTTTTCTTTTTCTTTTTTTTAATGCACCTTATGCTTTTTTTTTCAGAAGTGCCGCATAAGAATCTGCAACTTTGATTTTTTTCTATCTGTACTAGCGCCTCAAATAAGAGAGTAGGATCCGTCTCTTTTTCTTTTTAACTTGCGCACAAAATAGAAGGTTCAGAATTGCTCTTGCGCATTGGAAGACAGAACACAACCAAACTGAAACCCAACCTAGCGCAATAACAAGGTAGAAAAATAGGAGTGACTCCAAGACTTAGATCAATACTAAAAATAAATAACACGGACTCGACCAGCAACACGACTCTAATTATGGACACAAACTCAACAAAGCAAACTGAAACGAAATTGCAGCGGCACAAACGGTGATAGGACTGCGGAAGATGAACAAGAAAATATTCTTGTAGGGCAATTTTCTGGACTTTAGGACGAAACAAAATAACAATGATAGGGGAACCTGACGGTGCACCTGAAGCTCCGATACCACTTCGTATGGACTAGGGTGTCCCGATCTTCCG
This sequence comes from Chloris gayana, assembly GCA_031894775.1. Taxonomy (NCBI): domain Eukaryota; kingdom Viridiplantae; phylum Streptophyta; class Magnoliopsida; order Poales; family Poaceae; genus Chloris; species Chloris gayana. The sequence continues at coordinate 479,685 of JAUNZO010003803.1, read as the reverse complement.
AAAGATTCCAATAAACAACGATTTGGCGGAGGCTTGACACAAATCGATCCGGCTTCCGAACAACACGTTCCGAACCCTGCAATCGCAGCACCACGTCTCCTCTGGTTATCAACCATGCAAGCACGATTGACCTCGCCAAGAAGGCTAATCCTTGCCTGTGAATCGAAGAACACAAGCAAGAACAAGATAGAAGCAACCAAATTGCAAATATATGATTAATCTCACGAGTTGGGGTCTCACAAACCGACGAAACGACGAAACTATTCTTGACAGAATAATCTAAGCAAAACCCAAACCCTAAGGAAGGGGCGGCAGCTGCTTATGAGGTCCCTAGGGTCATCCATCTCCCCCTGGACGCAGCCCTAGGTGGGCTCAACAATATACACGGCCCAAAGGCCAAAAGACAGTGGTGCAACACCGAGACAGTTTCTGGACGTCTTAGTATTTTGGAAATTCCCGACGAGTCGCGAAGAATTTGGATATGAGACTAGCGCCAATGGAAAGGTTATCAAATTATCTTTCCATCCATATAAAGAACGTCCCAAACGGACTTCGTATGCGACCAGGACGTCCGTTTTGGTGCAGGCTGTTTCTGGACTCCGAAACAGAATCGAAGTCGACTTTATTTGGGCCTCCAACTTGACATGGACGTCCTTGCTGGCCCTCCACGCCTCTAACCTCCTCCTTAACCATATTATCATCATCTCCATGGTTCCTAACAATAATTAACTCATTAGATAGTAATATATTCTCAAATATAAATAAAGAGATCATTAGGAACATGCTCACCCGTAAATTCAATTGTCGTGCTCTAATTTTTGTCCTTGAATTATGTATGTGTATTAGAGGAGTGTTGGTTATATCCGAGGGTGTGATGTCCTCATCGGGGTCGGCCACGGAGGAAGTCGTGGAGTCGCCATATTCCCGGGGAGTTTGGAAACGGCTAGTCTTCTGCCAGGTGCTAGCGGGAAAAGTTGTCGTATACGACCGGTGGGTGCGTATACGTCGTGTAGTCGGGTTTTGCCAGCTGGCATAAAATCAATTCGAATCGCTGTCCCTCGCACTAATGAGTACCGCTTGTTTAGCTCGTCACATCGTAATTAATCAACTGGAAGATGAGGATGAGAGATGAAAGAAATGTGGTCTAATCGTATCTTTTCTTGCAAACTTGATTGCAATAGTTATAGACTGCAAACATGGATTCTAATAAACTTAATGTTGAGCTAAAACATTGAAAGTAAGGATCAACCGTTAGTGCTATTTTCGCAAGAGAGTCAACTCCATAGCCAAAACGCCTTTGCATACTAGGCGTCGGCCTTAGCGTGCTCGTTGACGGGTCGGTCTTGTTGAGTATTAGAATACTCGGGGTTTGTTCATTATGTTTCAGGGCATGAGTCGTACTTCTACGACTTATACGGTAGCTTTCCGGAAGAGGAGCAGTGTCCCGAGGGAGGTTCCCTCCAATGGGAACGCATCCCGACGCCGTGAAGGAGCAGGACCGTGGTGTACAACGGGCTCGGTACATCACGACAAACGTTTAGTTGTATTTTGTTGTACAAAGACTAAGTTTCCACTTGTAAGACTCGTAGTGTTTAAACTTCAATAATTTTTATGCTTCCGCTGTACGATGTTTGTATTTTAAAAACCTAGTTGTATTATACCATGATGTATATATTCTAGCTTATATGAAATGATGCACTTGTTGTAACTCGCTTCGTCGAGTGTCCCCCTGTACCGATTCTTGGGTATCCCGGAGGGGATGTCACAGCTGGTATCGAGGGCGGTTCGAGGGCAACGAGTACATCGTTTACAAGCTTGTTTTCAAAACCTAACACGTTTAGCACATTTAAAGTACGAGGTAGTACGGAGCCCTATAAGGATGTAGAATAGTTAGATTTTTACTAACTGTTCGATGTTTGGTTTTGGGTAGTGCTAACTATTCGTTGTAGTTTTATATACTATAGTACGTATAGTTAGTTTGCCGAGCATGCATCATGTCATATTGAGTGCTATAATAAAAAGTCTGGGGTTAGATTTAGCTAGTCTTGTAGTACTTTAGTAGGTTGTTCTTTTGTTTTCGTTTACGTGGGAAGAAGCGTTTAACCGGTTTAAACATGTTCCCTGCAGATGCCGATGACTCCTCCTGAACACGTGTTCGGGAGGAGGAGGAGACACACGGGCTGCACGTGGCCCCGAGCTGGAGCAGAGGATCCACCACCCGGAGGCGCAGGTGCAGAGTCGGGACAGGCAGATCGGCGCTTGGAAGAACCGCTTCCGAGTGGACTGCCGGGAGATCCGGAGGTCTCACGCCAGGATCACCGAGCTGGAGGAGCAGCTAGTGGAGGTTACCCAGGACCGTGACGGGTTTCACGGGATGTCTATAGCCTTGGACGAGCAGCTGGTCACGGTTACAGCCCGGCGTGACGCCGCTCGCGACGTAGACGAGGCACACGTGGCGAGCTAGCAGGAGTGAGGCACAGCGTAACCACGTTGTGGAGACTCCGATTGAGATCGAGAACCACATGCACCAGCTTGAGGAGTTGTACGACGGACTGGCCGAGGCGCACCACGCGCTGGTGCACGACCACGACGAGCTGTTCGGGCAGTTCCAGCAACTACAGCAGCAGCAGCAGGGTCCACCCGACGACGCCGAGGAGATCTCCGGTGTGGACTACGAGGCACCCCCGACACCACCGAGAGGAGGACGCCGAGTCGGACGCTGATAGCCACGCGCCGCCGGCTTAGCCGGTGTTAGCTTAGTGCTGATGTAGGATAGCCGGATCGGGAGTAGGATGGTAGGCCTATTTTGCTAACGTAGGTCGGACTGTAGCATAGGGTAGTAACAGATGTTAGACATGTGGTAGTGTATGAAAAAGCTGGGTCAGATGTGTACAAATAAATAATGTATGAAAAGATGTGGTAGTGTATAATATACCTATGCAGTTGGTAGTATAGAATAAAAGAGTTTGCTTAAATACTGGATTGGTTTCTGTCTGTGTTTGATATGCTTTATTCTCCATAGAGATGGACAGCACAAGTAACATCATTAGTGACGCGAGAGGACGAAGGGAGGATGTCCGTATAGCGAAGTTGGAGAGAAAGCTGCAGGAAAAGGAGGAGTTGTTAGCTATTAGAGAGGCGCAGTTGTTGAATAAGGAGGAGCAGATTCAATTCAAGGATCAACAAGCGGCAACCGCAAACGCCCGATCCATCGGTTAGAGCAAGATTTACTTCAGGCACACAATGCGCTACTGAATGAAGAAATTGGACAGCAACCTCCTAAGAATGAACCATAAGTGCAGGAGAACCCCGTAGCGGATGAATCTGAAGAAGAAGAGGAGGATCCTGAAGAAATAATGGATGTGGACTCGGTCATAAACTTCACGGAGATTCCACGACTGGAGGATGCGGAATCCGAGACAGGAAGTTCCAAGAGCCAGGAAGTGACGTCCGGGATTCGCGAAGAAGAATAGAGTACTAGCTAGTAGCCGAGTGTGGAAGCTAGTATGTAATATAGGTAGTAGTTAAATAATGAGCGTGGTGTAACCATTCACGAGTCTCGCAATAAGGATCGTTGTAACTTGGATGTATGAGTATGTGCTTATGGATTTGGTGGTTGCTATAATAAAGACTGTTGTTGCATAAAAGTTATTTTGGAAATTTCTCATCCATGTATTCCTGTTCCTTCCATAATTATGTTGGAATTGAGATATCTAACGTAAATTTTTCTTGGACGGAATGGTTGGAACATGGAGACGTGATGAGCCGGAAAGTTCTCAACGAGGGGCGGGTACACCACCACCACCCCCAACATTGGCACGAGGCCATCGCAGCTGTGCTGGATTCTCGCGCGGAGCAACGGGAATTATTGGAGCAGCTAGTCCGGAACACCGCTCCGCAGGGAGGTCACCAAGGCCGGAATGCACCGGAAGAGAGGGTGACTTTCTCGGATTTCTTATCGGTTCGCCCACCGGTCTTCTCGGATGTGGGTGAACCTTTGGAGGCGGATCATTGGCTCCGCACCATTGATTCAAAGCTGGAGTTGTTTCCATGTACTGATCATCGAGAAGACTCTCTTCGCTTCCCAGCAACTTCATGGGTTTGTCTGGAGCATGGTGGGCCAATTACAAAGCGATGTTTCCTCTAGGACATCGGATTTCTTGGGCCGAGTTTACTAAAACCTTCGGGGACCACCACATTCCGGAAGGTTTGATGAATCGGAAGAGAAAGGAATTTCTGTCATTGAAGCAAGGCGACATGACCGTGCATACCTACTCTAAGGTATTTAACCGTCTTGCTCAATATGCACCCGAGCATGTGGACACCAATGCAAAGAAGAAAAATCTATTCAAGGAAGGGCTGAGTACCAAGCTACGATCACGGCTTGTGCTGAACAAGACATATAGCTTCAATGATTTTGTGAGTGATGCTATCTCTTTGGAAGATTCTATCCGCCTTCATCAAGCGGAAAAGAGCAAGAAGAGGCCGGCCGCTGGACAAGGAAGTGGCGGACCGTCAAAGTACAGAGCTGGTCTACACCGCACCCTCGGGTCAGCGATACCGGCATATGCCCTCTCGTCCAAATAATTATCGGTAGCCTCAGCAGCCACAACCATCTCGGCATCAGCGGTAAAATCAATATCGTCCGCCTTATCAGCAGCAGAATGCTCCGAACCCTCGACCGGTGAATCCAGCACTATCGCAGAATGGACCGCTATGTTTCAGTTGTGGCCGTCCAGGACATTTCTACCGCAGTTGTCCATATCCTCGAAAGTTTCTTATGCACCCCGACCACAAGGACAACCTCGGAATCAGCAAAGGACACGAGGCCAAGAATACACAAGTGAAAACCGGCCGTGCAAACTTTACCACGGCTGAGGAATTACCCGAAGGAGGACAAATCTTAGCGGGTATGTTTTCTATCACTGATCATCCTGCTATGGTTTTATTTGATTCGGGAGCCACACATAATTTCATCAGCAAGTCATATGTTGCTAAGCATCGCATCATGCCATCCAAGTTGCTTTGTGCACATCTCATTTCAACACCGGGGGTAAAATCCTTACAAATGAAGCAGCTGCCAATATGCCATTAAAATTGGGTAGCAAGGTTTATTCTACTTCATTAATCATATTGGATGGGCAAGGGTTAGATGCAATTATTGGCATGCAATGGATGAATTTCCATAAGGCGATATTGGATATAGCATCTCGAGCTCTGAACTCTCCTGTTCATGGTCGAGATTGCTTACTTTTAACTCTTCCCTAGACTATTTTGCCAATGGTTAATAAGGTTATAAGTAAAAGTCCGGAGGATATACCAATAGTCCGTGAGTACCCGGATGTCTTTCCGGACGACTTACGGGACTACCGCGGATCGAGCGGTAGAATTTAAGATAGAGCTACAGCCGGGAATAGTACCTATCTCAAGGAGACCGTATCGGATGCCACCAAATGAGCTAGCTGAGTTAAAGGTGCAATTAAAGGAATTATTGGACAAGGGATATATTAGCCCAAGTTCATCACCATGGGGATGCCCAACCTTGTTCGTGAAGAAAAAGGATAAGACATTGAGGCTATGTGTGGATTATAGGCCTTTAAATTCAGTTACCATCAAGAACAAGTGCCCTCTTTCGATGATTGACATCTTGTTTGATCAATTGATGGGAGCCAAGGTCTTCTCGAAGATAGATCTTCGCTCGGGATATCATCAGATTAAGATCGGAGTCGAAGATATCCCGAAGACCGCATTTTCCACCGAGATATGGACTTTATGAATACTTGGTGATGTCTTTTGGATTGACTAATGCACCAGCACACTTCATGTACCTCATGAACTCGGTATTCATGCCAGAGCTGGACAAATTTGTCGTGGTATTCATAGACGACATCTTGATCTATTCCAAGTCGAGAAGAGGAACACGCCAATCACTTAAGGATTGTGTTGCAACGTCTAAGGGATCACCAGCTATATGCTAAGTTTAGCAAGTGTGAATTTTGGTTAAAGGAAGTGCCGTTCCTAGGGCACGTGATATCAGCCGAAGGAGTGGCTGTGGACCCAAGCACGGTTCAAGAAGTGTTGGATTGGAAGCCACCAAAGTCAGCCTCGCAAATCGGGAGTTTCTTAGGATTGGCTGGTTACTACAGGATATTTATTCCAAACTTCTCGAAGATTGCCAAGCCAATGAATGGAGCAAGGATTGTGAAGAGGCTTTCCAGACATTAAAGAAGTTGTTAACAACAGCACCAGTACTCGCTCAGCCAGATCCGACGAAGCCTTTTGATGTGTATTGTGACGCATCGGGAACAGGACTCGGATGTGTTCTAATGTAGGAAGGTCGAGTGATTGCCTATGCCTCTCGACAACTTAGGCGTCATGAGGAACACTATCCCACGCATGATCTGGAACTAGCAGCAGTAGTTCTTGCATTGAAGAGTTGGAGGCACTATCTCCTGGGTAACTTGGTACATTTATACACCGACCACAAGAGTCTCAAGTACATCTTCACCCAAGCAGATCCGAATATGCGTGAACGAAGATGGCTAGAGTTAATAAAGGATTATGAGCTCGAGATTCACTATCACCCGGGCAAAGCAAACGTGGTAGCTGATGCTTTGAGTCGCAAGGTACATTGCAATAATCTCACGGCTCAACTCTTGATTCGAGCACCTCCATAGGAAAGTGGCGAGCCAAATCTTCGGATTCTTCCATACGGAGCTTTGACTAATTTGGCTCTTATCCCTACCATTCGTGAAGAAGTGGTAGCAGCTCAATGGAAAAATGCTGGCATAGAACATATTAGAAGACGACTCAAGAAAGGTGAAGTTAAATGTTTCAGGGAAGACAATGAAGGAGTTATTTGGTTCAAGAATCGACTAGTAGTACCTAAGAACCTGGAACTTCGCAAGAAGATAATGGATGAAGCTCATACATCTAAGTACTCAATTCATCCTGGAACCAACAAGATGTATCAAGATCTGAAGCAAAGATTCTAGTGGACACGCATGAAGCGGGAAATAGCCAAATATGTTAATGAGTGTGATGTCCGTTGAAGAGATAAGGCAGAGCACTTAAAGCAAGCGGGTCCATTGCAACCCTTGAGTATTCCTGAATGGAAGTGGGAAGACATCAGCATGGATTTCATTGTTGGATTACCGTTAAGCCCACGAAAACACGATTCCATCTTGGTTATTGTAGACAGATTGACTAAGTCAGCTCACTTCATACCGGTACATACTCGATACACCGTTAAGAAATATGTAGAGCTATACATTGCTCGCATTCTCTGTTTGCATGGAGTACGGAAGACCATTATCTCGGATCGAGGAACGCAGTTTCTCTCCAGATTTTGGGAACAATTACATGAGTCGCTAGGCACGAGGCTAATTCGAAGCTCGACTTATCATCCTCAAACGGATGGACAAACAGAAAGGATCAATCAATATCTTGAGGATATGCTTCGAGCATGTGTCTTGACATATGGCAAAGATTGGGAGAAATGTTTACCGCTGGCGAGTTCTCATACAACAACAGGTATCAAGAGAGTGTCGGAATGTCACCGTTCCAAGCTCTGTATGGACGTAGCTGTCGCACACCTTTGAATTGGTCCGAAAGTGGAGAAAGAGAAATCTTCGGACCTGACCCGGTAAAAGATGCGAGAGGAACAAGTACATCTCATTCAACGGAACCTCAAGAGAGCTAAATCTCGACGGATCGGCTATGCCGATAAAAGACGTCGAGAGTTGATATTCAATGTTGGAGACCAAGTCTATCTCCGAGTAACCCCTACCAAAGGTGTTCAACGGTTTGGAATCAAGGGCAAGTTAGCACCACGGTACATCGGACCTTTTCGAATCCAAGAAAGATGCGGAGCCGTGGCATATCGTCGGGAATTGCCATCACATTTGTCGGGAATCCACAATATATTCCACGTGTCTCAACCGAAGAAGTGTCCGAAACCATCGATGGACATACCGACAACGGATGTGGAATAGTTACGACCGGACTTGACCTATGATGAACGTCCGATTAATGTTCTCGACATCAAGGATCGAGTGACTCGACAACGAAAAATCAAGTTCTACAAGTGTCGTATACTTGCCTTATGGGTATGCAAATGATAAAGGAATGTATGCGCAGAGACACGGTAACAAATCAATGAAGATTGAGGTGATGGAGATAGCGAGACAGACTGGTTCTGTCACACCCCTATCCCGAAAGATAGTTAAGTATGGTACGGATCGCCTTGGGAGATGATTGACGAAGCAACCATGCATAGCAGCACATTAACAAACATCCACGGATTACAAGTTTACATAATTAAGTCTTGATTACAACATAGGGTTCGAAATAAAGGTACATTAGGTTCGAAATTAAGTCTTACACAGCCATGATCTTTGTTCGAAATTAAAGTGCGGAAGCGAAATACATAACTCGACGATACATAGATAACTTAAATGAACCATGCCAGCCTAGGCCATGGCTCACTCATCATGGGTCGGAGAGCTAGGGACCCATTCAATGGTCCACTCTTTGGGCTCTTCTCCATCCCAAACCACCTTACCACAACAATCACAAAACCCGGCTTGCGGGAAACCCGTAAATAAACATGTAGTGGCAAAGCCCGAGTATCGAACATACTCCGCAAGTCTTACCCGTCAAATTGGCCTTCTAAGACCGACTCCTAGATGCCTGGGGCTTGACCGGTTCAACTTGGCATTTTGCATAAATAGCACCTATGCTAATCAGGTCGGCAATTTTATGACTTAGCCAAATTAATAGGGTTGTTGCATAAAAGAAACTTTAGTGAGCATGCTAACAATACAAGAGTTTGCAATATAATTTAATATCAATATAAAACAGCAAGCTATTCAATCTCTTTCCATTACTACACATTGCGGACTGCTCGAATCAAGTGGTACTCATTAACCGAGAGGAACGGCGATAATTATGGAATTATTAATCCTGCAGGAAAGAACCCAAATGCACGACATATGCATCATTTAAGAACACGTATGGCCACCGTTCGCGAGTTCATCATAAAGTAAAACACGGGGCCACCGACCCCGAGTACACGTCCCCTTGCGATCGTTCAACAACGCGCCCAAGGCTTAACCCATGTACTCTCCAACGGTCCTCAACCCGTGCACCCACTGTGCCATACACATCACCTCTAGGTCGGTGAGATATCCGGCTCACTTTACAACTTACAAGCTACATAGGTTTACCAATCCTCATAAGAAAGGTATGCAAGTGGTACACAACTCAAACTTGTTCGCGGAGCCACAATGGGGTGTTCTCAATTTTAACCAAATTTATCATGTTCACATTTAATCATAAGCCATGAGTGAGATCCCCAATCTATCGTTGACTCCATAAACATAGCATAGCAATTCTAACGAGGATATGACACATAAGCGACATAGGACATATAGGAATTTATGCATGTGGATTTCCAATCAACGCCTAAAAACTTAAATGCACATTCATCATCCTTAATAGAGTGATAAAGAAGACATTTCAAAATAATAGGAATGCACCGGGGCTTGCCTTGAGAGTGATCGAAGTTAGCGCTAGCCTCACAAGCGTTGAGCGTAGCAACCGTCTCTTCCGGCGGAATCAATTCGACGTCGTTACCTATAAGATGAAATGCAATGCATAAGTGACATGAATACAAGGTCGATGGGGAGGGCAATGCATGTGTGCTGTTTTTGCAAGGATGCACATGAACGAATTTAACCAAAAGCTTTGTCCAATTAAACCCTAATAAGCATGACTATAACTCTTGTTCTATTTACGAGAAGTTAATTACATACACAAGCATAACCCTACCAATACACGAACAAGAACTTAAGACATGGGCATGAGTGCTGTGCTTCATGTAGATTGAGAAACTAAGGATTAGCAAGTTTACATGCGACTCGTTGAAATTTAGTGTTTAAGTGCTTGTTATCACATGCGATGACGATTGTTTTTATAAAACGAGAACTCCATCCCAAAATTAACACATGTGTGAAGTATGTGAAATCTTTTTGCTAATTCTGCCATGAAGTGCTAGGGAACATGGTGAATAGTGGAAATTACATAAACATGCAGAAATACAATTTTGTGGAACATTAAACCTATTAAACACATGCTGAAATTAACCTTTTATGGAAATAGATCTAGGGTTTGCAAGAATAATTATTTAACATGCTCAAAATTTAACATGGACTTTTCTACACATGCACAGTACCAGGAGGGAATTAATCACCAAGTTTCATGCAAAAATAATTTACACGGATTTAATTAAAAATTAAATACAGAGAATGCAAGAAATGCAATAACTTGAAAAATATGAAATGAAATGCAGATCTTTAAGTGCCAGAAGTTCAAGTATGTTTATGTGAAGGTCTTGGCCTAGTGACATTAGTTTTGGATCTATAGTTTTAAAGTTATGCCTTAGTTAAGTTTTCAGGGGTTGACTTTTGTCATTTTTGTAAAAATATGAAAACTTTTGAATCTGGCAAGCTCATGTTACTTTTATGAATGTACAGATCTTCGAGTTTCCAAAACATTTTAGTTTGTAATTTTTGGACGTTTCAAACGCGAGATATGAATTTTTCAAACTATGAACGAAGTTTGGTCCTATTTACAAAAATGCCACCGGCGATTTTTAAAAGAGGGCGGTGCGCGCGCTCCGGCGGGCGGCGGCCGGCGCCGGTGAGCTCACGCGCGGCGGTGCTACACTGGAGCTCATGCTCCGGCCTTTGGGGAAAATGGTGCGCGTGCGACGGGGAGTACTCGGTGGGGTCCACGGGGTCCCGCGGTGGCCGGACGTGGGCCGCGACGAGCGGCGGCGTTCGCGAAGGCTCCGGCGGCGGCGCGCGTCCGGCGCAGAGAGAGAGGAGGGGAGGGAGATGGTCCGGGAGCATCACCTCGCGAAGGGGAATGGCGGCGTGGGCTTGAGCGGCGTGAGGGCGGTCCGAGGAGGCGGCTCGACGGAGGGGAGGGCGGAACCGAACGACGGCGGCGGCGTTCCGTCCAAATTCTGGCGATTGGCTGCAGGGGGAGGGAGGCGCATCGGTGTGGAGCTGCAGGGGACTCTTGTGCACGATTTGACGAAGAGAGGCGGGGCGCAGCTCACCTAGGCGGTGTGCGACGCGGAGGCGGCCATGGCGGTCGTGGTGGACGGCGGCGGCGATTTCTTCTCTTGCGCGAGCTGCGGTGAGGGAGGGAGCTAGGCGGCGGTGCAGGGAGGAGGGAAAAGAGCTGGGCAATGATTGAGGCGGACGGGAGGAGTGGGAGCTTGGCCTCCGTGGCGTTTTTAGGGGAGCGGCCGGACGGGGAGGCGGCGGCGAGCGGGGGCCTTCAATTCCGGCGCGTCGGGGTTGGGCGGCGGGTACAAAAATGGTTGGAAGCTGGCAGGGGGTGCGTGGCGATGTGATGGGGCGGGGCGCGTGCCGTGGCAGGCGCGGGAGGCGGCGGACCGGCGGGCATGGGCGCCATTGCCCGGCGGTCCCCGTAGCTTGAGGTCAAAGTTCAAAATTTGAATCTGGAGTTTGAAGATTTGGACAAAATTCATACTTATGGTGCTCCAAAATTAAAAGTAAAAATATGTAGGGCTTCAGCACGATAAGCTTTAATTTTCATCTTTTAATTTGAAGTTCTAAAAGTGCTTCCAAAAATTCATACAAAATTCACAAACAACAGTGTTTCAGATTTGAATTTGAATTTTTGGGCATTCAAAACTTTGTTAAAACATTTTGTAAAAATACTGTAAATTCCTCTTTTTACTTGAGCAATGCAGTGGTGCAAAAATATGGGGGTAGTGTCTTTATAATTGTTGCATTTTGGTTAGTGCTAGGATTTAGGGTTAGGACTTAACTAGATTTTTTTCCTTTTTTTTCTTTTTCTTTTTCTTTTTCCTGCTTGGGTGATTAACATTAGTACTCCATTAGTGCTGTGATTAGGGTACTAATTATGTGATTAGCCTTAATCGTGACACGGGATGTCACAGCCCTCCCCCTTAAAGAAATTCTCGTTCCGAGAATCGCTACGAATTAAAGAGAGGGAGTGTGAAATTTACCGATTTGTGTGACGCGAGGAACTCGGGAAAATTCTTCTCTAGAAAATCCTCCTGCTCCCAAGTTGCTTCTTCTCGGGTGTGATTACTCCATTGCACTTTATAGAAGGTGATGTTGCGATTGCGGGTTACTCGGTCGCTTTGATCAATAATCCGGACGGGGTATTCGGGGTAGGAGAGATCTTCTTCTAGTTGATCGGTGTCGGAAATGACCACATCTATCGGAGGCTTCAAACATTTCTTGAGTTGTGAAACATGGAACACATTGTGCATACGAGCAAGACTTTCCGGTAGTTGCAATCGGTAAGCAACCGCGCTATGCTTTTCCACAATCGGATAGGGTCCGATATAGCGGGTGCTAACTTTCCTTTAATTCCAAACCGAGATACGCCCTTATTCGGAGAGACACGAAGATAAACATGATCTCCCTTCTCAAATTCCAATGGGCGTCTCCTCTTATTAGCGTAACTCACTTGACGAGATTGTGCGGCTTTCATGTTGGCTTGGATTTGTCGAACCTTTTCTTCGGCTTGAGTGACAAGATCGGGACCAAAATTTGTTCTTTCTGCCGCTTCCGACCAATTTAAGGGTGTACGACAAGAATGACCATACAACACTTCAAATGGCGACATTCCCTGAACTCTCTTGATAGCTATTGTTGTACGAGAATTCGGCGAACGGAAGGCAATCATCCCAATTCCCTCTATTTTCCATATCACATGCTCTCAAGATATCCTCCAAATATTGGTTCAATCTTTCGGTTTGTCCATCCGTTTGAGGGTGATATGCTGAACTTCTAATGAGAGTGGTACCAAGACAAGAATGCAATTGCTCCCAAAAGCCGGATACAAATTGCGGACCTCGATCGGAAACAATGGTTTTAGGTACTCCATGCAAACATAACACTCTTGATATGTACAGCTCGGCATACTTCTTGGTATTGTAGGTGGTATGGAAGGGAACGAAACTTGCGGACTTAGTTAATCTATCCACAATAACCCAAATTGAATCATGCTTCTTTGATGTGAGAGGCAATCCAACGATAAAATCCATAGCAATGTCCTCCCACTTCCAAACGGGAATTTTCAATGGGTTCAATAATCTGGCTTTTCTCAAGTAGTCGGCTTTCACTCGTTGACAAGTATCACACTCGGCCACATACCGTGCAATCTCACGCTTCATGCGTGTCCACCAAAACTTTTCTCTTAGACCGCGATACATATTGTTGCTACCGGGGTGTATGGAATATTTAGACAAATGTGCCTCGTCCATGATCTTTTTCCGTAATTCCATGTCCTTCGGAACAACGAGACGTTGGTTGAACCAGAACACACCATCGGCATCTTGTCGAAAACATGTAGCCTCATCTTTTTCTATCTTTTGCCGAATAAATTCCATACCTTCATCCTTCTTTTGTGCCTCAATAATTTCCTCACGAAGGGTAGGAATGAGAGCTAGATTATATAGTGAACCATAGGGAATGACTCGAAGACTCGGTTCACTAGAATCTGAAATTTCCGAGTTTTCCATAGAACAACCGGTAACGTGGTTGCATTGATCCTTGCGACTCAAAGCGTCGGCAACCACATTAGCTTTTCCCGGATGATAATGAATTTCCAACTCATAATCCTTGATTAATTCCAACCATCGACGTTGCCTCATATTCAACTCCTGTTGGGTGAAGATATATTTGAGACTCTTATGATCGGTGTAAAGATTGACAAGATTTCCAAGTAGATAATGCCTCCAAGTTTTCAAAGCAAGGACAACCGAGGCTAGCTCCAAATCATGGGTAGGGTAGTGTTGTTCATGCTTGCGAAGTTGACGGGAAGCATAAGCAATGACACGACCTTCTTGCATTAGCACACATCCTAGACCAGGTGCTGGATGCATCACAATACACGTCAAACGGCTTGGTGATGTCGGCTTGGGCTAAAACCGGAGCGGATGTTAAATGCTTCTTGAGAGTTTAAAAAGCTTCTTCACATTGACGGCTCCATTTAAACTTTGCATCTTTCTCCAACAATTTTGTCATAGGCTTGGCTATGCTTGAAAAATTGGGAATGAATTTCCGATAATAACCGGCAAGACCGAGAAAGCTTCGAATTTGTCTCACCGATCTTGGGGACTTCCAAGTAAGCACTTCTTCAACTTTACTCGGGTCAACGGCAACACCTTCCGCGAAAATGATGTGATCCAAGAAAGGAACTTGCTTCAACCAAAATTCACATTTGCTAAACTTGGCATACAATTGATGATCACGAAGCCGTTGAAGAACAATGCGAAGATGTTCGGCATGCTCTTCTTCGGACTTCGAATAAATAAGAATGTCGTCAATGAAGACCACGACAAACTTATCCAACTCGGGCATGAATACCGAATTCATCAAGTACATGAAATGAGCCGGGGCATTTGTGAGCCCAAAAGACATGACGAGATACTCAAAGAGACCATACCGCATGGAGAATGCGGTTTTTGGAATATCTTCGGCCCGGATCTTGATTTGATGGTAACCGGATCGGAGATCAATCTTAGAGAAAACCTTAGCACCAACTAATTGATCAAAGAGAATATCAATCCGAGGGAGCGGGTATTTATTCTTGATAGTTACCGCATTGAGAAGGCGATAGTCCACACATAGACGTAGCGTCTTGTCTTTCTTCCTCACAAAGAGAGCGGGACATCCCCACGGAGAAGAACTAGGGCGAATATATCCTTTATCCATAAGCTCGCCCAATTGTTCCTTCAAGATTGCTAGCTCATTGGGAGCCATTTTGTACGGCCTACGGGAAATTGGTGCCGCACCGGGTTGGAGCTCAATCTTAAACTCAACATCCCGATCGGGTGGCATGCCCGATAAGTCATCCGGAAACACATCGGGGAAATCACATACCACGGGAATATCCTCAATCCTTTTCCCCTCGAGATGGTAGATTTTTGAAGTGGAAAATTTTGGATGGGGTAATCGGAGAATTGACGAACCATGGAGTGGTGAGCTTAGGTGAACTTCACGGGAATCGATGTGCAAAACGGCTCTATGGAGTTTCATCCATCTCATACCTAGAATTACATCTATTCCTTGCCCACCTAAAATTATGAGAGAGGAGGGGTATGTTTTTCTCTCTAGGTTTAGTGGTACTTGCCTCAACTCTAAGTTTGTTTTTATTTTTCCACCCGGTGATGTGATGATATAGGGAATATCCAAAACGGTAGGAGTGAGTTGTAGGGTTTTTGCACATGCTTGACTAATGAAATCATGAGTTGCACTGGAATAAAAAAGAACCAAAGTGGAGTGGTTGTTGACCGAAAACATACCCAAAAGCACCGGTTCTCCCGCTTGAATCTCTTCGGCCGTGGTATAGTTGACTCGGCCATTCTTAGCATTTGGAGTGGAGGATTGATTGCGGTTCCCATTCCCATTATTCACATTGCGGTTTTGATTGTTGTTGCCGCTTCCGGGACCATTGTTGTTGTTGTTGGAGGTGTTGTTGCCCGGGTTACGTATCGGAACACGGCAATCTTTTGCAAAATGACCCGGACGTCCACAATTAAAGTACGGACCTTGAGGACCGGGCCTAGCACCTTGGTATTTCTGCTGTGGAGGGCGGAAGGAAGTGTTGTGCTGCTGATTTCCACCGTGGGCGTGGTGGTGTTGCTGCGGCACAAATTGGCGGGAGCCCCCGTCGGCGACAATGCGGCCCGAAACTTCTGTCCGGACGGGGAAGTGATAGCTAACTTGTACTTGGGCGGAGCGGAGCCGGATGGATTTCCTACGGCCCGCTTCCTCTTCTTGTCCTCTATGTGAGCACGTATAGCATCTTCTTGCACAATTGCGGCACTCATCAAGTCATTGAACGTGCCGGTAGTGACTTGAGCCAAGCGATCTTGCAACTTCGGGCTTAGCCCCGAACGAAAGCAATCTTTCTTTTTGTCATCCGTATCGGCATGATAGGATGCATATTGAGCCAAGTAGTTGAACTTCCGTGCATTATCTTGCACGGTTCCAGTACCTTGCTTCAAATTGAGAAATTCTTGCAACTTGCGCTTCATAAGACCGGCGGGAATGTGATGCGCGCGAAAAGCGGTGCAAAAGTCCGGCCAATTCACTTGAGTACCGGCGGGAAGGGCGGCGGTGAAACTTGTCCACCATGCACTAGCGGAGCCACGAAGTTGTTGAGCCGCAAAGAGAACCTTTTGCTCCAATGTGCAATTGAGGAGAGCAGACTTCGACTCAATGATGCGGAGGAAATTATCCGCCTCCAAGGGATCGGTAGTAGCTTCACCAAACTTGGGCGGTTGAGTGGCCCAAAAGTCGGCATAGGTGGAATTCCTCGGCCCTTGTGGTGGCGGTCCCCGGCCTTGTCCTTGGTTGGTTTGGCTTGCAAAGAACAAGCGGAACATCTCGTTTTGGTTGGACACGAGTTGTTCCAACGGCGTGAGAGGTGGAGGGTTAGGGAGTTGCTCTTCCCTCGCACCATGACCACTGCCGGAAGCTTCACCACGACGGGTATTCACCATCTGTCACATATGAAAATTTTTCTCACGTTAGCTCATTAGACCAAGAGCTAAAATAGCAAGAAAACATAACATTGGACATAAGGGATCAAAAATTTCAGATTGCATGTACGAAGAAAATATTGATGAAATAGGCATAATGCATTGGCAACACACATATTCCATAGATTCCAACATAGCTAGCAACATGATAGAAATTTTGATACACGGGGACCACGAATCCGATACAATGCGGTCTTAGGTTACATCACATGTGACCCGAAACAAACACGCATCTCGGAGAGCTTAATTAACAACACAAGGATCGTTTTCCAACACGGTTACATGCCTCACGAGACCACAAATCCTACAACACATAGAGCTACGATCACCGGTCGTGACCACTACTCGTCGTCATCGCCGTAGTAGTCGGCGTCATCCCTCATGGGAGAGGGTGGTGCTCCGTCCTCGACGTCGGAAGCATCCTCGCCATCACTCATCTCCACGTCCTCTTCGGGTGGGATGATCTCAAGTGGCTCCGGAGCTCCGCCATTAAGGATGGCGTGCAGGGCGTCGTTGGCGGCTTGGAGATTCTCAATGGTAGCGTTGTTATGCGCTATGGTCGCTCGGGCGTTCGGAGGTCTCCCTCCAAGGCATCCCTAGCGCCCCGAGTCTCCAGGAGAGTAACCTCCAACTCATCCTTCTCCTCGAGAAGGGCATCTACCCGGCCGGAGAGGATATAGTTCTCCTCATTCGCGGCGGTGAGCTGGGCCTCACGCTCATTGAGCGTGGCCTGCAGAGCGGCGGCTCCATTGCCCTCAAGGGCAAGGTTGGCGTCGTGGAGCTGCTCGAAGAAGCTCCAACGCTCCGTCTCGCTATACTCAAGCTGCGTACGGAGGGTGTCCACCTCGGTAGTGCGCTCGGCTAGCTCGGCGGTGCGGGCAGCAAGCTCGGCGGCGCGAGCGGCGAGCTCGGCATCACGGGTGGTAAGCTCGGCGTCGCGGGTGGCGAGGGTGGCCTGCAGGGCAGCACGCTCCTGCTCCAACTCGAGCACCCGCCTCGCTAGGTTCTCGCGATCCATCATGAGCTTGCCAGGGGCCATCTGTCGGAGAATTTTGAAACATAAGTCAAAACTCAATATCCAACAACAAAAACATGCTACTAAGGAAAGCATGAATGACACAAGCTCACAAAAGAATGCGACAAAAATTGTTGCACAAGACCTAACACGGTTCAGCTTTCTGGACAGAAATGCCCCGTTACGGAAACTAAATCATTACTCCTGTTTCTGGGAAGAATTAAATTTTTAGTTTGTTACAAAAGTTTTAGATAACTTTTTAAGCTTTCCAACTCATCCTAGAACAGCTCAATCCAACCTGCCATTTGAAAGTTATGAGCGATCTACGACAGGGACAGAACCGGAGCACATTCTGGAAATTCAGAACAGCTCTCTGTAATGGGCCATTCTAGCTACGTTCCAGATTTTTGGAAGACTTAAGACTAGAAGATTGTTGTAGTGCATAATACAGGCTTTCCAGAAAGTCCTTATTTGCCTTATTTGGATAAGTAACTCGGAAGTTATGCTCATTTTTGTGAAAGTCAAGAAATCTGCCATGTTTTGCCACGTTTTAGTGCTTCGGTTTCCAACCTTTTGTGAGAATTAGGCTAGGTGATCAAATTTTTGGTGATTGTTCCATTTATATGAGTTCACATGCATATATTTGACATGATGAGATGGTATGCGAGTATGATGGATGCTCAATATATCGCTTCGTACGTCCTCACAAAAATTAAAAGACCGCGCCCGCCGATACGAATATCGGACAAGCGCATCGGTGGCACACACACCTCTCACACGATACTACACGAACTAAAGCGTTGTTATGTACCTGCAAGAGATGGATTCCAGAAACATTACATCAAATTCAAAGAAACAAGCCAAAAATAAATCCATGTCACCTCGCCTCACATGAAGAGCTCTCGAATAAGAGTGTACTCGAGTCACACCAATAATATTATGCGAAAATTAACCACACACATTTGCATACCTCTGCTCAAGCCGTAGTTGCAAAATATTTAAACAATCATAACACGGGGTTAGTTTTGCCACCATTCTATATAGTACTTATATTGGCCTTTCTATCTAGACTCGTACCTCACCGTGACACAAAAACGGGTTTGAGATTTTTAGAATGAGTGTTAGCGTGACGCAAATCCCAAATCGGCTCGATACCACGTGTCACACCCCTATCCCGAAAGATAGTTAAGTGTGGTACGGATCGCCTTGGGAGATGATTGACGAAGCAACCATACATAGCATCACATTAACAAACATCCACGGATTACAAGTTTACCTAATTAAGTCTTGATTACAACATAGGGTTCGAAATAAAGGTACATTAGGTTTGAAATTAAGTCTTACATAGCCATGATCTTTGTTCGAAATTAAAGTGCGGAAGTGAAATACATAACTCGACGATACATAGATAACTTAAATGAACCATGCCGGCCTAGGCCATGGCTCACTCATCATGGGTCGGAGAGCTAGGGACCCATTCAATGGTCCACTCTTTGGGCTCTTCTCCATCCTAAACCACCTTACCACAACAATCACAAAACCCGGCTTGCGGGAAACCTGTAAATAAACATGTAGTGGCAAAGCCTGCGTATCGAACATACTCCGCAAGTCTTACCCTCAAATTGGCCTTCTAAGACCGACTCCTAGATGCCTGGGGCTGGACCGGTTCAACTTGGCATTTTGCATAAATAGCACCTATGCTAATTAGGTTGGCAATTTTATGACTTAGCCAAATTAATAGGGTTGTTGCATAAAAGAAACTTTAGTGAGCATGCTAACAATACAAGAGTTTGCAATACAATTTAATATCAATATAAAACAGCAAGCTATTCAATCTCTTTCCATTACTACACATTGTGGACTGCTCGAATCAAGTGGTACTCATTAACCGAGAGGAACGGCGATAATTATCGAATTATTAATCCTGCAGGAAAGAACCCAAATGCACGACATACGCATCATTTAAGAACACGTATGACCACCGTTCGCGAGTTCATCATAAAGTAAAACACGGGGCCACCGACCCCGAGTACACGTCCCCTTGCGATCGTTCAACAACGCGCCCAAGGCTTAACCCATGTGCTCTCCAACGGTCCTCAACCCGTGCACCCACCGTGCCATACACATCACCTCCGGGTCGGTGAGATATCCGGCTCACTTTACAACTTACAAGCTACATAGGTTTACTAATCCCCATAAGAAAGGTATGCAAGTGGTACACAACTCAAACTTGTTCGCGGAGCCACAATGGGGTGTTCTCAATTTTAACCAAATTCATCATGTTCACATTTAATCATAAGCCATGAGTGAGATCCCCAATCTATCGTTGACTCCATAAACATAGCATAGCAATTCTAACGAGGATATGACACATAAGCGACATAGGACATATAGGAATTTATGCATGTGGATTTCCAATCAACGCCTAAAAACTTAAATGCACATTCATCATCCTTAATAGAGTGATAAAGAAGACATTTCAAAATAATAGGAATGCACCGGGGCTTGCCTTGAGAGTGATCGAAGTTAGCACTAGCCTCACAAGCGTTGAGCGTAGCAACCGTCTCTTCCGGCGGAATCAATTCAACGTCGTCACCTATAAGATGAAATGCAATGCATAAGTGACATGAATACAAGGTCGATGGGGAGGGCAATGCATGTGTGCTGTTTTTGCAAGGATGCACATGAACGAATTTAACCAAAAGCTTTGTCCAATTAAACCCTAATAAGCATGACTATATCTCTTGTTCTATTTACGAGAAGTTAATTACATACACAAGCATAACCCTACCAATACATGAACAAGAACTTAAGACATGGGCATGAGTGCTGTGCTTCATGTAGATTGAGAAACTAAGGATTAGCAAGTTTACATGCGACTCGTTGAAATTTAGTGTTTAAGTGCTTGTTATCACATGCGATGACGATTGTTTTTATAAAATGAGAACTCGATCCCAAAATTAACACATGTGTGAAGTATGTGAAATCTTTTTGCTAATTCTGCCATGAAGTGCTAGGGAACATGGTGAATAGTGGAAATTACATAAACACGCAGAAATACAATTTTGTGGAACATTAAACCTATTAAACACATGCTGAAATTAACCTTTTATAGAAATAGATCTAGGGTTTGCAAGAATAATTATTTAACATGCTCAAAATTTAACATGGACTTTTCTACACATGCACAGTACCAGGAGGGAATTAATCACCAAGTTTCATGCAAAAATAATTTACACGAATTTAATTAAAAATTAAATACAGAGAATGCAAGAAATGCAATAACTTGAAAAATATGAAATGAAATGCAGATCTTTAAGTGCCAGAAATTCAAGTATGTTTATGTGAAGGTCTTGGCCAAGTGACATTATTTTTGGATCTATAGTTGTAAAGTTATGCCTTAGTTAAGTTTTCAGGGGTTGACTTTTGTCATTTTTGTAAAAATATGAAAACTTTCGAATCTGGCAAGCTCATATTACTTTTATGAATGTACAGATCTTCTAGTTTCCAAAACATTTTAGTTTCCAATTTTTGGACATTTCAAACGCGAGATATGAATTTTTCAAACTTGAACGAAGTTCGGTCCTATTTACAAAAATGCCACTCGGCGATTTTTAAAAGAGGGCGGTGCGCGCGCTCCGGCGGGCAGCGGCCGGCGCCGGTGAGCTCGCGCGCGGCGGCGCTACGCTGGAACTCATGCTCCGGCCTTTGGGGAAAATGGTGCGCGTGCGACGGGGAGTACTCGGTGGGGTCCACAGGGTCCCGCGGTGGCCGGGACGTGGGCCGCGATGAGCGGCGGCGTTCGCGAAGGCTCCGGCGGCGACGCGCGTCCGGCGCGAGAGAGAGGAGGGGAGGGAGATGGTGCTGGGAGCATCACCTCGCGAAGGGGAATGGCGGCGTGGGCTTGAGCGGCGTGAGGGCGGTCCGAGGAGGCGGCTCGACGGAGGGGAGGGCGGAACCGAACGGCGGCGGCGGCGTTCCGTCCAAATTCCGGCGATTGGCTGCGGGGGAGGGAGGCGCATCGGTGTGGAGCTGCAGGGGACTCTTGTGCACGATTTGACGAAGAGAGGCGGGGACGCAGCTCACCTAGGCGGTGTGCGACGCGGAGGCGGCCATGGCGGTCGTGGTGGACGGCGGTGGCGATTTCTTCTCTTGCGCGAGCTGCGGAGGACATACAAGACGTAGGGTATTACTCTCGATTCGAGGGGCCCGAACCTCGTCTAAAATCGCGTGTTCCTGTGTGTTCTGTGTGTTGCAACATCGAATTTCACGCTCGTGAGGGACCGGGTAGTACTAGTGCCGAGTTTAAGACTCGACATTTGGCGCGCCGGTAGGGGTCCCAACGAGTTTCCAGCGAGTTCGATGGCCTCTTCGTTCATCGTCGACTTCGAGCCCGGCTTCAAGATCCGCTTTGGTTCCCTCGACTTTGAAGCCGATTCGGTCGGAAAACCGCTTTGATGAATCCGACTCGTTGTCGGACCGCAGCTTCGAAGCACGATCACCCGCCACGGTTGGCACCTTAAGCTCGTAACTTGGCGGATCCGACGCAGCTTTAGCGCGAACAATCGGACCGCCCGCATCTCGGATCGGAGCCCAATCAGTAAAGATAAGCCGCTCTTGCGAGTTTGGCGATGACTTCGAGGAAGAACGTCCGGCTTTTCTTCCAAGTGTTCATGACGAGACCGGTTATTCGCCAACTTACTCCCGAGGAAGCTGTCGAAGAAGAAGCAAGGCCGGCGAGAGAAGAATATGATCTTCGTCGCCGTGAAGCGGAAGAAGCAAACAGAGATGAACAGCCTCCACAACCTTCGACTGCAAATCCGCGCGCAAATGCTGCTGATCGAGTCGGAGGAAGCGTTCCCGCGATCGCTCCTCGACCACGGGCCCATCGCGGACCAGTCCGGAGACCCGAAGAAACGACCCCAGGATATAACAGCCGACGTGGGTGTCGCAGTGGCGAGCGGCATCGTTCTACGAGCAGTGGCTTTGGATTTGACCTCCATGGAAGTGGAATTAAACAGCGCTCGGGTCTTCACGTCGCCGATTCACAACATTGTGGGAGTGAAACAAATTCTCGAGACAATACCGGAAGAAGTCTTCAATGCAACACCACGGTTGCAACGCGCTCTAAATTAGGTAGATGCGGCTGCTCTCTAAACAAATCAACTCGTCCATGACAGGTCGGAATCTTCAAGCCGCTCACGTCTCGTAACACCCCGAATTTCAAATTCTGGGTTATGCATAAAAGTCACTAAATTTTAAAACTTTTTGAAGTATGTTTGAATTTTATCTAAAAGTTAAAATTGAAATTATATTTTCTTTCTTTCTTTCTTCTTTAAGAAAAAGAGTTATTCTTAAACTCAACCAATTAATATAAGTTATTTTGTTTGTAAAGATTCTTTGTTCAACTTTTACAAATGCACCTATGATTTGCTTTGGTTATGAAAATAAATTATTGAAAAGTTGTATTTGATTTATGAAAATAATTTATTTCAAAAAGCATTATTTTATACAATATATTTTCTCTTTGTAAGCAAAATGAGAGCTTTATCATTTCATGTGAGAAAAAGGAGCTACTTTCGAAAATAAATAAAGCTTGATTAATAAAAGCTTCTGGTTTGAGAAATACCCTTGATTTATGGTTTAAATACTTTAAATAGGTGAAAATGGCTTATCAAATAAATGTCTTTGATTTATTGAATTAAGAAAATAGTTGTTTTATAGTCTCATGTGATTTATAAAAGAATTTATTTGATAATAACTATTTTGGTTTAAAGCATTTTTATTTTCCAAAGTGTTTTAAATTCAACAATTAAAAATAGTTTAGTTACCTTCAATTACTTTGATTTGGAAACCAATTAATTCCGTACTATTTTTTTTACCTAATCTAAACTAAATATAAGAGTTAGATTAAACATTTATATATTGTTTGAATGCATTCATGCTGGTAATTTGCATTGGGTCTTTGTTGTGTGGAAAATATATTTCAAATACCGAGTAAAAATGGATTGGAATTAGTTGTAAATATGAATAGGATTTATAAAAAGAAAAAGAAAACCCAATTGTCTTCTAGCCCGAGTTCCCTCCCGAGGCAGGCCCAAGCTGTATTTCTTTCTCTCTCTGTTGTGATCCAAACCTAGGCTTCCGTATCCTTATTTTCCTTTCTTTTTCCTTACGGCCTATTTTTTTTGTTTTCCTCTCACGTAGCCAGCTGTTCCACGAGCCCAACCAGCACAACAACTCTGAAGCCGATGTGTTTGACCCAGCACAAAGTCTAAGCCACGGTAGCAGCTCACGCAGCCCACGAGTCGTCTTCTTCGTCTTATAGGATACGGACTCCACCGCCGCCTCGTGCGTTCCTTGCACCAGACCAATCCCTATCTCCGAGCCTGTACGAGAAGGTCCGCCCAACATCTATAAATCGTCGCCTGGCTCGCCCCTGGAAGCCCTCACACCGAAGCCGCCGCCTCTCGTGCCCTAGCCGCAGCTCCTCTCACGCAGCCGCCGCCATTAGAGCTCCAACGTCAAAATCGTCAAGTTGCAGCCAGGGAGCCGTCCTCAAGTCGCCGTGAAACCTAGAAGGAAGTCTGGAGCAGTTCCCACCGTTTTCTGAAGTCGCCATCGAGTTCTGCCGTCGTAGACGCCGTTAAATCGCTGACGCGAATCATCGTCGATCTCTTGCCTCCGTCAAGCCACTCCACAGCCAACGTCCTAGGTGAGTTCGTTGTTTACTTTTGTTGCTCCAGAACAAACGCGATGCAAAGCCGAGCCCTCCAGCCAAGAACGACCAGCACCATCATGTGCTGCCATGCGATCACCTTAGAGCTTTGCCCAGCCAGCTGCTCTGTTCTTTTTGCAGTTAGATCCTCTATTTAGCAATAACGAAACCTGGTCGCTGCTTTACAAAAATAAATATAGTCTTCTCTGCTTTATTATAATAAAATAAATATATTGTTTTCCATGTAAAAGTTATTGTTTTATGTTTGATTGAATTAATTGTTTCTGTTTTATAAAGATAATTTAATTTATTTGTTTATTTTTCGAAATAGATTATTTTGCAACCCTAACCTTTATGATTTCCATAGAATAATGTAAAATATGCTTTTAGATCAGAAATAAATTTCCTTTCTGTTTATTTTGCGAAATAAATTATTTATTACATCCATATTTATTTACAAATGCAATAGTCTTTTATTTCTTTCTGTTTCTTAAATATAATTATTTATTTACGGCAAAAGATTATTTTTACGTTTTAAACCCTAGATCTCAAATGTTCATAACTTTTAGCTCGTAACTACGATTAAGTCGATTCTTGCGCTCACCGCGATCGTAGTGACGAGTACTATTTATTAGTACTTGTTTTCGTAGTCATTAGGTACTTGTTTCGTGTACTTGTTTCTTAGTTTGCTTGTATGCTTGTTTCTTGTATGTGTTTGAATCGGTGTGACGTTAAATAGAAGAACGTACATTTCGAAAGAACTCAAGAGCAAGACTTGAAGACATGAGCAGCAGCAAAGGGAAACAGCAAGTGTCCTTGATGCACATTGCGCCTACTTCTTACTATCCGAATATACTTTTATGCATTGCATTTAATTTGAATCCTATTGTGTCATACCCTGTTCCATACTTTTACCTTGTCGCCTTGGTTTTTGGGTGTAGTGTTATAGTATGGGTACGTCATTGCTTAGCATGCTCACGATGGGGTTTACAACTGAATTAAATGCTAATCTTGATTAAGTACCCACTTGAACATAATGATCAATGAACTGGTAATGCTTTTTAGCAACATGGAACTTAGGTGATCCCGACAGGAGGATTGTCGATGATGGTGCCGGTGCACACTATTGGGTGTGGTGGTACCTGTTTGGGATCATAAGGACCGGTTCTTGGAGCGGCAACCCAGGACTTCCGTACAAAGCACAGGGCTGATAATGGGTAGGTAAGGTTTAGTACCAAGGTAACTTCCCGGCTTTGCGGACGTCGAGGAAGGATGAAGGAAGAAGGTGTCTTCCGGATTCGGGCGAGGAAAGGCAGAGTACTTGAAGCCACGGTGCAAGAGGGGCCTCCGGGTGATGCGTCACTTTTACGGCGGTGAAACCTCAGCATGGGCGTTTTGCAAGCCGGGAAGTCCTTCGAAAGATCTTGCGGTGATCTCTTGGCCTCACACCTAAGGAAGTGTGTCTGGTATAATGGAGGTTTTAGTCACCGACGGGTGATGGAATCATCGACTTGTGGGTAAAGTTGTGCCACCTCTGCAGAGTGTAAAACTGTTATAACAGCCGTGTTCACGGTCACGAACGGCCTGGATCCTCACGAGAACTAGAGGGTATGGACGGGTGGAGTAACTCGTAGGTTGCTACGGGCGGGGTAACCTATAGTGTGGTTGGCTACGAGCGGGGTAACCTGTAGTGTGGTTTGCTACGGGCGGAGTAACCTGTAGTGTGGTTGGCTACGGGCGGGGTAACTCTGTAGTGTGGTTTGCTACGGGCGGGGTAACTCTGTAGGTGTGGTTTTGCTACAAGTAGAGTAGCTTGCGGTGGTTGACAGGTGGGGTAGCTCTGTTGGTTCATATTCACTTAGTAAATAGGTTGCTTTAATTAATTTGACTAGTATAGGTGCTTTCTATTGCAAACCATGTGTTAGCCTTCCTTTCATTCAGCTTACATGTCATGTATTCCCCACTTGCTGAGTACGACATGTACTCACTCTTGCTATTTCCTTTTTGCTACCAACTACCGCTGCTCGGAAGATGGAGAAGACCACCGATGAGAAAGGTCTAGGCGTGCGAAACCCCTGGTCGATTGCTCGTGGTGTTATGGAGTCTTCCGCTAGCGTATATTGTATTTAGTCCTTTGGGACAATATCGATGTAAGTATTCGATTTAATAAAGACATTGTTTTTTTATCACATTAATTGTCCCGTGTGCGTGAAAACTTGTTCCCGGGCACACATACGGATGCATTCGGTTTTGGTCATTAAAACCGGGTGTGACACGTTCTCGCTCGGAGCGGCCTACGAGAGCTCGGTTTGAAGGAGCTTCTTCTAGAGGAAGGCTTGGACCTCGACACACCCCGATCGCGGATGCACATGAACGAGCTCCGGACCAAGATTTGCGTGTACCGCTTAATGGCAACCGGGACGCTCGTAATGTCCTCATTGATCGCCATGTAGAGAGAACGGAAGAACGTCGGAGACATGAAGAAGACAAGAGGCGTCGCACCGGTCATGTGGATGATCGTCCGCGGGACCCTGCCCCGCCTCGCCCGCACGTGACTAGTTCGCCTCGGTGTGGACCGGCTGCGTCAGCACCGCCCCGCGTGGAAATCCTCCGCGCAATGACCAGCGAGGGCAAGGTAGCCGACATGCTCATCGGGATGACCGGCCGAGGCGAGATAATCGCCATGATACTAGGGGTCGAAGAGAACGGGACGACAGGGACGAGAGACGGGGAGCCTCGACATGACAATAATGATCGCCGGACGGCGCCTCCGCCTCCGCCTCCGCCTACGCAGACCGCACAACCGGCTAACAATGATCGTCGGGATGGACCAAGAGATAGATATCAAGATGATCGATATTATGACTACTCCGATGATGATAGAGATCACAACTACCGGCATTACCCTCGCCGACGATCCTCTTCACCGGTCCGGAAGATGACGAGTACTCCGTGATTCCCGCCTTCACGCGAGATTTGCGCATTTGCAAATACCCCGGGGGATGGTAAAGCACCTCCTGTTGAGTGGCTACGCGTGTATACCACCGCTATCCGGTCAGCAAGAGGAGATACATTTGTGCTAGCTAATTACCTCCCCATGTGCATAGAGCAGGCTGGACGGTTATGGTTGCAGTCCCTACCCGAGAAATCTATTTCTTCTTGGGGCGACCTCACCAAAAAGTTCGTAGAGAATTTCCAAGCGACTTGTGAGAACCCAGGGAATTACTTCGACCTCAATAGGCTGAAGCGGAATCCTGACGAACCTCTTACAGATTTCATCGGGCGTTTACGCAACAAGAAAGCCTTAATCCCCAATGTTCCTGATCAGCGAGGTAATTGCGGCGTTTCAAGTCGGCGTCCGTAGTGAAGCCTTAGTTCACAAGATTGGAAGGCGCAACCGAAACCTCACCATAACGGCGTCGAGTGCTTCAAGATAGCAGATGATTATGCTCGCTGAAGAATCAAACGTGGTCAATTTGCGCGGGAACAAAGGGAAGGAGCCGAAGCATGACCAACGCAACTAGTATGGATCCAAGAACAACAACAAGCGCAAGGCCAATCACCTTGTTGCAATCGTCGACCGATCTCATGGAGGAGACCGGCCGGCACCTCCTAAGAGAGGTCCAAGAGAACGATTGTTGTTTGAAACACTTCTTGAAGGCCCTTGCATGATTCATAATGGGAATCATAAAGTCAAGGAGTGCTTCCTGTTAAGGCCGTTCGCTCGGTTCGCCTTAAAGGTCGCGCCACGCTCTACTCATCGGAACCGAGAGAGATGACAAGGGCAAAGACAAAGAACACGATGACAATGGGGATGATGAAGGTTTTCAAGAACCGGCTCGAGAGGTGAACATGATTTTTGGAGACCCGGACGCTTACGAGTCAAAGAGAAAGCAAAAGTTGGCATTTCGAGAGGTTAATGCCGTCGCTCCTGCTACACCCGAGTACTTACGGTGGTCCGAGGTGCCCATTACTTTCAGCAGAGCTGATCATCCCGAGGTATTGCCAAAAGCTGGTAAATATCCACTCATCTTGGCCCCTATAGTTCACAAGGTGCGATTGAAGAGGACCTTCATTGATGGCGGGAGTTGCTTGGATATCTTGTTCGCCAAAACTCTGCCCGAGCTTGGCCTCACCGTAGCTGATTTGGAGCGCAGCGTCTCACCGTTTCATGGTATAATACCTGGACGGAATAGCTATCCTTTGGGGCAGATTTCTCTCGCCGGTGATCTTCGGGACGAAGGAGAACTACAGGATGGAGAATATTATCTTCCAAGTAGCTGATATTGATTCAGCGTATCATGCGATACTTGGAACGTCGGCTTTGGCAAAGTTTATGGTCATTCCAAATTACCAGTACTTGATGTCTGAAGATGCCAGGACCAAATGGAGTTTTGTCGTTTCGAGGCGACATCAAGACCGCTTATGCTTGTGAAGTACATAGCACCGAGTTGGCCTCTCGGGCCAATTCGGAGGATGAACGTCGAGAAATCGGAGAAGCAGCTGAGGCTCTAGAGGTCCGGGCAAGGCTGGAGGATGAAGTTCCGATCAAGAAGGTCGCAAAGGAGAAATTGAAGGCCGATGCAGTGGTTTCCAAGACTATTCAGACTTGATGAGTCGGACCCCTCCAAGGTCACCCATATAGGGGCTGACTTGGGGGATAAATAGGAAAGCGCGCTCATTCTTTTCCTCCAGGAAAATAGGGATATTTTTGCATGGCAGCCTTCGACATGCCGGGTGTTCCTAGGGAGAAGATTGAGCACGCATTGTTGGTGCGTCCCGATGCGAAGCCGGTTAAACGAAGCTCCGAAGATTTGCTCAAGATCGCAAGGAAGCTATTAAGAAGGAAGTAACTAGGTTATTAGCAGCTAAGTTTATTAGGGAGGTGTATCATCCAGATTGGCTTGCCAATCCGGTTCTTGTACCAAAAAAGAATACTAAAGAATTGAGAATGTGTGTCGATTATACCGATCTCAACAAAGCTTGCCCCAAAGACCCTTTCGCGCTGCCTCGAATTGACCAAGTTGTTGATTCGATCGCTGGCTGCGAGCGTCTTTGTTTTCTTGATGCTTATTCAGGATACCATCAAATACCGCTAAGAGTTGAAGATCAAATAAAGACCGCATTTATTACCCCCTTTGGAGCATACTCGCTATACGACTATGCCTTTTGGATTAAAGAATGCTGGAGCTACATATCAGCTTGGTATATAACGTTGCTTGGATTCGCAATTGGGAAGGAACGCAGAAGCTTACGTTGATGATATAGTGGTAAAATCTCGAAAACCGAGGATCTTCTCTCCGACCTGGCAGAGACCTTCGATAATCTGCGGAATTTTTCCATGAAGCTCAACCCTGGAAAGTGTGTATTTGGAGTTCGCTCTGGGAAATTACTGGGTTACCTTGTGTCATGGCGAGGCATTGAAGCCAACCTAGAAAAATCCGGACGATAATCGACATGAAACCTCCGAGTTGCTTGAAGGATGTTCGGAAGCCGACGGGCAGTATGGCGGCTCTTAGCCGTTTCATTTCGAGATCGGGGGTTCGTGGACTTCCGTTTTTCAAGTTGCTTAAGAAGCAAGATAAGTTTGAGTGAATCGATGACGCGCAGGCTGCGCTTGATCAACTCAAGGAATACCTTAGCAATCCTCCGGTATTGGTACCTCCAGAGCCGGACGAGACCATTCAGTTGTATATTTCAGCAACAACTCATATGGTGAGTACAGTTTTGGCGGTCGATCGGAAGGAAGAAGGACATCTACAGTTGGTGCAGCATCCGGTATATTTTGTAAGTGAAGTTCTTACCGAATCTCGGATACGATATCTTCGATTACAGAAATTGATATATGCAGTAGTGATAACTTCTCGAAAGTTGAAACATTATTTCCAAGCGCACCCCATTGAAGTTAAGACTGGGTTCGCTATTGGAGATATTGTGCGGAATCGAGAGGCAGTGGGTCAGAGTTGCTAAGTGGGCTATAGAACTTGTTCAATACGAGATTACGTTTTCTTCGCGGACCGCTTTTAAGGGACGAGGCTTTAGCCGATTTTATAAAAGAATGGTTGGAGACACAAGTCCAGCAGGGGATTCAAATGTTGGAATATTGGGAGATGTTCTTTGATGGGTCCTCGCAGCGTTCGAGCGCGGGGGCTGGGGTTGTATTACTCACCCCACGAAGGAACCTCTCGGATATGTATTACAAATGCATTTCAAAGCTTCAAATAATATCTGCGGAATATGAAGCTCGCTTCATGGACTTCGAGTAGCTATTTCGTTAGGCGTCGGACGGTTGGATATATATGGTGATTCAATGTTCGTGATAAGTCAAGTCAACAAAGTATGTGATGCTCATGATGATTATATGATCGCTTATCGACAGGAGTTTAGAAAACTTGAAGACAAATTTGATGGTTTGCGATTTTCTCATATACTGCGCGGAAATAATTCTGCTACGGATGAGTTAGCTAGATCGGGATCTTCGAGACAAGCGGTTCCACATGGTGTTTTTCTTCAAGTATTGGATAAGCCGTCCATAAAGATGGAGCGCAAGGTTACTATTTCGAAGATTGCGGATGAAGTGGCTTTGAACGATCGGGTAGAGAAGGCGGTCTTGAAAGACCGATCGAAGGAGCGGTCTTACCGGATAAGACAGTGAGCGGAATCAATACCGACAATATTCGGCCACTTGATGTTATGATTATTGATTCCGATTGGCGTACTCCGTTCCTTGATTGTCTTCGATCCGGTAAAACTCCGGAAGATAAAGTGGAGAAGCAAAGACTGGAGGTTCGAGCACGAAGTTATTTAATTCTTGAAGGAGAGTTATATAGGCGAGGAGTTAATATTCCGATGAAATGTGTATCTGTTTTCGATGGCATTCAATTGCTTGAAGACGTGCACAAGGGTATTTGTGGAAATCATGCTTCTTCAAAGACTCTAGTTGGGAAGGTATTTAGACAAGGATTCTACTAGCCTACAGCGGCGGATGATGCGCACGAGTGGTCAAGAGTTGTCGGGGATGTCAATTCTTCGCCGGACAGACCTCATGCTCTAGCTCACGAGTTGCAATTAATTCCAATGACTTGGCCTTTTTCTACTTGGAGGCTGGATATAGTTGGACCTTTTAAAAGGGCGCCGGGAGGATTCACGCATATTTTTGTGGCAGTAGATAAGTTCTCTAAGTGGATCGAGGCTGAAGCCGTTACTAGTACGACTACGGCCGGAGCGATCAAGTTTCTGCAAAACATATTTGTGCGCTTTGGAGTCCCGCACGGTATCATTACTGATAATGGGCCTCGGCTTACTTCAGAATTCTTCAAGGATTATGCTGAAAGTTTGGGAATCAAGATACAATATGCGTCGGTGTCTCATCCGCAAAGCAATGGACAGGTGGAACGAGCTAATGGAATGATTTTGACCGGTCTTAAACCTAGAATTTTTGACCGTTTGAAGCCGTATGCAGGAAAGTGGGTTAAGGAATTGCCCTGGGTGCTTTGGGGACTGCGCACTAATGTTAGTAGGGCTACGGGGCAATCTCCTTTCTCTTTGGTGTATGGATCCGAAGCCATGCTACCTACGTAAGTGAATATGGTGTCAGCTCGGGTACAATACTATGATGAAGTAGAAATATGAAGATCAGCGCCAAGTTGAATTGATTGCTACGGAAGAATTGAGGGATTAGGCCTTGATTCAAGCTGCAAAGTATCATCAGGGATTGCGTCGTTATCATGATCGCAATGTTCGAACACGGGAATTCCAAGTAGGAGACTTGGTTCTTCGGAAAATTCAGTCCAACAAGAACAGGCATAAGTTGTCACCAGTCTGGGAAGGACCTTTTCTGGTTAAATCGGTCTCCGGACCAGGGGCCTATAGGCTTATGACCTTAGAAGAAGAAGAAATTCCAAATTCTTGGAACATTGAACAACTTCGTCGTTTTTATACTTAAAAATACTTCTTGTAAATTTTTCCTTTTCATATTATGATAAAGTGATTCTGTCTAATGAGAATGTGTTTGCTTTTCGTGTCTCAATATTTTAATTTTGAATTAAATTATCAAGCCAGGGGGCTGCTGTGTTAAGAGCAATCTGTGATATTGTGCTATTCCTGAATAATAAGACCAGTTATATAGTCGGTGGGCTGCTGTATTGAGAGCGATCTGTTTCTTTTCAGTTTAAGATTGGTATGTTCGGGATGGGAAATAATGTAGCATTTTTCTTATGAATATTGAATGTAAAGCTGCAATGAGAGTAGTTTGTGAAATCTTAACTTTTTTCCTCAGGTTATGTGATTTTGTTAAAGTAAGCTATAACTATGAATATGTGCTGATTAGAGCCAGAATTTAATCATAGTTAGTTTCAGCTGAAATAACCATCATATCTTGGGGCAGAAAAGTTAATAAGTATAATAGTGAAACCAGTATTCATATAGAAAAGAAATCACCATAGCATGATGGTCAAGATGTTCGATTACAAAAATAAGATAGCCCTAATACAAAATCTAAACAGCAGGACCGCTGGAAGTACCATCACCGGTCTTAGGATTTTCTACAAGTCTATCATCCAGCGTTTCTTCGAGAATCAGAAGAGGGTACTGGCAAATCCCTATCAAGATCTTCAAATCTGTCTTCAATTGTTTGCCTAGCGGCGATCGCTGCATCCTGAGCATCTTGATCCAAAGCAAAAGCTGTTGGCGCTGTGTTTAGAGGGACGCCTGTTGGATCAAGAGGAACATCTTCTATCAACTCTGAAACGGAGCCAATGAGTGAATTCTTCAGCTCGTTGAACCGGTCTTCGATAGTGTCGGGGTGGGCGCCATCCTTGATAAAATTGAAATCACACTCTTCGACCGAAGTCCAAGATTGGATTATAGCGGCGATGTGTCCTCCTCCTGCAGCAGCAACCATCTTTGAATGTTCTTTGATTCTTCTAGGGATCGCCCGGATAGCGGACTCAAGATCTATCTCATTGGGATCAATAGCTTGACCACCATTGAGATATTCCGGAGCGCGCATCGTACCTGCAGTAAGTTCTGAAAAGACAAGCAAAAATTTAAGGAAAAGATATCTGATGCAGACCGGTATTTTCAAAAGGATGTCATAAGTGTGAACAAAAAAGATGGGACTTACGTCCGTGCCTGATTTCAGCAGCTCTTCGTATTTGATTCTCTCAGCTTTGCTTCAATTTTCAGCAAACGCTGAATCTCGCGATCCTTGTCCACTTGCGCTGATTTTGCTGCCTCTAAGGCTTCAGCTAATTCAGCCTTTAAGCGAGCATTCTCGGTATCCGGCATCTTGTTGGAGCGAAGCGTTTGGGCTAAGATACTATCTTTGGCGGTAAGTTCGCCTTCAAGTTCTCCAATCCGCGCCGCTCTGTTGCTCTTCGACATGAGAACCCTCTTCAAGTGCTTGCTCTTGAGCGGCTGCCTTTTCGGTAAGGACTTCTTCAGCTTTTTTGTGAGCAGCAACAAGGCTCTCGAGCGCTGAAATCAAGAGTGGGACCGAGTCGGGAAGGGAGGCAGCCGGGAAAAATATGGAATATATGGGAAAAATCAAGAATATTACTCCGATTAATTTGACGGAGCTCGATGATTTCTTGCCGGCGCTCTTCCATCATTCGATGAGTATTTTGCAGATTGGCCTCTCTTTTCTGAAGATCATTTTCCTTGGCCTTCGGACCGGCGGTCTGAGATTCCAGTTCGACCAGTCGTTCTTGATTGGTACATAGCTCTTCCTCCAGGCGAGCAATTATAGCGCTTTTAGCTTTGGAGTTTTTCAGAAGAACCTAAAGAAGAATGAAGGAGTAAGGGATTTGATTATTAAAAGGAAATTACTTGAAGAAATCATTGAGGTAGAAGAATGTACTTGCCGGATTCCGAGAAGTTCTTTAGGGCCTCTTCTTCTTGGAGAGCATCCCATTGGGCTGTAGCGAGTAAAAGTTCTAGCACCGCTGGAGCTGTCCACCTCCACGTCTCCGACTACCATTTTGGCCGACTCGGGTTCCCCTTGATGTTTGCGTGTTGTCCTGGGCCGACGAGGAATTTCTTCCACCCATACCGGCCCTAATGACAGCTCCGGAGGGATTTGGAATAAGGTAGCTTGGGGAGGAAGATTGCCGGAAGAAGAGCTTTCGACGGTAACCTGCTCTTCGGCTTACGTGTGTGAGGCGGCGGGGAGTTCCTTTGTGGGTGCCGCACTTTGAGATTCCGTGATCGAAGCAGCAGGAGTGGTAGTGGGAATACTACCGGTCGGAGATGAGGAAAGGAGAGCAATACCGGTCCGAGATGCGCTAGGAGTTGAAGCGGAACACCACTAGTTGGAGCAGTGGAAGAAACTTTACTTCTCAAAAAACTAGCTATGCTAGCTTGGAACTTAGAAGGAATCCTGTGAAAAGAAGCAGAAGTAATAAGACTGGGGTAAGGACAATTCAGAACAGAATTAATAATATAAAAGACTTACGAGGAAGCTTTCTTGAAGCCGGTGGCGGTCTTGATCTTTTTGGGAGGACCTTGGGTGTCCCCACCACTTCTTTCTGCAGTCCTTTTTCCGCTGGATTGACTTGCGGAGTTGGAACTGTTTCTCCAAGCATCACTGGGACCGGTCCGGTAGCCATATCGGGACCTTTTGGGGACTTTAGATAAAGGATCGACCAAGGAAGACGTACCTTGAGTCTTTCCCAATGAAGCTTCAAGAATGGCCGGGGCTGCCCGGCGATCCCTTTCGATGGCTTCTTCTTCGCGCCGTTGATCTTCGAGCTTTTGTGCCTCCGAGCGAGTATCGCCGGGAGCAGAGGGAGAAGTAGCAGCTCTGCCAATGGTCAAGGAAGTAGTACGTTTTCTTGTACTAGGTGCTTGAACCACGGTCCCGGACTTGGTGATTTTTGGAGCAATGGTGGGAGGTAGAGGAAAGGACCGGTCCGAAGGCCTCCGAGTCGATGCCGGCTTGAACGGCTAGGGGAGCGGTATTATTGGCGTAATTTTCTCCTCAAGTATCATTGGGAGGAAGAGGAGGGTGACTCCTGTAGTTGTCCATTTTCTGCAATTGTAAAGATTGGGTTTTCGTAAGAAAATGATGGTAACAAGCGACAAAGATTTGAAGAAACAGAAAGAGATACTTACGGGGTCATGAGGATTGCATGAGCTGAAGGCCGGACCCACTCTTGTGCATCCGGATAGATCTGGTTTTGGCTGGAGCATTTGCTTGATGCGAGCTTCTAATCGCTCTTTGTCGGAAGCGGGGTTCCATCCAAAGGCATAGCGGTGCCTTCGTCAAAGCACCAAGCTGGATGCTCTTGCCTTTTGAGAGGTTGAACTCCCCGCACTATGAAGCTCCAGAGAACTGTCTCGGCGGTAACACCTCCGACGTTCTTCAAGTATTAAATGCAAGCTAGAAGCGCAAGAATTTCATTGTCTTCTTTGAGCTTTTCCCTAGTCTCTGCAGTAGGGAAATTCTTGGCTATCTTAGCGCCGAAGGCAGGAAGTGCTTGGCTGGGGATTGTCGCGAGAAAAACCATCCGTTTTACCAATGGGCTATGCTCTTGTTCAAGGACAGAGAAAAGTATTCATCTACGTTCCAGCATTGGATTCCTACTCCGCCAACTGCAGCTTGGCGGTCCGATGAAGGAAGTGGACGAATT
Source organism: Chloris gayana (assembly GCA_031894775.1). NCBI lineage: Eukaryota > Viridiplantae > Streptophyta > Magnoliopsida > Poales > Poaceae > Chloris > Chloris gayana. Next base: position 443,701 of record JAUNZO010003803.1, on the reverse strand, counting down.
TGGAACAGTACTTGGAATAGCTTGAAGTGGGGGAGAACTCCAAGAAAAGCTTCACATAGATGGATGAAAAAAGCAATTTGTAGGATGGAGTTAGGGTTGAGGTTCACTAACTCCCATCCGTAAAAGAAAAGAAGTCCTCCGAAAAAGGAACAATAAGGGAGATCGAGGCCGCGAAGGAAAAAAGCCTTGAAAACTAACTGTTGAGAATCATCTATTCCCCATGGGATTTGGGCAGGGGAAGGGACGCTCCAATTCGGAATGGGTTGAGGAGGAAGATATCCGTCACGGACTGCCTCATTGAGGGAGGTTTCGGTGACCTTGCTGTTACCAAGGTCTTGGATACCAAAAGGAAGCCGATTGCGAGGAACGAGAGGAAGAAGACGCGGGGACGGCGGCGGATTTCTTCTTACCCATCTTGAGAGATGGAAAAGGAAAGCTTGAGATTGGATAATGTGGAAGAAGAGAGCAAAAGAATGAAGGCGAATGGCGGGCGCGTATGAGCTTTCGGGAGCAGGGGTTGACCTAGGTCGACCTTTCGTCTCTTTTTATAGACACCTGGGATGGGCCCGGGGCTGAAAAGTTATTGAGCTATTTTGAGAGGCCCGATGGATTTTTTATTGTTAATAACCTATGTCGTAACTATGCAATTATGACCTAACGGCCATAAGGAAGTTAATGATCTGTTATTTGCGTTAATTATGACTTAACGGTCATAAGAGTAAGCCGTCGTGCTTTTGTGAAAGAAAAAGCGGTCTGAAATATGGGAGTTTTCGGATGGAAATTAAAGTAATACTGAGTTTTATAATTCAGTAGTAAGAAAGAGTTAAATTTTACATAACTCGGTGATAAAGGATGCCTTAGGCTGTGGGTGTTAATCATCCGGCTGATTATAGGCTTTGGAGACTCGAGTCGTTGTGAGAATATAGGGAATAAACTGGTCCGATCAACCAGAATTTTGGTTCTTAGTGAAATTTTCACTAAGCGGATTATGAGTTCGAGGCTGATTTAGACGGTCCGTTATGTGAAACTGGTGTAAATATCCAGGAGATATGAAATTCTGACCGGTATAACCGGTCCGAAAAATATGTTCTGGGCAAAAATTGCTAAGAGGAATGTGATTTGAGGGGAAACAATGAAGTATAGTCTCTCCTGAAAGACTCTTGCATTATTTGCGACCCTCAAATGATACAAGAGTCGGGGGCTATACCTAATTAGGTGCACCCGACCGGTGCACTCGTATCTAAGAGCGGTCTATAATGATTGAGGGAGATGGAAATTAATGGAAAGATAAATGGAATGGTCTGTAATGATTGTGTATCAAAGGAAAATAATGAAGAATCAACTAGTGGACTCTTGCATTATTTGAAAGAAGTTCAAATGATCCAAGAGTCGAGGGCTATACTCAATTGGGTGCACCTAGTCGGTGCACCGAGAGAAGAATTTGTGATGATTACCTAATTAGGTGATATGAAGGATAAACATACTAATTTTTTGGCTTTTTAAAAGCGCTTCGAAGACAGAAGAATTATTGCAGCAGATTAGAGTTGTTTTTAATTTTACCATGGAATCAAGACCAAGATGCGGAAGACTGGTCGGTCTTATTCAAGGTCAAATCAAAAATTACTCGGGGGCTACTGTCGTATACTTGCCTTATGGGTATACAAATGATAAAGGAATGTGTCACACCCCTATCCCGAAAGATAGTTAAGTGTGGTACGGATCGCCTTGGGAGATGATTGACGAAGCAACCATACATAGCATCACATTAACAAACATCCACGAATTACAAGTTTACATATTTAAATCATGATTACAACATAGGGTTCAAAATAAAGATACATTAGGTTCGAAATTAAGTCTTACATAGCCATGATCTTTGTTCGAAACTAAAGTGCGGAAGCGAAATACATAACTCGATGATACATAGATAACTTAAATGAACCATGCCGGCCTAGGCCATGGCTCATTCATCATGGGTCGGAGAGCTAGGGACCCATTCAATGGTCCACTCTTTGGGCTCTTCTCCATCCCAAACCACCTTACCACAACAATCACAAAACCCGGCTTGCGGGAAACCCGTAAATCAACATGTAGTGGCAAAGCCCGAGTATCTAACATACTCCGCAAGTCTACCCGTCAAATTGGTCATTTAAGACCGACTCCTAGATGCATGGGGCTTGACCGGTTTAACTTGGCATTTTTGCATAAATAGCACCTATGCTAATTAGGTTGGCAATTTCATTACTTAGCCAAATTAATAGGGTTGTTGCATAAAAGAAACTTTAGTGAGCATGCTAACAATACAAGAGTTTGCAATACAATTTAATATCAATATAAAACAGCAAGCTATTCAATCTCTTTCCATTGCTACACATTGCGGACTGCTCGAATCAAGTGGTACTCATTAACCGAGAGAAAACGGCGATAATTATCGAATTATTAATCCTGTAGGAAAGAACCCAAATGCACGACATACGCATCATTTAAGAACACGTATGGCCATCGTTCGCGAGTTCATCATAAAGTAACAGACGGGGCCACCGACCCCGAGTACACGTCCCCCTTGCGACCGTTCAACAACGCGTCCAAGGCTTAACCCATGTACTCTCCAACGGTCCTCAGCCCGTGCAACCACCGTGCCATACACATCACCTCTGGGTCGGTGAGATATCCGGCTCACTTTACAACTTACAAGCTACATAGGTTTACCAATCCCCATAAGAAAGGTATGCAAGTGGTACACAACTCAAACTTGTTCGCGGAGCCACAATGGGGTGTTCTCAATTTTAACCAAATTCATCATGTTCAAATTTAATCGTAGCCATAGGTGAGATTCCCATTCTATCGTTGACTCCATAGGCATAGCATAGCATTTCTAACGAGGATATGACACATAATGAACATAGGACATATAGGACTTTTATGCACATGGATTTCCAATCAATTCCTAGAACTTAAATGCACATTCATCATCCTTAATATAGTGATAAAAGAAAGACATTTCAAAATAATAGGAATGCACCGGGGCTTGCCTTGAGAGTGATCGAAGTTAGCACTAGCCTTACAAGCGTTGAGTGTTGCAACCGTCTCTTCCGGCGGAATCAATTCGGCGTCGTCACCTAGAGAATGAAATGCAATGCATAAGTAAAACGATTACAAGGTCGATGATGATGGTAATGCATGTGTGCTGTTTGAAGGAGTGCATATGAATAGGTTTAGTAACATTTAGTTTTTGTGAAACCTACTAAGCATAAACACACAACTTGCTCTCTTTTATGGAAGTTAATTACCTTAACAAGTATAACCTTAATACATGAGCAAAGACTAAATTACATGGACATGAGTACTAGGGTTAACATGTGAGTTCAGAATCTAAGGATTAGCAAGGTTTTAATGCAAACCGATGAACTTAGGGTTAAAGGCTTATAACCACATGCGATGGTGATGCAACTCTAAAACTAAGAACTTGATTACAAATTTAATACATGCGGGATTTACATGAAACCTTTTTACTAATCCTGCCATGAAGTGCTATGTGACATTGTGGAAAGTGAAAATTGCATAAACATGCAAAAACATATTTTTTTGAAGCATAAGCCTATTTATACACATGCTGAAATTTAACCTTTCATGGAATTAGATCTAGGGTTAGCAAAAATACTTATTCAACATGCTCAAAAACTAACATGAGATTTTCTACACATGAACAGTACCAGGAGGAAATTAATTACCAAGTTTCATGCAAAAATAATTTATACAGATTTAATTAAAAATTAAATACAGAGAATGCAAGAAATGCAATAACTTTAAAAATATGCAATGAAATGCAGATCTTCCAGTGCCAATAATTCAAGTATGCTTAGATGAAGGTTTTGGCCAAGTGGCATCACTTTTGGATCTATAGTGTTAAATTTATGACCTAGATAACTTTTCAGGGATTGACTTTTGTCATTTTTGTAAAAATATGAAAACATTCAAATCTGGCCAGCTCATGTTACTTTTATGAAAGCACAGATCTTCTAGTTTCCAAAACATTTTAGTTTGTAATTTTTGGACATTTCAAACGCCAGATATGAATTTTTCAAACTCGAATGAAGTTCGGATCTAATTACGAAAATTGCCATTACGTGTCTTCCCCAGGGAGCTCGGGACAGACTCGCCGGAATTCGGCCGGAGCTCGCCGGAGACCTCGCCGTAGGCTGCTGTAGTGGGGGAAAAAGGGTGGGACCATCACCAAAACATGGCTAGAGGTATGGGGAGTCCTCTCTAGTGGTCGCCGGCCGGCGGCGATGACCGGAAGGCGGCGACATCGACGGCGATGGTCGGGGACTACTTCGGCTGCGGCTTGCGGTGCGTTCGGAGCACGAAAAGTTGGGGAACAAGGTCTGGGAGATTCACCTCGTGATGGAGAAGAGCGGCACGGGGTCAAGTGTCGAGGGAGAAGGCCGGGAGTGGTGGCTCACCGTGGAGGCGACAACTCCGGCGACGACGGTGCTCTGTTCTTCCCGAAATCCGGTGAATGTTCTGCACGGGAGAGGGAGCCGGTTAGGGAGGAGCTACAGGGGGTTGTTACGCATCGATTTGAGGAGAAATTGGAGGAGGAGAGGCTGCCTAGGACGAGCAGCGGGTGGTGGCGGCCATGGTGAACGAAACAGAACAGGCGATGAGCTTTTCTTCTCTGTGCTCGCCGGCAGGGAGAGGGAGGTGCTGCTGCTGCTTGGAGGAGCTGGAGAGGGATGTGAGGGTGCAGTTTGAGGCACTTGGAGATGAGACCTTGGCCTCGGTGCCATTTTCTACTGGGAGCAGGAAGGGGCCAGAGGAGATGGGCGGCCGGAGGTACTGTTCCCATTCAATTCCGGTGAGTCCTGTTGGCCGGCGGGTACAGGGGTGGTTGGGGAGATGCGTTGGGGCGTGGGGGTGATAGGACTGGGCGCAGCAGGCGTGCGCTGGTGGCAGGGGTGGCGGACCGGCGGGCACTGGCCGCCATTGCCCGTTGGGGAAGAAGCTCGAGCTGCTGTTTTCGAATTTTGAAATCTCGTTTCTGAAATTTGAACGAAAATGGTACTTCTGTTGCTCCAAAAATTAAACCAAAAAAACTGGTAGTTCAGCATGATGTGATCTACAACTTTTATTTTGGGTCGAAGTTCCAGTTTTGTTTCAAAAAATTCATACAAAATTCACAAACAGTGCAGTTTCAGATTTGAATTTGAATTTTTGAGCGTTCAAAACTTTGTTCAAAAATTTTGTAAAAATTCTGTAAAATCGTTATTTTGCATGAGAAACAAGATGGTGCAAAAATATGTGGGTAATTATTTTATAATTTTTGCACTTCTCCTAGGGCTAGGTTAGGGTTACGGTTTAATCTAGGTTTTTCCTTTTCTCTTTTATTTTCCTTATTTTTCTTTTGGGTGATTAGCATTAGTGCCCCATTAGTGATGTCATTAGGGTTTTAACTACTTGCTTAGCCCTAATCATGACATGGGATGTCACAGCCCTCCCCCTTAAAGAAATTCTCGTCCCGAGAATCGCTACTAATTAAGGAGAGGGAGTGCGAAAATTACCGATTTGTGTGACGCGAGGAACTCGGGAAAATTCTTCTCTAGAAAATCCTCTTGTTCCTAAGTTGCTTCTTCTTCGGTGTGATTACTCCATTGTACTTTATAGAAGGTGATGGTGCGATTGCGAGTTACTCGGTCGCTTTGATCAATAATCCGGACGGGGTATTCGGGGTAGGAGAGATCTTCTTCTAGTTGATCGGTGTCGGAAATGACCACATCTATCGGAGGCTTCAAACATTTCTTGAGTTGAGATACATGGAACACGTTGTGCACACGAGCAAGACTTTCCGGTAGTTGCAATCGGTAAGCAACCGCGCTATGCTTTTCCACAATCGGATAGGGTCCGATATAGCGGAGTGCTAATTTTCCTTTAATTCCAAACCGGGATACGCCCTTATTCGGAGAGACACGAAGATAAACGTGATCTCCCTTCTCAAATTCCAAGGGCGTCTCCTCTTGTTAGCGTAACTCACTTGACGAGATTGTGCGGCTTTCATGTTGGCTTGAATTTGTCGAACCTTCTCTTCGGCTTGGGTGACAAGATCGGGACCAAAAGTAGTTCTCTCTCCCGCTTCCGACCAATTTAAGGGTGTACGACAAGAGTGACCATACAACGCTTCAAACGGTGACATTCCCGAACTCTCTTGGTAGCTATTGTTGTACGAGAATTCGGCGAATGGAAGACAATCATCCCAATTTCCTCTATTTTCCATAGCACATGCTCTCAAGATATCCTCCAAATATTGATTCAATCTTTCGGTTTGTCCATCCGTTTGAGGGTGATATGCGGAGCTTCTAATGAGGGTGGTACCAAGACAAGAATGCAATTGCTCCCAAAAGCGAGATACAAATTGCGGACCTCGATCGGAAACAATGGTTTTAGGTACTCCATGCAAACATAACACTCTTGAGATGTATAGCTCGGCATACTTCTTGGTATTGTAGGTAGTATGGACGGGGATGAAATGTGCGGACTTAGTTAACCTATCCACAATAACCCAAATTGAATCGTGCTTCTTTGATGTGAGAGGCAATCCAACGATAAAATCCATAGCAATGTCCTCCCACTTCCAAACGGGAATCTTCAATGGGTTCAATAATCCGGCCTTTCTCAAGTGGTCGGCTTTCACTCGTTGACAAGTATCACACTCGGCCACATACCGTGCAATCTCACGCTTCATGCGTGTCCACCAAAACTTTTCTCTTAGGCCGCGATACATCTTGTTGCTACCGGGGTGTATGGAATATTTAGACAAATGTGCCTCATCCATTATTTTCTTCCGTAATTCCATATCCTTCGGAACAACGAGACGTTGGTTGAACCATAATACACCATTGTCATCTTGTCGGAAACATGTAGCTTCATCTTTCTCAATCTTTTGCCGAATAAATTCCATACCTTCGTCCTTCTTTTGCGCCTCAATAATTTCCTCACGAAGGGTAGGAATGAGAGCTAGATTATATAGTGAACCATAGGGAATGACTCGAAGACTTGGTTCACTAGAATCTGAAATTTCCGGGTTTTCCATAGAACAACCGGTAATATGATTGCATTGATCCTTGCGACTCAAAGCGTCGGCAACCACGTTAGCTTTACCCGGATGATAATGGATTTCCAACTCATAATCCTTGATCAGTTTCAACCATCTATGTTGCCTATATTCAGTTCTTGCTGCGTGAATATATATTTGAGGCTCTTGTGATCGGTGTAAAGATTGACAAGATTACCTAGAAGATAATGTCTCCAAGTCTTAAATGCAAGAACAACCGATGCTAGTTCCAAATCATGGGTGGGGTAATTTTCTTCATGCTTACAGAACTGACGGGAAGCATAAGCAATAACGCGACCTTCTTGCACTAGCACACAACCAAGACCAATACCGGACGCATCACAATATACATCGAACGGTTTTGTGATGTCGGGCTGAGCTAAAACCAGAGCGGTTGTCAAGTGCTTTTTGAGAGTTTGGAAAGCTTCTTCACCGTCATTACTCCAGTTAAACTTAGCATCCTTCTCTAATAATTTTGTCATAGACTTGGATATGCTTGAGAAATTAGGAATGAATTTCCGATAATATCCGGCAAGACCAAGGAAGCTTCGAATTTGTCTAACCGATCTTGGAGATTTCCAATTCAGCACCTCTTCAACTTTGCTCGGGTCAATGGCTACACCTTCTGCTGATATTACATGACCCAAGAAAGGAACTTGTTTTAGCCAAAACTCACACTTGCTAAATTTGGCATACAATTGGTGATCACGAAGTCGTTGGAGAACGATATGAAGATGCTCGGCGTGCTCTTCTTCGGACTTTGAATAGATAAGGATATCATCGATAAACACCACAACAAACTTGTCCAATTCCGGCATGAAAACAGAATTCATCAAGTACATGAAGTGTGTTGGAGCATTTGTGAGACCAAAGATCATGACAAGATACTCAAAGAGGACATACCGCGTAGAAAATGCGATTTTTTGAACATTCTCGGCTCCGATTTTAATTTGGTGGTAGCCCGAACGTAGATCAATCTTGGAAAAGACCTTAGCACCAACTAATTGATCAAAAAGAATATCAATTCTTGGCAGCGGATATTTATTCTTGATCGTCACTGCATTTAAAGGGCGATAGTCTACACATAGACGTAACGTATTGTCTTTCTTCTTCACAAAAAGAGCGGGGCATCCCCACGGAGATAAACTAGGGCGAATGTAACCTTTGTCCATAAGCTCTTTCAGTTGCTCTTTTAATTCCGCTAACTCATTTGGAGCCATTTTGTACGGTCGACGGGAGACTGGTGTCGTTCCGGGTTGGAGCACAATTTTAAACTCGACATCCCGATCGGGTGGCATACCCGACAAATCATCCGGAAACACGCCGGGAAACCCACACACAACAGGGATATCCTCAATTCTTTTCCCTTCTATGTGGTAGATTTTTGAAGTGGCGATTTTGGAACATGGCAAATGAAGAATAGATGGACCATATAGTGGTGAATTTAGATGAACCTCTCGCGAATCAATATGCAAGACGGCTTTATGTAGCTTCATCCACCTCATGCCAAGAATAAAATCTATGCTTTGTCTTCCTAGGATTATGAAAGGAGAATAGAGGGATCCTAGGTTTGGGATATGGCCAATAATACCAATGAGTCTCTAAGCACAACGTCTTTCTTTTTGGTTGCGTACCTCGAGTAATACACCGTCCGTCCGGAATGACGTAATACTTAAATTATCTTACCGACTTTCATAAAGAAGCGTGTTCTCCGGATCACCTATATTTTGGCTTTGGGAAGCGCTCGGGCAAACCGGCACAATTCAAAGACAAACCGGCAATTTAGAAACACATATCCTTCACAAAACTCGACTCTCGGTAGAATCTAGCACATTAGGGAGTGAGATGGTTGCTTGTCTCAAGATCAAGTTACTCGAAGGTTTTGCAAGAAACCAAGGTTGTGATACAATGGGGTCAAGGGATAAGAACAACCTTCATTTCATGATGACTGGGTTTCTGTTGATCAGTTTGCAATGTTGAGAAGTTCCCGTGGTGTTGTGGTTTCGAGTGTGCTTCGGCAATCTACAATTCTCCACCAAAAGATTGTGCCTACCACGGTGGTGGCGGGGCTGCTACAGAAAGGATTGATGAAAACCTCCCGTTGGCGGTGATGCGGCCCAAAACTTATGTCCAAACGGGGAAGTGATAGCCAATTTGTGCTTGGGTGGTGCGGAGCAGGATGAATTTCCTATAGTACACTTTCTTGTCTTGTCCCTTTTTTTCCAAGAACGAATGCCATCTCTTTGCAAAATTGCGATGCTCATCAAGTCAAATGAATGGCCTTACATTAGCTCGACCATATATTTAGCTATGGTGGAAGGTACCAAAATGTTCGAAAGAAAGGACAATGAAATAGACACAAGACATAGACGAAACGCATATTTCATCAATTCCGAACATAACTGCCATCATGATAGCGATAGAAATTATTGATACAAGGAGATGCAACATCCTGAGGGAGGATGGTCGAGTAGGTTACATCTTGATAGGCACCTAATGCGAACAAATTATCTCGGAGAGTTTAGGTTCATGAAAACATGAAAGGGTTGATACTACCAACATATGGTTCTATGCCTCCCGAGATTAATTCCTATGTCGACACATTAGTACTCCGACATACACCTATGCTTGTGGCATGTGGAGGTCACCATCGGAGGACAATCCATGTCATCCGACGACGGTGGGGCCTTAGAGTCGATGCCGAATGCACCATTAATAAACAACTTGTTGTCCAACTTAGCTTTCTTTCCCTTAATGCGATCACTATGGCCTTGGGAGCCTCTTAGAACAAGAGTTGAACTGATCATAGACGGGCAACAATAGACTTGAGGTTATGACACTTGCAGTCTCGGTCCAAAGCGTGATCTCCAATCACGGATACGAGCGATCGAAAACGATGCCTCTTTAACGTGAGCTAACCAACACTCATTTGTTGGAAGTTTTGAAAAAGGTAAAGTCAAAACTTCATATCCAACAAAAAGACATGCTTAACAACAGAGCACAAGATGGAAGTGGAACTATGGTGCAAAAACTTGCAATCTTGCTCACACGAACCAAATGGTTTGCTGTCCTGTTATTGGCAGAACCGACAGGTTTCAAAGGTCGACCGATTAAGTGGGTTTCTGGACAGAATTTTATTTCTGTATTGTTACAAAAGTTGTAGATATTTTCCTAAGATTTCCAACGCATACTTATACAGCTCGATCCGATTTGTCGTTTGGGAGTTATGATCGACCAAAGACAGCGGACAGAACCGGAGCAAGTTCTGAAAGTTTCAGGAAATGCTCTCTGTTGTTGCCTAATTCGACTCTGATCCAGATTTTTAATGACAGTAACCCTAGCAGAACCTTGTCGATCATATTACCAGCTTTCCAGAAAGTACTCAAACGCCTTAATCCATTAAGTAACGAGAGAGTTATGACCGTTTTTCTAAGTCCGGAAGGTTATGAAAACAGCAAGTTTTCGGTTTGAGCTTTTACAAAACGGTTGAGTTATGTGACCACTTTTAGAATTGTTGTTCACTTCATTTGAGTTTGTAGGAATGCATGAGACATGATTATGAAGAATGCATGAATGATTGATGCTCAACATGTCGTTCCTACATCCTCACAAAATAAACAAAAACTTGACCGATATAACTACCGGCAAGAAATCAGTGACAACACACACCTCTCACACGTTTTCTACACGAACTAACAACGTGGTTAGCGTACCTGCAAGAGATAGATTCCAGAAACATTACATCAAATTCAAAAGAAACAAGCCAAAAATAAATCCATGTCACCTCGCCTCACATGGAGAGCTCTCGAATAAGAGTGTATTCGAGTCACACCAGTTTAATATTATGCGAAAATTGACAACACTCAATCACCTACCTTTGCCAAAGTCGTAGTTGCAAAATATTTAAACAATCATAACACGGGGTTAGTTTTGCCACCATTCTATATAGTCCTTATATTGGCCTTTCTATCTAGACTCGTACCTCACCGTGACACAAAAACGGGGTTTATGATTTTTAGAATGAGTGTTAGCGTGACGCAAATCCCAAGTCGGCTCGATACCACGTGTCACACCCCTATCCCGAAAGATAGTTAAGTGTGGTACGGATCGCCTTGGGAGATGATTGACGAAGCAACCATACATAGCATCACATTAACAAACATCCACGAATTACAAGTTTACATATTTAAATCATGATTACAACATAGGGTTCAAAATAAAGATACATTAGGTTCGAAATTAAGTCTTACATAGCCATGATCTTTGTTCGAAACTAAAGTGCGGAAGCGAAATACATAACTCGATGATACATAGATAACTTAAATGAACCATGCCGGCCTAGGCCATGGCTCATTCATCATGGGTCGGAGAGCTAGGGACCCATTCAATGGTCCACTCTTTGGGCTCTTCTCCATCCCAAACCACCTTACCACAACAATCACAAAACCCGGCTTGCGGAAACCTATAAATCAACATGTAGTGGCAAAGCCCGAGTATCTAACATACTCCGCAAGTCTTACCCATCAAATTGGTCATTTAAGACCGACTCCTAGATGCATGGGGCTTGACCGGTTTAACTTGGCATTTTTGCATAAATAGCACCTATGCTAATTAGGTTGGCAATTTCATTACTTAGCCAAATTAATAGGGTTGTTGCATAAAAGAAACTTTAGTGAGCATGCTAACAATACAAGAGTTTGCAATACAATTTAATATCAATATAAAACAGCAAGCTATTCAATCTCTTTCCATTGCTACACATTGCGGACTGCTCGAATCAAGTGGTACTCATTAACCGAGAGAAAACGGCGATAATTATCGAATTATTAATCCTGCAGGAAAGAACCCAAATGCACGACATACGCATCATTTAAGAACACGTATGGCCACCGTTCGCGAGTTCATCATAAAGTAAAACACGGGGCCACCGACCCCGAGTACACGTCCCCCTTGCGACCGTTCAACAACGCGTCCAAGGCTTAACCCATGTACTCTCCAACGGTCCTCAGCCCGTGCAACCACCGTGCCATACACATCACCTCCGGGTCGGTGAGATATCCGGCTCACTTTACAACTTACAAGCTACATAGGTTTACCAATCCCCATAAGAAAGGTATGCAAGTGGTACACAACTCAAACTTGTTCGCGGAGCCACAATGGGGTGTTCTCAATTTTAACCAAATTCATCATGTTCAAATTTAATCGTAGCCATAGGTGAGATTCCCATTCTATCGTTGACTCCATAGGCATAGCATAGCATTTCTAACGAGGATATGACACATAATGAACATAGGACATATAGGACTTTTATGCACGTGGATTTCCAATCAATTCCTAGAACTTAAATGCACATTCATCATCCTTAATATAGTGATAAAAGAAAGACATTTCAAAATAATAGGAATGCACCGGGGCTTGCCTTGAGAGTGATCGAAGTTAGCACTAGCCTTACAAGCGTTGAGTGTTGCAACCGTCTCTTCCGGCGGAATCAATTCGGCGTCGTCACCTAGAGAATGAAATGCAATGCATAAGTAAAACGATTACAAGGTCGATGATGATGGTAATGCATGTGTGCTGTTTGAAGGAGTGCATATGAATAGGTTTAGTAACATTTAGTTTTTGTGAAACCTACTAAGCATAAACACACAACTTGCTCTCTTTTATGGAAGTTAATTACCTTAACAAGTATAACCTTAATACATGAGCAAAGACTAAATTACATGGACATGAGTACTAGGGTTAACATGTGAGTTCAGAATCTAAGGATTAGCAAGGTTTTAATGCAAACCGATGAACTTAGGGTTAAAGGCTTATAACCACATGCGATGGTGATGCAACTCTAAAACTAAGAACTTGATTACAAATTTAATACATGCGGGATTTACATGAAACCTTTTCACTAATCCTGCCATGAAGTGCTATGTGACATTGTGGAAAGTGAAAATTACATAAACATGCAAAAACATATTTTTTTGAAGCATAAGCCTATTTATACACATGCTGAAATTTAACCTTTCATGGAATTAGATCTAGGGTTAGCAAAAATACTTATTCAACATGCTCAAAAACTAACATGAGATTTTCTACACATGAACAGTACCAGGAGGAAATTAATTACCAAGTTTCATGCAAAAATAATTTATACAGATTTAATTAAAAATTAAATACAGAGAATGCAAGAAATGCAATAACTTTAAAAATATGCAATGAAATGCAGATCTTCCAGTGCCAATAATTCAAGTATGCTTAGATGAAGGTTTTGGCCAAGTGGCATCACTTTTGGATCTATAGTGTTAAATTTATGACCTAGATAACTTTTCAGGGATTGACTTTTGTCATTTTTGTAAAAATATGAAAACATTCAAATCTGGCCAGCTCATGTTACTTTTATGAAAGCACAGATCTTCTAGTTTCCAAAACATTTTAGTTTGTAAATTTTGGACATTTCAAACGCCAGATATGAATTTTTCAAACTCGAATGAAGTTCGGATCTAATTACGAAAATTGCCATTACGTGTCTTCCCCAGGGAGCTCGGGACAGACTCGCCGGAATTCGGCCGGAGCTCGCCGGAGACCTCGCCGTAGGCTGCTGTAGTGGGGGAAAAAGGGTGGGACCATCACCAAAACATGGCTAGAGGTATGGGGAGTCCTCTCTAGTGGTCGCCGGCCGGCGGCGATGACCGGAAGGCGGCGACATCGACGGCGATGGTCGGGGACTACTTCGGCTGCGGCTTGCGGTGCGTTCGGAGCACGAAAAGTTGGGGAACAAGGTCTGGGAGATTCACCTCGTGATGGAGAAGAGCGGCACGGGGTCAAGTGTCGAGGGAGAAGGCCGGGAGTGGTGGCTCACCGTGGAGGCGACAACTCCGGCGACGACGGTGCTCTGTTCTTCCCGAAATCCGGTGAATGTTCTGCACGGGAGAGGGAGCCGGTTAGGGAGGAGCTACAGGGGGTTGTTACGCATCGATTTGAGGAGAAATTGGAGGAGGAGAGGCTGCCTAGGACGAGCAGCGGGTGGTGGCGGCCATGGTGAACGAAACAGAACAGGCGATGAGCTTTTCTTCTCTGTGCTCGCCGGCAGGGAGAGGGAGGTGCTGCTGCTGCTTGGAGGAGCTGGAGAGGGATGTGAGGGTGCAGTTTGAGGCACTTGGAGATGAGACCTTGGCCTCGGTGCCATTTTCTACTGGGAGCAGGAAGGGGCCAGAGGAGATGGGCGGCCGGAGGTACTGTTCCCATTCAATTCCGGTGAGTCCTGTTGGCCGGCGGGTACAGGGGTGGTTGGGGAGATGCGTTGGGGCGTGGGGGTGATAGGACTGGGCGCAGCAGGCGTGCGCTGGTGGCAGGGGTGGCGGACCGGCGGGCACTGGCCGCCATTGCCCGTTGGGGAAGAAGCTCGAGCTGCTGTTTTCGAATTTTGAAATCTCGTTTCTGAAATTTGAACGAAAATGGTACTTCTGTTGCTCCAAAAATTAAACCAAAAAAACTGGAAGTTCAGCATGATGTGATCTACAACTTTTATTTTGGGTCGAAGTTCCAGTTTTGTTTCAAAAAATTCATACAAAATTCACAAACAGTGCAGTTTCAGATTTGAATTTGAATTTTTGAGCGTTCAAAACTTTGTTCAAAAATTTTGTAAAAATTATGTAAAATCGTTATTTTGCATGAGAAACAAGATGGTGCAAAAATATGTGGGTAATTATTTTATAATTTTTGCACTTCTCCTAGGGCTAGGTTAGGGTTACGGTTTAATCTAGGTTTTTCCTTTTCTCTTTTATTTTCCTTATTTTTCTTTTGGGTGATTAGCATTAGTGCCCCATTAGTGATGTCATTAGGGTTTTAACTACTTGCTTAGCCCTAATCATGACATGGGATGTCACAGAATGTATGCGCAGAGACACGGTAACGAATCAATGAAGATGGAGGTGACGGAGATAGCAGACAGATCGGTTCCCGACCGGTCTGGAATAATAGAAGATTCCGTATACCGGTATGGAAACAAGGTGGATACCAAGACAGGCGTACAATGACTTGAGGAGCAAGTTATTGAGCGATTTGTAGTCCGATTAGGACTCGAATCAATAAATAAAGTTAGAGATAGAATTCCATATATGTAATCCGTGTAATTGAGTAGGACTCGCATGTAACCCCGACTCCTCGGATATATAAGGCGGAGCAGGGACCCTCGAAAACTAGCAAATCGCTAAAGGCAATACATAACATACGGGACGTAGGGTATTACTCTCGATCCGAGGGACCCGAACCCGTCTAAAATCGCGTGTTCTCGAGTGTTACGTGTGTTGCACCATTGAATTCCACGCTCGTGAGGGACCGGGTAGTACTAGTGCCGAGTTTAAGACTTGACAACAAGATTCAGGTGGAGCAATCACTCGAAGCTGAAGCTACTTGGGAACAAGAAGAGTTTCTTCAATCCAATTACCCCGAATTCTTTAGCACCATCGTCTAGTCGCTTCGATTGTGAATCTCGGGGCTAGATTCCTGTAAGGGGGAGGGCTGTAACAACCCTAAATAATAAACATGCATTTCATGTCATTCATGATCATGTCATCATGTTACATTTGTGAAAATATTTAATTTTGTGTGAAGAAATGCACATGAAATATCAAATTAACCTAAGCTAAATTAAATTCTTAAAAAGAATTTAAATAAAAGTAAATAATGGGTTTAACATTTTCTACTGATAAAACATAATAATAGAAGAATTATGAAATTGCTCTGAAATTATTTTGCCTTGTAAAAATATCTACGAGAAATAATTAAAGCCTCTCTTTTTTATTTAAACATGAATTTTTAATCCAAAAAATATTTGGAATTTGAACTCGGGCTTAAAAGGAAAAGTGTTTGAAATAATTTCATTAGTAACACTGAATTTTTGTAGAATTTTTTGAGCTCGGGAAACTAGTTTCTTAATTAATCAAAAGCAGGGGGCCTTTTTGCAAAAACGCCGGGCCAGGGCCCGAGGCGTCATTCTCTCTTCTCTCTCAGCGTCGACCGCCGCCGTTCGAACCGCCTCCCGGTCGTGCGTCCATGCGCCCTGCCCACGCAGCTGCCTATTGCGCGCTTCACCTCTCCCGGCGGGATAAGACGCGAGCCATCCCTATCTTTTCCCTCTCTCTCCCTCATCTCTTCCCCACCCGACCTCCATTGACGGAGCTCTCCGGTTTCACGCTGCCGGGCTACTCCGACCACTCCCCCATCCACATTTCAACCTCAAACCGCTCTGCCATCTCCTCTCGAAGGTCTCCATGCCACTCAATCGCGCTAAGGCGCTCCGAGTTCCGTGATCGACGAAGTTTTTCCCCGGACGAGTTCGTCGTAGTTCCTCCGCCGCGGCTTAAAATTTGTGTTGCCCGGTGAGCAGTTGTCCCCGTTCTTCTTTCAAATGGAGCGTGACTTGTTGCTCGTGATCTCCGGTCACTCATGCTCGAATTCTTTCCACAGTCCGACGAGAATTTCTCATCTTCCCGGAGCTTCACCCGCCGCCGTCCGCACCTCGCCGGTGAGCAACCATCACGAGCCATCCCCAAGTCCCCATAACCCCTAACGTTGTTACGCATGCTCCGTAGAAGCTTTCCGTAGTATTTTCCCTAATTGTTTAGACGCTCGCGACGAGCTTTGCCCGTGCCGGAGCTCCGTCGTGGCCACACCTCGCCGCCGGCGTGTCTACGGCGCCGCTCGAGCGAGCTCATCATACCCGTCGTGTTCGCCATGTCGCGTAGAGCTCGAGCATAATCTCGCTCGGGCCATCGCTCGCCAACTCCGGTGGCCGCGCCGCCGTCTCTCGGTCGCCGCGGTGGCGCCACACCGCGAGCCACACGCGCGGGATCGCGTGTGGCCATGTGGGGATTTCTCGTGGCCCACTCCGTGGCCCAGCGTGTGGCACGAGAACCCTTTTTGAATTTCAAAAATTCGTAGAAAATTCAATAAAAATCGGAAAAATGTGAAACTAATTTTGTTAGACTCATAAAAATAGTATCTATCTGTTTATGAAATAAAATATCTATTTTGAGTATTTTAATTTCATAAGAGTTAATTAGTTACATTCTTTACTTAATAAAAGTTATTATTGTATGCTAATTAAATAATTAATTTAAGAAAAGAATTTATTTAAATGAAGGAGATACTCGCAGACGAAAGTGTTTACGAAAATTGTTTCTCAAAATTAAACATAAACACCGTTATTTCATGTGATCTTAGTTTATTACTTTATGTGCTATTGCATATCATTAATCAATTATTAATTGTTAATTAATGAACATGATTAATAAAATCTTTGCACATCATGTCATATACATTCATGCACGCATGATCATTGATTCGCGACGTATTGTTGGTTGACCTAGGTCTCGACGTGATCGAGGTTCCGTCCAAGGTCGAGACAGGAGACGGAACCTCGAAGTCGACCCGCACACCGAGGAAGCTAACCCCGACTCGAATCAAGGCAAGCCCGGTGCATCCTACCTATGTTTTTAAATATTTTATTTTATCACATTAGTTAAGTTATGTTTGTGCATTAGGTGTTAGGGAATGATTGACACCCTAGATGCATGAGATAGGTTTCTGTTTGTTTATGCTATACTCGGTACAGGTAGCTCAATAGAAGCTAGGCTTAATTCATAGTCGCAATCGGTAGATGTTTTAGGGATCTTAAAGCATGGAGGCTTTAAGTATTTGATATGCTGTTGTTAATTTAAAGAAAGTGTTAATGAAGTTGAGACCGGACGGGCCCCGTAGGAGAAAGGGCAAGACGGAGTCGTGTCGGTCAAGGACCGTACCGTTGTCGGCTTAGTTGAACAAGTTTGAACGTACAGTACTACATGCTGGTGTCATGGGCCCAGCAAGCCGATGTACCCTACCGCCCCGGAGATGTAGCGTAGCCAACTCTCTTTTGTCTGGTTGTTAGTGTCGAGTCTTAAACTCGGCACTAGTATTACCCGGTCCCTTATGAGCGTGGAATTCGATGGTCCAATACACGAAACACACAGGAACACGAGATTTTAGACAGGTTCGGGCCCCTCGAATTGAGAGTAATACCCTACGTCCTGTATGTTATGTATTGCCTTTCGGATTGCTAATTGCGAGATCTCGGAGAGCTTTCGGAGGGTCCCTGCTCCACCTTATATATCCGGGGAGCTAGGGTTACATGTAGAGTCCTATTCGATTACATGAATTACATATATGGGAATTCTATCTCTAGCTTTCTTTATTAATTCAGAGTCCTAACAGACTACAAATCACTCCTTAACTTGCTCCTCAAGTCATTGTACGCCGGTCTTAATATCCGCCTTGTTTCCATACCGGTATATAGAATCTTCTGCTATCCCAACCGGTCGGGGACCAGTCCGTTGACTATTTCCATCATCTTCATTAATTTATTACCATGTCTCCGCGTATCCATTCCTTTACCATCTGTATACCCATAAGGCAAGTATACGATAGCAGACCCCGAGTAATTTTTGATTTAACCTTCAATAAGAACGACCAGTCTTACGCATGCTTGGTCTTGATTCCATGGTAAAATTAAAAAGAACTCTAATCTGCTGCGATCATTCTTCTTTCTTCAAAGCGCTTTAAAAAAGCCCAAAAAATTAGTGTTTTCACCCTTCATATCACCTAATTAGGTAATCATTGCATATTCTTCTTCCGGTGCACCGACTAGGTGCACCCAATTGAGTATAGCCCCCGACTCTTGGATCATTTGAACTCCTTTCAAATCATGCAAGAGTCCACTAGTTGATTCTTCATTATTTCCTTTATATGCAATCTTTAGAGACTGCTCCATTGAATTTTCCATTATTTTTCAACTCCCGCGATCGTTACGGACCGCTCTCGAAGTACGGTGCACCTAATTAGGTATAGCCCCCGACTCTTGTATCATTTAAGAATCGCAAATAATGCAAGAGTCTTTCTGGAGAGACTATGCTTTATTATCTTTCATGAAATCATATACCTCTTAGCGATTTCCGCCAAGAACACATTTATCGGACCGGTCTAACCATTCATATCACATTTAACTAAAATTTCTGGTTGATCGGACCAGTTTATTCCCCATATTCTCACATCGACTTTAGTCTCCAAGGCCTATGATCAGACTGGATGATTAACACCCACGACCCTAAGGCATCCATTATCACCGAGTTATGTAAAGTCTAACTCTTTCATACTACTAAATTCTGAAATTCAACATTACTTTAATTCCAATCTGAAAATTTTCATATTTCAGATCACCTTTTTATTCACAAAAAGCACGATGGCATACTCTTATGACCGTTAGGTCATAATTAACGCAAATAACAGATCTTTAATATCCTTATGGCCGTTAGGTCATAATCGCATAGTTATGACATAAGTCATTAATGCTAAATCCATCGGGACTCGCAAAATAGCCCAATAACTTTTCAGCCCCGGGCCCATCCCAGTGCCTATAAAAAGAAACGAAAGGTCGACCTAGGTCAAACCCGTTCCCGAAAGCTCATACGCGCCCGCCATTTGCCCTTGTTCTTTGCTCTCATCTTCCGCAAAAACCAATCTTAGATTTTTCCATCTCTCGGGATGGGTAAGAAGAAATCCTCCTCCAACCCCGCACTTCTTCCTCTGTTCCTCGCGATCAACTTCCATTTGGCATTCAAGATCTTGGTAGTAGCAGAGTCACGGAAACATCTCTCAATGATGCAGTCCGTGACGGATATCTTCCTCCCCAGCCAATCTTAAACCGGAGCGTCCCCACCCCGGCCAAGTTCCATGGGGAATCGACGACTCTCAGCAATTGGTTTTTAAAGCTTTTTTCCTCCGTGGTCTTGATCTTCCCTGCTGCTCCTTCTTTAGGGGTCTTCTTTTCTTTTATGGATGGGAGTTAGTGAATCTCAATCCTAACTCCATCCTGCAGATTACTTTTTTTATTCATCTTTGTGAAGCTTTCCTTGGAGTTCTCCCCCACTTCAAGTTATTTCAATATCTTTTCCAAATCCGCCCGCTTCCCTCGGAAGACCGTCGAGCGGCTGTAGGCGGAGTAGGAATTCAATGTCTGGAGCACGGATGAATACTTTTCTATTCCCCTGAATAAAAGCATAGCCCATTGGAAACACGGGTGGTTCTTTTGCGATAATCCTCAGCCTGCACTCCCTCCCTTTAGCGCTAGGGTAGCCAAAAACTTCCCTTCTCCAAATACTAGGGAAAAACTCAAAGAAGATGGGGAAATCCTCGCGCTCTTGGCTTGCATTAAATATCTAAAGGACGTCAAAGGTGTCACCGCTGAGACAGTTCTTTGGAGCTTTATAGTGCGAGGAGTTCAGCCACTCAAGAGACAAGAACACCCGACATGGTGTTTCAATGAAGATGTCGCCATTCCATTGGATGGAACTCCTCTTCCGGACAAAGAGCGGTTAGAAGCCCGCATCAAGCGGATGCTCCAGCCGAAACCGGATCTATCCGGATGCACGATAGTAGGTCCGGCCTTCAGCTCGTCCAACCCCGCGATCCTGTAAGTATCTCTTTCTTTTTCTTCAAATCTTGCTATTTTTAACTCGTCATTCTCTTATGCAAACTCGACCACTCAATACGAGAAAATGGACAACTTCAAGAGTCACCCTCCTCTACCTCCCAACGATACTTGGGGGAGGATTATGCAAACAATACCGCTCCTCCGGCTGTTCAAGCCGGTTTGACCCAAAGGACTTCGGACCGGTCCTTCCCTCTCGCCTCCCAAAGCATAGCCCAAAAATCTCCAAATCCGGGATAGTGGTTCAAGGGCCTAGTACGAGGAAACATACTACTTCCTTGACCATTGGCAGACTTCATCGCTTCTTCCACCGCACTCGGCGATACCCGCTCGAGGCGTAGAAACTCGAAGATCAACGAAAAGAAGAAGAAGCCGTCGAAAGGGATCGCCAAGCCGCTCCGGCCATTTTCGAAGCTGCATTGGGAAAATCTCAAGGAGCTCCTTCCCTAACCGACCCTTTATCCAATGTTCCCAAGAGGTCCCGGTATGGCAACCGGACCGGTCCCAGTGATGCAGGAGAAACAGTCCTAACGCCGCAAGTCAATCCAGCGGAAAAAGGGCTGCAGAAGGAAGTAGTGAGGACACCCAAGGTCCCCCAAGAAGATCAAGACCTCCACCGGCTTTAAGAAAGCTACCTCGTAAGTCTTCCATATCTCTATTCCTTCCTAAATTACTTTTTATCCCGGTCTTATAGTATTTACCTCTTTTCGGAGAATCCCTTCTAATTTCCAAGCTAGCATTGCTAGCTTTTCGAGAAATAAAGCTGCTTCTCCAGTTCCCACCGTAGTGCTTCCACTACCTCCTCATCGCACCCCCGACCGGTTCCGGGACTTCCGAAGCTCCAAGTGCGGCGCCCACAAAGGAAATCCCTGCCGCCTCCAGCGCGGGAACTTCATCTCAAATTATTGAAGATCAAGTCTGTTAACATCGGAGGTTCATCCGCTAGCAACCTCCCTCCCCAAGCAACGCTATTCCGGATTCCTCCAGAGCTCTCCTAGGACCGGTCCGGGTGGAAGAAATTCCTCGCCGGCCTAGGACTACACGCAAATCTCAAGGAGAACCCGGATCGTCCAACATGGTAGTTGGAGATCTAGAGGTGGACAGCTCCAGTGGAGCTAGAACTTTTATCGCAACGACTCAATGGGACGCTCTCCAAGAGGAAGAGGCCCCGAAGAACTTCTCGGAATCCGGCCGGGTACATCCCTCCGCTTTAATGGTTTCTTCAAGCAATTTCCTCCTCGGCGGCACTGCGCGTTTGGGCGCAGGCCCACCATCACCAAGCTCGCCCTCACGAGCACGCTTCCCGGCGGACGCCGCCGGGTCGACCGCCTCCTGTGCCTCCTCCACGACGGGTTCCGCAGGGACCT
This sequence comes from Chloris gayana, assembly GCA_031894775.1. Taxonomy (NCBI): domain Eukaryota; kingdom Viridiplantae; phylum Streptophyta; class Magnoliopsida; order Poales; family Poaceae; genus Chloris; species Chloris gayana. The sequence goes on along the minus strand of JAUNZO010003803.1, from coordinate 421,710 downwards.
TAAGGTCGAGGGAGGACCCCGCGACGCCACCTCCGCCGGGCCCAGCAGGTTTAAATACATCGACGTGCACGTCCGCGTGTCGAGAGGCCGTCTCACCGGCCGTAGCAGGTTCAAGGACATTGACATGCGCGTCCGCATGTCGACCTTCCTCGCCGCTCCCCACGGGCTCGGGAACGGCCCCGCCGGACTCTTGGGCTCGCAGCACCCGAGGTCGGGAACCTTGCGTGGGCACCACGTCCGCAGATCCGGCGAGAGGAAGACCTCGCGGATCTGCGCCATCCGCCACGCCGTCTCCGGGCGCCGCCGGCGCGCGGTTAAGGTCCGTCTCGCCTTCGAATAGCTCGGCGATCATCTCCGCCGTCTCCCTTGCATCGGCAGCAAGATCCCCCGACGACCTCCGGCCCGGACAGAGGCTCCCCGCGGGTCCCCGTCCCCTCTACGAGAGATGCCTCCTCGATCCGGGAGCTTGACCCGGCTTCAAAGGTCATGGCCTGCCTCGAGGTCCCGGCCGCGAAGATCGAGGAGGACGGGGCGGAAGTCTCGAGGGCCAAGGTGACGGCTCGGCGGGAGCGGACATACGGGGGTCTCCCCGTCGGTCTCGAACTCACCGGCTCCGCCGTCATCCTCGGAGTCCGTGGGAATGGAAGTCGAGGCGGTGTAGGGGTTTAACCCCGCCGTCGTGTACGCGTCCCTCTTCCTTTGATGCTCGACGTCTCGCACCGCCTTCTCCGCCTCGAGTCGTGCGGCCAAGTCCTTGGCCGCCTTCCTCTCGGCTTGCTCCTCCACGGCCCACGGACGATTAGCCTCCCTCTCGCCCGCTCCTTCGGGGAGCCGCAGCTTGGGGCACCCGGTGAGCGAGATCCGAGGCGGATCGCGGAGAGAAGAACAAATAAGCAAACGGTGCCAAAAACGCGAATAACAACGAAACGACGAAGGTTGAGACGACTTACCACATCGTGCGCTTGGGGGTGCGGCTTTATCTTCGGGGCCCCCGAACGGGCCGGGCTTGCGCGGGCTGTACCTAGTGCGCTCCGGACGCGCAGCCGCGATGGTGTCGTCGTCGAGCTGCGGCAGCGCCATCACCATGTCCGGAACGCGACGGTCGTTGCTCGAGACCCGATGCATCAGCATCGAGCGCCGCATCGGCGGCGCAAACCTCCGCTTGTGGTAGGACCCCACCACCACCGTCGCGTCAACATCGAACCGGCTCGAGTGCCGTATCGCCTCGATTATCGGATCGATCTGGTCCCGGTTGGTACGGGGCAGCCCCATTTCCCTCCTCCGGGACTTACTCGAAGACTCGGCCCTCGAAGGCCGAGAATGGGTGCGCCAGGTCTTGACGCAAGTAGAACCACTTCGGGTGCCACCCCTGGTTCGACGAGGGGTGGTCACCGAAATGTAATCATCCCCCGGCCTCTCTTCATGACGATCCCCGCGCAGCCAACGTGCGCGGGAACATCCTCGCTCGTGGAGTTCCGCCTCGATAGAGGTTGATGCGGAAGTAGTACCTCCACGAGTCGAGGTTGGGCGCCATGCCCGGGAAACCCTCGCAGAGAGCCACGAAGATGCTCAACTGCTAGATCCCATTGGGGTTCGGGTGGTGCAGCTCCAGCTTGTTTTGGAACATCATGGCCAGCAGGAAGTCATTCCTCGGCGCCCCAAGCCGCGCTCGTGGAAATGCAGGAAAGAAACGACATAGCCCGCCGAAGGACGGGGACGCGGCTCGTTGCCGGGAGTATCCACCACTTTTCTGCGCTGCGCTCGCGCAGCAAGCCTTGGGCCACCAGCTACTCAAGGTCAGCCGTCATCGTCGTGGAACGGGTCAAGATCGACATGGCGAGGCAAGGACGGAAAGGCTCGGGGGCTGCGCGAGGAGGGAGACGAAAGCTAGGGCTTGGAAGGACGAAAGCAGGGAAGGCAAGAAAGGAGGGCAAGCAAATTGTTTTGTCAAGCTATTTAAACCACAAGTTGAATTAAGCAACGATTTAAATATATCAAGATGACATAAGTAAACATTCAATATAGACCGCAATGATAATAATTGGATAAGAATACACCTCCAAGATCATATAAGATCACCTCACATCCACAATAACATTTAAATGTTAGAAACTTCAATGAATGCATATGAATGCAATGCGATGTCCACTTTTATATCGCACCCCTCCTCGGGCAACATACGATGTGTACCGTTACAGATCACAACCATAGGATTGTGATAAGCTTCAATGCAAATGAGATGAGATGATCATGCTCATGATATGCTTCATATGTCTCATAATATGAGAATATACCACAACTTCAACTTCATTTATCATAGAGATATGATAATAGGCCTCAAGTGAGTAGATAAGCAACAAGACATAAATAAGCGTCCACTTATCACTAATATTCAGATTATTATCAAGTGTTAAGGTTCTGAATATTAAAGTGTAGGTGATAAAAATAACAAGACAAAACGGTAGCAAACCACCGCTACATTCACTTGCCTCCAAACGAAGAAGATCAAAGTATTACGGATGACCCGAAGCACTACCACCTGTTGTTGGAACAAATAACTCAGCACATACACTCCATATATCATTTACATGCAATAAACATAGCGCTCCTACGCCAAAACCCGCAATCATCAAAAACAGCGAAATACCTCATATTAACAAACAACAGCATTGTGGCTTGTTATTTTCATAACATTAAAACTATAACATCAATGACAGCAAACAAATACTCTACAAGCATCTATATTTAACAAGCTACCACTTTGGTATTCAACAAAATAATTAATTTCGTCATCTACTACCCTCAAATGAAGTCACAAAGCGATTGACAGTTTCTGCCAAACAACAGCAACATACCAACTTCAATAATTTGTATCTCCTAAACGAATGATCCAAATTGGTCATATAGATATTCCAAATAAAGATTGAACAAAGTACTACAAAAATACCACGGCACCTTGTAATAACTCTGCCTCTAACTAATTTTAAACTGGCTCCCAAAACTGAAACACGAATCTGAAACTGTAATGAAGACTGACGAAACTGACGGAATACCAAAACAGCAACATTCAGACAGCCATAACTTGAGTTCTACTCCACGAAAAAATGCGTATAAATACTCTTTGGAAAGATCTTGCAATCCTCTATAACTTCTCTTATACGCTCCTAGTCAGATTCAGCCTCTAAAAGACCGAAATAAATCATCGATCTGCTACTGCCTAAACTGAAAACTGGGTTGAACTGTGTACTCAACGAGCAGATTCAGACACCCAGAACTCCCTCAATCTTAACGAAAAAACATGTGTAAATACTCGTTGGAAAGATATTTCAATTCTACAAGTCTTGTGACTACCAAATTATTTGATTTCGAAAGCTAATTTCAGCAAAAGTAGATTGATCGGTGGCTGTACAGAGAGAAGAAAAAAAAACAGAGCAATTCATCTCATAGCTTCAAAGCTCCCACTTTAATCTACTGCCCAACGCATGGAAGAAGTAAAAACGATAAATCAGGTAGAATACCTAGGTCTGGACAGGATCCTTCCTCCTTCGTTCTCTTCACTTCGTTTTCACCTAGAGCAGCAACCTAGCCTGTCCTTGTGATGCATGGATCAATGACCAGCCAAGGCAGCACGTATGTGGGAAAGATTCAGTTGGAGGTGATCTCACCTATCCTCCAACGTGGTGGGGTGTTGCAGGATTAGGAACAGCTCCTAGCGATGGGCAAGAGCTAGACGAAGCAGGCGGCGCACATAGGAAACAAGACCGGTCATTGGCTTAGGGTTACAGGTTGCCTCACGTGTTGGACTACTTCAGCCCGGGATAATCCTTTGTTCCAGCCCAATAGGCCCATAAACATTTTTTTTCTTGTTGGTTAACTTTCGGTGTTACAGTTCATCTATTTGTGCCTTGTGTGTCCATTAGTAGTGTGCGATTACTTGGGCTGGTTCAGGTTGTTTTATAACAATATATTTCTATTATTGAGAGAAGAAAAGGCTTGTGTAGATAACACATGACAGGACCATACACACTCAGCCGATGAACAATACAGAAAAACCATACAAAAAAATGAATCTCCAGTGTGAGTTCCAATTGCAACAAATCCTGGTGCCTAGACATTTTTATCTATTGCAAGACACCATAGCTTGTATTCACCACATAGTACACTAGCATGGAAAGTATTGAACTTGTTTGATGGAGTGTCTATACAAAAAAGATGAATGGAGTCTTATTCAAAACGACTTCGAAAAGAGCTATAAAAAGTAAAAATGATATTTTCTTTAGCTATCCCTTCCCATGAAAGTTTCTCCCAGAAATAGTGTCGTTGGGTACAAAGGTTCTCTGACAGAGGAAGCGTCAGTATCAAGGTTAATGATGACATCAGATGCTACATCCAAATAAAAAAAGGGCTCCATCAAGGGGATCCTATCTCACTTATGTTCGTTCAGGATCAAGATCCATTGAGCAAGAGATCTTTGAGGTGAAGTTTATATTCACAATGGTGCTCTTTCTATTAAATAAGTCTATCATGTGCATATCTCATCCATGTCCTCTAGGTGGTTGTGATTTCCCGGAACGACCGAGCTATGGTGTTTCAATTTCCTACTGCGTTTAAGCGTGGGGGATGCACTAGAATTTCCATCTTCACTATAGGGTCCTTCGGAGACCATCCCGACTTCAGGTTAGATCGACTAATCATGGGCTCCATCTTCAAGATGGTGTCCTTTAGGGACATTCTTAATTTCAGGTTGAGCTTCTTAAACTGAATCTCAGAGTGTGACAAGTGGTTCGTGTTCGTGCCTCTACGGACGTCTCTGTGGGGTTTTTTCCTAAGCACTTGGAGGTCTCCCCTCTTCCTAGGATTGGGGGGGGGGGTAATAACAGGGTCAGTATCTTTCAGGGCTATCTTCACTCTCTCCGGTGTATTTATTGTAGGTATATGCGACCTTGACCCTCCTGAAAGCATGTGACAACTTATGAGCAACATTTTTTGCAAATTTATAATCTATTGAACCTCCAATTCAACCTCACTACTGCATGGGACAAAGGACTGCATCCCAGTTGCATTGTATTCAATTTCCCATCGACACATTGAGAAATATGTATATTTTTTGTTAGAAGTTTTCACATGTTTGATGCAGAAAACTGCCGATGAAATCATACTACCCTTAATGATTTTCAAAAATAAATATCTGAAATATTGTGTTATATCGCATGAGGTTGCAAGGGAATAACCTAACAGGAGCCATACCATCGTATTTGGGCTACCTCACGAATCTTGTGGATTTGGAGCTTCAGAAGAATTTGCTCACACGATCTATTCCTGCCTTTCGTGGCAACATCAAGATATTGTGGTTTGTGTATGTTATTTCCTATTATTAGTTCCCTGATAATTTAGATAAATTACGGCAGAATATGTAGAGACAGCTACAGCTAGGATGGCAAGTAATACAACTACTAGGCTCCAACTCTCAACTAAGTGTAATTTCCTGCTTCTTGTCAATGAAATTCAATTTATATTATTAGGGTCGTCTTAACCATTGGCTACTTTCTTTAGGCGCCTAAACGGGAATATGCTATCTGGCACGGTTCCATCGGAAATCCTCTCTCTTGCTACTGTTGGAGCTTGTTTGATCTGGGAGCATCGCTATAACTTTTACGTTCACTATATTTTTTTTTTCTTATTCAACATACCTTGTTTTCATTATTAGGAAACGTCGAGGATAACGATGTGACCGGCATACCAATCTCAAGAGAACTAAGAAATGCTACTGCACATGTTATACCAAGTTTTTTGTTAATCCTTGCTTCCATGGTCCTCTTTTAGCGAAGTTACAGTATTTTTTAAAAAAACAAACTTTTTTCTAGCACTTCATGCATTATGTGCCCATATATAGTATTTCATACTTAGATGGCATGTTACAGTGACTGAATTTATCCAATAAATGATGAAGGATGATGCAAGCTGACTGCAAGATACATATTACATTTTACAGGCAGTATATTGGCAACAAATGAATAAAGGCCATGTATTTGTGTTAGCTGCCAAATTCACAATTGTTTATTAAAAAGTTTTGTAGTACCGACTTTTTCCCTCAATATGGATGTGAGATATGTATCTTTGTATTATATAGAGAGGACAAAAGGTTTGTGCAGATTACACATTCATGCCAGGACCACACAGACTCGTCCAATGAAGACAACTGAAAACCATACAATAATGGAAACTCCAACGTGATTTCCAACCCCAACCAATCTCAGTGGCTAGTTTTTTTATCTCCTGCAAAAAAAAAATATAGCTTGTAGTGAAAGGACCTATAGCCTAGTGGTCAGAGCACCTGACTAGCATCTAGTAGACCTGGGTCGAACTCTGCGAGCGAATAATCATGCTAGAATAAAAGAATCTTTTTTTTAAAAAAATATAGGTTGGGATTTCCCCTACTCGACAAAAAAGAAAACATAGCTTGTATGCGTCATATAATACACTGGTCTGGATGGTCCTGGGCTTTCCTAATGAAGTATAGTCTAAAGCTAAAAGTGCATGGATTCTGGGGTGTTCATTGTTTTGCCTTACGTGGCTCATCTCTCGGTGAGGCACATCTTCTTCTCGCGGTATCGCGTCAAGGTGACTGCCCTACCGACTTCGGTCAAAAAAAAAAAAAAAAAGAAAAGAAACCATAGCTTGTATACATCATATAATACACCGGTGTGGATGGTCCTGGGCTTGCCTAATGAAGTATAGTCTAAAGCTGAAAGTGCATACACTATAGCAAAAACTCACTATAGCCACGGTTGGGGGCTCTACAGCCACGGTCAGCCCCAACCGTGGCTATGTTTCCGAGACTACGTAAAGCTATCTCGTAGCCTCGGAAAGCAGAACAACCGTGGCTATAGTACGTCACTATAGCCACGGTTCACTATGTCAACCGTGGCTATAGTCGACTATAGCCACGGTTAACATAGTGAACCGTGGCTATAGTGACGAACTATAGCCACGGCTCGACACATAGACCGTGGCTATAGTGGAATACTATAGCCACGATTCACTATGCCAACCTTGGCTATAGTGGACACCACTATAGCCACGGTTGGCATAGTGAACCGTGGCTATTTACTTTTTTAACAATAAAAAAATAAATACGCATTAGAAATAATAAATTACAATTACATAACATTAACCATAATTACATCACATTAACATTAAAGTATTACATCACATTAACAAAATATTTACAGATATTAACAAAATCCATCAAAAGTTTAATAATGTGAACATCACAATATTTTTTCAAACTAAGTCTACACTATACGAATCTTCAACAACATCGGGCTCGTACGGTCGTTTCGAGCCGCACCACTCGAAAAGTGCCCGATGCTCCTTCGTCACTTCACTTTGCTCGTCAAAGAACCGACCACGAGGATCGATGACCTCCCTAAGCAAGAAACGGCACATCCTAGCGACAATGTAGTACATGTCATTTGTACTTAGATGCTTTCGCGCCGTCGGAATCCATTCTTGGATATTTCATTCAATATCTTTTTGTCCGTTATCATTGCATTTTCTAGACTTTTTCTTCACTGTCAATAAATACATAAAAGTTGGTACATGATTGACAAAAACAGAAAGAATGTAAATTAAACAGATGCAATCTTAGCTTACCTCCTCGGTGGTCTCATGGGTGATGACATTCAAGTAGGATGCAGCGGAGCTCGAATACGCACATGCGTAGTATCCACGAGTGCACACTACCTTTTACTTGCTTAATGCACTTGTTAAATAGAGTGAAGTAAAAAATATCACTCTATTTCAATGATAGCAGCATAAAGAAAATTAGATGTGTGTGACGTGTCTTACCGGAAATTTATGACGAAAGTATATTTGTTTCCGAATTCTATAACGTGCCACCTTCGGGTTCTTTACGTAGTTCAAATAAGCACTACAGTATTGAGAAAAGGGTATTATTGCATGAAATTATCGCTATTTAATTGTACGTCCGTACTTACCAATTTATAACGTTCACGATATCTTCGTAGCGATTGGAGTCGTAGTCAAGGCTATCCAAGACTAATAGATATCCAATTTTTGGCATGATCAGCAAACAAATCCAATGACCACTGCAACAAAAGATCGTATTCGTTAGTATGTCATCTATCTTTACGACTGACGAGAGGAAGGTAGTGGTCGAACTTACTCGAAGTGGTAAGGCGCGTAAATGGCGTGACAATCCTGCCATTCCCTGAAGCACCTGTAAATATAACCTGCAACTCGACCCCTAGCTTTTGTCCTCATGGTGTCCTTCGGTTCTTGTAACTCTTGTGGTGTCTTATCCTTATATATCTTATCTTTCTCATTTATCCGGGGTTGATCGCACTTTGATTGATCAAGCTCGGATTGAGATACCCAACCTTCCAATCGGGTCTGTCGTATCTCTTCTTTTGAAATGTTGAATTCAAGCTACATTAAAAGCAAAAGGGAGTGTGTAACATGTACTGCAAAAAGTATGAGACAAGAAAAAGATGGATGCGAGGCACTTACATGCACCACAAGGTTACGAAGGTCGTGTCCATCTCGCCGAGGCGAAACATAGTGTGCATATCATTGAAATATAGTCCAAGGACCGAATCACCGGTATCGTTGAACACGTCCCTCGGAAGCTTACAGGTGATCATATCCACTCCTTCTTTCGCTGCCGCCACGTACCGGTCATGCAGCTTCCGCATCTCCCACGGTAGGTTTGACAACATGTTTTTAGATACGAGGGGTTTGCCAAAGTTGAAATTTGGGAAGTCCTCATTCTCGTCACGACCCTCAAATATGTCATCATCGTAATGTACCAATTGATGAGGTTCCGTGATTGGCTGCACGGGTCCCTTCCTCATTCGCTCCAAGTATTTCGTGACATGTTCCGGTTGCGGCTTTGACGGATCCACCCCCGCGAGCGTAATCATCCAAGGAATTACAGGAGTAAACTCCTTCGAAGAGGCTCGATAAACCGAGGCTCTTCATCCAAGGCTAGGGTTTCAGCTTACGGCTCGACGGAGGAGATACATTGCCCTTCCGGCTCGACAAGAGGCACTATTTGTTGCTCGAGGGTCCTCATAGCTGTGTACTTGTGGCGGTTTCTTGCCGCGGGCTGTCCGCGAGTATAGGACTCATAACCGCTTCATGTCCTTGTTCAGCTTGTTCCTTAGCGGCTGAAGCAGACCCGACAAAGGAGACGGTTCTCCTGCTCCAGCTTCATCCCCCGTGAATTGTTGACTCTCATGAACCGATCCGTGTCCGGACAAGGGGGAGGGGAAACTCGTGGTTCGGAGAGCACAACCTCACGACGTTTCCACATGATGAACGAACCGATAGCATCATGTAGAGTTATAATCCCCGCGTCGGGTATGGGGCACTCAATCTCGTGCTCCTCACATCCTTGGTTGACCTCCTCGACGGTAACACGGACGTACCGGGTGGAATATCCATGTTGTGGAGCGTTCGTCCTGGAAGTGCTCTACCGGTTGCAACCTTCATGCTCTTTCCCTTGTAACCAAACGGCACATGCAGCTCACAAGGACATTCTTGCGTTATCACTTCTCCTTCACAATGAAAACATATATATCGAGTACATCATAGGTACATCGCAATGAAATAATAAAGGTACATTATCCTTGAACGATTTTTCCTTCGCAATCTGTGCGTAGGTATTTTGCTTCAATGACTTTAAATTTTTTCGGATCCACGAATAATGGAACTTCATCATACTCGATTGTATGCATCTTGATCGTCGACCCCATCCACTCCAAGTATTCTTTGTTTACCGGGTATAACAATGTGCTTCTTCTCATCCTTTGGATCGAGTATATAGAACACTTGTTCTGCTACCTTAGCAAGTATCCACGGGTCATCTTTATAACCTACATTCTTCGGATCGACGACGGTTAACCCGTATTCATCGACCTCCACCCCACCTGGGTGTTTGACCCATTTGCATTTGAAGACAGGAACTTGTAAATCCGGTCCATAGTTCAGCTCCCAAATTTCCTCTATGTACCCATAATATGAGGTGTAATTGTTATCGTCATCAAGGGCTTCAACTCGAACTCCGCTGTTTTGACACTTACTTTTCGTGTCCTTCTTTGAAGTGTGAAAAGTAAAACCATTAATGTCGTACGCCTGATAAGTCACCACAGTCTTTGAAGGTTGGGCAGCTAAGATTCTCAACATTTTCTCATCCATCGAGTCTCCACGTGGAAGGTCTTGACTCTCGAACCATGATGTGAAAGTTTTCTTGTGCTCCTGTACTAACCATGCACCGCTTTTGCCCTGAACATTGTTTAGTTCAAGCTCCTCAATGTGTTTTGCGAAATACGGGGCAACAATACGTGATTGTTGCAGTACAGTAAAATGGGCTTTGTCAACTCGTTTATATTCGCGGTCGGTGAATGATTTTCGTCCTCGTATACCTTTTCCACTTAACCTTCCCTCATGACGAGACACGGGTACACCAATAGATCGACCGTCTTTAATAGAATCTGCACAACACTCAATAATCTCCTCGGTGGTGTAGCCCTCAATCATTGTACCCTCCGGATGACAACGAGTACGTACATAGCGTTTCATAACATACATGAACCTCTCGTAGGGGAACATATGATGCATGTAGACGGGACCCAAAGCAGATATCTGGTCAACAATATGAAGCATGAAGTGTTCCATAGTATCAAAATAGGATGGCGGAAAGCACATTTCGAGCATGCACATTGTTTCCTTTATGTGAGTTCGTAGGTTATCCAACACATGTTTATTGATCACCTTATTTGAGACTGCGTTCCGTAAATAGCACGGACGAGTGATAGTCAACTTCAACCATTCCGATTTCACAGCTACGATAGCGATAGCCAGAAACACCGAAAGTAGTGTGTGACGAGTCATGAGTGTTGTAACCACTTATCTTTAAGTCTTTCATGTCTACGAGATTTTGGACATTCGATGAGAAACCGGTCGGTGCTTTAATCCCGTGTAGACACTTCAACAACGCTATTTTCTCCTCACGCGTTAGGGTGTAGCAGGTGGCGGCGAGTAGTACTTTCCGTTCGCTCTTTCTTGCGGATGGAGCTCCGGCCTAATATTCATCTCTACAAGGTCTCTACGTACGTTCAGTCCATCCTTTGTCTTACCAGGTGTAACGTCCCGCCACTCCGGCCGGGACCGCTTACCCCTGGCAGCTTAATAGGCCCTCAAGATTTCCCCACGGACCAACACTAGTCTTTTCTGCGTACTTTGTCCTCACTCATGCACACCTAGGAATCACTTCCCGGTCGGTCACCCATCTCTAAATTGCTCCAAGCCAAGCACGCTTAACCTTAGAGTTCTTTAGAGATGAGCTTCCGGAAAAGAAGTTGCAACTTGTTGACATGAGTATTCTATCAATCCTATTAAGCCCCGGGCCAGGATGTTACACACTCACCCCTTAGAAGACCGACGTCCTCGTCGGTCAACCCTGAGCCAGGAACTTCCTCTCTTGGCCACGTCCATGTGTCCACTGCGCAGCGCATGTGCCATGCTGTGTCACCACTCCGGGCCCACACCAGCCATGCACACCATGCCCGCACACGTGCGACACACGCGCCCGTGAAACCGTGAGAGTCGGCTCGATACCATCCGTAACGTCCCGCCACTCCGGGCCGGGACCGCTTACCCCTGGCAGCTTAATAGGCCCTCAAGATTTCCCCACGGACCAACACTAGTCTTTTCTGCGCACTTTGTCCTCACTCATGCACACCTAGGAATCACTTCCGGTCGGTCACCCATCTCTAAATTGCTCCAAGCCAAGCACGCTTAACCTTAGAGTTCTTTAGAGATGAGCTTCCGAAAAGAAGTTGCAACTTGTTGACATGAGTATTCTATCAATCCTATTAAGCCCCGGGCCAGGATGTTACACCGGGTAGGTCAAGTATAAGGCCGGTAGTGCTTGTCAAATACACCTTTCCCAATGTGCATCCAGATCAAATGCATGAGTCACTTCCAATTCTTCCTAGTACCCGAGATATCCGTAGAATATAGAAAGCTTCTTATACGGCGTTGCAGCTTTTGACTTTGCAACTCCCTTCACGGCCTTTCCAAATGTAGCTTTAATGTTTTTTGTCTTATCAAAGACATCCCTAGAGGTCCAACGTCGAGGTTCTTCGCCGGTCTCAATCGTACCATCAAATTATTTGGCCATCCGTCGATACGGGTGGCTCCGATGTAAGAATCGACGATTTTGAGTGTACACTCGTCTTCTTGGATGATGGAAGATACACGTGTGATGTATCGTCAACACAAACAAAGCATGCCTCCTTTCCTTTCACCTGGCCCGAAAGCGCCCTTAACGCCGGAGAATCGATTACGGTCACGAAAATGATCGCTTTCAACGTGAAGTAGTCTCTTCGATACTCATCCCACATACGCACACCTTCCAACCATAGTTTCCGCATGTCTTCAAACAGTGGTTCCAGGAAGACATCTATGTCGTTCCCAGGTTCTTTCGGTCCAGTATATAAGAATAGACAATAATATGTACTTCCTCTTGTGGCACAACCATGGGGGAGGTTGAACATTGTTAGCAGCACAGAGCCAAACGCTGCGAACGTTCCTCGTCATACCAAAAGGGTTCATTCCATCCGTACTCAATGCAAACCGTATATTTCTTGGCTCGTGCGAGAAGTCGTCACGATGGTTACGATCGAAGTTTTTCCACCGGGTTCCATCCGATGGATGACTCAGCTTATTAGGGTCCCTCTTACGTGTATGCCATGTCATCGGTTCAAGCATCTCTTGGGTTGGCAAATATCCGTCTTATGCGATCGACCACCGGTAGGTACCACATGACCAAGGCTGGAACCTTACTATCATCGTCGCTACCATTGACGATACTCGCTTTTCTTCCTCTTCCTGTCATTCTTTCCCCTCTTATTAGTTGTGTCTACATCATACTCCTCATTCGTCTTGTAACGACTTCGTTTGCACCTTGGGCATCTCACGAGGTCCTTGAACTCCTCCCCCGGTATAATATACAATGATTTGGACATGCGTGGATTTTTGCACACCCAGCGACATTGGAGATATCGGTCTCTTAGCATAGTACGTGTTTTTTGGTAACAAGTTTGGCTTTGGCAAGTGTATCCGAAAGAAGATCCAACAATTCATTGAAACCGGCATCCGACCACCCATGGATGGCCTTCAGCTTCATGAGTTCGAGAACCGTACGTAACACAGTATTCTCTTTAGAACATCCCTTGGACTCCTCAAATAATAAATCCTTTGATGCCTTCTCTATCGTTGCAAAGTTATCAAGCCCTCTTGTTGTCCCCGCATTGAGTAAAACTTGCAGCTCAACATGACATAACAATTCCTCAACATCAAAATCAGTACATTGTTCTTCTTCGACATGAAAATCAAAAGTCTCGTCAACTTCGACAAACTGTTCTTCTTCAACTTCAATCGGCTGCAACTCAACTTCGACCGCCTCGTCTTCTCCATGCTTTGTCCACCTCGTATAATTCTCCAGGAAACCCCTCCTCACTAAGTGAGATTTGATTACAAGTGTATCGGTACACAATTTTTGATTCTTGCAGTCCACGCATGGACAATATATTTCTTGTCTTCCTAGACGCTTAGCATGCTCGACGACCCTCTTGAGAAATACATCGACTTGACATCGGAAATATGCACTTAATCTTGACTCTTCATATATCCATGTTTTGTCCATCTAAACAAGCACTACGCGAATATTAATTATAATAAAATAATTACTAAATCAAATAATTACCAAGTATGAATATTAAGTATTTATGGAAAATATAAGGAAACTAATATATTGCATAACATAATGTGCTAGAATTAATAATTATTAATTAATTACTAAATAATCTATTTACCATTATGAATATTATATATTTATAGAAAATATAAGGGAACTAATATATTGCATAAGACAATGTGCTATCATATATAAAAACCCACTATACAAATTATTATTAATTGACTCGAATCTTTTAATAATTAAACTGTGCTCTAGGAGTCTCTCTCAAGAGAGCATAATGTAGATCTTGAATTGATTGACATAAAAAAGGCTTGTAAGACATGATTTTTTTGTATGCAACATAAGCACATGATATATGAGTTTATTATACACAACTCAAACCAACAACAAACCTACAAACATGAAGGAATTTGACAAATCGAAATCAAAACCTAGGTCAAATGGTAATCCAAAATTCTCCATGATTACAACACTATAGCAACAAATAATACATGGGATGAGTTTCCTTACCACGGAGAACAAATTTCTGCAAAAAACGAGATCAAAACCTTCCCCCTCGGTTTTCATTTTTTTCCTCAATTTTCGAGCCGCCACACTTCACCGAGCTCCTGTTCTGTCCGAACGCGGCTTTTATACTGTGCAAAACAGTAGCCACGGTCCACTTCTTCAACCGTGGCTATAGATGAAACTATAGCCACGGTTGATGACGTGGACGGCTATTGGTGCAGGCCACTATAGCCACGGTTCACAAAGCCAACCGTGGCTATAGTGGCCTCTATAGCCACGGTTCATAGGCAGCCAGCCCCGCCACCTACTGTAGCCACGGTTTATTTTCTTTGCCGTGGCTACTTCATTTTGGGTGGCGTGGGTATAGCGAGTTTTTGTTATAGTGATAGTTTCTGTGGGTGTTGTTTGTTTTGGCTTACGTGGCTCATCTCTGGTGAGACACATCTTGTTCTCGCGGTGTCGTGTCATGGTGACCAGCCATTCTGCAGGTACACTTCCGCCTGCACGGTGCACATGGATGTTGTTCCTTCCTGCAATTGCCTTCCTCGTTGAGCCGGCTCGAGCTTACTTAGCCAGTAGGTGGTCGATACCTGTAATCCCATCCACACTTCGAGCCCCACACGCACAAGGTGATGCAGTGGAAGCCTCCTACGCTCGCGTATCCAAAAGTCACATATCCATGGAACACGTCGGTATTGAATTGTGGACAGGAACAAAGGGACCACCTTGATCGAGGTAAATCTGGAAAAAAATCAACAAAACGAGACTAACATGTAAAACAAGGCAATATCAGCATACAACATTTCAAATAGAAAGACAACAATTTCGTCCATTGGGGCAGCAAAGATTGATCCTTGGTTCACCAAGAGAGGCACTAGTGAAGAACAGGATGCTCAAACAAGCTCCCTGGTAACGGGAAGATCGAACAACTTGGAGGTGATGGTTTGCAGCCTTTCAGTTGCGAAGCGGGAGTTGTGGTGAATAGAACAACAACAGTGTGTGCACTGCTGCACTTTGATGAGCAGGAGAAAGTGTTTGTTTTTGGGAGAAGCAGAGAGCATGCTAGCTTTCTTCTGTTGGTGGGAGAAGAGTATGTGGAGCAGGAAGACCCGCGTTGCCCGGCCATGTGTGCATGCCATAGAGAATCAGACACACACACACCAGAGAGAGGGAGAGAGAGAGAGAGAGAGAGAGAGAGAGAGAGTAGAATGAATGCACCATATTCCTCCTTGTGGGTGTCTATTTTTTATTTTTCGATAACCATGCTTTGACTATTTTGTTTGACTTCTATCCTGTCAGTAGAAGTCATAACAATGGAACCTTACAAGACAAACCGTTTCACCAGGTTCATTGAAAGTTGAGCCTTGTCGAGCTTGATTTCCTGGTTTGTGTGTGTGTGTGTGCATACTCCAAGATAAATTGGTAACAGTACTATAAATTATTTGGGCATGAACGGTCGATCTAAATATGATGACATTCCGATCAAATTATTCAATTGTCCTAGTTTTTAGACTTTATACTGTACTTATTGTCATCTAGTTCCACTTATTTAGTACAGTGACAGATCAAGTATAATTTCTTCGAGTAGTCCCAATATAGAAGAGTGTTAAGAAATGATGGAGGTTGATGCAAGCTGAGTCCAAGATAGATACTATAGTTATAGGCAATATAATGGAAAAATGAACAAAGGCCAAATATGTGTGTTAGGACTTCCAATCAAGTTTATTTATTTTTCTGCTAAATTCACCGGTGTTTATTGAATAGTTTTGTAAGCACTTATGTTTTCCATGAGTACACATCTGAGCTACATATCTTTCTATTATAGCGAAGAAAAGGTTTGTGTAGATTACACATGCCAGGACCATACACACTCGTCCAATGAATAGAATTGAAAAACCTTACAAAATCTGAATCTCCAACGCAAGTTCCAACCGCATCCAATACCCAAGACACCATAGATTGTATTCATCAAAATAGTAAATTGGCGTGGACGGTCCTGAACTTATCGGTGGAGTGTATATATAAAGACAAATTGACAATAAGACAACTATTAATTATCTGGTCGTGTACCATCCCAAAATACACCTCATTATAAATTTGGTCTTGCTACTATCAATATTTAGACCTTCCTCTTTATACACTCCAGTACAAATTGATTGTGATAATATCAATTATCTTATCATTATAGCCTATAGGACCATCTAGAAACTATATGACAAATTCCATTTTTTGTACCAAACAATCGGAATATCCTTATATCGAACATTACCAGGACCTAACATAATTTATTTATAGAAACTAAAGAAAATTAGTTGTAATATATACGACTATGAAATTTGGATCCCTGCAGGAGAATATTGTTGTTAGTTCTGATCAGGGAATCTTTGCCAGTTGTTACCATGATGGAGTGAAGAAAACATTGATCATTTCTATGCTGCAGTGGCGATACGTCGTTCATTCCTCAGCTGGAGTGAAGACAAGCTGATTCCCATGCCCGAATGAAGGTAAACAGGCCATTGGTTCGCCACTCCTTTTGTATATCTTGATTCTGAAACGTTATCTCCTATTTGTCTGCAGCTCTTCGTGATTATGCTGTATTGGGACCGTCAATTGGCTACTATTCTTGCCTAATACTCAGGTTGTCAGCGACGTGAGCGTCTTCTGTTCCTGCGTCGTCGGTTCCTTCCTTCCCTTTCTTTTCCCTTCTCGTAGATGCGTTTGTGCTGTCTGGTACTCACTGCTCCCGTAGATTGGTTTGTGCGGTGTGCTGTTGGCCGCACCCGTAGATGCGTTTTTGCCATTGAATTTGCAACAGCTTTAGATTATACCTACCCTCCTAATTCCATAGGGAGAAACCTACCATTTGGATTCGGCAAAAAAAATACGGTAACAAAGCATATGACTTTACTTACAAATTTTGGTAACATGTGAATTGATTCTGCCTTGCACTTCCATTGAAGCCAACTCGAGGAAAAAACATGGCCAAGATAGGGTAGTACAATTTGCTCTTATTTTTTGAACAAAAAGTATGATACTCTCAGACATTAACGAACATACTATGGAAATCAAACACCATTACGAACAAGGTCCCGGTACATGTTATTGTGCAGTTTTTTTTTGTCCGAATGATTCTCAGACAGATTTAAGTTTTCTCGAATCGTTTGTTCTGAAAGTTGTAAAAATTAATTTATATATTTTTTGTCCTATTGTGATGATGTTAGTAAAGGTAGGTAAATGGACTATCGGTCCTATACATGCCGTAGAGATGTTCGGGAACACGCACGTAATATACGTGCAAGGAGGGAACAACCTAATAATGTAGATAAAGGGTTATCCAATCCACTGTCCCTGGAATGGCAGATACTGATGATCTGTTTGTAGCTGTTGAGTCACTTCCCTCCTATTCATGATTTGCCATGGAAACGACGATGTGCCCGACGTGAAGAGGCAATGGAAAATACGAGAAATGTTCGTTTGAGATCAGATGCATGCACATGCGGGAAGGTTACTGGGACATGGACGTTCCAGCTGTTACAAATGCAAATCAATTTGCTCTCATCAAAGGAGGCCATCAAAGAGATCATGAAGAGCTCCGTAAGGCCATGTTTATGACCTTGGAAAAGAGTCATCATGGTTGTAACAGCCATGGTTATGGGCCATGTCATGGCCATTAGGGTATTAAAGACAGCAGTTTTTCTTACTAAATGGCTACCCCTTTGTACCCCTATATATATGTAATCCAAAGATCAATAGAAGATACACACCATTCTCTATTCTCTTGTCTCTTTGGCCACTTTCTAACACGTTATCAGCACGCTCTTCGCTTGAGCTAGAGACAAAGCAAAAGGGTGAGATGGCCCGTCCTTCCGCTAGTTCCATCCGCCCTCGCCTCATTCGTCGCCTCATCCAACAACAACTTGACTCCCTCCTACGGGCACCTTTTCGCCGTCAAAAACATGGTGGGAAACGTCGTACTAGTAATCCTAGTCGTCGCCCTCGATCTCCTCAATTTAGCAACTTCCGCCGCAACGGAAGGAGCCATGAGGACAGCACCTATGCCCGTAGAGCTTCCAGCTCTCTTGCTGATGATGAAGCTAGCGACAACTCACCCCTTGAGTCCCGCCGGGAGCCCGGAGGCTGCCCGATCACCGCACCGCACCGGACGTCCCGGTGGAGCCCCCCCTCGCGCCATTGCCCAACCCATGGTTGGACCGCAAGGCGGAGTGTAACATCCTGGCCCAGGGCTTAATAGGATTGATAGAATACTCATGTCAACAAGTTGCAACTTCTTTTCCGGAAGCTCATCTCTAAAGAACTCGTAGTTAAGCGTGCTTGGCTTGGAGCAATTTAGGGATGGGTGACCGACCGGAAAGTTTCTCGGGTGTGCACCAGTGAGGACAAAAGTGCGTAGAAAAGACTAGTGTTGGTCCGTGAGGAAATCTGTAAGGCCTATTAAGCTACCAGGGGTAAGTGGGCCCGGCCCGGAGTGGCGGGACGTTACGGATGATATCGAGCCGACTCTCGCGGTTTCACGGACGCGTTTGTTGCACGTGTGCAGGCATGGTGTGCATGGCTGGTGTGGACCCGGAGTGGTCACACAGCATGGCACATGCGCTGGCAGATGGACACACGGACGTGGCCAAGAGAGGAAGTTCCTGGCTCGGGGTTGACCGACGAGGACGTCGGTCTTCTAAGGAAGTGAGTGTGTAACATCCCGGCCCAAGGCTTAATAGGATTGATAGAATACTCATGTCAACAAGTTGCAACTTCTTTTCCGGAAGCTCATCTCTAATGAACTCGTAGTTAAGCGTGCTTGGCTTGGAGCAATTTAGGGATGGGTGACCGACCGGGAAGTTTCTCGGGTGTGCACCAGTGAGGACAAAAGTGCGTAGAAAAGACTAGTGTTGGTCCGTGGGGAAATCTGTAAGGCCTATTAAGCTACCAGGGGTAAGCGGGCCCGGCCCGGAGTGGCGGGACGTTACATGGAGGGAGCAGCCCGAGGAGAATTCGGATGAGGAAGCACTCTCTCCAACTTACACACCGACGACGCTTCGGAACTCCTCCTCCGAGGAACCCTTGCTGCACGCCGCGGAGCCCCACCATTTAAAATGGCCACGGGCATCTCTCGACGACCTCGCAGCGAGTCTACATCAACTCGACCCCGAGATCCCCCTCCTCCTCCACGCAATTTCATCAAGATCGGACACATCCCGGTCGGGACGTCCGCCCACGGTGGCATTCGTCGCCCCGCACCTCCCGGTTAGGGGGAGGCTTGATCATCGGATCAAAAAGAATGAATAAAGGGCAGGCGGAAGAGGGGGAGGCGGTGGCGACGTACTCGGTGCATCGCCGGCAACCGGCGGCACGCCTCTGGACCATAACGGCCCACGGCCGTTTCTCATTTATTTTTTGCATTATTTACAATTTTGAGAGTGTTAGAGTCCAAGTCCTCGGACTTTGAATTTTGTTTAAATTCAGCAAATAATCGAGAGGATATTATTGCTTTTAGCAAGTTGTACTCCTCTGTTTTTATATGAATTTATATTCAAGCACTTTACACATTTTCATGTCTTTATTTTTACAATCACAAAGCAATTCCTTTTCATCACCTTTACTTTGAAATTTTATTATATGCAATCAAATCCTTTAAATAGGAAGAAATTCAGAGTATGAGATTATATGGATGATCATGCATCAGCAATGTATCAATCGCTCTAGAAAAACTCAAATTTCTACCACATATTAAAGGATTTTAACTATCGATTGAGTTCTTTTGAATTCCTATAAAATTGCATATATATGCCATAATTTTCTCAAAAAATTTGTGGCTTTCACATTGTAGGTGAAATGGCAACCAAAGAGTTTGATATCCTCGCTCTTGATGGTTCCAATTTCCCCTTTTGGGCGATGGATATCAAAGTGAGTCTGTCGACCCTTGGACTATACAGATGTATAGATGAAACAGACCGATCCAACTGTTGCTCCCTCGAACATGTCCAATTTCTCTCGCCTTAAAGGTCATGAGAAATCATATCCATCAGGATTTGAAAATGGAATACATGTATGAGGAGAGTCCACGTGCTTTATGGACGACGCTTAAAAATCGATATGAACAAGCATAAAGCTATCATCCTCCCCGAGGGAACGCATGAGTGAAACCATTTACGTCTACAAGATTTCAAATTTGTAGAGGAGTTCAACCATGTTGTTCATAAGATATGCTCCAAGCTCATGTTTTGTGAGAAAGAACCTATCGAAGAGGAGAAAATTGAGAAGACTTTGTCTACAATGCTCCCTTCGTAAAGGATACTTACTCAACAATACCGCGAGAAGAATTTCACACAATACTTTTCACTCATTCAGACATTGAAACAGGTAGAAAAGAATCATGAGCTCACACTCAAGAATTCAAACCAGCGCCTATTGGGCACTCGCTCCACCGCTCGATGTACATGCGAATGCAAAGAAAGGTGATCCCAACGGGAACTCAAAATCTGGAAATTCTTCCGGCAAGGGCAAGCATAAAAGAGCCAACAAGCCACGTGTCAACAACAAAAAGGGGAAAGGTATTTCTAAGCCAAAACATGATACTAACAACAACAAAAACGCCTGCTATAGGTGTGGTTGCTACAATCATGTTACTAAGAAATGCCGAACCCCTAAACATCTTGTTGATCTATACATGAAGTCCATGGGTCGTACACGTAACACCAAGGACGTTGAAGCACACTTTGCCTCTCAAGAACCGGAAATTAGAGCTAAGGACCTCATCTCTCAAGAAGCGGGACCAAGCATCACCAAGACTCCGCAAGGCGAAGATGATGACTTTGAAGACATACTCGCGGAGTACTCCTCTAATGACATTTTTGGAGATCTCCATTAAGCTCCACGAGCTTTAGGGTTTACATTCTCAAATGTAACCCTTGTAATAAAAGACATGATGTTGCTATCATATTGTAATAATGCAAATTTATTTCAATAAAGTATGTTCAATCTATATTTTTGCCGTTATTCTTACGAATTTCAAATTTTTGCATTATATAGATTGATACGGGAGTCTATCCAATGAAAGAAGAGATATGCCTAGTAGATTGTTGCACAACTAACACGATACTTAGAGAAGTAAAATTTTTCCAAACTCTCACAAAGAGAGAAGGACAAATTTTGACCATCGCGGGACGCGATGCGATGATTGTTGGTTCCGAAAGGGCCACTATCACACTTCCAATGGGTACACAAATTCATATCGAGGAGGCATTATTGTATCCCGATTCAACACGTACCCTACTAAGTTTTCGTGACATCCGGAACAATGGGATTCATGTGCACACACATGAAGAAAATAATGAGGAGTTCCTCCTCTTGACCAAAGATACTAGATATGGCAAACAAACACTTGAAAAAGTGTGTTCCCTTCCGTCTGGATTGTACTACACATACATCAAACCCGTACCACACGTTACATACAAAGTGATTTTTCGGAATGTTGATTAATTCAAAACTTGGCATGAACGCCTTGGTCACCCCGACATTGGGATGATGAGAAAAATCATTAGCAACTCAAGTGGACATGGTATGAGTGATAGAAAATTTCCACAATCCTCAGATTTTGTATGCACATCATGTGCAACTAGAAAATTAATTTTGAGACCTTCACATCTCAAGATAAAGGCTGAACCACTAAAATTTCTTGAACGCATTCAAGGAGATATTTGTGGCCCCATTCAACCCTTATCCGGACCATTTAGGTACTTCGTGGTTCTCATAGACGCATCCACAAGATGGTCTCATGTGTGTCTTTTATCGACACGAAACCATGCCTTTGTAAAATTGATTTCACAAGTCATCGGACTTAGAGCGAATCATCCCGAGCACCCGATAAAATCAATTAGGTTGGACAATGCAGCAGAATTTTCTTCCAAAGCCTTCAATGATTATTGTATGGCTTTAGGAATTGAAGTACAACATTTTGTACCATATGTTCATACCCAGAATGGTTTAGCTGAATCTCTCATTAAGAGAGTAAAACTCATAGCCGGACCACTATTGCCAAATTGCAACTTACCAACCTCATGTTAGGGTCATGCAGTGTTACACACTCGGTGACTTAATGCAATTGCGTCCAACCGCATACCATACAGCTTCCCGCTGCAATTGATTCGTGGTGATCCTCCTAGTATTTCCCATCTGCGGAAATTCGGTTGCGCTGTATACGTACCGATCTCACCACCAAAACGAACATCAATGGGCCCACACAGGAAAATTGGGATCTATGTGGGGTATTTATCTCCGTCAATCATTAAATACCTAGAACCCCTTATAGGGGACCTACTCACGGCCCGGTTCGCTGATTGTATCTTCAACGAAGATCATTTTCCGGCATTAGGGGAGAATTCAAGTATCACACTGAATGCCCGAAAATAAATTGGGATTCCTTAGATTTCCTAAAGGAGGATCCTCATACCGCAGAATCTGAACGACAAGTTCAAAGAATAATTGATTTGCAAACTGCTGCAAAAAATTTGCTAGACTCATTTATCGTGAGCAAAGGTGTCACAAAATCATTCATTCCTGCAAGGAATGTACTGGAAAGAATAGAGGTACCAAACAAAACTATTGAACTCCCTAACTCAACAGAGAAAGGAAGAAGTACGGAAAATCCTCGAAAGTGCAAGAGGAAACAGAGGAAAGATTCCTCTAACACAAGTAAATGAGACTCAACCTCTAGTTGAGAGACACAATGAGGATTCAAGAAATCCACATCCCACATCAACAAGTGCACTCAATTTCTGATGATAGGACATTGGAACACCCCGACGCTATCGTATTGGGAATACCGAGCCACCAATTGGGGTACAAGAAATGTCCATCAACTATGTTGAAACTAGAGAATCATTCAATCGTAAGACTACAATTGTCGACACATACTTTGCCTCATCAATTGCTGAAACCATACAAAATGATCCAGATCCAAAGTCCATGGCAGAGTGCAAACAACGCTCGGACTCGGAACAAATGGAAGGAAGCAATTGAAGCAGAGTTAGCCTCCCTCAATAAAAGACAGGTATTCTCATCGGTGATACCTACGCCTCCAAAAACCTTCCCTGTGGGTTTTAAATGGGTTTTCATCCGGAAGCGGAATGAGAACAATGAAGTGGTGAGATATAAGGCGAGGCTTGTAGCACAAGGGTTCACGCAGAGACCCGGCATTGATTTCAATGAAACATACTCTCCAGTCATGAGTGGAATAACGTTCCGATACTTAATTTCACTAGCAATCCAAAAACGTCTATCTATGCAGTTGATGGACGTCGTGACCGCATATTTATATGGGTCATTAGATTCGGATATATATATATATGAGGGTCCCCGATGGGATCCCTATACCGAATAAGAACAAAAATCGCAATATGTATTGTGTGAAACTCAAAAGATCACTCTATGGTCTTAAACAAGTCGGGTAGAATGTGGTACAATCGATCGAGTGAGTACCTTCTACGAAGGGATACTCCAACAACAATGATTGCCCATGCGTCTTCATCAAAAGATCCTCTACAGGATTTTGCATCATTGGCAACACCCAAGATATTGATGAGGCCCGCAATCACCTCAAGACGGAATTTGAGATGAAGGATTTGGGTAACACCAAATTTTGCTTAGGTTTGCAAATCGAGCATCTTCACTCAGGAATCTTAGTGCATCAATCTGTCTACGTCGAGAAAATATTGAAGAAACTCAATATGGACAAAGCTCATCCAAATAAGACTCCCATGGTTGCTCGATCACTCGAAAAAGAAAAGGACATTTTCCGACCACAGGAGGAAGGGGAAGAGATATTGGGACCATAATATCCTTATCTCGACCTAGGTCCGGCTTTCAGCTCATCCAACCCCCGAGATGCTCGTAAGTATCTCTCTCTCTAACTTGGAATCCTGTTATTTTTAATCTTCATTCTCTTACGCGAATGTGACTTCTCAATACGGAAAATGGACAACTTCAAGAGCCACCCTCCTCTACCCCCAATGATACTTGGGGGAGGATTATGCGAACAATACCGCTCCCCTTGTTGTTCAAGCCGGTCCGACTCGGGGGACTTCGGACCGGTCTTTCCCTATGCCTCCTAGCATAGCTCCAAAGATCTCCAAATCTGGAAAAGTTGGTTCAAGCTCCTAGTACAAAGAAATGTACTACCTCCCCGACCATCGGCGGACCGACTACACCCTCTGCTGCGCTCGGCGATATCCGCACGTAAGCGCCGAAACTTGAAGATCAACGAATAGAAGAAGAAGCCGTCGAGAGGGATCGCCGAGCAGCTCCGCCGTATTCGAAGTCGCCTTGGGAAACTCTCAAGGAGCTCCTTCACTAACCGACCCTCTATCCAATGTTCCCAAGAAGTCCCGGTGTGGCAACCGGACCGGTCCCGATGACGCAGGAAAGACAAACCCAACGCCGCAAGTCAATCCAGTGGCAAAAGAACCGCAGAGGGAACCAGGTGATTATTCTCAAGGTCCCTCCAAGAAGATTAAGACCTCCATCGGCTTCAAGAAAGCTTCCTCGTAAGTCTTCTATATCATTAACTCTTTTCGAATCGTCTCTATTCCGGTCTTATTGTACTTGCTCCTCTTCGCAGGATCCCTTCTAATTTCCAAGCTAACATAACTAGTTTTTTAAGAAATAAAGCTTCCACCCAAGCTCCGACCGGTGGTGTTTTTACCTCCACTCCTGCTGCATCTCCGACCGGTAGTGCTTCGCTACCGCTCCTACCGCATCTCCGACCGATAGTGCTTCGCTACCGCTCCCGGCGCATCTCCGACCGGCAACCAACCGCCCGAGGCTCAAAGTGCGACACTCACAAAGGAACCCCCCGCCGCCTCAAGCATAGAAGCTTTTTCCCAAATAACCGAAGAGCAAGTCACTAATATTGAAAGCTCATCTTCCGGCAACCGTCCTCCCCAAGCTACCTTGTTTCAAATTCCTCCGGAGCTCTCACTGGGACCGATCCGGGTGGAAGAAATTCCTCGCCGGCCCAGGACAACACGCAAATCTCCAGGAGAACCCGGACCGGCCAAAATGGTAGTCGGAGATGTGGAGGTGGACAGCTCCAGTGGAGCCGAACATTTATCGCAACAGCTCAATGGGACGCCCTCCAAGAAGAAGAGGCCCTGAAGAATTTCTCGAGTCCGGCCGGGTACATCCTTCCGCTTATATGGTTCCTTCAAGCATTTTCCTCTTAATAATTGAATCTCTTACTTCTTCCTTCTTTTAGGTTCTCTTGAAAAACGCCGAAGCTAAGAGTGCTATAATCGCTCGCTCTGGAGGAAGAGCTATGCACCAATCAAGAGCGATTGGTCGAACCGGAATCTCGGACCCCTAGTTTGAAATCCAAAGAGACCGATTTGCGTAAAAGAGAAGCCAATCTGCTAAACACTCATCGATCGATGGAGGAACGCCGGCAAGATATTATCAAGCTCCGCCGAGAAATCCAGAGTAACATTCTTAATTTTATGTACATATTCCACATTTTTCCTTGTTGCCTCTCTTTCGACCAGTCCTACTCCTTATCTCGAGCACTTGAAAACCTCGTTGCCGCTCACAAGAACGCAGAAGAAGTCCTTTACGAGAAGGCAGCTGCTCTGGAGCAAGCACTTGAAGAGGGCTCTCGAGTTGAAGAGCAACAGGCGGCTTGAATTGGCGAACCGGAAGGCGAGCTTACCGCTAAGGATAACATCCTTGCGCAAGCACTTCGCTCCAACAAGATGCTAGAGGCCGATAATGTTCGCCCGAAGGCCGAATTAGTCGAAGCCTTAGAAGCGGTCAAAACAGCACGAGCGGATAAAGAAAGCGCTCCGAGGACTGCCCACGAATCTACTCGGCTTGCTCTCAAAGCAAAAGAGCGCGAGATCCAGCGCCTAATAAAGGTTGAGAACAAGTTGAGAGAATCCAACGTTAACATCAAAGGCAGATTCGGAGCTGCAGAAATCAGGCATAGACGTAAGTCACTTCTTTCTTATTCACTCTTATGAAATTCTCTTTAAAATTCCGGTCTCGTAGTCATGATCTTTTCTTATATTCTTGCTTTCCTCGGAACTTGCTGCAGGTACAGTGCGAACATTGGAGTATCTCAATGGCGGTCAAACTATTGATCCCAATGAGATGGATCTTGAATCCGCCGTCCGGGCCTTCCCCGGAAGAATCGAGACAGCACTCTTAAGATGGTTGCCGCTGCGGGAGGAGGACATATTGCAGCCATAATCCAATCTTGGACTCCGGTCGAGGATTGTGATTTCAATTTTATCGAGGATGGCGCCCACCCGGAGACTATCGAAGACCGGTTCAATGAGTCGACGAATTCACTCATTGGTACCGTTTCGAATTTATAGAGGATGTTCCTCTTGATCCAACAGGTGTTCCTCCGAACGTAGCACCGGTAGCCTTTGCTCCGGATCAAGATGCTCCGGACGCAGCAGCCGCCGCTAGGCGCACGAGTAGAAGATGCCTTTGAAGATCTTGATGCTGATTTACCCATATCTTCTTCCGATTCGAAGAAACGCTGGACGACAGTACTAGAGGAAAATCCTAAGACCGGTGATACCGGTACTTCCAATGGTCGTGCTTAGAAAAATTTGTAATAGGACCACCTTACTTTTGTAATCAAACATCTTTGAGCATCACATTGTTTTTATTATTTTAAATACCGAGTTGTTTTTCTTTTCTATATGAACACTGGTTTCACCATCATACTTACTAACTTATTTGCATAAGACATGATGGTTATTTCGGCTAAAAATAATTATGATCAAATTTTGGCTTTAATCAGCACAGATCACAATTCATAATTATAGCTTACTTTAACAAGATCATGTAACATAAGCAAAAAAGCTAGGTTGTAAGATTTTAAGATTTCACAAACTCCTCTTAACACAGCAGCCTACCGATCAGTATTCATAAGAAAAATGCTATACAATTTCCTTTCTTGAATATACTAGTCTTAAACTGAAATTGAAATAGACCGCTCTCAATACAAGCAATCTGCCAACTAAATGACTGGTCTTATTATTCAGGAAAATCACAATATCACTGATCGCTCTTAACATAGCAGCCCCTGGCTCAATAATTTAATTCAAAATTAAAATATGGAGACACAAAAAATAATCACATTATCATTAGACAAAATAACTTTATTATAATATGAAAAGCTTTAGAGGAAATACTCTTAAGTATAAAAACGACGAAGCTGATCAATGTTCCAAGAATTTGGAATTTCTTCTTCCTCCAAGGTCATAAGCCTATTACCCCTGGTCCTGGAGACCGATTTAACCAAAAACGGTCCTTCCCAAACTCGGTGACAACTTATGCTTGTTCTTGTTAGATCGAATCTTCCGAAGAACCAAGTCTCCTACTTGGAACTCCCGTGTTCGAACATTGCGAACATGATAACGACGCAATCCTCGATGATATTTAGCAGCTTGAATTAAAGCTTGGTCCCTAAATTCTTCCGCAGCAACCAGCTGAACCTCGGCGTTGGTCATCATATTTCTCTTCATCGTAGTATTGTACCCGAGCCGACACCATATTCACTTCGTAGGTAGCATGGCTTCGGATCCATACACCAAAGAAAAAGGAGACTGCCCCGTAGCCCTACTAACATTAGTGCGTAATCCCCAAAGCACCCAAGGCAGTTCCTTAGCCCACTTTGCTGCATACGGCTTCAAACGGTCAAAAATTCTAGGTTTAAGACCAGTCAAAATCATTCCATTAGCTCGTTCCACTTGTCCATTGCTTTGCGGATGTGACACCGACGCATATTGTATCTTAATTCCCAAACTCTCAAGCATAATCTCCGAAGAATTCTGAAGTGAATTGAGGCCCATTATCAGTAATGATACCGTATGGGACCTCAAAACGTACGAAGATGTTCTGCAAAAACTTGATCGCTCGGGCTGTAGTTGTACTAGTAATCGCTTCTGCCTTAATCCTCTTGGAGAACTTATCTACCGCCACAAAAATGTGCGTGAATCCTCCCGGCGCCCTTTTAAACGGTCCAACAATATCCAGCCCCCAAGTAGAAAAAGGCCAAGTCATTGGAATTAATCGCAACTCATGAGTCGGGGCATGAGGCTGCCTAGCAAAAACCGACATCCCCGACAATTCTTAACCACTCGTGCGCATCATCCGTCGTTGTCGGTCGAGTAAAATCCTTGTCCGAGCACCTTCGAAGAGGCATGGTTTCCACAAATTCCTCTCGTGCACGTCTTCAAGGAATTGAATGCCATCGAAACCGATACACATTTCATCAAAATATTAACTCCACGTCTATATAATTCTCCTTCGAGAATTAAATAACTGCGGGCTCGAACATCTAATCTTTGCTTCTCCACTTTATCTTCCGGAGTTTTACCGCAGTGTAGATAGTCAAGGTATGGGGTACGCCAATCAGAATCAATAATCATAACATCAAGTGGTCGAATATCTTTAGCGTTGGTTTTGTTCACTCGTCTTTTCTCGGTAAGACCGCTTCTTCAGACCGATCCTTCAAGACTACTTTCTCCTCATGGTTGTTCAAGACTCGCTTCATCCACGATCTCAGTAATAGTAGCCTTGCGCTCCATCTTTATGGATGGCTTATCCAATACTTGAAGGAAAACACCAGGTGGAACTGCTTGTCTTGAAGACCCCAATCTGGCTAACTCATCCGCAGCAGAATTATTTCCGCGTGAATATGAGAAAATCGCAAACCATCAAATTTATCTTCAAGTTTCCTAACCTCTTGACGATAAGCGACCATATGATCATCATGAGCATCCCATACCTTGTTAACTTGACTTATTACTAACATTGAATCACCATATACGTCCAATCGTCTAATTCCTAACGAAATAGCTACTCGAAGCCCATGAAGCAAAGCTTCATACTCCGCAATATTGTTTGAGGCTCCGAAATGCATTTGTAATACATATCCGAGCGGTTCCTTCGTGGGGTGAGAAGTACAACCCCGGCCCCCGCGCTCGAAAGCTGCAAGGACCCATCAAAGAACATCTCCCAATATTCCAATGTCTAGATTCCTTGCGGAACCTGCGTCTCCAACCACTCGTTATGAAATCAGCCAAAGCATATCCCTTAATAGCTGTTCGCTAAGAAAACGTAATCTCGTATTGGCCAAGTTGTATAGCCCACTTAGCAACCCGGCCAATCGCCTCTCGATTTCGGACAATATCTCCAATGGAAAACCCAGTCTTAACTTCGATGGGATGCGCTTGGAAATAATGTTTCAGCTTCCGAGAAGTTATCACTACAGCATATATTAACTTCATGAATCGGAGATACCGCATCCTTGATTCAAGTAAGAACTTCACTTACAAAATATTCCGGATGCTGCACCAATTGCAGATGTCCTTCTTCCTTCCGATCGACCGCCGTAACCGTGCTCACCACATGGGTTGTTGTGGAGATATACAACTGAATAATCTCGTCCGGCTCCGGCGGTACCAATACCGGAGGGTTGCTAAGATACTCCTTGAGTTGATCAAGCGCAGCCTGTGCGTCTTCTCGTCCACTCAACCTTATCTTGCTTCTTAAGCAACTTGAAGAACGGAAGCCCACGAACTCCCGGTCTTGAGATGAAGCAACTGAGAGCCGCCATACTACCCGTCGGCCTTCGAACATCCTTCAATCAACCCGTTAGCTTTGATGCCTCGCCATGACACCAGGTAACCCAACAATTTTCCGGAACGAACTCCAAACACACACTTTCCCGGTTGAGCTTCATGGAAAAATTCCTCAAATTATCGAAGGTCTCTCGCCAGGTCGAGAGAAGATCTTCGGTTTTCGAGATTTTATCGGTATATCATCAACATAAGCTTCTGCGTTCCTCCCCAATTGCGAATCCAAACAACGTTGTATACCGCGACGATACGTAGCTCCGACATTCTTTAATCCAAATGGCATAGTCGTATAGCAAGTATGCTCCGAAGGGGGTGATAAACGCGGTCTTTATTTGATCTTCAACTCTCGACGGTATTTGATGATACCCTGAATAGGCATCAAGAAAACAGAGACGCTCGCAGCCGACGGTCGAATCAACGACTTGGTCAATCCGAGGCAGCGCGAAAGGGTCTTTAGGGCAAGCTTTGTTGAGATCAGTATAATCGACACACATTCTTAATTCTTTAGTATTCTTTTTTTGTACAAGGACTGGATTGGCAAGCCAATCTGGATGATACACCTCCCTAATGAACTTAGCTGCTAACAACTAGTTATTTCTTTCTTGATGGCCTCCTTGCGGTCTTGAGCAAACCACCGGAGCTTCGTTTTACTCGCTTCGCATCGGGACGCACTAACGATACGTGCTCAATCTTCTCCCTAGGAACACCCGGCATGTCGAAGGCTGCCATGCAAAGATATCCCTATTTTCCCGGAGGAAAAGAATGAGCGTGCTTTCCAATTTATCCCCCAAGTCAGCCCCTATATGGTTGACCTTGGAGGGGTCCGACTCATCAAGCTGAATAGTCTTCGAAATCACTACATCAGCCTTCGGTTTCTCCTTTGCGACCTTCTTGATTGGAACTTCATCCTCTAATCTTGCCTCGTACTTCTAGAGCCTCAGCTGCTTCTCCGATTTCTCGACGTTCATCCTCCGAATTGGCCTAAGAGGCCAGCTCCGTGCTATGTACTTCGTAAGCATAAGCGGTCTTGATATCACCCCGAACGACAGGACCCCATTTGGTGCCGGCATCTTCAACATCAAGTACTGATAATTCGGGATGGCCATAAACTTTGCCAAAGCCGGTCTTCCAAGTATCGCATGATACGCTGATTCGATGTCGGCTACCCGGAAGATAATATTCTCCCTCCTGTAGTTCTCCTTTGTCCCAAAAGTCACCGGCAGAGAAATCTGCCCCAAAGGATAGCTGTTCCGCCCGGTATTATACCATGAAACGGTGAAACACTGCGCTCCAAATCAGCTACGGAGAGGCCAAGCTCGCGCAGAGTTTTAGCAAACAAGATATCCAGGCAACCTCCTCCATGAATGAAAGTTCTCTTCAATCGCACCTTGTGAACTATAGGGGCCAAGATGAGTGGATATTTACCAGCTTTTGGCAATACCTCAGGATGATCAGCTCGCTGAAAGTAATGGGCACCTCGGACCACCGTAAGTACTCGGGTGTAGCAGGAGCGACGGCATTAACCTCTCGAAACGCCAATTTTTGCTTTCGCTTTGACTCGTAAGCGTCCGGGCCTCCATAGATCATGTTCACCTCTCGAGCTGGTTCTTGAAAACCTTCGTCATCCTCATTGTCATCGCGCTCTTTATCCTTGCCCTTGTCGTCTCTCCGGTTCCTATGAGCGGATCGGGGTACAACCTTTAAGGCGAACCGAGCAAACGGCCTTAACAGAAGCACTCCTTAGCTTTATGATTCCCATTATGAATCATACAAGGGCCCTCTAGAAGTGTTTCGAACGACAATCATTCTCTTGGACCTCTCTTAGGAGGTGCCGGCCGATCTCCTCCATGAGACCGGTCAACAGACTGCAATAAGGTGATCGGGCTTGCGCTTATTGTTGTTCTTGGATCCGGACTGGTTGCCTTGGTCATGCTTCGGTTCCTTCCCTTTGTTCCCGCGCAAATTGACCACGTTTGATTCACCAGACAGCGTAATCATCTCGCTATCTTGAAGCACTCGACGCCGTCATGGTAAGGTTCCGATTTCGCCTTCCAATCTTGTGAACTAATGCTTCACTTCGGATGCTAGCTTGAAACATCGCAATTACTTGCTGATCAGGAACATTTGGGATTAAGGCCTTCTTGTTGCGAAACGCCCGATGAAGTCTCGTGAGAGTCTCATGAAAGCAGGGATCACGGAGTACTCATCATCCTCCGGACCGGTCCAAACCGGTAACGGAGATCGCCGGCTAGGGCGATGCCGATAATTACGATCCCTTTCGTCGTCGGAGTAGTCGTAATAGCGATCATCTTGATATCTATCCCCCGAACCATCCTCGACGATCATTATTCACCGGCTCGCGTGCCGTGAAGGAGGCGGAGGTGCCGCTTGACGGTCATTGTTCATCGGTTCCTCATGTTGTGAAAGAGGCGGAGGCGGAGGCGCCGCTTGACGCTCATTATCAACTCGTCGGGGTTCTCCGTTTCTGTCCCTATTGTCTCGCCCCTTCGATCCCTAGCATCACGACGATCATCCTTCCCGGGCCGTTCATCCCGATGAGCATGCCGATTACTATGCCCTCGATGATCGTTGCGCGGATGATTTCCGCCGGGGGCGGCGCCGAAGCAGCCGGCCCACGACGTGGCGAGTTATTCGGATGCGGGCTTCGATCCCTAGCGTCGCCTCTCATCTTCTTCTTGTCTCCTCGCGTTCTTCCGCCTCTCTCGCATGGCGATCGATCGGCACGTTTCTAATGTCACGATTGCCATTCAGTGGTACGCGCAAATCTTGGTCCGGAGCTCGTTCATGTGCATCCGCGATCGGGGTGTGGCGAGGCCCAAGCCTTCCACCGGAAGAAGCTCCTTCGGACCGGGCTCTCGTAGGCCGCTTCGAGCGGGAACGTGAGCGGCTGGAAGATTCCGATCTGTCATGGACGTGTTGATTTGTTTGTAGAGCAGCTGCGTCTACCAAATTCAAAGCGCGTTGCAACCCTGGTGTTGCATTGAAGACTTCTTCCGGTATTGTCTCAAGGATTTGCTTCACTCCCACAATGTTGTGGACTCGGTGATGTGAAGACTCGAGCGCCATTCATCTCCACTTCCATGGAGCTTAAATCCAACGCTCTGCAGGAAGAACGATGGCGCCTTCCGCTGCGACATCCCCGTCGATCGTTATATCCTGGGGAGGTTTCTTCCAGGTCTCCGGACTGCTCCGGTAGCGGTCCGAGTAGCGGGGGAGCAGTTGCAGGAATGCTTCCTCCCGCCCGACTAGTACCGACAACATTTGCGCGATGATTCAAGGCTGAAGGTTGCGGAGGTCGTTCATATCCATCCGCATCGTCGTCTTCCGCCATCCTAGCTGCTTCAGCAGCGGCTTCCTCGGGAGTAAGTTCTTGAAGAACCGGGCCCGTCATGAATACTTGGAAGAAGGCCGGAAACCCTTCTTCGAAGTCTTTATCAAACTCGTTAGAACGACTTATCCTCGCAGACCGGGTTTCGGTCCGAGATGCGAGCGGTCCGATGGTTCGCGCTAAAGCTGCGTCGGATCCGCAAGGTTCCAAGCAAGAGGTACCGACCAAGGCAGGTGATCGCGCTTCAAAAGCTGCAGCCTGGCTACAAGTCGGATTCGTCAAAAGCAACTTTCCGGCGGAATAAGCTTCAAAGTCGAGGGACCCGAAGCGGATCTTGAAGCCGGGGACAAAATCGACGATGAACGAAGATGCCATCGAACTCGCTGGGAACTCGTCGGGACCCCTACTCGGCACGCCAAATGTCAAGTCTTAAACTCGGCACTAGTACTACCCGGTCCCTTATGAGCGTGGAATTCGATGGTGCAACACACGAAACACACAGGAACACGAGATTTTAGACAGGTTCGGGCCCCTCGAATTGAGAGTAATACCCTACGTCCTGTATGTTATGTATTGCCTTTAGCGGATTGCTAATTGCGAGATCTCGAGAGAGCTTTCGGAGGGTCCCTGCTCCACCTTATATATCTGGGCGAGATAGGGTTACATGTAGAGTCCTATTCGATTACATGAATTACATATATAGGAATTCTATCTCTAGCTTTCTTTATTAATTCGGAGTCCTAACGGACTACAAATCACTCCTTAACTTGCTCCTCAAGTCATTGTACGCTGGTCTTAATATCCGCCTTGTTTCCATACCGGTATACGGAATCTTCTGCTATCCCAACCGGTCGTGGACCGATCCGTTGACTATTTCCATCATCTTTATCTTCATTAATTTATTACCATGTCTCCGCGTATCCATTCCTTTACCATCTCGTATACCCATAAGGCAAGTATACGACAGTTAGTGAGAGGGCGAGTCTCACGGGAGGGAAATGGGTCGGCCACGGAGGAAGTCGTGGAGTCGCCATATTCCTAGGGGAGTTTGGAAACGGCTAGTCTTCTGCCAGTGCTAGCGGGAAAAGTTGTTGTATATGACCGGTGGGTGCGTATATGTTGTGTAGTTGGGTTTTGCCAGCTGGTATAAAATCGATTCGAATCGTTGTACCTCGTAATAATGAGTACCGCTTGTTTAGCTCGTCACATCGTAGTTAATCAACTGGAAGGTCAGGATGAGAGATGAAAGAAATGTGGTCTAATCGTATCTTTTCTTGCAAACTTGATTGCAATAGTTGTAGACTGCAAACATGGATTCTAATAAACTTAATGTTAAGCTAAAACATTGAAAGTAAGGATCAAGCATTAGTGCTGTATTCGCAAGAGAGTCAACTCCACGGGCAAAAAGCCTTTGCATACTAGACGTCGTCCTTAGCGTGCTCGTTGACGGGTCGGTCTTTCCGAGTATTAGAATACTCGGGGTTTGTTCGTTATGTTTCAGGGCATGAGTCGTACTTCCACGACTTATACGTTAGCTTTCCGGAAGAGGAGCAGGTGTCCCGAGGGAGGTTCCCTCCAACGGGAACGGATCCCGACGCCGTGAAGGAGCAGGACCGTGGTGTACAACGGGCTCGAGTACATCACGACAAACGTTTAGTAGTATTTTGTTGTACAAAGACTAAGTTTCCGCTGTAAGACTCGTAGTGTTTAAACTTCAATAATGTATATGCTTCCGCTGTACGATGTTTGTATTTTGAAAACCTGGTTGTATTATACCATGATGTATATATTCTGGCTTGTATGAAATGATGCACCGTTGTAACTCGCTTCATCGAGTGTCCCCCGTACCGATTCCTGGGTATCCCGGAGGGGATGTCACAACAGATTTCTTCTTGCCCATCTTAAGAGATGAAAAAAGGAAACCCGAGATTGATTTATGCAGAAAGGAAGAGCAATGATCATGATGTCCGAAGAACAAGGGTGTATCGCGGGCGCGTATGGAGCTTCGGGAATGGGTTTGACCTAGGTTGACCTTTCGATTCCTTTTATAAGCACCCGAGCCGGGCTCTGGGACTGCAAAGTTATTGGGCTGTTTTTTACGGCCCAATGAATTTGGCATTAAATAAATTATGTCGTGATTGTGCAATTATGACCTAACGGTCATAAGGATATAAAAGATCTACTATTAAATTGTGCAAATTATGACCTAACGGCCATAAGGATAAGTCATTCCGATTATTTCGGTCGTGAGAAATTTTGTCTGTGAATAAAAAAGCGGTCCGAAATATGAACTTTTCAGATATCTGGATTAATATAGTGCCAAATTTCGTAAGTTGGCAATATGAAAGAGTTAGATCTTGCCTAACTCTACGTTAATGGATGCCTTAGGCTATGGGTGTTAATCATCCGGCTGATTATAGGCCTTGGAGACTCGAGTCGATGTGAGAATCTGGGGAATAATCTAGTCCGATCAACCAGGATTTTGCTTCTTAGTTAAAATTAACTAAATAAGTCCGACTTAAGCGGTCTTAAAAGGATATGTGGTATGACTAGTTCGACCGGTCCGAAAAATGTGTTCTTGGTAGAAATTGCTTGAGAGGAATGTGATTTGATGGAAAATAATAAAGCATAGTCTCTCAATAAAGACTCTTGCATTATTTGCAATCCTCAAATGATACAAGAGTTGGGGGCTATACCTAATTAGGTGCACCTGACCGGTGCACCTTGTTCAAGAGCGGTCTGCGGGGATCGCGGGAAGTGGTAAATAATGGAAATTGAAAGGAGCGGTCTCGTAGAGATTGCATATTAAAGAAAATAATGAAGAATCAACTAGCGGACTCTTGCATTATTTGAAAGGAGTTCAAATGATCAAAGAGTCGGGGGCTATACCCAATTGGGTGCACCTAATCGGTGCACCGGAAGAAAAATATGCAATGACTCTTGTCTACCTAATTAGGTATATGGAGGACAAAAATACCGATTTTTGAGGCTTTTTGAAGCGCCTTGAAGAAAGAAGAAACATTGCAGCAGATTAGATTTCTTTTTAATTTTACCATGGAATCAAGACCAACATGCGTAAGACTCGGTCGGTCTTATTCAAGGTCAAATAAAAAATTACTCGAAGACTGCTGTCGTATACTTGCCTTATGGGTATGCAGATGATAAAGGAATGTGATGAGGACATCACACCCTCGGATATAACCAACACTCCTCCAATACACATACATAATTCAAGGACAAAAACTAGAGCACGGCAATTGAATTTACGGGTGAGCATGTTCCTAATGATCTCTTTATTTATATTTGAGAATATATTACTACCTAATGAGTTAATTATTGTTAGGAACCATGGAGATGATGATAATATGGTTAAGGAGGAGGTTAGAGGCATGGAGGGCCAGCAAGGACGTCCATGTCAAGTTGGAGGCCCAAACAAACTCGACTTCGATTCTGTTTCGGAGTCCAGAAACAACCTGCACCAAAACGGAAGCCCTGGTCGCATACGAAGTCCGTTTGGGACGTTCTTTATATGGATGGAACGATAATTCGATAACCTTTCCATTGGCTCTGGTCTCATATCCAAATTCTTCTCGAGCTGTCGGGAAATTGCCGAAATACTAAGACGTCTAGAAAATGTCCCGGTGTTGCACCACCGTCTTTTGGCCTTTGGGCTGTGTATTTTGTTGAGCCCACTTAGGGCTGCGTCCAGAGGGAGATGGACGACCCTAGCGACCTCATAAGCAGCCGCCGCCCCTTCCTTAGGGTTTGGGTTTTGCTTAGATTATTCTGTCAAGAACAGTTTCGTCCTTTCGTCGGTTTGTGAGACCCCAACTCGTGAGTTTAATCATATATTTGCAATTTGGTTGCTTCTATCTTGTTCTTGCTTGTGTTCTTCGATTCGTAGGCAAGGATTAGCCTTCTTGGCGAGGTCAATCGTGCTTGCACGGTTGATAACCGGAGGAGACGTGGTGCTGCGATTGCGGGTTCGGAACGTGTTGTTTGGAAGCCGGATCGATTTGTGTCAAGCCTCCGCCAAATCGATGTTTATCGGAACCTTACGGAAGATCAGGACACCCCGTTCACATCAAGTGGTATCGAGTTTTAGGTGCACCGTCGGGTTCCCCTATCCTCGTTATTTTGTTTCGTCCTAAAGTCCGGAAAAGTGCCCTACAAAAATATTTTCTTGTTCATCTTCCGCAGTCCTATCACCCTTTGTGCCCCTGCAATTTCATTTCAGTTTGCTTTGTTGAGTTTGTGTCCATAATTAGAGTCGTGTTGCTGGTCGAGTCCGCGTTATTTATTTCTAGTATTGATCTAAGTCTTGGAGTCACTCCTGTTTTTCTACCTTGTTATTGCGCTAGGTTGGGTTTCAGTTTGGTTGTGTTCTGTCTTCCAATGCGCAAGAGCAATTCTGAACCTTCTATTTTGCGCGCAAGTTAAAAAAAAGAGATGGATCCTACTCTCTTGTTTGTGGCGCTAGAACAGATAGAAAAAAATTCAAAGTTGCAGATTCTTATGCGGCACTTCGAAAAAAAAACATAAGGTGCATTAAAAAAGAAAAAGAAAAAGAGCCGCATCAAACAAGAAAAGAAAGAAAGAAGGAATAAAAAAAGAAAAAAAGAAGTCGAGTGCTTGCATCCTTTTGAGTCCGACGTACTCGAGGCATATTGTCATTGCTAGCTTGGTCTATAGGTCCGACGGCGGGTTTTAGGCCAGCAACATAGACTTGTACTTTGGACTATTATTCAACTTTGCATTATCTGATTTTGAAACTTGCCAATCCTTGCTACTCACATATTGCCTATCTAAGCTCAACATATATTCTTCGAATAGCACATTTTGACCCTCGCAATTGTCGGTTCACACTCTTCGGGTAATCCTTTGCTTTGCTAATAATAAGAACTTTGTAAGAGCTTGGTAAGACGCTTCCATTTGCTTTTGTGAGAGTCGTCACTGTTCTAGTAGTGTGATAGGGATAACGTTTACCGGATTGTTCCTGTTTTTGTCTTTGTTACTTATAATGACAGGTGATGATATGAGTACTCTTGAACAACGAGTGCTTAGTTCTCAAATGGCAAAGGCGGAGCAAAATCAAGAAAACAATTTTTTCAGACTTTCTTTGTTGTGATGAATCGACGTTGTCGTGTTATCATTGATGGTGATACTAGCCGTAACATTGCAAGTTCCGAGCTGGTCGAGAAGCTTGGCTTGACCACACGACCACACCCACGTCCATACTACATCCAAGGTGTCAATTTTTGTGAGAAGATAAAGGTAAATAAAATTGCACGTATCAATTTTTTCTTGGTAACTATAAGGATAGTACAGATTTTGACATAGTACCTATACAAGCATGTCATTTGCTACTAGGTACACCTTGGATTAATAGAAATAATATTGTGCACAGTACCATCATCAATAGATACTCTTTCAAACATAATGGCACTAAAATTATTCTCAAACCTTTGAGTGCTGTTGAAATTTTAGAAGCTGATCTAGAAAGATTTGAGAGAAGAAAGAATGAGCCTTTTAGAAAAGAATGGGTGATTTCATAAGTTGCAACACTTTCATCTAAATCTGAGTTGTTAAATTAGGAACATATTTCTTTGCCTTTTGTTAGAGCTAATATCTTGCAGCATGTACAACAAGAAGATGAGGTGAATAATGTTGAGGTGCCAACGGCCTCATTTTTTATTTCAAAACCATCGCTTCGTCATGAATTTAATACTCATGCTGAAATTGAGAGCAAAGGTAATGCTACACTCATGGACTCGTGAGATTTCTCATGATGTGCCGAATGTTTCCACCAATCATACTAATATAGAGGAACATCTAGTGGAACCTTCTCTTGAATTACCTTTGTCACAAGTTGACTTTCCTGCTGGTCCTTGTGATAAAGATGTGTTGTGTGCTAGTGCTTCATTTATACCTTTGCAACAACTAATGAATGAAAATACTTGTGCTAATAATATAACCTTGCTTCCGATTGCTTCTGTAATTGATGAGTTAAAATTGTTGTCTTCTTTAAGTACTTTAGTTTACATTGAATTTGATACTCTCTGTGATCTAATTAGTTTGGAGAAGAAATTTTTATGTGCTGAATTGCCTTGGTTGCCTAGACATACATATCACTATATAGAAAACTATAATTGTGAAGGACAATATATGGTGCATCGAATTTATATTTGTTTGAAACAAAAATCGTCTTTGTTTGGGCAACAATATGATGAATTAGAGGGCTATAGTATTACTAATCATGTAAAATCCAGTTGCTCTAGTTTTGTTTTCAAGAAACGAGGCTATCTTTCAAGAAGGGGAGCATTGGTGGTTTTCCCCTACGATATCTTCTACAACTATGTTCAAACCGAGGATAGATTCTTTTCAAGGAGAGGAGAACAATAAGGAAATGATATCCTTCAAAATAATCATTCAAGCACCAACGACTCATATCCAAATTCTTCTCGAGCCGTCGGGAATTGCCGAAATACTAAGACGTCCGTAAACCGTCCAGCTGTTGCACCACCGTCTTTTGGCCTTTGGGCTGTGTATTTTGTTGAGCTCACTTAGGGCTGCGTCCGGGGGAGATGGACGACCCTAGCGACCTCATAAGCAGCCGCCGCCCTTCCTTAGGGTTTGGGTGTTGCTTAGATTATTCCGTCAAGAACAGTTTCGCCGTTTCGTCGGTTTGTGAGACCCCAACTCGTGAGTTTAATCATATATTTGCAATTTGGTTGCTTCTATCTTGTTCTTGCTTGTGTTCTTCGATTCGCAGGCAAGGATTAGCCTTCTTGGCAAGGTCAATCGTGCTTGCACGGTTGATAACCGGAGGAGATGTGGCGCTGCGATTGCGGGGTTTGGAACGTGTTGTTTGGAAGCCGGATCGATTTGTGTCAAGCCTCCGCCAAATCGTTATTTATCGGAACCTTTCGGAAGATCGGGACACCCCGTTCACATCAGAATGGATACTTAAAAACACGGTAACAAATCAATGAAGATAAAGTTGGCAGAGAGAACCAACAGATCGGTCCCCGACCGGTCCGGAAGACCAGATGTGGAATAACAGAAGATTCTATATACCGGTATGAAGATAAGGCGGGTATCAAGATCGGCGTATGATGACTTGAGAAACAAGTAATGGAGCAATTTGTAGTCTATTAGGACTCTGAACTAATAAGGAAAGTTAGAGATAGAGTCTCCGTATATGTAATCCATGTAATCGACTAGGACTCGCATGTAACCCTAGCTCCCCGGATATATAACGCGGAGCAGGGACCCCGAAAACTCTCGGAGATCCGTCGGTTAGCAATCTGCTAAAGGCAATACATAACACACAGGACGTAGGGTATTACTCTCCATCGAGAGGCTCGAACCTGTCTAAAATCACGTGTTCTTGTGTGTTCCGTGTGTTGCACCATCGAATTCCACGCTCGTGAGGGACCGGGTAGTTCTAGTGCCGAGTTTAAGACCGACATGAGTAAAGCACATTATCTGTCGATGATTGCTCTGAATTTGTAGTTGGTTCTCCTCTAATAGCAGCAGTCTAAGTTGATCGATGATTGATCATTTTGCTTGTCAAACCGAGGCACATACCTTTTGGCATGTTGCTTTATCATCTAGTTTTAGAACTTGGAAGATTGCTGTTTGGCCCGGGATATTTGATCAACATTGAGTGTGATCATCTTGTTGGTTTATATTATCGATGTCACCAACAATCATCATGTTCGTTATGTTATCCTGTTCCGTTCGTTATCCTCTTAGCTATTTCTACTAGCTTGTTTCAGCTATTTCTACGTAACATCACGAACAGTAACAACTTGTTTCAGCTACTTCAGTTAGTTGTCAACCAGCTTGTCGGTGTTCGAACCACCGGCGGTAGAATTTGTCCCCGGGATCACGCGTTTTAGGCCGGATGGTACACAAGGGAAGACACGAAGGATTTATGCTGGTTCGAGAAAGTTCCCTACGTCCGGCGGGGTGGTGTCGCGGCGTCGTGTTCCTTGCGTCAAAATGGAAGGCGGAGTACAGGAGTGGTGGGAGAGGAGTGTGCTCCAAGTCCCGTGCGAAACGAACGTGTAGGGTGTGTGAGTGCGAGTGATGCGTATCTCTCGCGTGCCTTCTTCGTTGTTCGCTTGTCCCGCGCGTGAGAAAGGCTCGAACCCCTTTATAGTTACGGGGGTAGAGCTCGAGTTACAAGAGAGAGAGAGAGAGATTCTTAGTCGCGGGGTCGGTCGAGCGCCGGTGTTGCCCGTCGGCCTTCTCCCCTTGTGTACTCGGGCGGTCGCGTCGCTCCCGTAATCGGGAATATCGGGATGGTGTGCTGCGCGTTTGAAGGAGACGCGGATGGCGTCGTTGCGAGTGGTTGGAGTGGACAAGCCATACCCGTCCTTCTCCGTCGAGCGCAATAATGGTTTGGGAATGGTCGAGGCAGGGGGTAGCTTGCTCCGTAACTCGAGCTTGCCGGCGAAAGTCATGCCGGGCGGAGCGTAACTCGAGCTCGGCCTCGAGTTACACCTGTTCGACGGGCGTGACTAGGGGTCGTACGTTCGTACGTCGGCGAATAATGGCTTCCCCGGAGGCTTCGGTCCACGCCAACTCTTGTCGGACAACAGGGATGGCACGGGGACAGCACGTCCCGTCGGCGTGGCTCGACGGGAGCAGGTGGTGGCAGGAGGGATGGGGTTCGGACCCTCGCCAATGATTTTCGAGTAACGCCCACGTGGGCGCTCGGGGTGGTTGGGAGTTAATGCGGTTGGTGATCGAGCCATGAGGTCGCGCCCGGAGGTCGAGTGTGGAGCTCGAGCAGGGAGGTCGAGCAGCCAAGGTCGTGCGGGACGGAACCCCTCGAGCAGGGCGGCCATGGTCGTGCGAGGCGGACCTCCACGAGTAAGGCCGTGAGGTCAAGCTTCGGGATCTGCCGAGCCGTTTTTCAGTTCGATTGTATGGGTGCGGGCCAGCTTATTTTGCTGACGTGGCTCTGCTAATCCTTTGTAAAGTGGGCCGGTTGCCGCCACGTGGCGGCGTTAATCTTTCTCCCCGACACAGCTTGTCTCATGATAGCTATTATCAGCACATACTTTTTCTTGTCACACCCCTATCGCGAAAGATAGTTAAGTGTGGTACGGATCGCCTTGGGAAATGATTGACGAAGCA
The DNA here is from genome assembly GCA_031894775.1 of Chloris gayana. Lineage (NCBI taxonomy): Eukaryota > Viridiplantae > Streptophyta > Magnoliopsida > Poales > Poaceae > Chloris > Chloris gayana. Next base: position 379,253 of record JAUNZO010003803.1, on the reverse strand, counting down.
ACCATACATAGCATCACATTAACAAACATACACGATTTGCAAGTTTACATAATTAAGTCTGATTACAATATAGAGTTCTGAATAAAGGATACATTAGGTTCAAATTTAAGTTTACATAACCATGATCTTTGTTCGAAATAAAGTGCGGAAGCGATTACATAACACGACGATACATAGATAACTTATGCGAACCGTGCCGGCCTAGGCCACGGCTCACTCATCATGGGTCGGAGAGCTAGGAACCCATTCAATGGTCCACTCTTTGGGCTCTTCTCCAACCCACACAACCTTACCACAACAATCTTCTATAGAGAGAATATTTTCCGAATCTGAATTGCCTTTGTTGACAAGAAACAATTTTCATGCTATAGGCAAATATGGTCATAATGGTGTGTATATGGTACATAGAGTTTATATTACCTCACATCCAAAGCTACCTTGTGTTGTGCAAGCAAGTAATCAACTAACAGTCTCCACTATCATTGAACAAGTTATGTCAATCTGCACCTAGTTTTGTTTTCAAGAAACGAGGCTATCTTCCAAGAAGGGGAGCATTGGTGGTTTACACCTACGATATCTTCTACAACTATGGTCAAACCAAGGACAAATTGCTTTCAAGAAGAGGAGAACCAATGACGCCGAGGACGGCTTTTCATCAAGAAGGGGAGGATGATGAGGACATCACACCCTCGGATATAACCAGCATTCCTCCAATACACATACATAATTCAAGGACAAAAACTAGAGCACGACAATTGAATTTACGGGTGAGCATGTTCCTAATGATCTCTTTATTTATATTTGAGAATATATTACTACCTAATGGGTTAATTATTGTTAGGAACCATGGAGATGATGATAATATGGTTAAGGAGGAGGTTGGAGGCGTGGAGGGCCAGCAAGGACGTCCATGTCAAGTTGCAGGCCCAAACAAAGTCGACTTCGATTCTGTTTCGGAGTCCAGAAAAAGCCTGCACCAAAACGGATGCCCTGGTAGCATACGAAGTCCGTTTGGGACGTTCTTTATATGGATAGAAAGATAATTTGATAACCTTTCCATTGGCGCTGGTTTCATATCCAAATTCTTCCCGAGCCGTCGGGAATTGCCGAAATACTAAGACGTTCAGAAACTGTCCCGGTGTTGCACCACCGTCTTTTGGCCTTTGGGCCGTGTATTTTGTTGAGCCCACTTAGGGCTGCGTCCAGGGGGAGATGGACGACCCTAGTAACCCCATAAGCAGCCGCCGCCCTTCCTTAGGGTTTGGGGTTTTGCTTAGATTATTCTGCTTAGACAGTTTCGCCGTTCATCGGTTTGTGACACCCCAACTTGTGAGATTAATCATACATCTGCAAATTTGGTTGCGTTCTTTCTTGTTCTTGCTTGTGTTCTTGATTCGCAGGTAAGGATTAGCCTTCGGGCGAGGTCAACCGTGCCACGCCGGTTGATAACCATAGAGGACGTGGTGCTGCGATTGCGGGGTTCGAACGTGTTGTTCAGGAGCCGGATCGACGTGTGTCACATCTTCGCCAAATCAAGAGTTATCCGAACCTTTCGGAAGATCGGGACCCTAGTCCACAGCATCCCGTAAGACTATCCTCTCACTAACAGCCGGCAAAAGAGAGCCGGCTATGCTACATCTCTCGGGGCGATAGGGTACATCAGCTTGCTGGACCCATGATACCAGCATGTAGTACGGTACGTTCAAACTTGTTCAACTAAGCCGACAACGGTACGGTCCTTGACCGACTCGGACGGGGCTACCACCTTGCAAGACCTCATCTCCGTCTTGCCCTTTCTCGTACGGGGCCCGTCCGGTCTCAACTTCATTAACACTCTCTTCATTTTAGTGTCAAGCACAAAACCCTTAAAGCCTCCATGCTTTAAGACTCCCTAACCATCTACCGTTGCCACTATGAATTAAGCTTAGCCTCTATTGAGCTACCTGTACCAAGTATAGAATAAACAAACGGAATCCTACCATAATGCAACTAGGGTGTCAATCATTCCCTAACACTTAATGCACAAGCATAACCGTACTATGTGATAAAGTAAAATATTTAAAACCATAGGTAGGATGCACCGGGCTTGCCTTGATTCTGTTTGAAGTTAGCTTCCTCAGCGGTCGGGTCGACTTCGAGATTCCGGCTCCGACTCGACCTCGGGTGGAACCTCGATCACTTCGAACCTAGTCGACCAAGCAATGCGTTGCGAATTACAATCATGTATGCATGAATGCTTATGATAGGAGTATGCAAGGATTCATTAATTAAGTCCAATAAGTAATTACTAAGTAATGCTTAATCATCTTAGTTAATTAATAAATTTAGGATAAGCATGTTCATTAAGCATTAATTAACAATTAATTATGCTGATTAATAAATGATTAATCAAGGTCATTATTTATTAATTAGTTCTGTTCCTTAATTACTTGGGTTTAATAATTAATAAATTATTCTGGTTTATTAAGCCATCAATAAATCATTACTTTAAATGATAAAAGGTTAATAGATTGTGATCACATAAAATAATACAGTTTAAGTTTAATTTTGGAAAATGAATTAAGGTTTAGTCTACAGATGATCAAAGGCAATCAAAGAAAGGGACGATCATGTGTATTTAGCAAGGAGCCCATATGAGAGCTACGGATTTTAAGGGATAGGTTAAAGATACCAGTACGAAAGGAAGCTATAGGGAATCTTGGGATGAATAAACTTGCAACTGCCGAAGAGATAGTTAAACAACTAGGTGTAGATTTAATAGCCACATGAGGAGATACTCGGATCTTGAATAAGTCAATAACTTCCCAACGAGGAGCAGAAGAACGAGATGTATGAGTAGAAGAATCCAGGAGCTAGTCACCGATGCCACTTCGATCGCTCCAGGCCTCATCCGAGCAGATGATCGGTTAACTAACCTTTTGTAGCTACCAAAAGTTCTCTTTTCTCTCCAGTAATAGCCATTGTTGATTTCTGTTCGGACTCTTCATCTCGACGTAACTTTCTGGATGATAAGATTCTAGTAATATGAGATGACTATTCCTAGTCCGAAAGTCATTCTCCTTCTTTCACTCAATTACATCATGAACTTATCTTTCCTTGAAGATTCTTGAGTGACTTCCATTTGAGAAAGAATAATTCCCTTTTCGACTAGACTAAGCTGTACCGAGAGCTAGTTTGGAAATGGGTGTTGTGCACTTTCAAATTGCCATTTTGCCTTTGAATTGTGCCTGGTTCGCCTGTGCGCCTCTCAAAGTCGAACATGAGCGATATGGAAATGCATACTCTATTTTGAAACTAGAAGAGAATCCAAATATAATGTTCTTCCGAACGGATGGCGTATAACCTAGGGTACGCAACCGGAAAGAAGAGTACTATCTTGGAAACTCATCGGTGCAATTATCCTTGTAAATATCTTAAGCTTATATTTCCTTCAACACCAAGACAGACGAAAGCACTGTCGCATCTTTTGGCAATCCATGTTGTTCTTAATCTCAACCATTCCAGTGAAATCTTTCCTTCATCATTGACTTTCACCAACCCCTTATAAATCTCGTGACTCATGATCCCGGCATGAAAGTGATAGATATTGACAACAAACACCTTGACATTCTAAATTTAGATCGAGGAGTTAGTATCAATGAGTTGTAAGTGAAGCTATACTCATGGAGGATGCTCTTCATGCTCATCAAGAAGAGACGACTAAGAAGATAGCAGCCAGTGAACAAGGAAGTGAGGTACTCTCCAACTATTGTCTAGTCTACACTTCGCAATAGATCGGAGGTTCGAGTCTCGACCATCGAGTTCCACTTCTTACCGGCCACCTCGAGCATCGACAACAGGTGTTCTTCTCGTTCAGCGGTTCAACAATCGGACATATCGAGTATACACCCTTATTCCGGACTTCACAATCCGTCGATCATCCATGCTATAATGGTTGTTGTCTTAGACACTTGGCTCAAGAGTGTGTCGCACCAAGAAAGCAGAATTCTTCAACGCGTCCTCAAAGGAAAGCGGTTGGTCGACAAAATCATACAAGTCAAAATGATAAGATGAAAACTGGTCGTGTCAACTTTACCACATCCGAGGAGATTCCGAAAGGATCACAAGTCATGACTGGTTTGTTCTCTATCAACCATCATGCTGCCAGTATTTTATTTGACTCGAGTACGACCCGCAACATCATTAACAAGAGGATATGTCCAAGATATAACCCTCCGTCATGCAAGATGATTATCCACATCTCATATTATCACCTGGGGTAACAGACTTGCGGATCAAAGTACGACGGAGATATCATTGAAGTCGAGTCGTAAGGATCATCCCAACTCCTTTATAGTCTTAGACTGGACAAGAATTTGATGCGATTCTTGGCATGAGATGGATGAAGTATTATAAGGCAAGATCTGGATATAGATGTTTTTGCAGCTCATCCGAACTCTCCTCTTCGGGGACGAGATTGTCTTCGATTGAATTCTTTCCAAACTATTTTTCCGGTGATCTATAAACTATTGGTAAAAGTTTGGAAGACATTCCTGTAGTTTGCAAATACCCCGATGTTCTCTAGAAGACTTACTAGGTTTACCACCCGATCGGGCAGTAGAGCCCAAGAGAGAATTTCAACCAAGGACTGCACCCATATCGAGAAGACCGTATCGGATGCCACTTAAATGTGCCTGACAGAATTAAAGGTACAACTGAAGGAGTATTGGACAAGGATATATTCGCTCAAGTTCATCGCCTTGGGGATGTCCAACGTTGTTGTCGAGAAGGAGGCTCAAACATAGAGGGTATGTGTGGATTATCGACCTTTGACTGCAGTGACCATTAAGCACATGTATCCACTTCCTCGGATTGACATCCTGCTTGATCGGCTAATGGGAGCCAAGGTCTTCTCTAAAATAGATCTTCGCTCAGGATATCATCGATTAAGATCGAGCTGAAGATATACCCAAGGACCGCATTCTCCACCGGATATGGACTTTATGAATACCTGGTGATGTCTTTTGGATTGACCAATGTACCAGCACACTTCATGTATTTCATGAACTCGGTGTTTATGCTAGAATTGGACAGATTGTCGTGATTTTCATAGACGACATTCCGATCTACTCCAACTCGAAGAGGAACATGCAGTAACATTTAAGGACCATGCTCTAACGTCTAAGAGATCATCGGTTAGAGGCCACATTCAATCAGTGTGAGTTTTGGCTGAAGAAGGTACCATTCCTAGGTCATGTGATATCAGCAGAAGAAGTGACCGTTGAGTCCGGTAAGGTTAGAGAGGTATTGGATTGGAAGCCACCTAAATCGGTCACACGGATCCGAAGTTTCTTAGGGTTGGTTGGTTATTATAGAAGGTGCATTTCCAATTCTCAGAGACGGCCAAGACAATGACTAAATTGCTAGATAAGGATAATAGGTATGAATAGAGCAAGGATTACGAAGAAGCTTTTCGGATCGTCGAAGAAGTTACTCATAACCGCACCAATGTTAGCTCAGCCGGATTTGACCAAGCCATTTGAGGTGCATTAGGATGCCTCCAAGACTGGACTTGGATGTGCTCTAATGCAATAGGGTCGAGTGAGTACCTATGCGTCTCGACAACCGAGGCGACAGGAGGAACAATAACCAACACAGGAGCAGGAATTAACAGATTGTGGTTCTAGCATTGAAGAACTAGAGACAATATCTCTTGGAAGATTTGGTACATCCATACACGGACCACAAGAGGCTCGAATAAACCTTCACTCAAGCGGATCCGAACAGATGCCAACGAAGATGGTTGAATTAAGGATTTTGAGATCGAGATTCATCACCATTCCGGGAAGACCAATATCATAGCTGATGCCTTGAGTCGAAAAGCTCATTGCAACAATCTCACGACTCAGCTATTAACCGAAGCACTCGGAAAAGGAAATTAGCGAGCCTAGTCTTCGGATTCTTCCGTATGGAGCTTTGACCAATTTGGCTCTTATTCCTACCATTCGCGAAGAAGTGGTAGCAACTCAAAAGAAGGACGTTGGTATGAGTCACACTAAAAGACGAATTAAGAAGGGTGAAAGGAAGTGTTTTCGAGAAGATAGCGAAGATGTGATCTCGGTTCAAGAATAGGCTAGTAGTGCCCAAGAACCCGGAACTTGGCAAAAGGTAAAGGATGAAGCACATACATCTAAGTATTCTATTCATCCTGGAACCAACAAAATGTATCAAGATCTAAAGAAAAGATTCGGTCGACAACCATGAAGCGAGAAGTAGTGAGGTATGTCAACGAGTGTGATACTTGTCGACGTGTCAAAGCAGAGCAATTGAAGCAAGCGGGTCCACTTCCACCTTTGAGTATTACAGAGTGGAAACGGAAAGATATGAGTATGGATTTCATTACCAGCTTACCGTTAACTCCACGGAAGCACGACTTTATGTGGGTCATAGTGGACAGGTTGACCAAGGTCAGCTCACTTCATACCGGTACATACTCGGTACACCGCCGAGAAATATGCCGAGCTATACATCGCCGCATTCTCTCGTCTACATGGAGTACCAAAGACCATCATCTCGGATCAAGGAGCTCGGTTTGTATCCGATTCTAGGAGCAAGTACATGAGTCATTGCGAACGAGGTTGATTCGAAGCTTAGCTTATCCTCCTCAAACAGGTGGACAGATAGAGAGAATCAAGCAATATCTAGAAGATATGCTTCGAGCTATCATACAACCAATATATAGAAAGATGCCTACCGTTAGCAGCATTCTCATATAACAACAGCTACCAAGAGAGTGTCGGAATGTCACCGTTCCAAGCTCTGTATGGTCGTAGCTGTCGCACACCATTAAAATGGTCCGAAAGAGGAAAAAGAGAATAATATTGGGATCGGATCTAGTAAAAGATGCCACAGAGCAAGTACGCCTCATTCAACGGAACCTCAAGAGAGTCAAATCTCGACAGATCAATCGTACGGATAAAAGACGTCGAGAGTTAGTGTTCGAGGGTGGAGATTGAGTCTATCTTCGAGCATTTCCTACCAAAGGTGTCTAGCGATCCGAAATAAGAGAAGAGCTAGCTCCCGCTACATTGGACCCTTTCCAATGCCGGAAAGAGGTGGATCAATTGCATATCGCTGGGAGTTACCAGCACACTTATCGGGAATTCGCAAGGTGTTCCACATATCTCAAAGAAAGACGTGTTTGAAACCACTAGTACACATACCGACAAAGAAATATGAAACAAGTATAGCCAGAATTGACATATGATGAACATCCGATCAAAGTGCTCGACACCAAGGATCGAGTGACTCGACATCAAACCATCAAGTTCTACAAGATTTAGCAGAGCAATCACTCGAAACCGAAGCTACTTGGGAACAAGGAGGTTTTCTACGACCCGATTACTAAAGGTCTTTAGTACCATCGCCTCGTCACTTCGATCGTGAATCTCGGACGAGATTCCTATAAGGGGAGGGCTGTAACAACCCTAACAACTGAAAGTGCAATACATGGCATTCATCATCATGTCATCATGTGCATTTGAGAAAAATATTGAATTTTGTGAAGAAATGCACATAAAATAATAACGTTAACCTAAGTTAAATTAAGATCTTAAAAAGACAAATTAAATTCAAGTAAATTTTGGAGTTTAACATTTTCTGTTAATTAAACATAAAAACAAAGGATTTATGAAGCTGATACGAAATTATTTTTTTATTTTGTAAAAATGTCTAAAGGAAATAATGAAAACTTCTCTTTTAATTTAAACTCGATTTTTTTAATCCGAAATTTATTTGGAATTTGAACTCCGGCCAATAAAGAAAAAGATTCAAAATGTTTTCATTCCTATCCCTGATTTTTCGCAGAATTTTTCGAGTAGTAGAAATACGTTTTCCAATTAAAGCAAAGCCCGAGGGGTTTTATGTTAAATGGCCGCATCAGGGCCGCTTGCCTTTCTCTTCTTCTCTTCCCCTCCGAACCGCCTCACCCTGCACCGCCATACCGCCGGCCACGCAGCAGCTCTCAGCTGCGCACCCCACCCGCCTGCTGCCACGCAGCAATCTCCGATGCCACCTCGCCCTTGGTCGGCTCAGGATAAAGTCCCACCCCAATTCATTTTCCCTTTTCCGTTCGTCTCCACAGGACACCGTCACCACCGCCCCACCGTGATTCGCCGCCTGTCCGCCTCCGGCCTCTCCCCAGCCAAACCGTCGCCACCCGCGGCTCCCCACAAGTCCCACGAACCTCCCCATGGCCACCACTCGCACCAAGTTACTTCCGTCCGGAGAGCGAAGCTCGTCTTCCCGGCTCCGAGCCGTTCCGCCCGGCTCCGGGTTTCTTCGGTGCGCAAGGGTGCACTACTTCATCTCTCGAGCTCACGTGGAGAATAACCACAGGACCACCGGCAATTTCGCTGTTCTTCCGCGGCTCCGAGCGCCGCCGCCTTCACCTCCGCGGTGAACTGCGGGTTCCCACAATTCCCGAGCTCAAGCAACCACGTGCCGCTCTTTCCCATGTCCCGGTGAAGCTCCAGGAGCAAGCCGCTGGTCATTTGGTGCAGCAAGGTGAGCTCCAGCCACCACCGAAGGCTCCTCAAGGCCTTTGCTCGCCGCCGGTATCCTTTCCGGTCACCACCGCCGCCGTGGACCCCACTGCGCGTTTCCCCGTGTCGCGTAGAGTCGCCCGAGCGGCGCCACCAGCTGCCTCACCCCTTCCCGCACTCCTCCGGCGACCCGCCGCCTAGCTCCGGCCCTCACTCACCATGATCGGCGAGCCCGAGCTCGAGCTAGGCCACGCGCAAGTCGTGGGCCGTCCGACCCATGGGCCGGCTCGGTTTTGGCCCAAGTGAGCTCCCCTGTTCTTTTTAAATTTATTCAATTTCCGATTTATTCAAACTTCAAATATTCGTAGAATATTCATCCAAATTCCGAAAAATGCAAAACCAAGTTCATTAGATTCATAAAAGTATTTTCTATTTAGTTATGTTTTCAAATGCCTATTTTGATAAATTATAATTTCATAGTTTAATTAATTCCCTCTCCTTTAATTAAGAAAATCTATTATTTTATGCTAATTATTGTTTGATTTTGAGAAATAAATTTCTTAAAAAATTAGAGATACTGCAGACGAAAGTTTTTGTTAAGTTTATTTTCCAAATTTCAACATAAACACCGTCATTTCATGTGATCCCAGTTTAATACTCTATGTGTTAATACCTATCATTGATTAATGATTAATGATTAATTGTTAATTAATGAGCATGAGTATTTGTTAATTAATAAACAAGATTAGTTGTTAATTAATGACCAGGATTAAGTACTAGTTAACGAGCATGATTAATTATTAGTTGTTAGTTGTTAATTATTGAACATAATGAAGCGATGAATCGTTGGTTAATGAACGAATTTAAGGAAACCCTTGCATAATCATATCATGTACATTCATGCATGCATGGTTGTGATTCGCGACGTATTGTTGGTCGACCTAGGTCATGGCGTGATCGAAGTTCCGTCCGAGGTCGAGACAGGAGACGAGAACGTCGAAGTCGACCAGACACGCCGAGGAAGCTAACTCCGACTCGAATCAAGGCAAACCCCGTGCATCCCACCTATGATTTTAAAGTCTTTTCTTTTATCACGGTAATGAGTCGTGGTTGTGCATTAGGTTATAGGAGTTGCTTAATACCCTAGGTGCATGAGATAGGTTCCCATTTGTTTATGCTATACTGGTACAGGTAGCTGAATAGAGCGATAACTGCTAAGCTTATGTCTTAGGGAATCGGTAGAAGTCGAGTGGTGTCATACACGACTCACGAGAGATAGGATAATGACTGGTTCAATTCTGATGCTAAGAAGAATGATAAGAGAAAGATGAGAGTGGAAGTGAATATGTTAATAAGCCGAGACCGGACGGGCCCCGTAGGAGAAAGGGCAAGACGAAGATGAGGTCTTGCAAGGTGGTAGCCCCGTCTAAGTCGGTCAAGGACCGTATCGTTGTCGGCTTAGTTGAACAAGTTTGAACGTACCGTACTACATGCTGGTATCATGGGCCTAGCAAGCTGATGTACCCTACCACCCCGGAGATGTAGCGTAGCCAACTCTCTTTACTCGGCTGTTTGTGAGAGGATAGTCTCATGGGAGGGAGATGGGTCGGCCACGAGGGAAGTCGTGGAGTCGCCATACTCCCGGGAGAGTTGGAAATGGCTAGTCTTCCGTCAGGTGCTAGAGGGAAAAGTTGTTGTATACGACCGGTGTGGTGCGTATACGTCGTGTAGTCGGGTTTTGCCAGCTGGTATAAATCGATTCGAATCGCTGTCCCTCGCAGTAATGAGTACCACTTGTTTAGCTCGTCACATCGTAGTAATCAACTCGAAAGATGAGGATGAGAGATGAAGGAAGTGTTGATCTAATCTGATCTTTTCTTGAAAACATGATTGCAGTAGTTGTAGACTGCAAACTCGGTTCTCTATTGAACTTAACTTGAGCTAAAACTTGAAAGTAAGGATCAACGATTAGAGCTGTTTTGGCAAGTGAGTCAACTCCACAGCCAGAAAGCCTTTGCACACTAGGCGTCGGCCTTAGCGTGCCTGTTGACGGAGTCAGTCTTGCTGAGTATTAGAATACTCGGGGTTTGCTCGTTATAATTTCGGGGCAAGAGTCGTTCTTCCACGATCGTTACGGTAGCCGTCCGGAAGAGGAGCCGTGTTCCGAGGGTGGTTCCCTCAAGTGGGAACAGATCCCGACGTTCGGGGAGGGGGATCGTGGTGTACGATGGGCTCGGTACATCACGCTAGTGGTCTTTTGTTGTAAAGTACAAGTTTCCGCTGCAAGACTCGTAGGTTGTTAAACTTTATTAATGTATTATGCTTCCGCTATACAATGTTTGTATTTCGAAAACCTGGTTGTATTATACCATGATGTATATATTCTGGCTTGTGTGAGATGATAAACTATTGTAACTCGCTGCGTCGAGTGTCCCCCGTACCGAGTCCCGGGTATCCCGGAGGGTATGTCACGAGTGGCGGACCGAGCTCCGGTGAAGAACGGCGATTGCTCTGTCCTCTGCGAATTAACTCGATGATGAGTTGTCCAAGAGAAAGAACATGTAGTTGCGCAACACTTTATTGAAGAACGAAGGTTTATGGCTCAACAGAGAGCTTCAATTTCCGTGCGTGTCGGAGGAACGACGATGACGGTCCGAGGAAGACGATGGGCTCGCCTCGACGGAGTGAAAGTGCTCAGCGGATTGAATGGTTGGGAAAGCTGCTCGGGGTCTTGGCGGAACTCCTGGCGTTGGTGGTTCGGACGGGAGGTGGCTGGGACGGCTCGGCGGTGCTGCTCTAGGGACGACGGCTATGGCGGAGAGGCGGATGGAAAAATGGGAGAGGAGAAGAGCGAGTTGAGGGCCTAGAGGGGTTTTATCCCGACCGGAGGCCGCACGGCAAGCACTGCGTGGCCGGCCAAGCACCTGCGTGGCCCGGAAGCGTGGCGCCCGGCCGGAAAGGCGGTGCGGCCGCGGGCGGTGGCGAGGGCGCGGTGAGAGAGGGAGAGAGAAGAAGAGAATGGCAGTTGGGCCGATCCGGAAATTTTGCAGAAACACCCCGGGTTTTCCTAAAATTAAAAATAGACTTTCCGGTGCTCCAAAAATTCCCAAATTTTTCAGGGGTTTAAATGAAAACATTTTAGGCATATTTCCTATTAAGTCCAGGGTAAAACTCCAAATCATTTTTGGATGAAAAAATCATAGTTAAATTAATAAAAGGAACTTTGTGTATTTCTTGTAATTATTATTACAAGGCAAAATGATTTCAGGAAATTTTCATAATTCTTTATTTATTCTAAAGGAAATGCAAAAAATTATAAAGACACCACCCCTAGATTTTTGCACCACTGGATTGCTCATGTAAAAAGACGAATTTACAGTATTTTTACAAAATTTTTGAACGAAGTTTTGAATGCCCAAAAATTCAAATTCAAATCTGAAACGCTGTTACTTGTGAATTTTGTATGAATTTTTGGAAACACTTTTAGAACTTCAAACTTTAAGATGAAAATTAAACCCATTCGTGCTGAAGCTCTACATATTTTTAGTTGTAAATTTGGAGCACCAGAAGCATAGTTTTGATCAAAAGTTGTCAAACCAGATTTCAAATTCAAAGTTTGGACTCGAGCTACGGGGACCGCCGGACAATGGCGGTTGCGCCCGCCGGTCTGCCGCCCCGTGCCCGCTCCAGCGTGTGCTCCCGCCCTGTTCTGTCGCCACGCACCCCCTGCCAGCTCCCAACCACATTTATACCCGTCGCCCAACCCCGACCGGCCGTTTGACGTGTATTGTGATGCATCCGGCACCGGTCTAGGGTGTGTGCTAATGCAAGAAGGTCGTGTCATTGCTTATGCTTCTCGTCAACTTCGTAAGCATGAACAACACTACCCTACCCATGATTTGGAGCTAGCCTCGGTTGTCCTTGCTTTGAAAACTTGGAGGCATTATCTACTTGGAAATCTTGTCAATCTTTACACCGATCATAAGAGTCTCAAATATATCTTCACCCAACAAGAGTTGAATATGAGGCAACGTAGATGGTTGGAATTAATCAAGGATTATGAGTTGGAAATCCATTATCATCCGGGTAAAGCTAACGTAGTTGCCGACGCTTTGAGTCGCAAGGATCAATGCAATCATATTACCGGTTGTTCTATGGAAAGCTCGGAAATTTCAGATTCTAGTGAACCGAGTCTTCGAGTCATTCCCTATGGTTCGCTACATAATCTAGCTCTCATTCCTACCCTTCGTGAGGAAATTATTGAGGCGCAAAAGAAGGACGAAGGTATGGAATTTATTCGGCAAAAGATTGAGAAAGATGAAGCTACATGTTTCCGACAAGATGACAAGGGTGTATTATGGTTCAACCAACGTCTCGTTGTTCCGAAAGATATGGAATTACGGAAGAAAATAATGGATGAGGCACATTTGTCGAAATATTCCATACACCCCGGTAGCAACAAAATGTATCGCGGCCTAAGAGAAAAGTTTTGGTGTACACGCATGAAGCGTGAGATTGCACGGTATGTGGCCGAGTGTGATACTTGTCAACGAGTGAAAGCCGACCATTTGAGAAAGGCCGGATTATTGAACCCGTTGAAGATTCCCGTTTGGAAATGGGAGGACATTGCTATGGATTTTATCGTTGGATTGCCTCTCACATCAAAGAAGCACGATTCAATTTGGGTTATTGTGGATAGGTTAACTAAGTCCGCACATTTCAATCCCCGTCCATACTACCTACAATACCAAGAAGTATGCCGAGCTATACGTCTCAAGAGTGTTGTGTTTGCATGGAGTACCTAAAACTATTGTTTCCGATCGAGGTCCGCAATTTGTATCTCGCTTTTGGGAACAATTGCATTCTTGTCTTGGTACCACCCTCATTAGAAGCTCCGCATATCACCCTCAAACGGATGGACAAATCGAAAGATTGAATCAATATTTGGAGGATATCTTGAGAGCATGTGCTATGGAAAATAGAGGAAATTGGGATGATTGTCTTCCATTCGCCGAATTCTCGTACAACAATAGCTATCAAGAGAGTTCGGGAATGTCACCGTTTGAAGCGTTGTATGGTCACTCTTGTCGTACACCCTTAAATTGGTCGGAAGCGGGAGAGAGAACTACTTTTGGTCCCGATCTTGTCACCCAAGCCGAAGAGAAGGTTCGACAAATTCAAGCCAACATGAAAGCCGCACAATCTCGTCAAGTGAGTTACACTAACAAGAGGAGACGCCCCTTGGAATTCGAGAAGGGAGATCACGTTTATCTTCGTGTCTCTCCGAATAAGGGCGTATCTCGGTTTGGAATTAAAGGAAAATTAGCACCCGCTATATCGGACCCTATCCGATTGTGGAAAAGCATAGCGCGGTTGCTTACCGATTGCAATTACCGGAAAGCCTTGCTCGAGTGCACAATGTGTTCCACGTATCTCAACTCAAGAAATGTTTGAAGCCTCCGATAGATGTGGTCATTTCCGACACCGATCAACTAGAAGAAGATCTCTCCTACCCCGAATACCCCGTCCGGATTATCGATCAAAGCGACCGAGTAACTCGCAATCGCACCATCACCTTCTACAAAGTGCAATGGAGTAACCACACCGAAGAAGAAGCAACTTGGGAACAAGAGGATTTTCTAGAGAAGAATTTTCCCGAGTTCCTCGCGTCACACAAATCGGTAATTTTCGCACTCCCTCTCCTTAATTCGTAGCGATTCTCGGGACGAGAATTTCTTTAAGGGGGAGGGCTGTGACATCCCATGTCACGATTTAGGGTTTAGCACGTAATCACTACCCTAATCACATCCTTAATCAGGTACTAATGCTAAATCACCCAACTAGGAAAAAGAAAATAAGAAAAATAAAAAAAGGGAAAAAGGAAAAACCTAAACTAAACCCTAACCCTAACCACCCCTAAAGGAAATGCAAAAAATTATAAAGACACCACCCCTAGATTTTTGCACCACTGGATTGCTCATGTAAAAAGACGAATTTACAGTATTTTTACAAAATTTTTGAACGAAGTTTTGAATGCCCAAAAATTCAAATTCAAATCTGAAACGCTGTTACTTGTGAATTTTGTATGAATTTTTGGAAACACTTTTAGAACTTCAAACTTTAAGATGAAAATTAAACCCATTCGTGCTGAAGCTCTACATATTTTTAGTTGTAAATTTGGAGCACCAGAAGCATCGTTTTGATCAAAAGTTGTCAAACCAGATTTCAAATTCAAAGTTTGGACTCGAGCTACGGGGACCGCCGGACAATGGCGGTTGCGCCCGCCGGTCTGCCGCCCCCGCGCCCGCTCGAGCACGTGCTCCCGCCCTGTCCCGTCGCCACGCACCCCCTGCCAGCTCCCAACCACATTTGTACCCGTCGCCCAACCCCGGCCGGCCGGAATTGAAGGCGCTCCGCCCTGGCCGCCGCTCCCCGTCCGGCCGTCTCCCTAAAAGAATGGCACGGAGGCCAAGTCCGCCTCTCCTCTTCACCACAATCATTGGTCAGCTCCCTCCCCTCCTTCCCACACCACCAATTATTCCCCTCCGCCCCTGCAGCTCGCGCGCGAGAGGAAAACGCCGCTGCCGTCCGTCACGACCGCCGTGGCCGCCTCCGCGTCGCACGCCGCCTAGGTGAGCTGCGCCTCCCGTCTCTCTTCGTCAAACCGTGCACAAGGCCACCCTGCAACTTCCCTCTAACTCCCCTGCCTTGGCACGCAGCGCATCGCCGGAATTTTGGGAAGAAATCCCCGCCGCCGCCGCCGGCTCGCCACCACGCCGACGCGACCCCCTCTCCGGCCATCCGCACCACCGTCCAACCCCACGCCGCCCTCCTCCGTGCGCAGGTGATGCTCCCCGGCCGAACCCCGCTCTCCTCCTTCCTCTGTGCTGCATGCGCGAGCTCGCCGGAGCCCCGCGAGCTCCGCCGCTCGCCGCGCCGCCGCTCCGACCGCCGGTTAGCTCCGCCACCCCCACGCGCGTGTTCCCCGCACCACGCGCATCAATCTCCCCAAAGGCCGGAGCATGAGCTCCAGCGCAGCGCCGCCGCGAGCGAGCTCGCCGGCGCCGGCCGCCGCTCGCCGGAGCGCGCGCGCCGCCTCTGTTTAAAAACTGCCGGTGGCATTCTCGTAAATACACCCAAACTTCGTTTGAGTTTGAAAAATTCATATCTGGCGTTTGAATCGTCCAAAAATTCCAAACTAAAATGTTTTGGAAACTAGAAGACATGTACTTTCATAAAAGTAACATGAACTCATCAGATCTGGTCATTTTCACATTTTTACAAAAATGACAAAAGTCAACCCCTGAAAATTAACTAAGCCATAACTTTAAAAATATAAATTCAAATTAAATTCCACTTGGCCAAAAGCTTCACCCTGACACACATGAATTTTTGGCACTGGAAGATCTGCATTTAATTTCATATTTTTCAAGTTATTGCATTTCTTGCATTCTCTGTATTTAATTTTTATTTAATTCTGTATAAATTATTTTTGCATGAAACTTGGTAATTAATTTCCTTTTGGTACTGTGCCTATGTAGAAAATCCCATGTTAAATTTTGAGCATGTTAAGTAATGATTTTTGCAAACCCTAGATCTAAATTCCTAAAAGGTTGTTTTCAGCACAAGCATAAATAGTTTTATGTCAGTAAAAATCATGTTCATGCATGTTTATGTATTTTCCACTGTTCATTATGTCCTTTAGCACCTCATGGCAGGTTTAGTCAAAAGGTTTCATGTACTTCACATATGTATGAATTTTGAAATCGAATTCCTATTTTAAAAGGAAATCGTCATCGCATGTGATGTTAAAATACATAAGCCTAGATTCTTCGTATTGTACTATGGAAACTTGCTAAGATATTAGTGCCAAAACCTACACCAACCACAGCACTCATGTCTATGCCACCAAGTCATTACTCCTTATATTAGTATGACCATGCTTGTCATGTATTTGGACCCCCTTAAATAAAACAAGAGACATGTCATGCTTGCTAGGGTTTGAGCAAACAAACTTGTGATTAATATGTTCATAGGCATCTTTGCAAAACAGCACACATGCATGACTCTCATCATCGACCTTGTATTCATGTGACTTATGCATTGCATTTCATTCCTTAGGTGACGACGCCGAATTGATCCCGCCGGAAGAAGCTATTGCCACGCTCAACGCTTGTGAGGCTAGTGCTAACTTCGATCACTCTCAAGGCAAGCCCCGGTGCATTCCTATTATTTTGAAATGTCTTCTTTTATCACTATATTAAGGATGATGAATGTGCATTTAAGTTCTTAGGCGTTGATTGGCAATCCACGTGCATAAATTCCTATATGTCCTATGTCGATTATGTGTCATATCCTCGTTAGAAGTGCTATGCTATGTTTTTGGAGTCAACGATAGAATTGGGGGTCTCACTCATGGCTTATGACTAAATGTGAACATGATGAATTTGGTTAAAATTGAGAACACCCCATTGTGGCTCCGCGAACAAGTTTGAGTTGTGTACCACTTGCATACCTTTCTTATGGGGATTGGTAAACCTATGTAGCTTGTAAGTTGTAAAGTGAGCCGGATATCTCACCGACCCGCAGGTGATGTGTTTGGCATGGTGGTTGCACGGGTTGAGGACCGTTGGAGAGTACATGGGTTAAGCCTTGGGCGCGTTGTTGAACGGTCGCAAGGGGACGTGTACTCGGGGTCGGTGGCCCCGTGTTTTACTTTATGATGAACTCGCGAACGGTGGCCATACGTGTTCTTAAATGATGCGTATGTCGTGCATTTGGGTTCTTTCCTGCAGGATTAATAATTCGATAATTATCGCTGTTTCCTCTCGGTTAATGAGTACCACTTGATTCGAGTAGTTCGCAATGTGTAGTAATGGAAAGAGATTGAATAGCTTGCTGTTTTATATGGATATTAAATTGTATTGTAAACTCTTGTATTGTTAGCATGCTCACTAAAGTTTCTTTTATGCAACCACCCTATTAATTTGGCTAAGTAATAAAATTGCCAACCTAATTAGCATAGGTGCTATTTAAGCAAAAATGCCAAGTTAAACCGGTCAAGCCCCATGCATCTAGGAGTCGGTCTTAGATGACCAATTTGACGGGTAAGACTTGCGGAGTATGTTAGATACTCAGGCTTTGCCACTACATGTTGATTTACAGGTTTCCCGCAAGCCGGTTTTTGTGATTGTTGTGGTAAGGTGGTTTGGGATGGAGAAGAGCCCAAAGAGTGGACCATTGAATGGGTCCCTAGCTCTCCGACCCATGATGAGTGAGCCATGGCCTAGGCTGGCATGGTTCCTTTAAGTTATCTATGTATCGTCGAGTTATGTATTTCGCTTCCGCACTTTAATTTCGAACAAAGATCATGGCTATGTAAGACTTAATTTCGAACTTAATGTATCTTTTATTCGAACCTTATGATGTAATCAAGACTTAATTATGTAGCCTTACAAATCGTGTATGTTTGTTAATGTGATGCTATGTATGGTTGCTTCGTCAATCATCTCCTAAGGCGATCCGTACCACACTTAACTATCTTTCGGGATAGGGGTGTGACACGTGGTATCAGAGCCGACTTGGGATTTGCGTCACGCTAACACTCATTCTAAAAATCTTAAAACCCGTTTTTGAGTCACGGTGAGGCACGAGTCTAGATAGAAAGGCCAATATAAGGACTATATAGAATGGTGGCAAAACTAACCCCGTGTTATGATTGTTAAATATTTTGCAACTACGGCTTGAGCAAAGGTATGTGATTGAGTGTTGTCAATTTTCGCATGATATTATTGGTGTGACTTGAATACACTCTTATTCGAGAGCTCTCCATGTGAGGCGAGGTGACATGGATTTATTTTTGGCTTGTTTCTTTTGAAATTTGATGTAATGTTTCTGGAATCCATCTCTTGCAGGTACATAACAACGCTTTAGATCGTATAGCATCGTGCGAGAGGTGTGTGTGCCACCGATGCGCTTGTCCGATACTCGTATCGGCGGGCGCGGTCTTTTAGTTTCGTGAGGACGTACGGAACGACATATTGAGCATCCATCATCCTTGCATATCATGTCATCATGTCAAACATATGCATGTGAACTTATCTAAATGAAATCATCACGAAAAGTGGGACACATAGCTTCATTCTCGCAAAAGATTGAAAACCGGAAACAAAAACGTGGCAGATTTCTTAACTTCCATGAAAATGAGCATAACTTCCAAGTTACTTATCCAAATAAGGCAAATAAGGACTTTCTGGAAAGCTTGTATTATGCACTACAACAATCTCCTAGTCTCAGGTCTTGTAAAAATCTGGAACGTAGCTAGAATTGCCCATTACAGAGAGCTGTTCTGGAAATTTCAGAATGTGCTCCGGTTCTGTCCCTGTCGTAGATCGTGCGTAACTTTCAAACGACAAGTCGGATTGAGCTGTTCTAGGATGCGTTGGAAAGCTTAAGAATTTGTCTAAAACTTTCGTAACAAAATAAAAGTTTGATTCAGCCCAGAAGCAGGGGTAATTCTCGAGTTTCCGTAACGTGTCAATTCTGACCAAAAATCTGGAACCGTGTTAGGATTGTGCGAGAGGTTTTGTTGCATTCTTCTGCTAAGTTGGTGCCATTCCGTCATTCATGCTTTACTTATTTAGCATGTTTTGTTGTTGGATATTGAGTTTTGACTTGTGTTTCAAAATTCTCCGACAGATGGCCCCCGGCAAGCTCATGTTGGACCGTGAGAACCTCGCGAGGCGGGTGCTCGAGTTGGAGCAGGAGCGTGCTGCCCTGCAGGCCACCCTCGCCACCCGCGACGCCGAGCTTACCACCCGTGACGCCGAGCTCGCCGCTCGCGACGCCGAGCTTGCTGCCCGCACCGCCGAGCTAGCCGAGCGCACTACCGAGGTGGATACCCTCCGTACGCAGCTCGAGTATAGCGAGACGGAGCGTTGGAACTTCTTCGAGCAGCTCCACGACGCCCACCTTGCCCTTGAGGGCAATGGAGCCGCCGCTCTGCAGGCCACGCTCGATGAGCGTGATGCCCAGCTCGCCGCCGCGAATGAGGAGAACTACGTCCTGTCCGGCCAGGTGGATGCCCTTCTCGAGGAGAAGGATGAGTTGGATGTTACTCTCCCGGAGGCTCGGGGCGCTAGGGATGCTTTGGAGGGAGACCTCCGGAACGCCCGAGCGACCATAGCGCATAACAACGCTACCATTGAGCATCTCCAAGCCGCCAACAACGCCCTGCACGCCATCCTCAATGGCGGACCTCCCGAGCCGCTTGAGATCATCCCACCCGAGGAGGATGTGGAGATGAGTGATGGCGAGGATGCTTCCGACGTCGAGGACGGAGCACCACCCTCTCCCATGAGGGATGACGCCGACTACTACGGCGATGACGACGAGTAGTTGTCACGACCGGTGGTCGTAGCTCTATGTGTGTAGGATTTGTAATCTCGTGAGGCATGTAACCGTGTTGGAAACGATCCGCGTGTTGTTAATTAAGCTCTCCGAGATTGTGTTTGTTTGTGGGTCACATGTGATGTAACCTAAGACCGTGTTGTATCGGATTCGTGGTTTCCCGTGTATCAAAAATTTCTATCATGTTGCTACTATGTTAGAATCTATGGAATATGTGTGTTGCCAATGCATTATGCTTATTTCATCAATATTTTCTTCGTACATGCAATCTGAAATTTTTGGTCCCTTATGCCCAATGTCATGTTTTCTTGCTATTTTAGCTCTTGGTCTAATGAGCTAACGTGAGAAAATTTTTCATGCATGACAGATGGTGAATACCCGCCGTGGTGAAGCTTCCGGAAGTGGGCATGGTGCGAGGGAAGAGCAACTTCCTAACCCTCCACCCCTCACACCGTTGGAACAACTCGTGTCCAACCAAAACGAGATGTTCCACTTGTTCTTTGCAAGCCAAACCAACCAAGGACAAGGCCAAGGACCGCCACCCCAAGGGCCGAGGAATTCCACCTATGCCGACTTTTGGGCCACTCAACCGCCCAAGTTTGGTGAAGCTACTACCGATCCGTTGGAGGCGGATAATTTTCTCCGCATCATTGAGTCGAAGTTTGCTCTCCTCAATTGCACATCGGAGCAAAAGGTTCTCTTTGCGGCTCAACAACTTCGTGGCTCCGCTAGTGCATGGTGGGCAAGTTTCACCGCCGCACTTCCCGCCGGTACTCAAGTGAACTGGCCGGACTTTTGCACCGCATTTCGCGCGCATCACATTCCCGCCGGTCTCATGAAGCGCAAGTTGCAAGAGTTCCTTAGTTTGAAGCAAGGTGCCGAACCGTGCAAGAGTATGCACGGAAGTTCAACTACTTGGCTCAATATGCATCCTATCATGCCGACACGGATGACAAGAAGAACGATTGCTTTCGTTCGGGGCTAAGCCCGAAGTTACAAGATCGCTTGGCTCAAGTCACTACCGGCACGTTCAATGACTTGATGAGTGCCGCAATTGTGCAAGAAGATGCTATCCGTGCTCACCAAGAGGACAAGAAGAGGAAGCGTGCCGTAGGAAATCCATCCGGCTCCGCTCCGCCCAAGTACAAGCTAGCTATCACTTCCCGACCGGACAGAAATTTCGGGCCGCATTGCCGCCGACGGGGGCTCACGCCGGCTTGTGCCGCAGCAACACCACCACTCCCACGGTGGAAATCAGCAGCATACCACCTCGTTCCGCCCTCCACAGCAGCAATACCAAGGTGCTAGGCCCGGTCCGCAAGGTCCGTGCTTTAATTGTGGACGTCCGGGTCATTTCGCAAAGGATTGCCGTGTTCCGACACGCAACCCGGGCAACAACAACAACAACAATGGTTCCGAAGCGGCAACAACAATCAAAACCGCAATGGGAATAATGGGAATGGGAATCGCAATCAATCCTCCACTCCAAATGCTAAGAATGGCCGAGTCAACTATACCACGGCCAAAGAGATTCAAGCGGGAGAACCGGTGCTTTCGGGTATGTTTTCGGTCAACAACCACTCCACTTTGGTTCTTTTTGATTCGGGTGCAACTCATGATTTCATTAGTCAAGCATGTGCAAAAACCCTACAACTCACCCCCACCGTTTTGGATATTCCCTATATCATCACGTCACCCGGTGGAAAAATAAAAACAAACCTAGAGTTGAGGCAAGTCCCACTACACCTAGAAAGAAAAATATACCCCTCTTCTCTCATAGTGTTGTGTGGGCAAGGAATAGATATAATTCTAGGTATGAGGTGGATGAAACTCCATAGAGCCGTTTTACACATCGATTCTCGTGAAGTTCACCTAAACTCCCCACTCCATGGTTCATCTATTCTCCGATTGCCCCATCCAAAATTCTCCACTTCAAAAATCTACCATCTTGAGGGAAAACGGATTGAGGATATTCCCGTGGTATGTGAGTTTCCCGATGTTTTTCCGAATGACTTACCGGGCATGCCACCCGATCGGGATGTCGAGTTTAAAATTGAGCTCCAACCCGTGACGGCACCAATTTCCCGTAGGCCGTACAAGATGGCTCCCAATGAGCTAGCAATCTTAAAGGAGCAATTGGGTGAGCTTATGGATAAAGGATATATTCACCCTAGTTCATCTCCGTGGGGATGTCCCGCTCTCTTTGTGAAGAAGAAAGACAAGACGCTACGTCTATGTGTGGATTATCGCCCTCTCAATGCGGTGACTATTAAGAATAAATACCCGCTCCCTCGGATTGATATTCTCTTTGATCAATTAGTTGATGCTAAGGTTTTCTCTAAGATTGATCTCCGATCCGGTTACCACCAAATCAAGATCCGAGCCGAAGATATTCCAAAAACCGCATTCTCTACGCGGTATGGTCTCTTTGAGTATCTCGTCATGTCTTTTGGGCTCACAAATGCCCCGGCTCATTTTATGTACTTGATGAATTCGGTATTTATGCCCGAGTTGGATAAGTTTGTCGTGGTCTTCATTGACGACATTCTTATTTATTCGAATTCCGAAGAAGAGCATGCCGAGCACCTTCGCATTGTTCTCCAACGACTTCGTGATCATCAATTGTATGCCAAGTTTAGCAAATGTGAATTTTGGTTAAAGCAAGTGCCTTTCTTGGGTCACATTATTTCCGCGGAAGGTGCCGCCGTTGACCCAAGTAAAGTGGGAGACGTGCTTGCTTGGAAATCCCCAAGGTCGGTGAGACAAATCCGGAGTTTTCTAGGTCTTGCCGGCTACTATCGGAAATTCATTCCCAATTTTTCAAGCATAGCCAAGCCTATGACAAAATTGTTGGAGAAAGACGCTAAGTTTAAATGGAGCCGTGAATGTGAAGAAGCCTTCCAAACTCTCAAGGAGCATTTGACATCCGCTCCGGTGTTAGCACAAGCCGACATCACCAAGCCGTTTGACGTGTATTGTGATGCATCCGGCACCGGTCTAGGGTGTGTGCTAATGCAAGAAGGTCGTGTCATTGCTTATGCTTCTCGTCAACTTCGTAAGCATGAACAACACTACCCTACCCATGATTTGGAGCTAGCCTCGGTTGTCCTTGCTTTGAAAACTTGGAGGCATTATCTACTTGGAAATCTTGTCAATCTTTACACCGATCATAAGAGTCTCAAATATATCTTTACCCAACAAGAGTTGAATATGAGGCAACGTAGATGGTTGGAATTAATCAAGGATTACGAGTTGGAAATCCATTATCATCCGGGTAAAGCTAACGTAGTTGCCGACGCTTTGAGTCGCAAGGATCAATGCAATCACATTACCGGTTGTTCTATGGAAAGCTCGGAAATTTCAGATTCTAGTGAACCGAGTCTTCGAGTCATTCCCTATGGTTCGCTACATAATCTAGCTCTCATTCCTACCCTTCGTGAGGAAATTATTGAGGCGCAAAAGAAGGACGAAGGTATGGAATTTATTCGGCAAAAGATTGAGAAAGATGAAGCTACATGTTTCCGACAAGATGACAAGGGTGTATTATGGTTCAACCAACGTCTCGTTGTTCCGAAAGATATGGAATTACGGAAGAAAATAATGGATGAGGCACATTTGTCGAAATATTCCATACACCCGGTAGCAACAAAATGTATCGCGGCCTAAGAGAAAAGTTTTGGTGTACACGCATGAAGCGTGAGATTGCACGGTATGTGGCCGAGTGTGATACTTGTCAACGAGTGAAAGCCGACCATTTGAGAAAGGCCGGATTATTGAACCCGTTGAAGATTCCCGTTTGGAAGTGGGAGGACATTGCTATGGATTTTATCGTTGGATTGCCTCTCACATCAAAGAAGCACGATTCAATTTGGGTTATTGTGGATAGGTTAACTAAGTCCGCACATTTCATCCCCGTCCATACTACCTACAATACCAAGAAGTATGCCGAGCTATACGTCTCAAGAGTGTTGTGTTTGCATGGAGTACCTAAAACTATTGTTTCCGATCGAGGTCCGCAATTTGTATCTCGCTTTTGGGAACAATTGCATTCTTGTCTTGGTACCACCCTCATTAGAAGCTCCGCATATCACCCTCAAACGGATGGACAAACCGAAAGATTGAATCAATATTTGGAGGATATCTTGAGAGCATGTGCTATGGAAAATAGAGGAAATTGGGATGATTGTCTTCCATTCGCCGAATTCTCGTACAACAATAGCTATCAAGAGAGTTCGGGAATGTCACCGTTTGAAGCGTTGTATGGTCACTCTTGTCGTACACCCTTAAATTGGTCGGAAGCGGGAGAGAGAACTACTTTTGGTCCCGATCTTGTCACCCAAGCCGAAGAGAAGGTTCGACAAATTCAAGCCAACATGAAAGCCGCACAATCTCGTCAAGTGAGTTACACTAACAAGAGGAGACGCCCCTTGGAATTCGAGAAGGGAGATCACGTTTATCTTCGTGTCTCTCCGAATAAGGGCGTATCTCGGTTTGGAATTAAAGGAAAATTAGCACCCCGCTATATCGGACCCTATCCGATTGTGGAAAAGCATAGCGCGGTTGCTTACCGATTGCAATTACCGGAAAGCCTTGCTCGAGTGCACAATGTGTTCCACGTATCTCAACTCAAGAAATGTTTGAAGCCTCCGATAGATGTGGTCATTTCCGACACCGATCAACTAGAAGAAGATCTCTCCTACCCCGAATACCCCGTCCGGATTATCGATCAAAGCGACCGAGTAACTCGCAATCGCACCATCACCTTCTACAAAGTGCAATGGAGTAACCACACCGAAGAAGAAGCAACTTGGGAACAAGAGGATTTTCTAGAGAAGAATTTTCCCGAGTTCCTCGCGTCACACAAATCGGTAATTTTCGCACTCCCTCTCCTTAATTCGTAGCGATTCTCGGGACGAGAATTTCTTTAAGGGGGAGGGCTGTGACATCCCATGTCACGATTTAGGGTTTAGCACGTAATCACTACCCTAATCACATCCTTAATCAGGTACTAATGCTAAATCACCCAACTAGGAAAAAGAAAATAAGAAAAATAAAAAAAGGGAAAAAGGAAAAACCTAAACTAAACCCTAACCCTAACCACCCCTAAAGGAAATGCAAAAAATTATAAAGACACCACCCCTAGATTTTTGCACCACTGGATTGCTCATGTAAAAAGACGAATTTACAGTATTTTTACAAAATTTTTGAACGAAGTTTTGAATGCCCAAAAATTCAAATTCAAATCTGAAACGCTGTTACTTGTGAATTTTGTATGAATTTTTGGAAACACTTTTAGAACTTCAAACTTTAAGATGAAAATTAAACCCATTCGTGCTGAAGCTCTACATATTTTTAGTTGTAAATTTGGAGCACCAGAAGCATCGTTTTGATCAAAAGTTGTCAAACCAGATTTCAAATTCAAAGTTTGGACTCGAGCTACGGGGACCGCCGGACAATGGCGGTTGCGCCCGCCGGTCTGCCGCCCCGCGCCCGCTCGAGCACGTGCTCCCGCCCTGTCCCGTCGCCACGCACCCCCTGCCAGCTCCCAACCACATTTGTACCCGTCGCCCAACCCCGGCCGGCCGGAATTGAAGGCGCTCCGCCTCGGCCGCCGCTCCCCGTCCGGCCGTCTCCCTAAAAGAATGGCACAGAGGCCAAGTCCGCCTCTCCTCTTCACCACAATCATTGGTCAGCTCCCTCCCCTCCTTCCCACACCACCAATTATTCCCCTCCGCCCTCGCAGCTCGCGCGCGAGAGGAAAACGCCGCTGCCGTCCGTCACGACCGCCGTGGCCGCCTCCGCGTCGCACGCCGCCTAGGTGAGCTGCGCCTCCCGTCTCTCTTCGTCAAACCGTGCACAAGGCCACCCTGCAACTTCCCTCTAACTCCCCTGCCTTGGCACGCAGCGCATCGCCGGAATTTTGGGAAGAAATCCCCGCCGCCGCCGCCGGCTCGCTACCACGCCGACGCGACCCCCTCTCCGGCCATCCGCACCACCGTCCAACCCCACGCCGCCCTCCTCCGTGCGCAGGTGATGCTCCCCGGCCGAACCCCGCTCTCCTCCTTCCTCCGTGCTGCATGCGCGAGCTCGCCGGAGCCCCGCGAGCTCCGCCGCTCGCCGCGCCGCCGCTCCGACCGCCGGTTAGCTCCGCCACCCCCACGCGCGTGTTCCCCGCACCACGCGCATCAATCTCCCCAAAGGCCGGAGCATGAGCTCCAGCGCAGCGCCGCCGCGAGCGAGCTCGCCGGCGCCGGCCGCCGCTCGCCGGAGCGCGCGCGCCGCCTCTGTTTAAAACTGCCGGTGGCATTCTCGTAAATACACCCAAACTTCGTTTGAGTTTGAAAAATTCATATCTGGCGTTTGAATCGTCCAAAAATTCCAAACTAAAATGTTTTGGAAACTAGAAGACATGTACTTTCATAAAAGTAACATGAACTCATCAGATCTGGTCATTTTCACATTTTTACAAAAATGACAAAAGTCAACCCCTGAAAACTTAACTAAGCCATAACTTTAAAAATATAAATCCAAATTAAATTCCACTTGGCCAAAAGCTTCACCCTGACACACATGAATTTTTGGCACTGGAAGATCTGCATTTAATTTCATATTTTTCAAGTTATTGCATTTCTTGCATTCTCTGTATTTAATTTTTAATTAATTCTGTATAAATTATTTTTGCATGAAACTTGGTAATTAATTTCCTTTTGGTACTGTTCCTATGTAGAAAATCCCATGTTAAATTTTGAGCATGTTAAGTAATGATTTTTGCAAACCCTAGATCTAAATTCCTAAAAGGTTGTTTTCAGCACAAGCATAAATAGTTTTATGTCACTAAAAATCATGTTCATGCATGTTTATGTATTTTCCACTGTTCATTATGTCCTTTAGCACCTCATGACAGGTTTAGTCAAAAGGTTTCATGTACTTCACATATGTATGAATTTTGAAATCGAATTCCTATTTTAAAAGGAAATCGTCATCGCATGTGATATTAAAATACATAAGCCTAGATTCTTCGTATTGTACTATGGAAACTTGCTAAGATATTAGTGCCAAAACCTACACCAACCACAGCACTCATGTCTATGCCACCAAGTCATTACTCCTTATATTAGTATGACCATGCTTGTCATGTATTTGGACCCCCTTAAATAAAACAAGAGACATGTCATGCTTGCTAGGGTTTGAGCAAACAAACTTGTGATTAATATGTTCATAGGCATCTTTGCAAAACAGCACACATGCATTACTCTCATCATCGACCTTGTATTCATGTGACTTATGCATTGCATTTCATTCCTTAGGTGACGACGCCGAATTGATCCCGCCGGAAGAAGCTATTGCCACGCTCAACGCTTGTGAGGCTAGTGCTAACTTCGATCACTCTCAATGCAAGCCCCGGTGCATTCCTATTATTTTGAAATGTCTTCTTTTATCACTATATTAAGGATGATGAATGTGCATTTAAGTTCTTAGGCGTTGATTGGCAATCCACGTGCATAAATTCCTATATGTCCTATGTCGATTATGTGTCATATCCTCGTTAGAAGTGCTATGCTATGTTTTTGGAGTCAACGAATAGAATTGGGGGTCTCACTCATGGCTTATGAATAAATGTGAACATGATGAATTTGGTTAAAATTGAGAACACCCTATTGTGGCTCCGCGAACAAGTTTGAGTTGTGTACCACTTGCATACCTTTCTTATGGGGATTGGTAAACCTATGTAGCTTGTAAGTTGTAAAGTGAGCCGGATATCTCACCGACCCGGAGGTGATGTGTTTGGCACGGTGGTTGCACGGGTTGAGGACCGTTGGAGAGTATATGGGTTAAGCCTTGGGCGCGTTGTTGAACGGTCGCAAGGGGGACGTGTACTCGGGGTCGGTGGCCCCGTGTTTTACTTTATGATGAACTCGCGAACGGTGGCCATACGTGTTCTTAAATGATGCGTATGTCGTGCATTTGGGTTCTTTCCTGCAGGATTAATAATTCGATAATTATCGCCGTTTCCTCTCGGTTAATGAGTACCACTTGATTCGAGCAGTTCGCAATGTGTAGTAATGGAAAGAGATTGAATAGCTTGCTGTTTTATATGGATATTAAATTGTATTGTAAACTCTTGTATTGTTAGCATGCTCACTAAAGTTTCTTTTATGCAACCACCCTATTAATTTGGCTAAGTAATAAAATTGCCAACCTAATTAGCATAGGTGCTATTTAAGCAAAAATGCCAAGTTAAACCGGTCAAGCCCCATGCATCTAGGAGTCGGTCTTAGATGACCAATTTGATGGGTAAGACTTGCGGAGTATATTAGATACTCGGGCTTTGCCACTACATGTTGATTTACGGTGTTTCCGTAAGCTGGTTTTTGTGATTGTTGTGGTAAGGTGGTTTGGGATGGAGAAGAGCCCAAAGAGTGGACCATTGAATGGGTCCCTAGCTCTCCGACCCATGATGAGTGAGCCATGGCCTAGGCCGGCATGGTTCCTTTAAGTTATCTATGTATCGTCGAGTTATGTATTTCGCTTCCGCACTTTAATTTCGAACAAAGATCATGGCTATGTAAGACTTAATTTCGAACTTAATGTATCTTTTATTCGAACCTTATGATGTAATCAAGACTTAATTATGTAGCCTTGCAAATCGTGTATGTTTGTTAATGTGATGCTATGTATGGTTGCTTCGTCAATCATCTCCCAAGGCGATCCGTACCACACTTAACTATCTTTCGGGATAGGGGTGTGACAACTACATCTCTCGGGGTGGTAGGGTACATCAGCTTGCTGGGCCCATTACACCAAGCATGTAGCACGGTACGTTCAAACTTGTTCAACTAAGCCGACAATGGTACGGTCCTTGACCGACACGAGACGGGACTACCACCTTGCAAGACCTCAACTCCGTCTTGCCCTTTCTCCTACATGGCCCGTTCGGTCTCAATATCATTAACACTCTCTTTTAAATTAACGACAACCACGTCAAACACTTAAAGCCTCCATGCTTTAAGATCACCTAAAACAACTACCGTTACGACTATGAATTAAGCCTAGCTTCTATTGAGCTACCTGTACCAAGCATAGCATGAATAAAAGGAAACCTACCTCATGCATCTAGGATGTCAACCAGTCCCTATCACCTAATACACAAACATCACTTAACTACTGTGATAAAATAAAATATTTTAAAACATAGGTAGGATGCATCGGGGCTTGCCTCAATTCACGTCGGTGTTAGCTTCCTCGGTGGTTGGGTCGATGTCGATGTTCATGTCTCCCGCCTCAGCCTCGGACGGTACTTCGATCATGTCGGGACCTAGGTCGATCATGAATACGTCGCGAATCAATGATCATGCGTGCATGAATGTATATGATATGTTGTGCAATGCTTTCATCGACATGTTTGTTAATTAACGAGTTAATAATTAATTTTTGATAGGCAATGACACATGAAATAATAACTTAGGATCACATGAAATGACGATGTTTATGTTTAATTTTGGGAAACATTTTTCATAAACACTTTTGTCTGCAGTATCTCCTTTATTTAAACAAATTCTTTTCTTAGGATTAAATAATATTTAACATAAAATAATAACTTCTATTAATCCAAGAATGCAATTAATTACTACTTATGAAATTAAAATTCTCAAAATAGATATTTTATTTCATAAACAGATAGAGAATAATTTTATGAATCTAACAAAATTGGTTTCACATTTTTCTGATTTTTCTTCAATTTTCTATGAATTTTTGAAAATTGAAAAGGGTTCTCGTGCCACACGCGGGGCACAGGGTTGGGCCACACGTGATCCCACGTGGCCACACGCGATCGTACGCGTGTGGTCCGCGGTGTGGCGCCACCGCGGCAGCCATGGCACGGCGGCGCAGCCACCGGAGATGGCCAGCGTTGAGCCAAAGCTCGCCGCGAGACCTTCTACACGCTCTACGCGACGAGGCGAACTCAAGGGTGATGATGAGCTCGCATGAGTTTGGCTGGAAACACGCCGGCGGCGAGATGCGGGCACGGCGGAGCTTCCGCACGGGTGAAGCTCGCCGTAGTTGCCCAAAAATTAGGGAAAATGCTGCGGAAAGCTTCTACATGACACGAGCAATAACGCTAGGGATTGTGGAAGCTTGACAACGGCCGGAGATAGGTGCTCACCGTGGATGGTGCGGACGGCGACGGTGGAACTCCGGGAAGACGGCCAAATCTCGCCGGACTCGGGGAACAAGCTTGATGGTGAGTTGCCAAAGGGGAAGAGCATCAAGTTGCGCACCATCCGGAGGAAGAAAGGAAAGAAACGGCTCACCAAGCAACGCGAATTTGGCGACGCGGCGGAGGAACGACGGTGAGCTCCTGCGGGAGGAAGCCTCTCAATCCGGCGAGATAGGGCCGTTCAACCCGATCGAGGGCTCCGGGAAGCTTCAAGGGGTTGCTGCGGAGCTTGTGGTGGTGTTGGCTCGGGTAGGAAGCTGCCGGAGCGGCCTGCCGGCGGTGAAACCGAGAGAGGGTGGCAATGGCGGTGGCGGGAGAGAAAATGGGAGAGAGAGGGAGAGGGATATGTCCAGGCGGGGTTTTATCCAGGTCGGGAGAGGGTGAAGGAGGCGAAGCGTGGGGTGTGAAGCTGCTGCGTGGGGGCGACGTGGACGCGTGGCCGGGCGGCAATGGCGGCGAGCGGCGCCGAGAGGGAAGAGAGAAGAGAGATCGGCGCCGGGCCCCGGCCACGCAATTTTGCAAAAAGGCCCTCCGGTTTTCAAGTAATTGAAAAACACATTTACCGAGCTCAGAAAAATTCAAGAAAATTCAGGGGTGTTAAGAAAAACATTTCCAGCATTTTTCTTTTTATCTCCAGGTTCAAATTCCAAATATTTTTCAGATTAAAAATTCATGATTAAATTAAAAGGAAAGTTTTACTTAATTCTTGTAGGCATTTTTACAAAAGAAAATAATTTCATAGAAACTCCATAAATCTTTTATTCTTATGTTTGACCAACAGGAAATGTCAAACACAATAATTTATTTTTATTTGAATTCTTTTTAAGAACTTAATTTAACTTAGGTCAAATTGATATTTTATGTACATACTTGACATACAATTAAATTGTTTTACAAATGCAACATGATGACATGATGAATAATGACATGAGATGCACTTTTATTTATTAGGGTTGTTACAGCCCCGCCCCCCTTTTACAGGAATCTCGTCCCGAGATTCACGGTCGAAACGACTAGACGATGGTACTAAAGAACTATGGGTAATTGGATCGAAGAAACTCTTCTTGCTCCCAAGTAGCTTCAGCTTCCGAGTGGTTGCTCCACCGAATCTTGTAGAACTTGATGGTTCGATGTCTAGTCACTCGGTCCTTTGTGTCTAGAATTTTGATCGGATGTTCATCATACGTCAAGTCCGGTTATAATCGCTCCACATCTGCTGGTCGGTATGTCTACCCGTGGTTTCGGACACTTCTTCGGTTGAGACACGTGGAATACATTATGAATTCCCGATAGATGTGCTGGCAATTCCAAACGATATGCCACGGCTCCACATCTTTCTTGGATTGGAAAAGGTCCGATGTATCGTGGAGCTAACTTGCCTTTGATTCCAAACCGTTGAACACCTTTGGTAGGAGATACTCGAAGATAAACTTGATCTCCAACCTTAAACACTAACTCTCGACGTCTTTTATCGGCATAGCTGATCTATCGAGATTTAACTCTTTTGAGGTTCTGTTGAATGAGACGTACTTGCTCCTCTCGCATCTTTTACCGGATCAGGTCCGAAAATTACTCTTTCTCCACTTTCGGACCAATTCAAAGGTGTGCGACAGCTACGTCCATATAGAGCTTGGAACGGTGACAATTCGGCACTCTCTTGGTAGCTCGTTATTGTAAGAGAACTCTGCCAGTGGTAAACATTTCTCCCAATCCTTGCCATATGCCAATACACATGCTCGGAGCATATCTTCAAGGTATTGATTGATTCTTTCTGTTTGTCCATCCGTTTGAGGATGATAAACCGAGCTCCGAATCAACCTTGTTCCCAATGACTCATGTAATCGCTCCCAAAATCTGGAGACAAACCGTGTCCCTCGATCCGAGATAATGGTCTTCGGTACTCCATGCAGACAGAGAATGCGAGCGATGTATAGCTCGCATATTTTTCGGTAGTGTACCGAGTATGCACCGGTATGAAGTGAGCTGGCTTCGTCAATCTATCCACAATAACCCGGATGGAATCATGTTTTCGTGGGCTTAATGGTAACCCAACAATGAAATCCATGCTGATGTCTTCCCACTTCCATTCAGGAATACTCAAGGGTTGCAATGGACCTGCTTGCTTCAAATGCTCTGCTTTGACACGTCGATAGATATCACACTCATTAACATACTTGGCTATTTGCCGCTTCATTTGTGTCCACCAAAATCTTCGCTTTAGATCTTGATACATCTTGTTGGTTCCAGGATGAATAGAATACTTAGATGTATGAGCTTCATCCATTATCTTCTTGCGAAGTTCCAAGTTTTTAGGTACTACTAGCCGATTCTTGAACCAGATAACTCCTTCATCATCGTCTTTGAAACATTTAACTTCACCCTTCTTGAGTCGCCTTCTAATGTGCTCTATTCCAACATTTTTCCGCTGAGCTGCTACCACTTCTTCACGAATGGTAGGAACAAGAGCCAAATTAGTCAAAGCTCCATACGGAAGAATTCGATGGTTAGTCTCACCACTTTCCCGTGGAGGTGCTTGAATCAAGAGTTGAGCCGTGAGATTATTGCAATGAACCTTGCGACTCAAAGCATCAACTACTACATTTGCTTTGCCTTGGTGATAGTGAATCTCAATTTCATAATCCTTTATTAACTCTAGCCATCTTCGTTGACGCATATTCAAATCTGCTTGGGTGAAGATATACTTAAGACTCTTGTGGTTGGTGTATAAATGTACCAAATTTCCCAAGAGATAGTGCCTCCAGCTCTTCAATGCGAGAACCACTCGCTGCTAATTCCAGGTCATGTGTGGGACAGTGTTCCTTATGACGCCTAAGTTGTCGAGAGGCATAGGCAATCACTCGACCTTCCTGCATTAGAACACATCCGAGTCCCGTTCTCGATGCATCACAAGACACATCAAAAGGCTTCGTCGGATCCGGTCGAGCGAGCACCGGTGCTCGTTGTCGACAACTTCTTGAGCGTCCGAAAAGCTTCTTCACACTCCTTGCTCCATTCATACTTCTTATCTTTTTCCAACATTTTAGTCGTTGGCTTGGCAATCTTCGAGAACTTTGGAATGAATCTTCCGTAGTAACCGGCCAGTCCTAAGAAACTCCCGATTTGCGAGACCGACTTCGGTGGCTTCCAATCCAACACCTCTTGAACCTTGCTTGGGTCAACGGCCACTCCTTCTGCTGATATCACGTGCCCTAGGAACGGCACTTCTTTTAACCAGAATTCACACTTGCTAAACTTGGCATATAGTTGATGATGCCTTAATCGCTGCAAGTACAATCCTCAAATGATTGGCATGTTCCTCTTCCGACTTAGAATAGATCACGATGTCGTCGATTGAAGTGTGTCTGGTGCATTGGTCAATCCAAAAGACATCACCAAATATTCATACAGTCCATATCCGGTGGAAAATGTTGTCTTCGGTATATCTTCGACTCCGATCTTAATCTGATGATATCCTTAGCGAAGATCTATCTTAGAGAAGACTTTTGCTCCCATCAATTGATCAAACAAGATGTCAATCCTAGGAAGAGGATACTTGTTCTTGATGGTAACGACATTCAAAGGCCTATAATCCACACATAGCCTTAATATCTTGTCCTTTTTCTTCATGAACAAGGTCGGGCATCCCCATGGTGACGAACTTGGGCGAATATACCCCTTGTCCAATAGCTCCTTTCATTGTACCTTTAACTCTGCTAGCTCATTTGGTGGCATCCGATACGGTCTCCTTGATATTGGTGCTGTTCCAGGTTGTAACTCTATCTTAAACTCTGCCGCGCGATCCGGCGGTAGTCCCGATCGATCGTCCGGAAAGACATCCGGTACTCACGGACTACTTGTATATCCTCTATACTTTTACTTATAATCTTATTAACCATTAGCAAAATAATCTGGGAAGAGTTAAAAGTAAGCAATCTCGACCATGAACGGGAGAGTTCAAATAGACGGCTCGAGATGCTATATCCAGATCTGCCTTATGGAAATCCATCCATTGCAAGCCAATAATTGCGTCTAACCCTTGCCCATCCAATATGATTAATGAGGTGCAATAAACCTTGCTACCCAATTTTAATGGCATATTGGCAGCTGCTTCATTTGTAAGGATTTTACCCCAGTGTGCTGAAATGAGATGTGCACATAGCAACTTGGATGGCATGATGCGATGCTTTGCAACATATGCTTTGCTGATGAAATTATGTGTGGCTCCCGAATCAAATAAAACCATAGCAGGATGATCAGCGACGGAAAACATACCCGCTATGATTTGTCCTGCCTCCGGTAATTCTTCTGCCGTAGTGAAGTTTGCACGGCCAGTTTTCAATTGAGTATTCTTGGCTCGAGTCCTCAGCTGATTCTGCGTCTGTCCTTGTGGTCGTGGTGCATAAGAAGCCTTCCGTGAGTATGGACAGCTGCGATAGAAATGAACCGGATGGCCACAATTGAAACATGGCGATCCATTCTGCCGAGGTGCTTGATTCACGGGTCGAGGATTCGGAGCATTCTCGCTGCCGATAGGGCGGACGATATTGGTTCGACTCGCTGCTGTTGAGATTGCTGTGGCTGCTGAGGTTGCCGATAATAATTTGGACGGGAAGGCATATGCTGATATCGTTGACCTGATGGTGCGGTGTATACCAGCCTGTACTTTGATGGTCCTCCACTCCCTTGTCCAGCTGCTGGCCTCTTCCCGCTCTTTCCCGCTTGATGGAGGCGGATAGAATCTTCCAAGGATATAGCATCACCGACGAAGTCATTGAAGCTACCGAGTCTTGTTCAGCACAAGCCGTGATTGCAGCTTGGTGCTCAGCCCTTCCTTGAATAGATTCTTCTTCTTGGCATCGGTATCCACGTGCTCGGGTGCATACTCGAGCAAGACGGTTGAATACCTTGGAGTAGGCATATACGATAATGTCGCCTCGCTTCGAGTGACGAAATGCCTTCCTTTTCCGATTCATCGATCCTTCCGGAATATGATGCTCCCTGAAGGCTTTAGTGAATTCGGCCCAAGAAACCCGATGTCCTAGAGGAAACATTGCCTTGTAGTTGGCCCACCATGCTCCAAGCAAACCCTTGAAGTTGCTCGGGAAGCGAATAGAGTCTTCCGGTGACCCGTACATGGGAACAACTCCAGCTTAGACTCGATCGTGCGGAGCCGGTGATCAGCCTCCGGTGGCTCACCCGCATCCGAGAAGATCGGTGGGCGAACCGATAAGAAATCCGAGAAAGTCACCCGTTCTTCCGGGGCATTCCGACGTTGGGGACCTCCCCGTGGAGCGGTGTTCCGAACCAACTGCTCCAATAATTCCCGCTGCTCCGCGCGAGAATCCAGCACAGCTGCAATCGCTCGTGCCAAGGTTGGGGGTGGTGGTGGTGTTCCCGCCTCGCTAAGAACCTTCCAGCTCATCGCGTCTCCTTGTTCCAACCATTCTGTCCAAGAAAAATTTACGTTAGACATCTCAATTCCAACATAATTATGGAAGGAACAGGAATAAATGGATGAGAAATTCCAAGATAACTTTTATGCAACAACAGATCTCATTAAAACAAAACCATATGCACCTATCCGATCATCCACTTTACAACGATCCTTATTGCGACACTCGTGCATGGTTACACCACGCTCGTTATTACACCGATACCTATATTACATACTAACTTCCTCACTCGTTACTCGCTACAACTCTATTCTTCTTTGCTAATTTTGGACGTCACTTCCTGGCTCTTGGAACTTCCTGTCTCGGACTTTGCATCCTCCAGCTTGTGGAATCTCCGTAAAATCTATCACCGAGTCCACGTCCATTATCTCTTCAGGATCCTCCTCTTCTTCCTCGGATTCTTCTGCTATGGGGTTCTCATGCACTTCGGTTCATTCTCGGGAGGTTGTTGTCCAATCTCTTCATTCAGTAGCGCATTGTGTGCTCGGAGTAAATCTTGCTCTAACCGATGAATTATGGCGTTTGCGGTTGCCGCTTGTTGATCTTTGACTTGAATCTGCTCCTCCTTATTCAACAACTGCGCCTCTCTAATTGCTAACAACTCCACCTTTTCTTTCAGCTGCCTCTCCAACTCCGATAGACGAGCATCCTCCGCCCGTCCTTTCACGTCACCGATGACGTTACTTGTGCTGTCCATCTCTCGTGGAGAAATAAGCATATCAAGCATAGGCAGAAACCAATTTGGACAAGCTCTTATATACTATACTACCAACTGCACATATATTCTACACTACCACATTTTTCTTGATACATTATTTGTTGTACACATCTGATCCAGCTTTCCTTTACACTGCCACACTACCATCATCCGCAACTACCCTATGCTACAGCTCGACCTACGTCAGCAAAATATGCCTACCATCCTACTCCCGACCTAGCTATTCTACATCAGCACTGCTCCAACACTAACTAAGCCGGCGGCGCGTGGCTGTCGGCGTCCGACTCGGCGTCCTCCTCTCGGTGGGGTCGGCGGTGGCTCGTAGTCTACACCGGACACCTCCTCGGCGTCGTCGGGCGGACCCCGGTGCTGCTGCTGTAGCTGCTGGAACTGCTCGAACAGCTCGTCGTGGTCGTGCAACAACTCGTGGTGCGCCTCGGCCAGTCCGTCGTACATCGCCTCGAGCTCCTGCATCCGGTTCTCGATCTCGATCGGGGTCTCCACAGCGTGGTTACGCTGTACGGTCACTCCTGCTAGCTCGCCAAATGGGCCGTGTCCGCGTAGCGAGCGGCGTCACGCTCATCTTTCATTTGACCAACTGCTCGTCCAGGGCGATCGACATCCCGTGAAACCCGTCACGGTCCTGGGTGGCCTCCACCAACTGCTGCTCAAGCTCGGCGATCCGTGCGTGAGACATCCGGATCTCCCGACGGTCTACACGGAAACGGTTCTTCCAAGCAGCGATCCGTCGGTCCCGACTCTGCACCTGCGCCTCCGGGTGGTGGATCCTCTGCTCCTGCTCGGTGATATGTGCAGCCCGGGTGTCCTCCTCCTCCCGAACACGCTTCCTAACGCGCGGCATCGGCATCTGCAGGGAACATGTTTAAACTGGTTAAACACTTCTTCCCACGTAAAGGAAAACGAGAGGACAACCTATCAAAGTACTACAAGACTAGCTAAGTCTATCCCCAGCTTTTTATTATAACACTCAATATGACATGATGCATGCTCGGCATACTAACTATACGAACTATAGTACACGAAACTACAACGAATAGTTAGTAACTACCCAAACCCGAACGTCGAACAGTTAGGAAAAAATATAACTATTCTACATCCTTATAGGGCACTCTAAACGTGTTAAGTTTTGAAAACGGTCTTGTAAATAATGTACTCGTTGCCCATGAACTGCTCCGATACTAGCTGTGACATCACTTTCGGGGCACCCAGGAGTCGATACAGGGGAACACACGACGAAGCGAGTTACAACAGTTCATCATCTCATACAAGCCAGAATATATACATCATGGTATAATACAACCAGGTTTTCAAAATACAAACATCGTACGGTGGAAGCATAAACATTATCGAAGTTTATAACACTACGAGTCTTGCAGCGGAAACTTATTCTTTGTACAACAAAAGACCACTAGAGACGTCTAACGTGATGTACCGAGCCCTGTCGTACACCACGGTCCTTCTCCTTTACGGCGTCGAGATTCGTTCCCACCGTAGGGAACCACCCTCGGGACACTCGCTCCTCTTTCGGGAAGCTACCGTATAAGTCGTGGAAGTACGACTCATGTCCTGAAAACATAACGAACAAACCTTGAGTATTCTAATACTCAACAAGACTCGACCCGTCAACGAGCACGCTTGTGACATCCCCAGCTCGCAAGGTGAGAGGGATAGTCGCACAGGATCGCATCGGGAGACATTCGACGAAGCGAACGTTCATTGCACATACGTTAACGACACATCCACCATTTTCATATACATGTTTAGATACATGAGTGATATATTTTACATCTGAAGTTCAAGCTATTATTATACATAGAATTCGAAATTCAGATTTAATATACATTAATATAAAATGAGCGGAAGCGTAAAGATAATCTCGACGATAGTTGTCTAAAATGTAACACATCAGCCCGTAGATGTGCCCATTCTTCTCGACAATCTCACCTGCACAAAAATGTTAACAACAAAGCCCCGAGTATCTAATATACTTCGCAAGTCTTACCCGACAAAAAAAATGGTTTCTAAAACCGACTCCTAGTATACAGGGGGCTGACCGGTTTTGCAGGAAATAGCCAAAAACAGCACCTATGCTAAGTCTAAAATTTCATGTTTTAGCCATATTAAGAGGGTTATGACATAATTATAAATTTAGTGAGCAAGGCTAACAAACATGGTTGCAATACATGAATTTAATACTTCGAAAACAGCAAGTTCATCATCATATTCCATGTCATTACTACGATGCGATCTGCTCCGGACAAGTGGTACTCATCACCGCGAGGGACGACGATATATATCGATTTACACCCTGCAGGGAAAACCTAAATGCATGACATACGCATCATTTAAGAACACGTATGGCCACCTTTCCCAAGATTATCATAGATATGAGCCGGGTCCGCCCTCCGAGTGTGCATTCCACATGCAACCACAGTAGCGTCGGGTCCAAGGGTAATAACACACCCTCCGTCTACTCACAAACCCGTCCATCCACCGTGACCAACACTTTGCACAAAGGGTGGAGTGACCGTCCAACACTACGACTCTCAAGTTACATCAGTTTACCAACTCCCATACGAAGGTATGCATTTGGTACACAACTCAATACTTGCTCGCGGAGTCACAACGAACGGTCCTTGACCGACACGTACGGGGCTATGGCAAACAAGGGCCAACCTTGTCACCGCTTTCCAACGCATGCACTTCCCCGTACGGTCTCCAATTTAATCATGTGAGAGGTAACAATATTTGAAACCTAAACCGAGAGGTCTCCAAACCACTCGGTGTTGCTACCGGTGACTCATTTAAGCATAGCCATTCTATCGAAAAAGGATTATACCTATCCAAAGACCATGGGCAACAGGGATCATAATGCAACTAGGGTTGCGATCAACTCCTAAACATAAATGCACAATACATAAACATAGACATAGGTGAATTTAAACAAAAAACTAAACAAGTGGGATTATGCACCGGGCTTGCCTTGGGACGGGTCGAAGTTAGCACTCTCAACCAAGTTCAATTCAGCGGGATCCTCTTCGCGATTTCTTTCTCCGATCGGGGTCCCTATATGGATGCAATGCATGATGTGAGTATGGATGCATACACAGATATTTTGTTCATGGAACTTTCTCAATAACGAAATCTAATGCAATGTTTGCATAAAATAAATATGTTCATGTGGGGATGAAGATGATTTCTTATGATGATAATTTATGCAGGATATGTCATGGAGACAACCTTCTAATTAAAAGAAACATAGACTGTGTATCATAAAAGCACATGCTCTAGGTTGAAAATGAAACACGATTATGGCAAGTAGTTTGTATAAGACTTAGCTAGTGTACTATATGGCAACATGAGCATGGCATATGATGTATTGAAGACAAACCTATATGAACTACCTTGCTGCCATGTACATGAAAGAGGGCATGGTAGAGATGATGATCATGCATGAAGTGCAAAGCTTAACGTGAATTATGCACATAATGGTATATGGCAATACCTGAGGCAATTATTATGACTTAACATTACTAAACGTAAATTCTATGGTAGAACATTATTTCCTCATGATAGGCACCGGAAACAAATATTATGATATCTTTGTTTGCATTTTTCCTAATTAAACCTTTATAGGCAAATATGTGCTCTCTAAGCATATAATGATAAATATGATGAAAACATGTATGAATGCACAAAATCCATGTACCAGAGGGTCCAATATGTTATGTAAAGTGCTCATGCCAATTTTCATGAATTTTCCATTCTTCAAGATTTAAATATGGGTTTTAAAAACTTAACAAGATGTCATTTCTCTTTGCATAAAACTTTATTTTCTTGCACAGAAACATAGGTGAAACATTTGACCATTGCAAAGGTCATGTTTTAAGGATTCCAAAACATTTTAGTTTGCATTTTTCTCATTTTTATTTCAGGAGAGATGATTTTTGCAAGCTTGTAACAATTTTTTCCTGTTTTCTGAAAATCTTATGTGAACAAGTAACTAACAACAGAGAGCAGCATGGCGGCTAGAACACCTAGGTTTTTGGAAATCTCGGTGATTCAATGGTATGGTCCATGACTTAAATGGCCTCTATGAGAATTTGGGTTAAAACTGACCGCGGAGGAAGAATCTCATGAAGAACCGATCATGGGTTGCTTGACCGGTGCTCGAGAGAAGAACTTCGATTCCTGGCAGCTCATCGTGGGAGGGATGAAGAGGATGCTTGGGGAAGGTTTAGGGCTCCCCTGTACAGCTGCTAAAGACCTTAAGTGGAGTTTGTGTTGCTGGGGAAAAAAATTAGGCAAAGGTGAGGCTGATTTCTTGAGCTTGGCAATGGTGGCTTGGTTTTGTGGAAGAGAAAGGAGGAGAATGACCTTGACTTGTGCTCTTGACCATAGAGAATAGTGGGAGGATCCCATGACGTCCAGGTGAAGACCCTAGGCTGTACAACCGGTGGGAGGCTTAGGAGAGAAGGAAACAAAGGGATAAGAGAGAAACGGTGGGTCCCATAGTTGAAAATTCTGCTACTGGTACTGTTGCAGTCAAGAGAAAATCAACGAGATTTTTGTTGGGGTTGCCAATTTTTGTTGTGGTGTAGAATGAAATTTGGGACAACTTTTATATAGAACTTTTCTTGAGATTCGGCCTACAAAAATTAATAAAAATCCTACACCAGAATCTATTTTCTGCTTTTACTAAATTTGTAGGGCTATTTAACCTTTACTAAAAATTATGGCAACATCACTAAAATTCCTATTTTTGAATACCCGTGATGATTATGTAAAAATATTGGTATGGTTATGTTAACATTTTTTTTATTAAGTGTGTGCATAATAACCTAGAGGCAATATTGAGAGCACTTGCATATGAGTTAAATATTACAATATGGCTATATGTCATTCTATGCATATTTTTACATAGCAAGTTATTGACAGAAATTAAGCAATAAAACACTTCTAAATAAAATCCCCATGATGAAACATAACTTTTCTTATGACTGAGCGCCAAAAGCAAATATGAATTTTCATAAGCCTTTCCTATGATGCAAGGACAATGCAAGAATAGTGTACTTGAGAAAAATGTTAAAATTTATCATGACATGCTCAAATGCACCAGAACCATGTGTGATATGATGAAACATGCTAAATGAAATGGTGTGTTTAAATTGGGTGAAGTTTTATTTACAAAACCGTTTCATTTTAAGTCCAATCTAGGGCTTATCGTGAAGCCTTCTTAAGGGGCCTAAAAGTTAACATTTTGCCATCGAACATGGGTAAAAAAATTAGGGTCATGTGAAGTACATTCCTTAAGGATTCCAACGAGTGTTTAATTACCTCATTTGGATGTGTGTAGAAAAAGTTATGGAATTTCTAAAATGCAATGATGTTACGTTCCCTTAACGGGATAGCACATTAAAGTACTTGGATCTTTTATTCTTCCCACGGAAAGGACTTTGATTATGTGACCATATCAAAGTACACATTCTATTCTTTCCAACGAGTGCTTGGTCGAGTACTTTGGATCTACGAGATGAAAGTTACGCAGTTTTTAAAATGCAATCCTGTTAAGCTTCGTGGCCGTGATAGCATTTTATGGTTGTTCAAATTTGTATTTTCGCCATATAAACTTATATGTTCATTTGATTCATTTTAAAGTGCAAGTTTCAAACTTTCCGAATGTCTTGAACTAATCCGATCTCTAGAAGTGAAGTTACAAGATTTTTAAAATGCTTGAAGATCACAGCTTTTTTCACACTCGCCAGCGCAATTCAAATTTCACTAAGTGTTGGAGCGCGGCCAGGGCACGCCGTGGCGTGCGCTGTGCGCTAGGAGGTGGCGCGGTCGGCGGCGGTGAGATAAGGCGAGAGAAGAGGGGAGCGCAGGCTGGCGAGGACCGGTGAGGTGCAGCGCTCGCGCCGTGGGGTTCCAAAGCCCAAGAGGCTCACCGTGGCGGCACGTCGATGTGGAGGTGGAGGATGGTCGGCGGACGGCGGCGCGGCTCGATGGCGTTCCCGACGAACCACCGCACCAAACAAAAGGCCAAGCTCACACGGTGTAGATTGAGGCCATGCGAAGCTACCGGGGAGAGGAATCGAGGGATGGCTCACCGGAGAGGAGAGGCGGGCAACAATGGCGAATGGAGGTGCCGGCGAGTTAAACCCGAAATTCTCCCGAACCGCTATGAGGTGGAGTGGTGCGTGCTCAAGGAGGCTAGCTAGGGTTAGGGCAAAGCTTTTGACGCGCTAAGGGGAGGCGGAGCTGGTCCGGACGAGTGGGGCGGCGGTTAGGGTTTGTGCGCGGTGGCGGCGTCGAGCCGCCTCTTATGGCGGCCATGGACGGTGGGGGTTCCTGCGTGGAATTGAGGCGACCACGACGATGGACGACGCGTGGGGCGGCGCTGTGCAGGAGGACGGGGCGGTGCCTAACCGGCATGGGCGCCGGCGGCGAGCACCTTCGGCCGTGGCCCCGGCCATTGTGCCATTGCTCGTTCCAAGAAGTTCCCACTTATTTACGATTTTGCCATTGAGTGTTGATTCTGTTTTTGTCCATAGAAATTAATCTGCCTGGTAGTTTTGCAAACCAAATTTTGTGGTTGTTCCCTGAGTTGTGATGAGAAACTTTTGTTATAGGCTAAAGTTCAAATTTTGCTTGTAAAAATTTACAAAAATTCATGAACAAATGCTGTTTTCAAACTCGGTTTGAATTTTCTAGGAAAATGTGCCACCCTAAAGATTTGTGTAAAATGTCCTAAATTCCTATTTTGATCTCCTCTACAAGGATCTGCAACAATATCGACAAACTTTGGTTGAGGATTATTGAGTTTTAAATAGTAGCCTTTAAACCGCATCCGAATTTTAAAATTTTTAAATACTCTAATTCATTATTTCATGTGTTCACTCCTTTAATTAGTGCTCAATTCCTGTAATTAAGGTTTTTACATTGCTTACATGCTATTATGTGACATGGGATGTCACAACGCTAAGGCCGACGCCTAGTATGCAAAGGCTTTATGGTCGTGGAGTTGACTCTCTTGCGAAAACAGCACTAATGGTTGATCCTTACTTTCGAGTTTTAGCTTCATATTGAGTTTGTTAACTCACCACTGTTTGCAGCCTATAACTACTGCAATCAAGTTTGGAAGAAAAGATTATTCCCGACCAACAGTTCTTTCATCTCTCATTTTCATCTTTCATTTGATTAACTACGATGCGACGAGCTAAACAAGTGGTACTCTTTACTGCGAGGGACAACGCTTCGAATCGATTTTATACCAGCTGGCAAAACCCGACTACACGACATATACGCACCCCACTGGTCGTATACGACAACTTTTCCCGATAACACCTGGCAGAAGACTAGCCGTTTCCAAATTCCCCGGGAATATGGCGACTCCACGACTTCCTCCGGTTTTCAATTAATTGAAAAACACACTTCCCGAGCTCAGAAAAATTCAAGAAAATTCAGGGGCCTTAAGAAAAACATTTCCAGCAATTTTCTTTTTAGCTCCAGGTTCAAATTCCAAATATTTTTCAGATCAAAAAATCATGTTTAAATTAAAAGGAAAGCTTTACTTAATTCTTGTAGGCATTTTTACAAAAGAAAATAATGTCGGAGAAACTCCATAAATCTTTTATTCTTATGTTTGACCAACAGGAAATGTCAAACACAAAAATTTATTTTTATTTGAATTCTTTTTAAGAACTTAATTTAACTTAGGTCAAATTGATATTTTATGAACATACTTGACATAATTTTTAAATTGTTTTACAAATGCAACATGATGACATGATGAATAATGACATGAGATGCACTTTTATTTATTAGGGTTGTTACAACCAAGCACAAAAGAATCATTGATTGTGCTAGAAAGGCAGTAAAACATACACTCGAGAATGGTTCTGAATTGGAATATGTGGCAGATCAAGTCATTACTCGAAAAGGGAGCCACTAATCAAGCCATAGTGAACCAACTAGATGCCAACCCCACAGGTGATATCCAAGTTATTTGTGAGTTCCCGGATGTCTTTCCGGAGCAATTACCAGGTTCCATGTATGTGAATGAGTATGTCGCTCGTTTCACATAGCTGTCAAGATATACCCCGAATGATGTTGACACCGACGAGAAGAAGCAAGACCATTTTCTCAATGGTTTAAGTGATGGTCCGGCCAATGCTTTAGAGGCTTGTGACTATGAGAACTTCCAAGGCATGGTAAACAAGGCAATTGTCCTGGAAAATAGGAGAGGTTTGATGGACCGCAAGCGCAAAATGGAACGTCAAAGCCAATCAGCAGGCAACGACTCCGGGCCTCGCTTTAGTTCCCAATCCTCCGGAACAACTTACCGTCAAGGGCCACCGAATGTTCAGCAGAGAACACAATACAAGGGATCAATATCCTACAATAAACAGAACTCAAGTCAGCCTTCCAACTCCCAAGCTTCACGCAGTATCATGTC
This sequence comes from Chloris gayana, assembly GCA_031894775.1. Classification (NCBI taxonomy): domain Eukaryota; kingdom Viridiplantae; phylum Streptophyta; class Magnoliopsida; order Poales; family Poaceae; genus Chloris; species Chloris gayana. Next base: position 334,453 of record JAUNZO010003803.1, on the reverse strand, counting down.
ACCACCACGGAAGGTCAATGCTGGTCAAGGCTTCGCTGGTACAGGACCATGTTGGTTTTGTGGAGAGAGAGGACACTATGCCAATAGGTGTCCAAACAGGTTCAAGGACAGCCCCAGAACCATAGTGCACCATCAGCACAGAGCCGCCAAGGAAGCAATGTGCCAAGTTCTGCCAAGTAGAATCAAGTACGAGCACGTGTCAACCATGTTGCTTTGGAAACTGCGCAGGCCGCTCCGGACATTGTTATCGATACGTTCCACGTCAATGACACCCCTGCAGTTGTGTTATTCGACTCAGTGCGTCACATTCTTTCATATCCGCTTATTATGTTAGAAAATAGAACCTACCAATAGCCATGCTAAAGAATAGGATGATTGTAAGTTCTCCTGGTGGGGAAATGAATGCAAGGCATGTCCGCCCTAAGGTAAACCTTAAAATAAGGGAGGTAGATTTTACTGCAAACCTCATAGTTCTTGGGTCTAGTGGAATAGATGTTATCCTTGGAGTGGATTGGTTGACCAAGCACAAAGGAATCATTGATTGTGCTAGAAAGGCAGTAAAACTTCCACCGGAGAATGGTTCTAAATTGGAATATGTGGCAGATCAAGTCATTACTCAAAAGGGAGCCACTAATCAAGCCATAGTGAACCAACTGGATGCCAACCCCACAGGTGATATCCGAGTTGTCTCATGAGTTCGCGGATGTCTTTCCGAGCAATTACCAGGTTCCATGTCCGTGAATGAGTATATCGCTCGTTTCACACAGTTGTCAAGATATACCCGGAATGATGTTGACACCGACGAGAAGAAGCAAGACCATTTTCTCAATGGTTTAAATGAAGGTCCGGCCTATGCTTTAGAGGCTTGTGACTATGAGAACTTCCAAGGCATGGTAAACAAGGCAATTGTCCTGGAAAATAGGAGAGGTTTGATGGACCGCAAGCACAAAATGGAACGTCAAAGCCAATCAGCAGGCAACAACTCCAGTGCCTCGCTTTAGTTCCCAATCCTCCGGAACAACATACCGTCAAGGGCCACGGAATGTTCAGCAGAGAACACAATACAAGGCATCAATATCCTACAAGAAACAGAACTCAAGTCAGCCTTCCAACTCCCAAGCTTCACGTAGTATCATGTCACCACCGCAGAAGGTCAATGCTGGTCAAGGCCTCGTTGGTACAGGACCATGTTGGTTTTGTGGAGAGAGAGAACACTATGCCAATAGGTGTCCACACAAGGGTCAAGGACAGCCCCGAACCGTAGTGCACCATCAGCATAGAGCCGTCAAGGAAGTAATGTGCCAACTTCGCCAAGCGAGAATCAAGTACGAGCACGTGTCAACCACGTTGCTTTAGAAACTGCGCGAGCCACTATAGTCGTTGTTATCGGTACGTTCCACCTCAATGACACCCCTGTAGTTGTGTTATTCGACTCAGTGCGTCACATTCTTTCATATCCGTTGATTATGTTAGAAAATATAACCTACCAATAGCCATGCTAAAGAATAGGATGATTGTAAGTTCTACTGGTGGGGAAATGAATTCAAGGCATGTCTCGCTCTAAGGTAAATCTTAAAATAAGGAGGGTAGATTTTACTGCAAACCTCATAGTTCTTGGGTCTAGTGGAAAAGATGTTATCCTTGGAATGGAATGGTTGACGAAGCAGAAAGGAATCATTGATTGTGCTAGAAAGGTAGTAAAACTTACACTCGGAGAATGGTTCGAATTGGAATTTGTGGCAGATCAAGTCATTACTCAAAAGGGAGCCACTAATCAAGCCATAGTGAACCAAGCTGGATGCCAACCCTACGGGTGATATCCAAGTTATTTGCGAGTTCCGGATGTCTTTCCGGAGCAATTACCAGGTTCCTTGTCTGTGAATGAGTATGTCGCTCGTTTCACACAACTGTCAAGATATACCCCGAATGATGTTGACACCGACGAGAAGAAGCAAGACCATTTTCTCAATGGTTTAAATGATGGTCCGGCCAATGCTTTAGAGGCTTGTGACTATGAGAACTTCAAAGGCATGGTAAACAAGGCAATTGTCCTGGAAAATAGGAGAGGTTTGATGGACCGCAAGCGCAAAATGGAACGTCAAAGCCAATCAGCAGGCAACAACTCCGGGCCTCGCTTTAGTTCCCAATCCTCCGGAACAACTAACCGTCAAGGGCCACCGAATGTTCAGCAGAGAACACAATACAAGGGATCAATATCCTACAATAAACAGAACTCAAGTCAGCCTTCCAACTCCCAAGCTTCACGCAATATCATGTCACCACCGCAGAAGGTCAATGCTGGTCAAGGCTTCACCGGTACAGGACCATGTTGGTTTTGTGGAGAGAGAGGACACTATGCCAATAGGTGTCCAAACAGAGGTCAAGGACAGCCCCGAACCGTAGTGCACCATCGGCACAGAGCCGCCAAGGAAGCAATGTGCCAAGTTCCGCAAGCGGAATCAAGTACGAGCACGTGTCAACCATGTTGCTTTGGAAACTGCGCGAGCCACTCTAAACATTGTTATCGGTACGTTCCACCTCAATTGTCACACCCCTATCCCAAAAGATAGTTAAGTGTGGTACGGATCGCCTTGGGAGATGATTGACGAAGCAACCATACATAGCATCACATTAACAAATATCCGCGGATTACAAGTTTACATAATTATGTCTTGATTACAACACGATGTTCGAAATAAAGATACATTAGGTTCGAAATTAAGTCTTACATAGCCATGATCTTTGTTCGAAATTAAAGTGCGGAAGCGAAATACATAACTCGACGATACATAGATAACTTAAATGAACCATGCCGGCGTAGGCCATGGCTCACTCAACATGGGTCGGAGAGCTAGGGACCCATTCAATGGTCCACTCTTTGGGCTCTTCTCCATCCCAAACCACCTTACCACAACAATCACAAAACCCGGCTTGCAGGAAACCTGTAAATCAACATGTAGTGGCAAAGTCCGAGTATCTAACATACTCCGCAAGTCTTACCCGTCAAATTGGTCTTCTAAGACCGACTCCTAGATGCATGGGGCTTGACCGGTTTAACTTGGCCTTTTTGCATAAATAGCACCTATGCTAATTAGGTTGGCAATTTTATTACTTAGCCAAATTAATAGGGTTGTTGCATAAAGGAACTTTAGTGAGCATGCTAACAAGACAAGAGTTTGCAATACAATTTAATATCGATATAAAACAGCAAGCTATTCATCAACTCCTCTTTACTACACATTGCGAACTGCTCGAATCAAGTGGTACTCATTAACCGAGAGGAAACGGCGATAATTATCGAATTATTAATCCTGCAAGAAAAAACCCAAATGCACGACATACGCATCATTTAAGCACATGTATGGCCACCGTTCGTGAGTTCATCATAAAGTAAAACACGGGGCCACCGACCCCGAGTACACGTCCCCTTACGACCGTTCAACAACGCACCCAAGGCTTAACCCATGTACTCTCCAACGGTCCTCAACCCGTGCAACCACCGTGCCATACACATCACCTCCGGGTCGGTGAGATATCCGGCTCACTTTACAACTTACAAGCTACATAGGTTTGCCAATCCCCATAAGAAAGGTATGCAAGTGGTACACAACTCAAACTTGTTCGCGGAGCCACAATGGGGTGTTCTCGATTTTAACCAAATTCATCATGTTCACATTTAATCATAAGCCATAAGTGAGATCCCCAATCTATCGTTGACTCCATAAATATAGCATAGCATTTCTAGCGATGATAAGACACATAAGCGACATAGGACATATAGGAATTTATGCATGTGGATTTCCAATCAACGCCTAAAACTTAAATGCACATTCATCATCCTTAATATAGTGATAAAAGAAGACATTTCAAATAATAGGAATGCACCGGGGCTTGCCTTGAGAGTGATCGAAGTTAGCACTAGCCTCACAAGCGTTGAGCGTAGCAATTGTCTCTTCCGGCGGGTTCAATTCGACGTCATCACCTATAAGATGAAATGCAATACATAAGTGACATGAGTACAAGGTCGATGAGAATGGCAATGCATGTGTGCTGTTTTTGTAAGGATGCACATGAGTGAGTTAACCAAAAGCTTTGTTTACTTAAACCCTAATAAGCATGAATACAACCCTTATTCCATTTACGAGAAATTAATTACATGCACAAGCATCACCCTACTAATACATGAACAAGGACCTAAACATGGACATGGGTGCTGTGTTTCATGTAGGTTGAGAAACTAAGGGTTAGCAAGTTGCATGCAACTCGATGAAATTTAGCGCTTAAAGCCTATTATCACATGCGATGACGATTGCTTTTATAAAACGAGAACTCGATCCCAAAATTAACACATGTGTGAAGTATGTGAAATCTTTTTGCTAATTCTGCCATGAAGTGCTAGGGAACATGGTGAATAGTGGAAATTACATAAACATGAAGAAATACAATTTTGTGGAACATTAAACCTATTAAACATGTGCTGAAATTAACCTTTTATGGAAATAGATCTAGGGTTTGCTAGAATAATTATTTCACTTGCTCAAAAATTAACATGGACTTTTCTACACATGCAAAGTACCAGGAGGGAATTAATTACCAAGTTTCATGTAAAAAATAATTTACACGGATTTAATTAAAAATTAAATACAGAGAATGCAAGAAATGCAATAACCTGCAAAATATGAAATGAAATGCAAATCTTTCAGTGCCAGAAATTCAAGTATGTCTATGTGAGGGTTTTGGCCATGTGGCATTATTTTTGGATCTACAGTTTTAAAGTTATGCCTTAGTTAAGTTTTCAGGGTTTGACTTTTGCCATTTTTGTAAAAATATGAAAACTTTCGAATCTGGCCAGCTCATGTTACTTTTATGAAAGTACAGATCTTCTAGTTTCCAAAACATTTTAGTTTGTAATTTTTGGACATTTCAAACGCCAGATATGAATTTTTCAAACTCGAATAAAGTTCGGATCTAATTACGAAAATGCCACCGAGCAATTTAAAAGGGGGCGGCGCGCGCGCTCCGGCGGACGGTGGCCGGCGCCGGCGAGCTCGCCCGCGGCGGCGCTGCGGTGGAGCTCATGAGCTGGGCTTTGGCGGAAATGATGCGCGTGGCATGGGGAGCACGCCGGTGGGGTTGGCGGGGACCCACCGTGGCCGGAGGGGCGGCGCGACGAGCGGCGACGCCGGCGGGAGGTTCGGCGGCGGCGCGCGTGCGGCTCGAGGAGCGAGAGGGGGAGGGGCAAGGCCCGTGAGCATCACCCGGAGGTGAGGGTCGACGGCGTGCGGTCGGATGGCGACGAGGAGGGCCGGAGGTAGGAGCTCGTCGGAGGGGTGCGGGTGGCCGGCGGCGGCGTCCTTTTCTTCTCCAAATTCCGGCGGGACACCGCAGGATAAGGGGAGTGGATCAAGGGGAAGCTAGAGGGCGACCTTGCGCGTCACCTTGGCCAAGAATTGGTGCATGCGCACTCACCTAGACCGAGCTATTGGCGGAGGCGGCCATGGCGAGTGCCAATGGAGGGCGGCGGCGCTTCTCGGCCGTGCGCGAGCTACGGGCGAAGAGAGGGGAGCTGCCATTGCCCGGGGGCAACAGATGGCTGAGGTCCGGATTTGAATGTTCAAAACTGTGGTTTGACGATTTGGCCAAAATTCATACTCCTGGTGCTCCAAAATTAGAAATAAAAATATGTGGAGCTCCAGCATGATGTGCTCGAATTTCCATCTTTTAGTTTGAAGTTCTAATCTTGCTTCCAAAAATTCATACAAAATTCACAAACAACAGTGTTTCAGATTTGAATTTGAATTTTTGAGCATTCAAAACTTTGTTCAAAAATTTTGTATAAATACTGTAAATTCCTCTTTTTACATGAGCAATGCAGTGGGGCAAAAATATGGGGGTAGGGTGTTTATAATTTTTGCACTTCCCTTAGGGGTTGGTTAGGGTTAGGGTTTAATCTTGGTTTTTCCTTTTTCTTTTTATTTTTTTCTTTTTCTTGCTTGGTGATTAACATTAGTACTTCATTAGTGCTGTAATTAGGGTAATAATTACGTGGTTAGCCTTAATCGTTACACGGGATGTCACATCAATGACACCCCTGCAGCTTGTGTTATTCGACTGCAGTGCGTCACATTCTTTCATATCCGCTGATTATGTTAGAAAATAGAACCTACCAATAGCCATGCTAAAGAATAGGATGATTGTAAGTTCTCCTGGTGGGGAAATGAATGCAAGGCATGTCTCGCCCTAAGGTAAACCTTAAAATAAGGGGGGTAGATTTTACTGCAAACCTCATAGTTCTTGGGTCTAGTGGAATAGATGTTATCCTTGGAATGGATTGGTTGACCAAGCACAAAGGAATCATTGATTGTGCTAGGAAGGCAGTAAAACTTACACTCGGAGAATGGTTCCGAATTGGAATATGTGGCAGATCAAGTCATTACTCAAAAGGGAGCCACTAATCAAGCCATAGTGAACCAACCGGATGCCAACGCCACAGGTCATATCCGAGTTGTCTCACGAGGTCCCGGATGTCTTTCCGCAGCAATTACCGGGTTCCATGTCCGTGAATGAGTATGTCGCTCGTTTCACACAGACTGTCAAGATATGCCCCGAATGATGTTGACACCGACGAGAAGAAGCAAGACCATTTTCTCAATGGCTTAAATGATGGTCCGGCCTATGCTTTAGAGGCTCGTGACTATGAGAACTTCCAAGGCATGGTAAACAAGGCAATTGTCCTAGAAAATAGGAGTGATTTAATGGACCGTAAGCGCAAAATGGAACGTCAAAGCCAATCAGCAGGCAACAACTCCAGGCCTCGCTTTAGTTCCCAATGCTCTAGGGCACCAAACCGTCAAGGGCCACGGAATGTTCAGCAGAGAACACAATACAAGGGATCAATATCCTACAACAAACAGAACTCAAGTCAGCCTCTAAACTCCCAAGCTTCACGCAGATATCATGTCACCCCGCAGAAGGTGAATGCTGGTCAAGGTTTCACTGGTACAGGACCATATTGGTTTTGTGGAGAGACCGCACACTATGCCAATAGGTGTCCACACAAGGGTCAAGGACAGCCCCGTAACCGTAGGTCGCCATCGACACAGAGCCGCCAAGGAAGCAATGTGCCAACTTCGCCAAGCGGAATCAAGTACGAGCACGTGTCAACCATGTTGCTTTGGAAACTGCGCGAGCCGCTCCGGACGTTGTTATCGGTACGTTCCACCTCAATGACACCCCTGCAGCTTGTGTTATTCGACTACAGTGCGTCACATTCTTTCATATCCGCTGATTATGTTAGAAAATAGAACCTACCAATAGCCATGCTAAAGAATTGGATGATTGTAAGTTCTCTTGGTGGGGAAATGAATGCAAGGCATGTCCGCTCTAAGGTAAACCTTAAAATAAGGGGGTAGATTTTATTGCAAACCTCATAGTTCTTGGGTCTAGGGGAATAAATGTTATCCTTGGAATGGATTGGTTGACCAAGCACAAAGGAATCTTTGATTGTGCTAGAAAGGCGAGTAAGACTTACACTCGGAGAATGGTTCTGAATTGGAATATGTGGCGGATCAAGTCATTACTCAAAAGGGAGCCACTAATCAAGCCATAGTGAACCAACTGGATGCCACCACCACAGGTGATATCCGAGTTGTCTGCGAGTTCCGGATGTCTTTCCGGAGCAATTACCGGGTTCCATGTCCGTGAATGATTATGTCGCTCGTTTCACACAACTTGTCAAGATATACACCGAATGATGTTGACACCGACGAGAAGAAGCAAGACCATTTTCTCAATGGCTTAAATGATGGTCCGGCCTATGCTTTAGAGGCTTGTGACTATGAGAACTTCCAAGGCATGGTAAACAAGGCAATTGTCCTGGAAAATAGGAGAGGTTTGATGGACCGCAAGCGCAAAATGGAACGTCAAAGCCAATCAGCAGGCAACAACTCCAGTGCCTCGCTTTAGTTCCCAATCCTCCGGAACAACATAACGTCAAGGGCCACGGAATGTTTAGTAAAGAACACAATACAAGGGATCAATATCCAACAACAAACGAACTCAAGTCAGCCTTCCAACACCCAAGCTTCACGCAGATATCATGTCACCACCGCAGAAGGTCAATGCTAGTCAAGGCTTCACTGGTACAGGACCATGTTGGTTTTGTGGAGAGAGAGGACACTATGCCAATAGGTGTCCACACAAGGGTCAAGGACAGCCCCAGAACCGTAGTGCACCATCAGCACAGAGCCGCCAAGGAAGCAATGTGCCAACTTCGCCAAGCGGAATCATGTACGAGCACGTGTCAACCATGTTGCTTTGGAAACTGCGCGAGCCACTCTAGACGTTGTTATCGGTAAGTTCCACCTCAATGACACCCCTGCAGCTTGTGTTATTCGATTCCAGTGCGTCACATTCTTTCATATCCGCCGATTATGCTAGAAAATAGAGCCTACCAATAGCCATGCTAAAGAATAGGATCATTGTAAGTTCTCCTGGTGGGGAAATGAATGCAAGGCATGTCCGCTCTAAGGCAAACCTTAAAATAAGGGAGGTAGATTTTACTGCAAACCTTATAGTTCTTGGGTCTAGCGGAATAGATGTTATCCTTGGAATGGATTGGTTGACCAAGCACAAAGGAATCATTGATTGTGCTAGGAAGGCAATAAAACTTACACTCGGAGAATGGTTCCGAATTGGAATATGTGGCGGATCAAGTCATTACTCAAAAGGGAGCCACTAATCAAGCCATAGTGAACCAACTGGATGCCAACGCCACAGGTCATATCCGAGTTGTCTGCGAGGTCCCGGATGTCTTTCCGGAGCAATTACCGGGTTCCATGTCCGTGAATGAGTATGTCGCTCGTTTCACACAAATTGTCAAGATATGCCCCGAATGATGTTGACACCGACGAGAAGAAGCAAGACCATTTTCTCAATGGCTTAAATGATGGTCCGGCCTATGCTTTAGAGGCTCGTGACTATGAGAACTTCCAAGGCATGGTAAACAAGGCAATTGTCCTAGAAAATAGGAGTGATTTAATGGACCGTAAGCGCAAAATGGAACGTCAAAGCCAATCAGCAGGCAACAACTCCGGGCCTCGCTTTAGTTCCCAATGCTCTAGGGCACCAAACCGTCAAGGGCCACGGAATGTTCAGCAGAGAACACAATACAAGGGATCAATATCCTACAACAAACAGAACTCAAGTCAGCCTCTAAACTCCCAAGCTTCACGCAAGTATCATGTCACCCCCGCAGAAGGTGAATGCTGGTCAAGGTTTCACTGGTACAGGACCATATTGGTTTTGTGGAGAGACCGCACACTATGCCAATAGGTGTCCACACAAGGGTCAAGGACAGCCCCGAACCGTAGGTCGCCATCAAGCACAGAGCCGCCAAGGAAGCAATGTGCCAACTTCGCCAAGCGGAATCAAGTACGAGCACGTGTCAACCATGTTGCTTTGGAAACTGCGCGAGCCGCTCCGGACGTTGTTATCGGTACGTTCCACCTCAATGACACCCCTGCAGCTTGTGTTATTCGACTCAGTGCGTCACATTCTTTCATATCCGCTGATTATGTTAGAAAATAGAACCTACCAATAGCCATGCTAAAGAATTGGATGATTGTAAGTTCTCTTGGTGGGGAAATGAATGCAAGGCATGTCCGCTCTAAGGTAAACCTTAAAATAAGGGGGTAGATTTTATTGCAAACCTCATAGTTCTTGGGTCTAGGGGAATAAATGTTATCCTTGGAATGGATTGGTTGACCAAGCACAAAGGAATCTTTGATTGTGCTAGAAAGGCGAGTAAGACTTACACTCGGAGAATGGTTCGAATTGGAATATGTGGCGGATCAAGTCATTACTCAAAAGGGAGCCACTAATCAAGCCATAGTGAACCAACCGGATGCCAACACCACAGGTGATATCCGAGTTGTCTGCGAGTTCCTGGATGTCTTTCCAGAGCAATTACCAGGTTCCATGTCCGTGAATGATTATGTCGCTCGTTTCACACAGTTGTCAAGATATACACCGAATGATGTTGACACCGACGAGAAGAAGCAAGACCATTTTCTCAATGGCTTAAATGATGGTCCGGCCTATGCTTTAGAGGCTTGTGACTATGAGAACTTCCAAGGCATGGTAAACAAGGCAATTGTCCTGGAAAATAGGAGAGGTTTGATGGACCGCAAGCGCAAAATGGAACGTCAAAGCCAATCAGCGAGCAACAACTCCGGGCCTCGCTTTAGTTCCCAATCCTCCGGAACAACATAACGTCAAGGGCCACGGAATGTTTAGTAAAGAACACAATACAAGGGATCAATATCCAACAACAAACAGAACTCAAGTCAGCCTTCCAACACCCAAGCTTCACGCAGATATCATGTCACCACCGCAGAAGGTCAATGCTAGTCAAGGCTTCACTGGTACAGGACCATGTTGGTTTTGTGGAGAGAGAGGACACTATGCCAATAGGTGTCCACACAAGGGTCAAGGACAGCCCCGTAACCGTAGTGCACCATCAGCACAGAGCCGCCAAGGAAGCAATGTGCCAACTTCGCCAAGCGGAATCATGTACGAGCACGTGTCAACCATGTTGCTTTGGAAACTGCGCGAGCCACTCTAGACGTTGTTATCGGTAAGTTCCACCTCAATGACACCCCTGCAGCTTGTGTTATTCGATTCCAGTGCGTCACATTCTTTCATATCCGCTGATTATGCTAGAAAATAGAGCCTACCAATAGCCATGCTAAAGAATAGGATCATTGTAAGTTCTCCTGGTGGGGAAATGAATGCAAGGCATGTCCGCTCTAAGGCAAACCTTAAAATAAGGGAGGTAGATTTTACTGCAAACCTTATAGTTCTTGGGTCTAGCGGAATAGATGTTATCCTTGGAATGGATTGGTTGACCAAGCACAAAGGAATCATTGATTGTGCTAGAAAGGCAATAAAACTTCCATCGGAGAATGGTTCTGAATTGGAATATGTGGCAGATCAAGTCATTACTCAAAAGGGAGCCACTAATCAAGCCATAGTGAACCAACTGGATACCAACCCCACAGGTGATATCCGAGTTGTCTATGAGTTCCCGGATGTCTTTCCGGAGCAATTACCGGGTTCCATGTCCGTGAATGAGTATGTCGCTCGTTTCACACAGCTGTCAAGATATGCCCCAAATGATGTTGACACCGACGAGAAGAAGCAAGACCATTTTCTCAATGGCTTAAGTGATGGTCCGGCCTATGCTTCAGAGGCTTATGACTATGAGAACTTCCAAGGCATGGTAAACAAGGCAATTGTCCTGGAAAATAGGAGAGGTTTAATGGACCGCAAGCGCAAAATGGAACATCAAAGCTAATCAGCAGGCAACAACTTCAGGCCTCGCTTTAGTTCCCAATCCTCCGGAATAACATACTCGTCAAGGGCCACAGAATGTTCAGCGAGAGAACACAATACAAGGGATCAATATCCTACAACAAACAGAACTCAAGTCAGCGTTCCAACTCCCAAGCTTCACGCGAGTATCATGTCACCCCGTAGAAGGTCAATGCTGGTCAAGGTTTCACTGGTACAGGACCATGTTGGTTTTGTGGAGAGAGAGGACACTATGCCAATAGGTGTCTACACAAGGGTCAAGGACAGCCCTAGAACCGTAGTGCACCATCAGCACAGAGCCGCTAAGGAAGCAATGTGCCAACTTCGCCAAGCGAGAATCAAGTACGAGCACGTGTCAACCATGTTGCTTTGGAAACTGCGCATGCCACTCCGGACGTTGTTATCGGTACGTTCCACCTCAATGACACGCCTGCGAGTTGTGTTATTCGACTGCAGTGCGTCACATTCTTTCATATCCGCTGATTATGTTAGAAAACAGAACCTGCTAATAGCCAAGAATAGGATGATTGTAAGTTCTCCTGGTGGGGAAATGAATGCAAGGCATGTCCGCTCTTAGGTAAACCTTAAAATAAGGGGTGTAGATTTTGCTGCAAACCTCATAGTTCTTGGGTCTAGTGGAATAGATGTTATCCTTGGAATGGATTGGTTGACCAAGCACAAAGGAATTATTGATTGTGCTAGAAAGGCAGTCAAACTTACACGGACAATGGTTCTGAATTGGAATATGTGGCGGATCAAGTCATTACTCAAAAGGGAGCCACTAATCAAGCCATAGTGAACCAAGCTGGATGCCAACCCCACAGGTGATATCCGAGTTGTCTGCAGAGTTCCTGGATGAGAACCGAAGATTCGAGAGAGTGACATACCCAAGACTGCTTTCATCACCGGATATGAACTGTATGAGTACACAGTCATGTCATTTGGGTTGACCAATGCTCCTGCCTATTTCATGTACTCGATGAATAAGGTTTTTATGGAGTACTTGGATAAATTTGTAGTCGTGTTCATTGACGACATCTTGATATTCTCAAGAAATGAGGAAGAGTATGAAGAACACCTCCGCTCTGGTTTTGTAAAAGCTTAGGGAAAATCAATTGTATGCTAAGCTCAGGAAATGTGAGTTTTGGTTAAAGGAAGTATGTTTCCTTGGACACATTATATCCGCAGGGGGACTATCGATAAACCCGAGCAAAGTCAAAGATGTTCTAAGTTGGAATACTCCCAAGAGTGTTTCGGACATCCGTAGTTTTCTTGGATTGGCTGGTTATTATCGCCGATTCATTGAAGGATTTTCCAAGATTGCAAATCCCATGACAGAGTTGCTAGCTAAGGGAAAGGAATTTAAATGGACCCCAATTTGTGAAGCTAGTTTTCAAAAGTTGAAGAAAAGGTTAACAACCGCACTTGTGTTAGTGATGCCCGATATGGAGAAACCATTCTCCATCTATTGTGACGCGTCACGACAAGGTCTTGGTTGTGTCTTGATGCAAGATGGTCACGTGGTAGCTTATGCATCATGACAACTGAGAAAGCATGAGCAAAATTATCCAACCCATGACTTGGAACTAGCAGTTGTAGTTCATGCACTCAAGATCCGGAGACACTACAGCATTGGAAAAAGATGTGAGATTTATTCGGATCATAAGAGTTTGGAGTATATTTTTACCCAACCAGACCTCAATCTTAGACAACGAAGATGGTTGGAACTCATTAAGGATTATGATCCGGGAATCGGTTATCATCCTAGCAAGGCTAATGTGGTTGCAGATGCCCTTAGCCGAAGGTCATATTTAAGTATGCTATCAATTAGGAAGATACGACCTGAGCTATGTGAAGAATTTGAAAGGCTCAACCTACGATGGGTGTCAAACACTAAGGTCGTAGGAATGGAAGTTGACTCGACATTAGAGTCGGATATTCGTAAAGGACAGCTAGAGGATGAGAAAATCATAGAAATTAAGAAGCAGATCATAGAAGGAAAAGCTCCTAATTTCACAGTGGATGTGCAGGGAACCTTGTGGTATAAGAAAAGGATTTGTGTGCCGGATATTAAGCACATCGAGGAACTGATCCCGGGAGAAGCTCATGACTCAGCTTATTCCATCCACCCCGGAAGTACCAAGATGTACCATGACCTCAAGAGTCGGTACTTGTGGTGTGGTATGAAGAGAGATGTAGCGGAATATTTCGCGCTATGTGACACTTGTCAAAGAGTCAAGGCAGAACATCGGAGACCTGCAGGACTCCTACAACCGTTGAAGATTACAAAATGGAAATGGGAAGAGATCAGTATGGATTTCATTGTGGGATTACCTAGGACGCAATCAGGATATGACTCTATTTGGGTTATTGTGGATCATCCGACAAAGGTCGCACACTTCATCCCAGTGAAGACCACCTATGATGAAGCAAGACTTGCACAACTGTACATGTCTAGAATTGTGTGCCTACACGGTGTACCCAAGAAGATAGTGTCGGATAGAGGTACTCGGTTTACCTCCCGTTTTTGGAAAAGGTTGCATGAATGTATGGATACAAGGTTCAATTTTAGTTCGAGCGTATCATCCTCAAACGCGAGAGAGTGAACCGGATCCTAGAGGATATGTTGAGAGCTTGTGCTTTAACCTATGGTGCAAGTTGGGATAAAAGTCTACCTTATGCGGAATTCTCTTATAACAATAGCTATCAAGGAAGTCTAAAGATGTCACCGTTTGAAGCCTTATACGGACGAAGGTGTAGAACGTCAAGTCTTTGGGCCCGACCTTTTGAATGATGCAGAGAAGAGGATTCAAGATGTAAGAGAAAACCTAAGGATAGCTCAATCCAGACAGAAAAGCTATGCCGATCATAGACGACGAGAGTTGAGTTTCCAAGTTGGTGACTATGTGTATCTAAAGGTATCACCTATGAGAGGACTTCATCGTTTCCAGGTCAAAGGGAAATTAGCACCAAGGTATATTGGTCCATTCAGAATCCTTGAGCAAAGAGGTGAGGTAGCTTATCGGCTAGAGTTACCTCCAAAGTTGGGTGATGTGCACAATGTGTTCCATGTGTCACAATTGAAGAAGTCTCTTCGAGTTCCTGAGGAACAAGTACCACTTGAGGATTTGGATGCCGGTGAAGATCTCACATATCAAGAATATCCTATCAAGATTCTAGATACTCGTAGAAAGGGTCACAAGGAATAAAAGGATTCGGATGTGCAGAGTACATTGGAGTCATCACTCGAGAAAATGAAGCGACATGGGAAAGAGAAGATGATCTTAAGAAAGAATTCCTCGACCTCTTCTCCGGTTCGCCTGAATCTCGAGGGCGAGATTCCTTTCAAGGGGTAGGTCTGTAACACCCTAATTTCCAAGTTTTGAAGTAATTTAAAATTTTCAAATTGATTAGGTTGTTACAAATAATCTTAGGCAAATAATTTATTTTCTAAATAAATTAAATCAAATGCTTGTTGCATTCGTAATGGTTAGTTGCATGTAGGGTTTTATTGTGTGCAGAAAGTATTTACAAAATTGAGTAGAAATTTGTTTTGAATTAAGCTAGGAATAGGAAATAGAAAACAGAAAATATAAAAAAAAAGAAATTAGGACACCCTCAGGGCCTTGGGCCAACTCCCTTCGTGCTACCCTTTCTTTTATTTTTCCTCTCCCTCCTCACGCACTCGTCCTGTTTGGCCAGCCCCCAGCACGCACAGGCCTAGCTCGCCCCATCCGTCTTCCTCCTCTCGCCAAGGACGCCAGGCCACCGCCATCGCTGCCAGAACGCCGCCGTTTCGCGCACCTACTCGCTCCAAGCCCGCGCCCCACACTCCCCAGCAATGAAAGCGCCGTACCACCATGCCATGAAGTCAACTGACCCTGGACCCCACTGCCTGTGCACGCGTAGCACGATTCAATGAACTGCGGACCGTGCTCCCGTTGGACGCCGGATTTTCCCCCGCTCAGCTGCCGTCTGTGTCGCTAATCCCGGGGCGCCCCAAACCATCAAAGCGCTGCACCAACGGCCTGCGCACCTGCTGCCGCCATCAAGGCGCCGCAAACCATCAAAGCTTCGCGCCATCACCCGACAGCTGCATAAATCGCTATTATTGGCCTCATCCGGTTTTCTCGCTCGCTCGTCACCTCGCCGTCCCGATTTTCCCTGCCTGCCACCGGACCTCGCCTGGATATCACCTCCGGCACGCCAGCACCCGCCTTTAATTGTGTCCCAAACCATTAACGCACTGCGCGTCGCCCTGCCACCAACCACACCGGCGTAAATCGCTATTAACGATCGTGCTCCGATTTTTCTCCATAGTTACCCGCCTCCGACCTATAAAATGCAGCTTCGACCCTCATCCGAGCTCGCCCACCTCGAGCCTTTTTCTCTGGCCCCAATCGCTTTAGCGCCACCGTTCCCCATTGCCAGTCGAGCCGAGCTCGACGAACCGCACAAAGAAATTGCCGTAGACCTCATAACGACCCCTGGCGAGCTCCAGACAAGCTCATCGTCTCCTCTAGTCGCGACGCGACGCCAAAAAGACGCCAGTAGCTCGGTGTCGACAGCGCCGAACCAACACCATCGGCCCTGTCGTCGCGCTCCGTTCCACGGTCTCGCCCGTGCTGCGAGACGCCTTGGTGAGAACCTCTGCGACCTCCTCTCCATTTTTAGAAGAAATCGCGCTGGAAACGGTGCCCTGTAGCGCGAGAACGACGAGCTCTGTCTTATCAGCCATGGCGCAGCCGTGTCCCGTAACCGTCGGTAGCCGTCCACCTCGCCGGACTCGCTCCGAGCCGTGCGATCCCGTATCCACAGTCCATATTAAATCAGGCAAATAGTCTTAGTCCCGGTCTACCATAGACCCATGGACCAGTGAACTATAGCCGGTCCACGCAGTCTGTGCACCGTGTACACGAGATTTTCGATTTAATTTCATTCATTAAATCCCAGATAATGGTAATTTATAATTTAGCCCTCCCACTAATTTTAAATGACGCATAGCCTCGGAGTTGTTACAATAGGACTCCTTATATTCTTCGTAATCACATTGAGGTCCTCATAAATTTCTATCTTTTACATATTAGCCCCTAAATCCTCAAACGAGCACATCTTTACTCGTAGCTCCAATTTTAGTTATTCTTGCGCTCACGCGATTATAGCAATGTGTAGAATATTTCTGTAGTATTTTTATAGGCTCATAGCTGTGGTTGGTGTACTGTTTTCTTATGTTTATAATATACTTGCTTTTTCCGATATAATCAACGTATAGAAGGTCAGCAGTCCGAGAGTTTCCAGGACCTTGAGTTCATCGATTTGGTGTCCTTAACTCGATAATCACAAACAATGGCACACAGTTTACGGGAAGAAATTCCTTACGTTCTGCGACGACTATCACATTCGAGTAGACTGGGCAGCTGTAGCTCACCCCGAAACGAACGGGCAGGTCGAGCGAGCCAATGGCGTGATCCTACAAGGGCTCAAGCCTCGCATCTACGATCGCTTGAAGCGTTTCAGCGGTCGATGGGCGGCAGAACTTTCGGGCGTTCTCTGGAGTCTTCGAATGACCCCAAGCCGGGCAACCGGCTACACGCCATTCTTCATGGTCTATGGCTCGGAAGCAATTCTTCCAACCGACCTCGACTATGGCTCTCCTAGGGTCCGTGCCTTCGATGAGCAAGGAAATAAAACGGTGCTCGAGGATGCCGCCGATCAACTCGATGAGGCGCGCAATGCTGCGCTCCTGCACTCCGCCAAGTACCAACAGGCGCTTCGACGATACCACGATCGCAACATCAAGAGTCGAGGCTTCAACGTCGGAGACATGGTGTTATGCAGAGTGTAGAGTAGCAAGGACCGCCACAAGCTCTCCCCTCCTTGGGAAGGACCCTACATCGTCGCAAGCATCATCCGGCCCGGCTCCTACAAGCTCAAGACGGTGGAAGGTCGAGAGTTGACCAACGCCCGCAACATTGCGCAGATTACGTAAATTCTACCGGTGAACTCGCATTCATTCCTTTACTTCTTAACGATCGCCCGCTCGATACGGTGACCCTTGACCTCCGCTGCGAGGTCGAGCCTCACTCGGGGCTGGAAGGCGAGGCGATACCTACGATTTTTCAAAACAAAAATCACCGCACTTAGCTCATTTTCGTGAATAAAATCTGCTAAGTCTTCCTTGACCTTGGATTCGAATCTCGGTGACGAACAAAGTAAGTCGCGAGCAAACGGACTCACGGTCTAAATTGGTCGAAAGGCCGAAGCTCGAGTGTCCCGGTGGTCCTAGCGGATGCTCACCAAAAACGACTAAGTCCAACGAGGCCCGAAGGCTCAAACTTTGCGAGTCAACGAGATAAATGAAAAGGCCAAGACGGATTTAAGTCGAACTTAGAACGATTGATAAAAAGCAAGGCTTCGACGGGTTGAGCACGGAACGATTTAAAAACTTTTAAGTTATTTACATACGAGGGGACAACGCCCCATTGTTCATAACAAAACGAAAACGAAAACTAATCCCCTAGTTCATCTACATCTTGGGGAGGGGCTCCTACTCGAGCTTTGCAGCAAGGGAATCGGCGTGCGCACGGATCTCGGTCCGCAACGCCTCCGACTCGGCGCCGACGAAGCCGGGAACAAGCCGGAGCTTACGGCCCCGAAGTCAAGGCCCTCGTAGTGCGACGCCGGCACCGTAAAGGTCGTGCGCACACCGAAGCGCCTCGCTCCTCGGACCACCGCGCCGATCCGCTCCCGCAGGGCAGCCTCGACACGCCGCTCGACCTACACATCGGCGAAAGCACGGCCCAAGGCGGCATCGAGCTCCTGCGGGACCCGTCCGCCGCGACCAGCCTTTGCTCCATCCCTACATCATCGAGAGAGTTTGACATTAGGGGCTCGAGCTTGAGAAATTGAGAAAATGCCAAGGAATTCCGGAGGTCGAAATGAAAAAGGTCTAAACTCTTACCCTCCTTCTCGGCCCGCTGCTCCCGGAGCTCCCCGAGGTAGCCGGACGGGGTCCGATGGGAGACCTCCGCCGCAGCCTCGGCCTTCCGCCTCGGCTCGCGCTCCGCTTGGAGCGCTTCCTTGACCTTATCCGCCGCCGAGGCGGCTTCTTCGGCCTTGGCCAAGGAGGCCGGGGCCACCTCCTTCGCGTGGCGCGCCTCCGCCGCCACCTTTGGCGTCCAAAGCGAATCCGCCGCGCGAGCGCTTCTTCTAAGCCGACGGGGGCTTGACCGGTCGACTCCACGAGCTCGTCCGCCCCGACTCGAGTCGGGAAACGAACTCACGCACCACCGGCGTGAGTCCGGCCACGAAGTCCGACGACTTCCGCTCCAAAGGCAAGCGTGGAGCGTGGCCGGATTCCGCCGGCGTCCCTCCCGTTTTGACCATGGCCATCGTAGCAGCCACCTCGGCGCCGGCACTCGTCGCCTTCGCGGCTTGCGCCGCCGAAGAGGTTAACAACTTTCGAAGAGTCGTGGCCGGAGCCCTCCTCCTCGGCCTGCACCTCCTCCCTTCGACGCTAAGATAGCCAAAAATTTGGAGCTTTAATAAAGCGATCATTTGGAGCTTTGCAAGCTATTTCGGAATTACTAGGAATAACTTTCGGGCCTGCAATTGCCACATCGGGTTCATCCGCTAGCAACCTCCCTCCCCAAGCAACGCTATTCCGGATTCCTCCGGAGCTCTCACCGGGACTAGTCCGGGTGCAAGAAATTCCTCACCGGCCCAGGACTACACGCAAATCTCAAGGAGAACCCAGATCGTCCAAAATGGTAGTCGGAGATGTGGAGGTGGACAGCTCCAGTGGAGCTAGAACTTTTATCGCAACAGCTCAATGGAACGCTCTCCAAGAAGAAGAGGCCCTAAAGAACTTCTCGAGAATCGGCCAGGTACATCCCTCTCGCTTTAATGGTTTCTTTAAGCAATTTCCTTTTAATTATTAAATCTCTTACTTCTTCCTTCTTTTAGGTTCTCCTGAACAGCTCCGAAGCTAAGACTGCTATAATTGCTCGCCTGGAGGAAGAGCTATGCACCAATCAAGAGCGACCGGTCGAACCGGAATCTCGGAGCGCTAGTCCGACATCCGGGAAACCGATCCGCAGAGAAGGGAAGCCAATCTGCTAAACACCCATCGGTTGATGGAAGAACGCCGGCAAGAGATATCAAGCTCCACCGAGAAATCCAGAGTAATACTTTTAATTTTACCTATGTATTCCATATTTAGCCTTGTTGCCTCCCTTTCGACCGATCCCACTCTCTATCTCGGCGCTTGAAGGCCTCGTTGCCGCTCACAAGAAGGCTGAAGAAGTCCTTTATGAGAAGGCAACCGCTCAAGAGCAAGCACTTGAAGAGGGCTCTCATGTTGAAGAGCAACAGGCGGCTTGAATTGGAGAACTGGAAGGCGAGCTTACCACCTAAGATAACATCTTAGCACAAGCACTTCGCTCCAACAAGATGCTGGAAACCGAAAAAGCTCGCCTAAAGGCTGAACTAGTCGAAGCTTTAGAAGCAGCAAAAACAGCGCAGAGCAGATAAGGAGAACGCTCCGAGGACCGCCCATGAATCTGCTCAACATACTCTCAAAGCAAAAGAACGCGAGATCCAGCGTCTGCCGAAGATTGAGACCAAGCCGAGAGAATCCAATACTAACATCAAGGGCAGATTCGGAGCTGCAGAAATCGGGCATAGACGCAAGTCCCTTCTTTCTTATTCATTCTTATGAAATTCTTTTAAAGATACCGGTCTGCGAGTAATAACTTTTTCTTATATTTTTGCTTTTTCGGAACTTGCTGCAGTGCACGATACGCACTCGGAATATCTCAATGTCAAACTATTGATCCCAACGAGATAGATCTCGAGTCCACCATCCGGGCTTTCCCTAGAAGAATCGAGAGAACATTCAAAGATGGTTGCCGCTGCGGGAGGAGGCCATATAGCCGCTATAATCCGGTCTTGGACTCCGGTCTCGGATTGTGATTTCAACTTTATCAAGGACGGCGCCCACCCGAACACCATCGAAGATCGGTTCAATGAGTTGAAGAACTCACTCATTGGTACTGTCTCGGAATTGATAGAAGATATTCCCCTTGATCCAACGGGTGTTCCTCCGAACGTAACGCCAGCAGCCTTTGCTCTGGATCAAGATGCTCGAGACGCAGCAGCCGTCGCTAGGCGATACGATAGAAGATGCATTTGAAGATCTTGATGCTGATTTACCAATATCTTCTTCGATTCTGAAGAAACGCTGGATGATAGACTAGAAGAAAATCCTAAGACCGGTGATACCGGTACTTCCAGCTGATCCTGCTTAGTGAGTTTTGTAATAGGGCCACCTTGATTTTGTAATCAAACATCTTGATCATCACGTTGTTTTATATTATTTTAAATACAGGTTGCTTTTCTTTTCTATATGAATACTGGTTTCACCATCATACTTACTAACTTATTTGCCGAAGACATGACGGTTATTTCAGCTAAAAACAATTATAATCAAACTCGGCTCTAATCAGCACGAGATCACGATTTATAATTATAGCTTACTTTAACAATATCATGTAACATAGGCAAAAAAAAAAGCTAAGTTGTAAGATTTCAAGATTTCACAGATCTGCTCGTAACACAACGAGCCTACCAATCGAGTATTCATAAGAAAAATGCTATAGAATTTCCTTTCCGAATATACCAGTCTTAAACTGAAAATAAAATAGATCGCTCTCAACACAACAATCTGCCAACTAAATGACTGGTCTTATTATTCAGGAATAACACAATATCACAGATTGCTCTTATCATAATGACCCCCTGGCTCAATAAATTAATTCAAAATTAAAATATGGAGACACAAAAAACAAACACATTCTCATTAGACAAAATTGCTTTATTATAATATGAAAAATTTTACGAGAAAATACTTTTAAGTATAAAAACGACGAAGCTGATCAATGTTCCAAGAATTTGGAATTTCTTCTTCCTCCAAGGTCATAAGCACTGTAAGCCCCTGGTCCGGAGACCGATTTAACCCAAAAAGGTCCTTCCCAGACTCGGTGACAACTTATGCCTGTTCTTGTTAGATCGAATCTTCCGAAGAACCAAGTCTCCTATTTGGAACTCCCGTGTTCGAACATTGCGATCATGATAACGACGCAATCCTCGATGATATTCAGCAGCTTGAATCAAAGCTTGATCCCTCAATTCTTCCGCAGCAATCAACTTAACTCTGGCGTTGGTCATCATATTTCTCTTCATCGTAGTATTGTACCCGAGCTGACACTATAATCACTTACGTAGGCAGCATGGCTTCGGATCCATACACGAAAGAAAAAGGAGACGCCTCGTAGCCCTACTAACATTAGTGCGTAAGTCCCAAAGCACCCAATTCCTTAACCCACTTTCCTGCATACGGCTTCAAACGATCAAAAATTCTAGGTTTAAGACCGGTCAAAATCATTCCATTAGCTCGTTCCACTTGTCCATTGCTTTGCGGATGTGACACCGACACATATTGTATCTTAATTCCCAAATTCTCGAGCATAATCTTTGAAGAATTCTGAAGTGAATTGAGGCCCATTATCGTAATGATACTCGTATGGGACCCCAAAACGTACGAAGATGTTCTGCAAAAACTTGATCGCTCGGGCTGTAGTTGTACTAGTAATGCTTACGCCTCAATCCACTTGGAGAACTTATCTACCGCCACAAAAATGTGCGTGAATCCTCCTAGCGCCCTTTTAAACGGTCCAACAATATCCAGCCCCCAAGTAGAAAAAGGCCAAGTCATTGGAATTAACCGCAACTCATGAGTCGGGGCATGAGGCTGCCTAGCAAAAAGCTGACATCCCCGACAATTCTTAACCACTCCGTGCGCATCATCCGTCGCCGTAGGCCGGTAAAATCCTTGTTTGAACACCTTCCCAACTAGCGTCTTCGAAGAGGCATGGTTTCCACAAATTCCCCGTGCACGTCTTCAAGCAATTGAATGCCATCGAAACCGATACACATTTCATCAAAATATTAACTCCCCGTCTATATATTTCTCCTTCGAGAATTAAATAACTGCGCGCTCGAACCTCTAGTCTTTGCTTCTCCACTCTATCTTCCGGAGTTTTACCGGACTGCAGATAATCAATGTATGGGGTACGCCAATCAGAATCAATGATTATTACGTCCGGTGATCGAATATCTTCGGCAAAATTGTTCCTTCAACGTTGATTACGTTCCCTGTCTTATCCGGTAAGACCGCTCCTTCAGATCGGTCCTTCAAGACTGCCTTCTCCACCCGATCCTTCAAAGCCGTTTCATCTGCAATCTCCGAAATAGTAACCTTGCGCTCCATCTTTATGGATGGCTTATCCAATACTTGAAGAAAAACACCAGGAGGAATTGCTTGTCTCGATGATCCTAGTCCGGGCAACTCATCTGCAGCAGAATTGTTTCCGCGCAGTATATGAGAAAATCGCAAACCATCAAACTTATCTTCAAGTTTCCTAACCTCTTGTCGATAGGCAATCATATGATCATCATGAGCATCCCACACCTTGTTAACTTGACTGATTACCAGCATTGAATCACCAGATATATCCAATCGTCTAACTCCTAACGAAACAGACTACTCGAAGCCCATGAAGCAAAGCTTCATACTCCGTAGTATTGTTTGAGGTTCCGAAATGCATTTGTAACACATATCCGTGTGGTTCCTTACGTGGGGTGAGAAGTACAACGCCAGCCCCGCGCCTAAAAGCTGCGGGGACCCATCAAAGAACATCTCCCAATACTCCAGCGTTTGAACCTCCTGTGGGACTTGTGTCTCCAACCACTCGTTATGAAATCAGCTAAAGCTTGCCCCTTTATAGCTGTTCGCGAAGAGAACGTAATCTCATATTGACCAAGTTCTATAGCCCACTTAGCAACCTGACCCATCGCCTCTCGGTTTCGCACAATATCTCCAATGGCAAACCCAGTATTAACTTCAATGGGGTGCGCTTGGAAATAATGCTTCAGCTTTCGAGAGGTTATCACGATCGCATATATTAACTTCGTAACTAGAGATATCGCATCCGTGAGTCGGTAAGAACTTCACTTACAAAATTTACCGGATGCTTGGACCAATTGCAGATGTCCCTCTTCCTTCCGATCGACCAGTCAAAACCGTGCTCACCACATGGGTTGTTGCGGAAATATACAACTTAATAGTCTTGTCCAGTCCGGAGGTACCAATACCGAAGGATTGCTAAGGTATTCCTTGAGTTGATCAAGCGCGGCATGTGCGTCGTCTGTCCACTCAAACTTATCTTGCTTCTTAAGCAACTTGAAGAACGGAAGTCCACGAAACCCCGGTCTTGAGATGAAACGGCTGAGAGCTGCCATACTACCCGTCGACTTCGGACATCCTTCAAACAACTCGGGGATTTCATATCAATGATCGTCTGGATTTTTTTTGGGTTAGCTTCAATGCCTCGCCATGACACCGGGTAACCCAACAATTTTCCAGAACGAACTCCAAACATACACTTTCCCGGGTTGAGCTTCATGAAAAAATTCCTCGGATTATCGAAGGTCTCTGCCAGGTCGAGAGAAGATCTTCGGTTTTCTCGAGATTTTATCACTATATCATCAACATAAGCTTCGCGTTCCTTCCCAATTGCGAATCCAAACAACGTTGTATACCACGCCGATACGTAGCTCCGGCATTCTTTAATCCAAATGGCATAGTCGTATAGCGAGTATGCTCCGAAGGGGCTGATTAACGCGGTCTTTATTTGATCTACAACTCTCGGCGGTATTTGATGATACCCTGAATAGGCATCAAGGAAACAAAGACGCTCGCAGCCGGCGGTCGAATCAACGACTTGGTCAATCCGAGGCAGCGCGAAAGGGTCTTTGGGGCAAGCTTTGTTGAGATCGAGTATAATCGACACACATTCTTAATTCTTTAGTATTATTTTTTGGTACAAGGACTGGATTGGCAAGCCAATCTGGATGATAGACCTCCCTAATGAACTTAGCTGCTAACAACCTAGTTATTTCTTTCTTGATGGCCTCCTTGCGGTCTTGAGCAAACCTCTGGAGCTTCGTTTACTCGGCTTCGCATTAGGACACACTAACACTGCGTGCTCAATCTTCTCCCTAGGAACACCCGGCATGTCGGAAGGCTGCCATGCAAAGATATCCCTATTTTCCTGGAGGAAAAGAATGAGCGCGCTTTCCTATTTATCCCCCAAGTTAGCCCCTATATGGGTGACCTTGGAGGGGTCCGACTCATCAAGCTGAATAGTCTTGGAAACAAATGCATCGACTTTCGGTTTCTCCTTTGCGACCTTCTTGATCGGAACTTCATCCTCTAATCTTGCCTGTACTTCTAGAGCCTCATCTGCTTCTCCGATTTCTCGACGTTCATCCTCCGAATTGGCTTGAGAGGCCAGCTCCGTGCTATGTACTTCACAAGCATAAGCAGTCTTAATATCACCCCGGAACGACAGGACCCCATTTGGTCGTGGCATCTTCAACATCAAGTACCGATAATTCGGGATGGCCATAAATTTTGCCAAAGCTGGTCTTCCGAGTATCGCATTATACACCGATTCAATGTCGGCTACTTGGAAGATAATATTCTCCTTCCTGTAGTTCTCCTTTGTCCCAAAAGTCACCGGCAGAGAAATCTGCCCCAAAGGATAGCTGTTCCGCCGGGTATTATACCATGAAACGGTGAAACGCTGCGCTCCAAATCAGCTACGGAGAGGCCAAGCTTTGGCAGAGTTTTAGCAAACAAGATATCCGGACAACTTCCCCCATCAATGAAAGTTCTCTTCAATCGCACCTTGTGAACGATGGGGGCCGGGATGAGCGGATATTTACCAGCTTTTGGCAATACCTCCGGATGATCAGCCCTATCGAAGGTGATGGGCACCTCGGACCAGCGTAGATATTCGGGAGTGGCGGGAGCAACTGCATTAACCTCTCGAAACGCCAATTTTTACTTTAGCTTTGACTCGTAAGTGTCCGGGCCTCCATAGATCATGTTCACCTCTCGAGCCGGTTCTTGAAAGCCTTCGTCATCCTCATTGTCATCGCGCTCTTTATCCTTGCCCTTGTCGTCTCTCCGATTCCGATGAGCGGATCGGGGTGCAACCTTTAAGGCGAACCGAGCAAACGGCCTTAACAGGAAGCACTCCTTAGCTTTATGATTCCCATTATGAATCATGCAAGGGCTGTCTAGAAGTGTTTCGAACGACAATCATTCTCTTGGACCTCTCTTAGGAGGTGCCGGCCAATCTCCTCCATGAGACTGGTCAACAGCTGCAACAAGATGATCAGCCTTGCGCTTATTGTTGTTCTTGGATCCGGATCGGTTGCCTTGGTCATGCTTCGGTTCCTTCCCTTTGTTCCCGCGCAAATTGACCACGTTTTATTCACCAGCAGCGTAATCATTTGCTATCTTGAAACACTCGACGCCGTCATGGAAAGGTTCGGATTTTGCCTTCCAATCTTGTGAACTAATGCTTCACTTCGTATGCCGGCTTGAAACGCCGCAATTACTTGCTGATCGGGAACATTGGGGATTAAGGCCTTCTTGTTGCAGAAATGCCCGATGAAGTCCGTGAGAGTCTCGTCGGGCTTACGCTCGACTCGTTGAGGTCGAAGTAATTCCCTGGCTTCTCACAAGTCGCCCGAAAGTTCTCCACGAACTTTTTGGTGAGGTCACCCCAGGAAGAGATAGATCTCTCGGGTAGGGATTGCAACCACAAGCGTCTAGCCTCGCTCCATGCACATAGGCGGGTAATTAGCTAGCACAAACGTATCTCCTCCTCGCTGACCGGATGGCGCTGGTGTACATACGAAGCCACTCGGCAGGAGGTGCTTTACCATCATACTTATCAATGGCCCCGAGGCTTAAATCCTCTAGGGTATTTGCAAATGCGTAAATCTCGCGTGAAAGCAGGGATCACGGAGTACTCATCATCCTCCACACCGGTCCGGACCGGTGACGGAGATCGCCGGCTAGGGCGATGCCGATATTTACGATCCCTGTCGTCGTCGGAGTAGTCGTAATAGCGATCATCTTGATATCTATCCCTCGAACCACCCCGACAATCATTATTCATCGGCTCCGCCTGCCGTGAAGGAGGCGGAGGCGGAGGCGGAGGTGCCGCTTGACGGTCATTGTCCGCTGGTTCCTCATGTTGCGATGGAGGCGGAGGCGGAGGTGCCACTTGACGATCATTATCAACTCGTCGGGGTTCTCCGTCTCTGTCCCTATTGTCTCGCCCCTTCGATCTCTAGCGTCACGGCGATCATCTCTTCCGGGCTGTTCATCCCGATGAGCATGCCGATTACTATGCCCTCGATGATCGTTGCGTGGATGATTTACGCCGGGGCGGCGCCGAGCGGCCGACCCACGACGTGGCGAGTTGTTCGGACGCGGACGTGGCGGGGCAAGATCCCGTGGACGATCATCAACATGACCGGTCTGTCGCCTCTCATCTTCTTCCTGTCTTCTGCGTTCTTCGCTCTCTCTGCATGGCGATCGATCGGCACGTTTTGAATGTCACGATTACCATTGAGTGGTACGCGCAAATCTTGATCTAGAGCCCGCTCATGTGCATCTGCAATCGGGGTGTGTCGGGGTCCAAGCCTTCCACCGGAAGAAGCTCCTTCGAGACCGGGTTCTTGCCGGCCGCTCCGAGTGGGAACGCGAGCGGCTAGAAGATTCCGCTCGATCATGGACGAGCTCATTTGTTTGTAGAGCTGCCGCGTCTACCAAATTCAATGCGCACTGTAATCCTGGCGTGGCATTGAAGACTTCTTCCGGTATTGTTTCGAGAATTTGCCTCACTCCCACAATATTATGGACTGGTGATGTGAAGACTCGAGCGCCATTCATCTCCACTTCCATGGAGCTTAAATCCAATGCTCTGCTGGAAGAACGATGGCGTCTTCCGCTGTGACATCCCCGTCGATCGTTATATCCTCGGGGAGGTTTCTTTCGGGTCTCGAGACTGCCCGGTAGTGGTCCAGTAGCGTGGGGAGCGATCGCAGGAACGCTTCCTCCCGCCTAACTAGTACCGACAACGTTTGCGTGATGATTCGCGGCTGAAGGTTGCGGAGATCATTCATATCCATCCGCTTCGTTGTCTTTGCATTGGCGGTTGTTAGCTTCGTCTTCCGTCATCCTAGCTGCTTCGTAGCGGCTTCCTCGGGAGTAAGTCCTTGGAAAAAGGCTCGAAACCCTTCTTCGAAGTCTTTATCAAGCTCGTGAGAGCGACTTATCCTCGCAGACCGGGTTCCGGTCCGAGATGCGAGCGATCCGATGGTTCACGCGAAAGTTGTGTCGGATCCGCAAGGTTCCAAACAAGAGGTACCGATCGGGGCAGGTGATCGCGCTTCGAAGCTGCAGCCTGGCTACAAGTCGGATTCATCAAATACAACTTTCCGGCGGAATCGGCTTCAAAGTCGAGGGACCCGAAGCGGATCTTGAAGCCGGGGACAAAGTCGACGATGAACGAAGATGCCATCGAACAACTCACTGGGAACTCGTCGGGACCCCTTCCTGGTGCGCCAAATGTTGAGTCTTAAACTCGGCACTAGTACTACCCGGTCCCTCACGAGCGTGGAATTCGATGGTGCAACACACGAAACAGACAGGAACACGATATTTTAGACAGGTTCGGGCCCCTCAAATTGAGAGTAATACCCTACGTCCTGTATGTTATGTATTGCCTTTAGCGGATTGCTAATTGCAAGATCTCGAGAGAGTTTTCGGGGGTCCTCGCTCCGCCTTATATATCCGGGGAAGTTAGGGTTACATTCGGATACCTATTCGATTACATGAATTACATATATGGGAATTCTATCTCTAGCTTTCTTTATTAATTCAGAGTCCTAACGGACTACAAATTACTCCTTAACTTGCTCCTCAAGTCATTGTACGCCGGTCTTAATATCCTCCTTGTTTCCATACCGGTATATAGAATCTTCTGCTATCCCGGACCGGTCGGAGACCAGATCCGTTGACTATTTTCATCATCTTTATCTTCATTAATTTGTTACCATGTCTCCGCATATCCATTCCTTTACCATATGTATACCCATAAGGCAAGTATACGACAGCAGCCACCGAGTAATTTTTTGTGACATCCCCTCCGGGATACCCGGGACTCGGTACAGGGGAACACTCGACGCAGCGAGTTACAACAGTTCATCATCTCATACAAGCCAGAATATATACATCATGGTATAATACCACCAGGTTTTCGAAATACAAACATTGTACAGCGGAAGCATAATACATTAATGAAGTTTAACAACCTACGAGTCTTGCAGCGGAAACTTGTACTTTACAACAAAAGACCACTAGCGTGATGTACTCGAGCCCGTTGTACACCACGATCCTCCTTGCTCGGGACGTCGGGATCTGTTCCCACTTGAGAGAACCACCCTCGTAACACGGCTCCTCTTCCGGACAGCTACCGCAACAGTTGTGGAAGAACGACGCTTGCCCCGAAATTATAACGAGCAAACCCCGAGTATTCTAATACTCAGCAAGACTCGACCCGTCAACATGGCACGCTAAGGCCGACGCCTAGTATGCAAAGGCTTTCTGGTCGTGGGGTTGACTCCTTTGCGAAAACAGCGCTAAGAGGTGGATCCTTACTTTCAAGTTTTAGCTCGGGTTAAGTTCAATAGAGAACAAGGTTTTGCAGTCTACAACTACCGCAATCAAGTTTGCAAGAGAAGATCATTTGTGACCAACAATTCTTTCATCTCTCATCCTCATCTTCTAGTTGATTACTACGATGCGACGAGCTAAACAAGCGGTACTCATTACTGCGAGGGACAGCGATTCGAATCGATTTATACCAGCTGGCAAAACCCGACTACACGACGTATACGCATCACACTCGCTCGTATACGACAACCTTTCCCGCTAGCACCTGACAGCAGACAAGCCATTTCCAACTCCCCGGGAGTATGGCGACGCCACGATCGCCCTCGTGGTCGACCCATCTCCCTCTCGTGAGACTATCCTCTCACTAACAACCGATAAAAGAGAGTTGGCTACGCTACATCTCCGGGGCGATAGGGTACATCAGCTTGTCGGGCCCATGATACCGAGCATGTAGTACGGTACGTTCAAACTTGTTCAACTAAGCCGACAACGGTACGGTCCTTGACCGACACGAAGCGGGGCTACCACCTTGCAAGACCTTAACTCCGTCTTTGCCCTTTCTCCTACGGGGCCCGTCCGGTCTCAGGTTGTTAACATCTTCACTTCCATTCTCATCTTTCTCTTACCACTCTTCTTAGCAATAATAAACCAGCCATTATCCTATATCTCGCGAGTAGTGTATGCCACCACTCGACTTCTACCGATTCCCTATGACATAAGCTTAGCAGTTATCGAACTCTATTGAGCTACCTGTACCAAGTATAGCATAAACAAATGGAAACCTATCTCATGCATCTAGGGTATCAAGCAACTCCTATAACCTAATGCACAATCACGACTCATTAACCGTGATAAAAGAAAAGACTTTAAAAACATAGGTGGGATGCACCGGGGCTTGCCTTGATTCACGTCGGAGTCGGCTTTCTCTTGTGTTGGTCGACTTCGAAGTCTCCGTCTCTGCCTCGATCTCGGACGGAACTTCGATCACGCCGTGACCTAGGTCGACCAACATTACGCCGCGAATCACCACCATGCATGCATGAATGGATATGACATGATGTGCAATGATTGGATTACCAAGATCGTTAATTACCAATTATTGATTAAGCTTGGTAATGATGAACAATTAATCCGTTCGTTAAGCAATAAGTAATAACTGATCATGCTCATTAATTATTGCTTACTCAAAGTCATTAATTAACAATAAATCTTGTTTATTAATTAACAACTACTCTTGTTCATTAATTAACCATTAATCATTAATCATTAATCAATGATAGGTATTAACACATAGAGCATTAAACTGGGATCACATGAAATGACGGTGTTTATGTTGAATTTTGGAAAATAGTTTTCACAAACACCTTCGTCTACAGTATCTCTAATTTTTAAAGAAATTTATTTTTTCAAAAACAATTAATAATTAGCATAAAATAATAGGTTATATTAGCTAAAGAAAGGTAATTAATTAAACTATGAAATTATAATTTCTCAAATTAGGCATTTGAACACATAATCTAATAGTAAATAATTTTATGAATCTAATGAACTTTGTTTGGCATTTTTCCGATTTTTGTGAAATTTCCTATGAATTTTCAAAGTTTGAATAAAATCTGGAATCACATAAATTCGAAAATCGGTGGAACTTACTTTGGGCCGAACCGAGCTGGCCCAAGAGTGGGCGGCCCATGACGCGCACGGCCCGGCTCGAGCCGAGCTCGCCGGCTATGGCGAGTGGCGGCCGGAGGACGGCGGCGGGTCACCGGAATATTGCGGGAGGGGGTGGGGAGGCCGACGGTGCGGCCCCGGAGACTCGGCGTGCCACGGGAAACCGGGAGCGGGGTTCACGGTGGCAGGAGCGCACCGAGCAGGGCCGACGGCGAGTGGCGGGTGGGTGGGGCTCCGGCGAAGTGCGGGGACCGCCGTGGTGCGTGGAAGTCGGGGAAAACTCACCGGAAGCTTCAACGGGACATGGGCAAGAGCGGCACACGGTTGGTTAATCTTCGGGACGGCGGAAACCCGGACCTCACCGCGGAGGTAACGGCGGCGGCGCCCGGAGCCGAGGAAGAATGGCTAAATTGCCACGATCCTGCAGGGAAAACTCGATGGCGAGTGCACTAGAGAGTAGAGTATACTCGTTGCGCACACCGGGAAGAGAGGAAGGGCGAGACGGCTCGTTGGACCGGCCAAATTTGGAGGCGCGGCCATGGCTACCGGTGGTGACCTCCGAGAGGAAAAGTGCTTCGATCTCGGGTGTTAGGGTTGGAGTGCGTGATTGGACGGCATGGTGAGGTGCGTAACTCGGTTGCGGAGCTCTTGAGTGTAGCAGCTCGCCTCGGGGACGAGCCGAGACGGCCGGCCGGCTTGGAACCGGGAGGGGCGGACCCGGCGGCGGCGTTCGTGCGATTTTGAAGAGAGCGAGAGAGGGACGAACGCGGTTCCGGCCTTTTATCTCCAACGGACGAGGCGAGGCGGTGAGCGAGCAGCCGCGTGGCGCAGAGGAGCAAGGGCGCATGGTCGGAGCCGGCCAGCGCAGCTCGCGGCAAGGCGGTGCGGAAGGAGAAGAGGAAGAAGGAATTGGCACCCGATTTGTTTTGCCATTTTTGCAAAAACGTCCTTCTGTTTTTACTAAATTGAAAAGCATACCTCCAAGGCTCGAAAAATTATGCGAAACTTCAGGGATACATTTGAGAATATTCTGGATCTTTTTCCTTTTAGGGCGAAGTTTAAATTCCAAATAAATTTTGGGTTAAAAATTCAAGTTGAAATTAAAAAGAGAAACTTTCATTATCTCTTGTAGACATTTTTACAAAATAAAATAACTTTGTATCAACTCCATAAATCTCTTATTCTTATGTTTAAACAACAGAAAATGTTAAACTCCAAAATTTCTTTTATTTAATTTTCTCTTTTAAGAACTTAATTTTAACTTAGGTTAATGTTATTATTTTATGTGCATTTTTAACACCAAAAGAATTGGTTTTAAAAATGCAACATGATGACATGATCATGAATGACATGAGATGTACTTTTGTTTGTGAGGGTTGTTATAGCCCTCCCCTTACAGGAATCTCGTCCCGAGATTCAGGATTCGAAGCGACTAGATGATGGTACTAACGATCTCCGGCAATTGAATTGGAGAAACTCTTCTTGCTCCTAAGTAGCTTACGACTTCCGAGGGATTGCTCCGCTGAATCTTGTAGAACTTTGTGGTTCGATGTCGAATCACTCGATCCTTGGTGTTGAGAACTCGATCGGATATTCATCGTCCGGTCAGTAATTGTTCCCCCTTGGTCGTCGGTATGTCCACCGATGGTTTCGGTACTTCTTCGGTTGAGACCCGTGGAACACATTGTGGATTCTTGATAAGTGTGCTCGGCAATCCCAAACGATATGCCACTGTTCCACATCTTTCTTGAATTGGAAAAGGTTCGATATACTCGTGGAGCTAACTTTACTTAAATTCCAAGTCGCTGGATAGCTTTGATAGGAGATACCCGGAGATACTTAGTCTCCGACCTTGAGCACTATTCTCGACGTCCCTTATCCGATTTGTCGAGAGTTAGCTCTCTTTAGGTTCTGTTGAATGAGGCTTACTTGCTCTTCGGCATCCTTTATCGGACCCGGTCCGGATATTATTCTTTCTCCACCTTTAGACCAATTCAATGGCGTGCGACAGCTACGACCATACGGAGCTTGGGACGGTGACATTCCGGCACTTTCTTGGTAGCTGTTGTTATATGAGAATTCTGCTAACGGTAGGCATCTTTCCAAATCCTTGTTGTATGTCCGGATACCAACTCGAAGCATATCTTCTAGATGTTGGTTGATTCTCTCTCGCTGGTCCGTCTGTTTGAGTATAATAAGCCGAGCTTCGAATCAACCTTGTTCCCAACGACTCATGTAATCTGCTCCCAACATCCGGAGACAAACCGAGCTCCTCGATCCGAGATGATGGTCTTTGGTACTCCATGCGGACAGAAAATACGGTGATGTATAGTTCAGCATATTTCTCGGCGGTGTACCGAGTAGATACCGGTATGAAGTGAGCTGACCTTGGTCAACCTCGCCCACTATGACCCACATAGAGTCGTGCTTCGTGGAGTTAACGGTAAGCCGATAATGACATCCATACTAATATCTTCCTATTTCCATTCTGGAATACTCAAAGATGGAAGTGGACCTGTTTGCTTCCGATGACCTGCTTTCACTCGTCGGCCGGTGTGTCACTCACGGACATACCTTGCTATTTCTCGTTTCCTTCTTGTCCACTAGAATCTTTTCTTCAAGTCTTATACATCTTGTTGGTTCCAGGATGAATAGTGAGTAAATGTATGTACTTCATCCATTATCTCCTTGCGAAATTCCAAGTTCTTAGGCACTACTAGCCTATTCTTGAGCCAGATCACATCTTCGCTACCTCCTCGAAGACACTTCATTTCACCCTTCTTAATTCGTCTTTTAATGTGACTCTTATCAACATCCTTCCTTGAGAGGCTACCACTCCTTCGCGAATGGTAGTAACAAGAGCCAATTACCCAATACTGCATATGTAAGACTCTGAAGATTAGGCTCACACATTTCTTCTTTAGATGCTTCGATCAATAGCCGAGCGGTGAGATTGTTGCAACTAGCTTTTTGACTCAAGACGTCGGCTACGACATTAGCTTTCTCGAGTGGTAGTGAACCTCGATCTCATAATCCTTTATCAGCTCTAGCCATCTTCGCTGGCGCATGATTTATGTGAGACTCTTGTTGTTTGTGTATAGATGTACCGAGCTTTCCAATAGATGGTGTCTCCAGCTCTTCAATTGCTAGAACTACAGCTGTTAATTCCAGCCTCCGTGTTGGTTATTGTTCCTCCCTGTCGCTTACGCTGTCGTGATGTATAGGTAATTACTCGGCCTTCCCTTATCGAACACATCCAAGTCCCGTGCCCGAGGCCTCACTATAGATATCAAACGGTTTAGTCGAACCCGACCGAGCTACACTCGGTGCGGTTGTGAGTAACTTCTTCAATGTCAAGGAAGCTTCTTCACATTTGTTGCTCCATTCATACTTCTTATCCTTTTCCAGCAGTTTTGGCATTGGCCTGGCCATCCTTGGAAAGTTGGGAATAATTCTCCTATAATATCCAGCTAACCCTGAGAAGCTTCGGATCCGTGTGACCGAGTTAGGTGGCTTCCAATCCAATACTACTTTATCTTTACCAAGATCTACAATCACTCTTCCGATGATATCACATGACCTGGAAGGGTACTTCCTTCAGCCAAAACTCTCACTTACTGAATTTGGCATCTAACCGGCGATCCCTTAGACGTTAGAGTACGGTCCTTAAATGCTCGGCGGGTTCCTCTTCCGACTTGGAATAGATCGAATGTCGTCTATGAAACCAACGACAAACTTATCCAATTCGGCATAAACACCTAGTTCCCGAGATACATGAAGTGGGCTGGTGCCTTGGTTAGACCAAGGGACAAGCACCAGGTACTCATAAAGTCCATGTATGGTAGAGAAAACTGTCTTTGTTATATCTTCCGCTCTAATCCCAATCCGAGGATATCCGGAGCGAAGACCTATCTTGGTAGCACTTTCGCTCCCATCAACCGATCAAACAGGATGTCAATCCGAGGAAGTGGATACTTGTGCTTAACGGTCATTGCATTCAAAGTTCGATAACCTGCACATAACCTCAATGTTTGATCCTTCTTCCCGACGGACAATGCTCGTCATCCCCAAGGTGATGAACTTGGGCGGATATATCTCTTATCCGAGTAATTCCTTTAGTTGCACCTTTACTTCGTCGACTCATTGGGTGGTATCCGATACGGTCTTCTTGACATGGGTGCAGTCCTTGGTTGAAATTCTCTCTTGGGCTCTACTCGCGGATCAGGTGGTAAACCTAGTAAGTCTTCCGGAGAACATCAAGGTATTCGCAAACTGCAGGAATGTCGTCAAACTCTTACCGGTAGTTTTATAGATCACCGAAAAAATAGCTTGGGAAGAAGTCAATCGAAGACAATCTCGTCCATGAAGAGGAGAGTTCGGATGAGCTGCAAAAGCATCTATATCCAGATCGCCTTATAACACTTCATCCATCTTATGCCAAGGATCGCATCAAATCCTTGCCCGTCTACGACTATATAGGACTTGGGATGATCCTTACGACTCGACTTCAATGGTGTCTTTGTAGTACTTTGATCTACAAGTATATATTCCTCAAGTGATGATATGAGATGTGGATAAATCATCTTGCAGGATGGAGGGTTATCTCTTGGACATATCCTCTTGCTCGATGAAGTTGCGGTTTGCTCCCGAGTCAAATAACATACCTGGCAGCATGATAGTTGATAGAGAACAATCCAGCTATGACTTGCGACCCTTTCGGAATCTCCTCGGATGTGGTAAAGTCGACATGACCCGTCTCCATCTTATCTTTACTTGCATGATTCACGTCGACCAACTGCTTTCCTTTGGGGACGCGTTGAATAATTCTGCTTTGTTGGTGCGACACAATCTTGAGCCAAGTGTCCAAGACAACCACGAGTTATAGCATGGACGATCAACGGATTGTGGCGTTGAGGATAAGGGACATATACTCGGTCGATCTGATCGTTGAACCGCTGAACGGAAGAACACCTGTTGCTGATATTGAGGTGACCGTTATAGCATAGGATCGAACCTCCGATCTGCTGCAGAAATGTAGATTGGACGATACGTGGAAGGTACTTCACTTCCTGTTCACTCGGCTGCTCTCTTCTTAGTCTTCTCTTCTTGATGAGCATGAAGAGCATCCTCCATGAGTATAGCATCACTTACACTCCTTGAACTAACTTCGGGTCCCAATTTAGACTGTCAGGGTGCTTGTTATCAATATCTACCACTTTTATGCCGGGATCGGGAGTCTCGAGATTTATAAGGGGTTGGTGAAAGTCAAGGATGAAGGAACAGATTTAACTCGGAAAGGTTGAGATTATGAAACACATGGATTATCAAAAGATGCGATAGTGCTTTCGTCTGTCTCGGTGTTGAAAGAATTATAGGCTTAAGATAAAGATGATTGCACCGATGAGTTTCCAAAATAGTGTTCTTCTTTCCGGTTGCGTACCCTAGGTTATACGCCATCCGTTCGGAAAAACATTATATTTGGATTCTCTTCTAGTTTTAAAATGGAGTATGCATTTGCACATCGCCCAAGTTTGACTTTGAGAAGCGCTTGGGCGAACCAGCACAATTCAAAGGAGAAATGGCAATTTGAAAATACAAAACACCCATTTCCAAACTAGCTCTCAGTACAACCGAGTCCAGATCGAAAAGGCAGTGATTACTTCTTCAAATGGAAGTCACTCAAGAACTTCAAGGAAAGATAAGTTCCGGATACAATTGAGTGAAAGAAGGAGAATGACTTCCGGACTAGGAATAGTCATCTCATACTACTGAAAATTCATCCAAAAAGTTGTATCGAGATGAAGAGTCCGAACGAAATCAACAATGGCTATTACTCGGAGAGAGAAAGATAACTTTTGAGTAGATACAAAAGTGGTAATTAACCGATCATCCGCCTAGATGAGGCCTAGAGCAATCGAAGTAGCATCGGAGACCAGCTCCTGGTTTCTTCCGCTCATACATTTCATCTTTCTCGCTCTTCCTTGGAAAATTATTGGGCTTGTTCAAGATCCAAGTATCTCATCATGTGTTTTTCTCGGATCAGCATCTAGTCGTTTAACTATTGCTTTGGCAGCTGTAAGTTGTTCATCCCAAGATTCACCTAGAGCACCCATTCATACTGTCATCTCTAATCTATCCTTTTAAATCCGTAGCTCTAATATGGGGCTCCTTGATTACTACATAAGATCGTCCTTCTCTCTCGATTAATGTTGATCATCTCGTAGATGAAGATCTTGAATTCCCCATTCCATTGCCTCTGTGTGTGGAAGTTCCTTTGGCCTTCTATTTCACTAGCATAAACTCCTTTCTAGTGCCCTCCATAGGGAACTAACTCTACACTACAATACTAAAAAGTATAACCCCAACTTTTTATTATAGCACTCAATATGACAAGATGCATGCTCGGTAAACTAACTATACGTACCATAGCGGATAAAACTATAACGAATAGTTAGCACTTTCCCAAAACCCGAACGTTGAACAGTTAGTAAAATCTAACTATTCTACATCCTTATAGGGCTCCGTACTCTCTCGTGTTCTAAACGCACTAAACGTGTTAAGTTTTGAAAACAAGCTTGTAATGAGGTATCTGTTGCCTCCGAACCGCTCCGATACCAGCTGTGACATCCCCTCCGGGATACCCGGGACTCGGTACAGGGGAACACTCGACGCAGCGAGTTACAACAGTTCGTCATCTCATACAAGCCGGAATATATACATCATGGTATAATACCACCAGGTTTTCGAAATACAAACATTGTACAGCGGAAGCATAATACATTAATGAAGTTTAACAACCTACGAGTCTTGCAGCGAAAACTTGTACTTTACAACAAAAGACCACTAGCGTGATGTACTAAGCCCATTGTACACCACGATCCTCATTGCTCAGGACGTCGGGATCTGTTCCCACTTGAGGGAACCACCCTCGGAACACGGCTCCTCTTCCGGACAGCTACCGCAACAGTTGTGGAAGAACGACGCTTGCCCCGAAATTATAACGAGCAAACCCCGAGTATTCTAATACTCAGCAAGACCGACCCGTTAACATGGCACGCTAAGGCCGACGCCTAGTATGCAAAGGCTTTCGGCTGTGGGGTTGACTCCTTTGCGAAAACAGCGCTAAGAGGTGGATCCTTACTTTCAAGTTTTAGCTCAGAGTTAAGTTCAATAGAGAACAAGGTTTTGCAGTCTACAACTACTGCAATCAAGTTTGCAAGAGAAGATCATTTGTGACCAACAATTCTTTCATCTCTCATCCTCATCTTCTAGTTGATTACTACGATGCGACGAGCTAAACAAGCGGTACTCATTACTGCGAGGGACAGCGATTCGAATCGATTTATACCAGCTGGCAAAACCCGACTACACGACGTATACGCATCACACCGATCGTTTGCGACAACCTTTCCCGCTAGCACCTGACAGACAGACTAGCCATTTCCAACTCCCCGGGAGTATGGCGACGCCACGATCGTCCTCGTGGTCGACCCATCTCCCTCTCGTGAGACTATCCTCTCACTAACGACCGATAAAAGAGAGTTGGCTACGCTACATCTCCGGGGCGATAGGGTACATCAGCTTGCTGGGCCCATGATACCAGACATGTAGTACGGTACGTTCAAACTTGTTCAACTAAGCCGACAACGGTACGGTCCTTGACCGACACAGGCGGGGCTACCACCTTGCAAGACCTTAACTCCGCCTTTGCCCTTTCTCCTACGGGGCCCGTCCGGTCTCGGGTTATTAACATCTTCACTTCCATTCTCATCTTTCTCTTATCACTCTTCTTGGCAATAATAAACCAGCCATTATCCTATATCTCGCGAGTAGTGTATGCCACCACTCGACTTCTACCGATTCCCTATGACATAAGCTTAGCAGCTTATCGAACTCTATTGAGCTACATGTACCAAGTATAGCATAAACAAATGGAAACCTATCTCATGCATCTAGGGTATCAAGCAACTCCTATAACCTAATGCACAATCACGACTCATTAATCGTGATAAAAGAAAAGACTTTAAAAACATAGGTGGGATGCACCGGGGCTTGCCTTGATTCACGTCGGAGTCGGCTTTCTCATGTGTTGGTCGACTTCGAAGTCTCCGTCTCTCGCCTCGATCTCGGACGGAACTTCGATCACGCCGTGACCTAGGTCGACCAACAATAAGCCGCGAATCACCACCATGCATGCATGAATGGATATGACATGATGTGCAATGATTGGATTACCAAGATCGTTAATTAGCAATTATTAATTAAGCTTGGTAATGATGAACAATTAATCCGTTCGTTAAGCAATAAGTAATAACGGATCATGCTCATTAATTATTGCTTACTCAAACTCATTAATTAACAATAAATCTTGTTTATTAATTAACAACTACTCTTGTTCATTAATTAACCATTAATCATTAATCATTAATCAATGATAGGTATTAACACATAGAGCATTAAACTGGGATCACATGAAATGACGGTGTTTATGTTGAATTTTGGAAAATAGTTTTCACAAACACTTTCGTCTGCAGTATCTCTAATTTTTAAAGAAATTTATTTTTCAAAAACAAAAACGCAATGGTTTATCCTTATGACCGTTAGGTCATAATTACATACTTACGACATAAGTCATTTGATGCTAAATCCATCGGGCCTTGCAAAATAGCCCGATAACTTTTCAGCCCGGGCCCATCCAGGTATTTATAAAAGGAAACGAAAGGTCGACCTAGGTCAAGCCCATTCCCGAAAGCTCATACACGCCCGCCATTTGCCCTTGTTCTTCGCTCTCCTCTTCCGCATAATCCAATTTTAGATTTTCTTCTTTAATCTTCCCAAGATGGGCAAAAAGAAATCTTACGCCAATCCTGCCTCTTCTTCCTCCGTTCCCCGCGATCGGCTCCCTTTTGGCGTTCGGGATTTAGGTAACACCAAGGTCATTGAAACATCTCTCAATGATGCGGTTCGTGACGGTTACCTTCCTCCTCAACCAATTCTAAATTGGAGCGTCCCTTCTCCTGGCCAAGTCCCATGGGGAATAGATGATTGTCAACAATAGTTTTTAAAGCTTTTTTTCCTCCGTGGCCTGGATCTCCCTTGCTGCTCCTTTTTTAGGGGGTTCTTTTCTTTTACGGATGGGAGTTAGTAAACCTCAATCCTAACTCGATCCTGCAAATTGCCTTTTTCATCCACCTCTGCGAGGCCTTCCTTGGAGTTCTCCCCCACTTCAAGTTATTCCAATATCTGTTCCAAATCCGCCCACTTCCCTCATCGGACCGCCAAGTTGCAGTTGGCGGAGTAGGAATTAAATGCTGCGAGTGCGAGACGAATATTTTTCTATCTCTTTGAACAAAAGCATAGCCCATTGGAAAAATGGATGGTTCTTCCGTGATAATCCCCGACTCGCACTTCCTCCCTTCGAGCGCTAAGATAGCCAAAAATTTCCCTACCGCATACTAGGGAAAAACTTAAAGAAGACAATGAAATCCTTTCGCTCCTGGCTTGCATCGGATATTTAAAGGAAGTCAAAGGTGTCACCGCCGAGACAGATCCTTTGGAGCTTCATAGTACGAGGAGTCCAGCCACTCAAGAGACAAGAGCACCCGGCTTGGTGTTTCAATGAAGATGTTGCCGTTCCACTGGATGGAACTCCTCTTCCGGACAAAGAACGGTTAGAAGCCCGCATCGAGCGGATGCTCCCGCCAAAACCAGATCTATCCGGATGCACGATAGTAGGTCCGGCCTTCAGCTCGTCCAACCCCCGCGATCCTGTAAGTATCTCTTTCTTTTTCTTCAAATCTTGCTATTTTTAACTCGTCATTCTCTTATGCAAACTCGACCACTCAATACGAGAAAATGGACAACTTCAAGAGTCACCCTCCTCTACCTCCCAACGATACTTGGGGGAGGATTATGCAAACAATACCGCTCTCCTGGCTGTTCAAGCCGGTCGACCCAAAGGACTTCGGACCGGTCCTTCCCTCTCGCCTCCCGAAGCATAGCCCAAAAAATCTCCAAATCCGGGACAGTGGTTCAAGCGCCTAGTACGAGGAAACATACTACTTCCTTGACCATTGGCAGACCTATCGCTTCTTCCACTGCACCCGGCGATACCCGCTCGGAGGCGTAGAAACTCGAAGATCAACGAAAAGAAGAAGAAGCCGTCGAAAGGGATCGCCAAGCCGCTCCGGCCATTTTCGAAGCTGCATTGGGAAAATCTCAAGGAGCTCCTTCCCTAACCGACCCTTTATCCAATGTTCCCAAGAGGTCCCGGTATGGCAACCGGACCGGTCCCGATGATGCGGGAGAAACAGTCCTAACGCCGCAAGTCAATCCAGCGGAAAAAGGGCTGCAGAAGGAAGTAGTGAGGACACCCAAGGTCCCCCCAAGAAGATCAAGACCTCCACCGGCTTTAAGAAAGCTACCTCGTAAGTCTTCCATATCTCTATTCCTTCCTAAATTACTTTTTATCCCGGTCTTATAGTATTTACCTCTTTTCGGAGAATCCCTTCTAATTTCCAAGCTAGCATTGCTAGCTTTTCGAGAAATAAAGCTGCTTCTCCAGTTCCCACCGGTAGTGCTTCCACTACCTCCTCTCTGCACCCCCGACCGGTTCCGGGACTTCGAAGCTCCAAGTGCGGCGCCCACAAAGGAAATCCCTGCCGCCTCCGGCGCGGGAACTTCATCTCAAATTATTGAAGATCAAGCTGTTAACATCGGAGGTTCATCTGCTAGCAACCTCCCTCCCCAAGCAACGCTATTCCGGATTCCTCCGAGCTCTCCTAGGACCGGTCCGGGTGGAAGAAATTCCTCGCCGGCCCAGGACTACACGCAAATCTCAAGGAGAACCCGGATCGTCCAACATGGTAGTTGGAGATCTAGAGGTGGACAGCTCCGGTGGAGCTAGAACTTTTACTGCAACGGCTCAATGGGACGCTCTCCAAGAGGAAGAGGCCCCGAAGAACTTCTCGAGAATCCGGCCGGGTACATCCCTCGGCTTTAATGGTTTCTTCAAGCAATTTCCTCCTCGGCGGCACTGCGCGTTTGGGCGCAGGCCCACCATCACCAAGCTCGCCCTCACGAGCACGCTTCCGGCGGACGCCGCCGGGTCGACCGCCTCCTGTGCCTCCTCCACGACGGGTTCCGCAGGGACCTCAAGGTCGAGGGAGGACCCCGCGACGCCACCTCCGCCGGGCCCGGCGAGGTTTAAATACATCGACGGGCACGTCCGCGTGTCGAGAGGCCGTCTCACCGGCCGTAGCAGGTTCAAGGACATTGACATGCGCGTCCGCATGTCGACCTTCCTCGCCGCTCCCCACGGGCTCGGAACGGCCCCGCCGGACTCTTGGGCTCGCAGCACCCGAGGTCGGGAACCTTGCGCGGGCACCACGTCCGCAGATCCGGCGGAGGGAAGACCTCGCGGATCTGCGCCATCCGCCACGCCGTCTCCGGGCGCCGCCGGCGTGCGGTTAAGGTCCGTCTCGCCTTCGAATAGCTCGGTGATCATCTCCGCCGTCTCCCTTGCATCGGCGAGCAAGATCCCCCGACGACCTCCGGCCCGGACGGAGGCTCCCCGCGGGTCCCCGTCCCCTCTACGAGAGATGCCTCCTCGATCCGGGAGCTCGACCCGGCCTTCAAAGGTCATGGCCCGCCTCGAGGTCCCGGCCGCGAAGATCGAGGAGGAGGGGGCGGAAGTCTCGAGGGCCAAGGTGACGGCTCGGCGGGAGCGGACATACGGGGTCTCCCCGTCGGTCTCGAACTCACCGGCTCCGCCGTCATCCTCGGAGTCCGTGGGAATGGAAGTCGAGGCGGTGTAGGGGTTTAACCCCGCCGTCGTGTACGCGTCCCTCTTCCTTTGATGCTCGACGTCTCGCACCGCCTTCTCCGCCTTGAGTCGTGCGGCCAAGTCCTTGGCCGCCTTCCTCTCGGCTTGCTCCTCCACGGCCCACGGACGATTAGCCTCCCTCTCGCCCGCTCCTTCGGGGAGCCGCAGCTTGGGGCACCCGGTGAGCGAGATCCAGGCGGATCGCGGAGAGAAGAA
Organism: Chloris gayana; assembly: GCA_031894775.1. Taxonomy (NCBI): domain Eukaryota; kingdom Viridiplantae; phylum Streptophyta; class Magnoliopsida; order Poales; family Poaceae; genus Chloris; species Chloris gayana. The sequence goes on along the minus strand of JAUNZO010003803.1, from coordinate 291,713 downwards.
CAAATAAGCAAACGGTGCCAAAAACGCGAATAACAACGAAACGACGAAGGTTGAGACGACTTACCACATCGTGCGCTTGGGGGTGCGGCTTTATCTTCGGGGCCCCCGAACGGGCCAGGCTTGCGCGGCCGTACCTAGTGCGCTCCGGACGCGCAGCCGCGATGGTGTCGTCGTCGAGCTGCGGCAGCGCCATCACCATGTCCGGAACGCGACGGTCGTTGCTCGAGACCCGATGCATCGAGCATCGAGCGCCGCATCGGCGGCGCAAACCTCCGCTTGTGGTAGGACCCCACCACCACCGTCGCGTCAACATCGAACCGGCTTAGGTGCCGTATCGCCTCGATTATCGGATCAATCTGGTCCCGGTTGGTACGGGGCAGCCCCATTTCCCCTCCTCCGGGACTTCCTCGAAGACTCGGCCCTCGAAGGCCGGGAATGGGTGCGCCAGGTCTTGACGCAAGTAGAACCACTTCGGGTGCCACCCCTGGTTCGACGAGGGGGTGGTCACCGAAATGTAATCATCCCCCGGCCTCTCTTCATGACGATCCCCGCGCAGCCAACGTGCGCGGGAACATCCTCGCTCGTGGAGTTCCGCCTCCGATAGAGGTTGATGCGGAAGTAGTACCTCCACAAGTCGAGGTTGGGCGCCATGCCCAGAAACCCTCGCAGAGAGCCACGAAGGTGCTCAACCGCTAGATCCCATTGGGGTTCGGGTGGTGCAGCTCCGACTTGTTCCGGAACATCATGGCCAGCAGGAAGTCATTCCTCGGCGCCCCCAAGCCGCGCTCGTGGAAATGCAGGAAAGAAACGACATAGCCCGCCGAAGGACGGGGCGCGGCTCGTTGCCGGGGAGTATCCACCACTTTTCTGCGCTGCGCTCGCGCAGCAAGCCTTGGGCCACCGGCTACTCAAGGTCAGCCGTCATCGTCGTGGAACGGGTCAAGATCGACATGGCGAGGCAAGGACGGAAAGGCTCTGGGGCTGCGCGAGGAAGGAGACGAAAGCTAGGGCTTGGAAGGACGAAAGCAGGGAAGGCAAGAAAGGAGGGCGGCGACGCGTGAAGGCAAAAGGGCACGGCGGGATTGGCTTAAATAGGCAGCCGCGTCGAGCGGCGCGTCCCCTCGGTTCTCGCTCGTAGGCCCCACGATCGCTACCCCTTGGGTAAAGTCCCTTAACTCCTCTCCTCCCCGATTTTTACGGCACCATCTCCGGGTCCGCCGTCCCACTACCCGTACTAACTACGGCGGGGCCGCCACTACCAATGGAAAACCGAATCTGCACCACGCCGGCCCACCACTACACGTCGGCAACGGATGAGGACACACCTCGATCCCCGAAATATGGAAGCCGGAACGGTAAAACTGCCACGCTCCTCTCTCGTCTCCCCTGTCAATTCAAATTCTCTCACATACCGACACCGGTGAGGAAGGGCACGCACCCCGAGGAGGTCCCTCGACCTCCTACCAACCCACTTCAAGGTCGACCGCTCGACCTCGAAGCTCGACCAAACCGAGGCTTGACCTCGAAGGTAAGCGGGGATAAGAGGCTGAAAATTGCCTCGACGGCCCCACCTTGTCGAGGTTCCAAGGCTGGCCCAATATAAAGCGATTGACGATCACCTCGAGCATACAAAATCAAGTCGGGGAGTGACATTGATGGGTCCACCTAGCGACCGCAAGCCGCGAGCACAAGCGCAACGGGCATAGACCAAACTCGTTCGAGTCCGCATCGACCTCGACTAATGGGAATCTCACCCTAGAGAGGCATCGAACCCCCAAAACTTATCGAATGGTTTCGGGTCCCAATCGAGGGCGACCGCACGGATTAATAAAGTTGTCCCCCGGCGGGCCGGACGGAATCCCCTCAACGGGAAACCGCAACTTCACTCGGACTTTTCCCGCTATTGAGCTCACCGAGCCCCGCGTGTCGGCCTTTCTAGGCAAATCGTGGATCTGCTCTACCCTCCGTCGTACGAATGCGACGCGGACGGGGAAATCGACTAAGACGAACCACCTCACGATCGGCCATCCGCACCGTGCGGGGGCTCGGGGGCTAGCATCGCAAGCACGAGGTCCAACGGCGGGACCGCAATTCATTCGCGATTCAGCTAAAGCATAAGTCTTCGACTTATCCTCCGGCTCGAGGGCTATCGTCCACCGGACGCGCTCGCACGCATCCGGCGGATAAACAACTCCCACGTAAACAAAACGAAGGTGACTCCCCGCAACCTCAATGGATCCCCGGATGACTCCATGACTCACCCGGGGCTCGGGGCTACCGTCGGGGAGAAAGATTAGCGCTGCCACGTCGCGCCCTCCGAACCCGCTTAACAATGGATTAGCGAAACCACGTCGGCGGATGAGGCCGGGCCTACCGCAGATACGACGCCGCCGGAAAATAGGTCGGCAGATGGCGAGCTCGACCTTGTCCGCCTTTCTCGTGGAGGCTCCGTCCCGCACGACCTTGCCCACTCGACCTCCGTGCTCGACCTTCGAGCACGGCCTCAATGCTCTACTACCAACCGTATTAACTCCACCCACCCTAGCGCCCACGTGGGCGCTACTCGAAATCACCGCGGGGGCTCGCGCCCCATCCCTCCCGTCACCGCTCGCTCCCGTCGGAGCCGCACCGATGGGACGTGCCGTCCCCGTAGCCTCGATGGAGTTGGCGTGGACGAAGTCTCCGGGAGAAGCCATCATCTACCGACGTACGGCAGTACGGCCTCTCCCGTCATTCCCGTCGACAGGTGTAACTCGAGGTCGAGCTCGAGTTACACTCGCTCCGCACGACCTTCGCCAGCAAGCTCGAGGCTCAAACGAGCTGCCCCACGACCTTGACCTTGGGCTCGCCATCAATGCGCTCGACAAAGAAGGACGGGGATGGCATGTCACCTCCAACCACACCGCCAAGGCGCCGCCCATGACTCCGCCGAATGCGGGGTACTCCACCCCGATGCAGCAAGCTACGGGAACGACATGACCGCCCGACCAACCCACTCAAGTACGCGCGAGGAGGAAGGCCGACGGGACGGCACGGGCATTCGATCGAGCACACAATTGCCCTCTCTCTTTTTCTCTCTCTCTCTTGTAACTCGATTTTCACCCCTGCGACTATAAAGGGGTAGAATCTCTCACTTCCAAGACAAGCTTTCAAGCTCTCACACGTTCTCACTCACACGCACCGAACAACACACCAGCGCATACCCTCACGCTAATCGCACGGGACTTGGAGCACGCTCCTCTCCCACCACCACCGTACTCCGTCGTCCAATTGACGCAAGGAACACGAGCGCTGTGACACCACCCCCGCCGGACGTAGGGAGCGCTCCCGAACCAGCCTAAATCTCTCTTGTCTTCCCTTGTATACCATCCGGCCTAAGACGCGCAGCCCGGGACAATTCTAGCGTGGTTCGAACACCGACACAACTCGACAGAGCAAGATGAAGAGAGCAGAGAGAGTGCGGTGAAAATGAGAGTGAGGGCTCCAATTCACCGCACCCCTCTCTTTATACAAAGCGGTAAAATCAGGGTTGGCACAATGAAGCAATGCCTCAAAACCAACGCGCCCCATCGTGGATAGGCACGTGTTACCAAGAACTACGACATGATTACACGCGCGAGTTAACACACCTAGTCATCAAAGCGCATCGCATATAGCCGTGTGCAATGGTCAGCATGCCTCTCTATGCATTTAATGAGTCACAAGCCTCACCCTTGGAGGAAAACAAAACGGGACGCACGTTTACGAAAAGTTATTACAAAGGCCATTTTCGGAAAATACCTCGTGGTTGTGCGGCTACGTGTTGTAGAACTCATTTTCGAACGAAGCTCCTTTGAACAACGGCAGCGTAGTTAACAAAAACGAAGGTATGTCCTTCGTGTAGGATCACAAGAATAGAAGAAACACAAGCCTTGAAGCACTCGGTTCTCCCTTCGAATAGATTAATACCAAGTTAGTGCCATGGTACAAAGCACGAAGTGCACCTCCTTCGGCCCACATTTTCTTCCGTAAATAAGTGTCATCGCCAAGACAAGAAAACAATAAAAGAAGAATCTCCCATCGCTTCCATCTAGAAATGCGCATAATGGCACAAGGATGCGACGGACCACGATAGTGTGGCAGTGTGTCGCAGACTTACCTTACGGGTATACATTGATCGGAAGAATGATTTATCAAGGACATGGTGGCGCATTGAAGACATATGACTGGTCGGGAGGGCCCACTGTGGTGGTGTCCGACCGGTATGGAACAACAAAAGGTTCTATACACCGGCATGGAAACAGAGGCGGACAACAAGACCGACTTAATCTCCTAGGAAAATACAAGACCGACCGAGTAGGACTCCGAATTGTTAAGGAAGCTTAGAGATAGAGTTTCTAAGTATGTATATCTTGTAACCGAATAGGATCCCTGGACATATAAGGCGGGGGTAGGGACCCCTAGAAAGACAAGTTCTCACAAGTTACGACAAGTTCCTACACTCGGACAACTCGCAATTAGCATTCTTCTAAAGGCAATACACAACATACATGATGTAGGGTATTAATCTCAATTCGAGGGGCCGAACCCGTCTAAAATCTCATGTTCATGTGTGTTTCGTGTGTTGTACCATCGAATTCCATACTCGTGAGGGACCATGTAGTTCTAGTACCGAGATTAAGACTCAACAACAGGGACCACCTTAACAAGATATGGATAAGTTTGGGATTCTCAATAGATAAGAATCCTATGTGGCATCCGGCAATCCAATAGTGCCACCACCTAACCTTATCTAGATCGGATTTCCTCTCGCCACATAGGCAGGGCACGGCCTATAAAAGCATGACGTAAGGTCACACATTCCCATATCACAAAGCCTCAAATACTTGTTCCCTTAGATCTAGAAAGATGCAAAGTTGGGTCTTTCGGTTCACGTTACAATGGTGTCGAGTCTTAAACTCGGCACTAGTACTACCCGGTCCCTCACGAGCATGGAATTCGATGGTGCAACACACGTAACACACAGGAACACACGATTTTAGACAGGTTCGAGCCCCTCGAATCGAGAGTAATACCCTACGTCCCGTATGTTATGTATTGCCTTTAGCGATTTGCTAATTGCGAGATCTCGGAGAGTTTTCGGGGGTCCCCGCTCCGCCTTATATATCCGAAGGAGCCGGGGTTACATGCGAGTCCTAATCGATTACATGAATTACATACATGGAGTTCTATTTCTAACTTTCTTTATTGATTCACAAGTCCTAATCGGACTACGAATTGCTCAATAACTTGCTCCTCAAGTCATTGTATACCGGTCTTAATGTCCGCCTTGCTTCCATACCGGTATTCAGGATCTTCGTTATCCCGCACCGGTCAAGGACCAGTCCGTTGCCTATCGCCATCATCTTTATCTTCCTTGATTTGTCACCATGTTTCTGCGTATCCATTCCTTCATCATCTCGTATACCCATAAGACAAGTATACGACAACAGACCCCGAGTAATTTTTGATTTAACCTTGAATAAAACTAACCAGTCTTCTACACGTTAGTCTTTATTCATGGTAAAATTAAAAAGAACTCCAATCTGCTGCACTTGTTCTTCTTTCTTCACAAGTGCTTTAAAAGAAGCCCAAACAAATTATTGTTTTTCACCTTTCATACCACCTAATTAGGTAATCATTGCTTATTCTTCTCACGGTGCGCTCGAATAGGCGCACCCAATTGAGTATAGCCCTCGACTCTTGGATCATTTGAACTTCTTTCAAATAATGCAAGAGTCCACTAGTTGATTCTTCATTATTTCCTTCAATATGCAATTCCTGCAGACCGCTCCTTTCAGTTTCCATCTTTCTCCGCTTCCGAAATCTCAATAGACCGCTCTTTTAATACGGTGCACCGGTTAGGTGCACCTAATTAGGTATAGCCCCGACTCTTGTATTGTTTGGGAATCGCAAATAATGCAAGAGTCTTTCCTGAGAGACTATGCTTTATTATTTCCCATCAAGTCACATTCCTCTAAGCAAATTTTCGTCGAGAACATATTTTTCGGACCGGTCATTCCGTTCAGAATTTCATATCTTCTGTATATTTTCACCATTTTCACATAACAAACCGCTTAAATCAGCCTGAATTCATAATCCGCTTAGTGAAATTTCACTAAGAGCCAAAATTTCTGGTTGATCGGACCAGTTTATTCCCTATATTCTTACAACGACTCGAGTCTCCAAAGCCTATAATCAGTCGGATGATTAACACCCACAACCTAAGGCATCCTTTATCACCGAGTTATGTAAAATCTAACTCTCTCATACTACTCGAATTGTAAAATTCAGTATTGCTTTAATTTCCATCCGGAAATTTCCATATTTCAGCACCGCCTTTTGCTTTCATAAAAGCACGACGGCTTGTTCCGATGACCGTTAAGTCATAATTAACGCAGATAGCAAATCATTAATTTCCTTATGACCGTTAGGTCATAATTGCATAGTTACGACAATAAAAATCCATCGGGCCATTCAAAATGGCCCAATAACTTTCCAGCCCCGGGCCCATTCCAGTGTCTATAAAAAGAAACGAAAGGTCGACCTAGGTCAACCCTCGCTCCCGAAAGCTCATACGCGTCCGCCATTCACCTTTGCGCCGTTGCTCTCTCCTTCCCCATTAACCAATCTTAAGCTTTCCTTTTCCATCTCTTAAGATGGGTAAGAAGAAATCCACCACCGTCGCCTCATCATCTTCCTCCGTTCCTCGCGATCGGCTTCCTTTCGGCGTCCAAGACCTTGGTAGCAGCAAGGTTACCGAAGTATCCCTCAATGAGGCGGTGAAAAATGGGTATCTTCCTCCTCAACCCATCCTAAATTGGAGCGTCCCTTCCCCTAGTCAAATTCCATGGGGAATAGACGAGTCTCAACAATTAGTTTTCAAGGCTTTTTTCCTTCACGGTCTCGATCTCCCTTGCTGTTCTTTTTTCCGAGGACTTCTCTTCTTTTACGGATGGGAGATAGTGAATCTCAATCCTAACTCCGTCCTTCAAATAGCCTTTTTCATCCACTTATGCGAAGCTTTCCTTGGAGTTCTTCCCCACTTCAAATTATTCCAATACTTGTTCCAAATCCGCCCACTTCCATCATCGGACCGCCAAGCTGCAGTTGGCGGTGTAGGAATCCAATGCTTGGAACACGGATGAATATTTTTCCCTATCCCTAAACAAGAGCATAGCCCGGTGGAAAAAAGGGTGGTTCTTCTGCGACAATCCCCAGCCAGCTCTTCCCGCCTTCGGTGCTAAGGTAGCCAAGAACTTCCCTACTGCAGAAACCAGGAAAAAGCTCAAAGAAGACAATGAAGTTCTTGCGCTCCTCGCCAACATTAAATACTTGAAAACCGTTAGAGGCGTCACCGCCGAGACGGTTCTCCGGAGCTTCATAGTGCGGGGAGTTCAACCCCTTAAAAGGCAAGAGCACCCGACTTGGCTTTTCAACGAAGATACCGCTATGCCTTTGGATGGAACCCTTCTTCCCGACAAAGAGCGGTTAGAAGTTCGCATTAAGCAAATGTCTGCAGCCGAATCCGGATCCGTCCGGATGTACAAGAGTGGGTCCGGCTTTCATCTCATGCAATCCTCGCGACCACTGTAAGTATCTTTTTTCTGTTTCTTCAAATCTTTATTACTCATTATCTTCGTTTACTTACAAAGATTCAATATTTGTAATTGCAGAAAATAGACAACTATAGGAGTCATCCTCCACTTCCTCTTAATGACACAAGGGGGAGGATTATGCCAACAATGCCGCTCCTCTTGCTGTTCAAGCCGGTCTGAATAAAAGGCCCTCGGACCGGTCCTTCCCCTTACCTCCCGACCTTACTCCAAAAACTACCAAATCCGGGGCCGTGGTTCAAGCTTCTCAACCTAGTATCTGCTCCCGCCGCTTCTTCTCGGATCGGTGACGCTCCTGTTTCCGCCCCTACTGCTCCAATCCCAATTGAACCTCAAGGTGCGGCATCCACGAGAGGAACTCCCTGCCGCCCGAAGCATAGAAACCGAAGAGCGGGTTACCACCGCTGAAGGCTCATCTTCCGGTAATCCTCCTCAAGCCACCTTATTCCGGATTCCTCCGGAACTATCATTGGGGCCGGTCCGGATGGGAGAAATTCCTCGCCGGCCTAGGACAACACGCAAAGCTCCTGGAGAACCGAAGCCGGCTAGAATGGTGGTTGGAGATGTGGAAGTTGACGGTTCAAGCGGGGCCAGAACTTTCATCGCTACGACTCAATGGGACGCTCTCCAAGAAGAAGAAGCTCTAAAGAACTTTTCATAATCTAGCCGGGTATATCCTCTCGCTTCAAAAATCTCTCCGAACAATCACATTCTAATTATTGGTTTTCTCAATCTTTCCTTTAGGTTCTCCTCAAAAGTTCCGAGGCCAATACCGCCATTATCGCCCGTTTATGGGAGGAGCTCAACGCCAATCAAGAACGATTGGGTGAGCTGGAAATTCGGACGGCCGATCTAAAGGCCAAGGAAAACGACCTCCGGAGGAGAGAAACCGGTCTGCAGAACACCCATCGCATGATGGAGGAGCGCCGGCAAGAAATCATCAAGCTCCGCCAAATTAATCGGAGTAACGTTCTCAATTTGCCTTATACGTTCTACATTTTTCCCACTATCTCCCTTTCGATTAATCCCATCCTTGATCTCGGCGCTTGAGAGTCTTGTTGCTGCCCATATGAAAGCCGAGGAGGTCCTCATGGAAAAAACAGCGGCTCAAGAGCAGGCACTGGAAGAAGGCTCTCGTATCGAAGAGCAACGAGGCGGCACGGATTGGAGAACTCGAAGGCGAGCTTATCGCTAAAGATAGCATACTAGCTCAAGCACTTCGCTCCAACAAAATGCTAGAGACCGAGAACGCTCGCTTGAAAACTGAACCGGTCGAAGCATTAGAAGCGATGAAATCAGCTCAAGCGGACAAAGAGAAGTCCTTGAAGACTGCCCAAAAGCTGAAAGAATCCAACAAAAACATCAAGGGCAGATTCGGAGCAGCTGAGATCGTGCACGAGCATAAGTCCCACCTTTCTTGTTTATTCTTATGTTATCTTTTGAAAATACCGGTCTTCAAGCAATACCCGATCTTAAATTTATACTTGTTTTTTTAGAACTTACTCGCAGGCACGGTTCAGTACTCTAGAGTATCTCAATGGCGGTCAAACTATTGATCCCAACGAGATAGACCTTGAGTCCGCCATCCGGGCAATCCCAAGAAGAATCCGAGAACATTCAAGGATGATTGCTGCTTCGAGGAGGAGGACACATCGCCGCTATAATCCGGTCTTGGACTCCGGTCGAAGAATGCGATTTCAATTTTATCGGAGATGGCGCTCATCCTAACACTACGAAGACCGGTTCAATGAGCTGAAGAACTCACTCATTGGCACTTGTTTCGAGTTGGTGGAAGATGTTCCTCTTGATCCAACAGGCGTCCCTCTCAACGTAGTGCCGGCAGCTTTTGCCCTGGATCAAGATGCTCATGACACAGACAAGCTGCCGCCGGACGAGAGGATAGAAGATGCCTTTGAAGATCTTGATAGGGATTTGCCCATATCCTCCTCTCGATTCTGAAGAAACGTTGGATGATAGGCTTGAGGAACCTAAGACCAGTGACACCGAGTACTTCCAGCGGTCCTGCTGAGTAGACTTTATAATAGGTCCCCTCCTCGCTTTTGTAATCAAACATCTTTGAACATCAAGTCATTTATATTATTTGAAGTACCTGAGTTACTTTGCTTTTCTATATGAATACTGGTTTCACCATCACACTTGCTAACTTATTTACTTAGGACATGATGGTTATTTCAACCTGAATAATTATGACCAAATTCTGGCTCTTAATCAGCACAGATCACAATTCATAATTATAGCTTACTTTAACAAGATCATGTAACATAAGCAAAAAACTAGTTTGTAGGATTTCAAGATTTCACAGATCGTCCTTAACACAACGAGTCTACCAATCAATATATATCATAGACTGCTCTTAATCATAGCAAAATAGCAAATTATCACGGATCTGCTCTTAACTTAGCGAGAATAGCAAATTATCACAAACTGCTCTTAACTTAGCAGAATAGCAAATTATCACAGATCGCTCTTAACTTAGCAGAATAGCAAATTATCACAGATTGCACTTATCATAACAGCCCCTGGCTCAATAATTTAATTCAAGATTAAAATATGGAGACATAAAAAACAAACATCATCAGTAAATAAAATTACTTTATTATAATATGAAAAACTTTACAATAAATACTCTTAAATATAAAATCGGCGAAGCTGATCAATGTTTTAGGAATTTGGAATCTCTTCCTCCTCTAAGGTCATAAGCCTATAAGCCCCTGGTCCGGAGACCGATTTAACCAAAAAAGGTCCTTCCCGGACCGGTGACAACTTATGCCTGTTCTTGTTAGATCGAATCTTCCACAAAACCAAATCTTCTATTTGGAATTCCCGCGTGGGAACATTACGATCATGATAGCGACGCAATCCTTGTTGATATTTGGCGGCTTGAATCGAGCTTGATCTCTCAATTCTTCCGCAGCAATCGGTTCAACCTCGACGTTGATCATTATATTTTTCTTCATCATAATATCGAACCCGAGCTGACACCATATTCACTTCGATAGGTAACATGGCTTCGGATCCATATACCAAAGAAAAAGGAGATTGTCCCGTAGCTCGCTAACATTAGTGCGCAAACCCCGGAGCACCCAGGGCAATTCCTGAACCCATTTTCCCGCATAAGGCTTCAATCGATCAAAAATTCTCCGTTTAAGACCGGTCAAAATCATTCCATTAGCTCGTTCCACTTGTCCATTGCTCTGCGGATGTGCCACCGACGCATATTGCACCTTGATCCCTAAGCTCTCACCATAATCTTTGAAAAACTCGAAGTGAATTGAGGCCCATTATCGGTAATAATACTGTATGGAACCCCAAAACGTACAAAAATGTTCTGCAAAAACTTGATTGCGCGGGCCGTAGTTGTACTAGTAACTCGCTTCGACCTCGATCCACTTGGAAAACTTGTCTACTGCCACAAAAATATGCGTGAATCCTTCCGGTGCCCGCTTAAAAGGTCCCACTATATCCAGCCCCCAAGTAGAGAAAGGCTAAGTCATTGGAATTAATTGCAACTCCTGAGCCGGAGTATGAGGTTGTTTTGCAAAAAGCTGGCATCCTTGACAATTCTTAACCACTCTATGCGCATCATCCGTCGTCGTAGGCCAATAAAACCCCTGTCTGAATATCTTCCCAACCAATGTCTTCGAAGAGGCATGGTTTCCACAAATCTCCTTGTGTATGTCTTCATGCAATTGAATACCATCGGAAACCGACACACACTTCATCAAGATATTAGCTCCACGCTTATATAATTCTCCTTCGAGAATTAGATAACTGCGAGCTCGAACTTCCAATCTTTGCTTCTCCACTTTATCCTTTGGTGTTTTGCCGGATTGCAAATAGTCAAGATACTGAGTACGCCAATCGGAATCAATAATCATAACATCCAATGGCTGAATATCACCGGTATTGAATCCGCCTAATGTCTTTCCCGACAAACCCGTACTATCGACTGGTCCTTCAAGACCGCTTTTTCCTCTTGACTTTCCGAGACCGTCTTATCTTCGATTTCTGTAATAGTAGCCTTGGGCTCCATCTTTATAGATGCTTTATCCAACACCCGAAGAAAAACGCCGGGAGGAACCGCCTGTCGCGAAGATTCCGATCTAGCCAACTCATCCACGAGCAGAATTATTTCCGTGCAGTATATGAGAAAATCGCAAACCATCAAATTTATCTTCAAGTTTCCGAACCTCTTGACGATAAGCGATCATATGATCATCATGAGCATCCCACACCTTGTTAACTTGGCTTATCACTAACATCGAATCACCATAGATATCCAATCGTCGGACGCCTAATGAAACGGCTACTTCGAGCCCATGAAGCAAAGCTTCATACTCCGCTGTATTGTTTGAAGCTCGAAAGTGCATTTGCAACACATATCCGAGCGGTTCCTTTTGTGGAGTGAGAAGTACCACACCAGCCCCGCGCTCGAAAGCTGCAGGGACCCATCAAAGAACATCTCCCAATACTCCAATGCTTGAATCTCCCGCGGTAATTACATTTCCAACCACTTTGTTATAAAATCAGCTAATGCTTGTCCCTTAATAGCCGTTCGCGAAGAGAACGTAATTTCATATTGGCCAAGTTCTATAGCCCATTTAGCAACTTGACCAATCGCTTCTCGATTGCGAACAATATCTCCAATGGCAAACCCAGTCTTAACCTTAATGGGATGCGCTTGGAAATAATGTTTCAACTTCCGAGAAGTTATCACTACAGACATATATTAACTTCGTAATTGGAGATATCGTATCTTAGATTCAGTAAGAACTTCACTTACAAAATAGATCGGATGTTGCACCAATTGCAGGTGTCCTTCTTCCTTCCGATCAACCGCCGAACCGTGCTCACCACATGGGTTGTTGCGGAGATATATAATTGGATAACCTCGTCGAGCTCCGGCGGGACCAACACCGGAGGGTTACTCGAGATACTCTTTAAGTTGATCAAGCGCTGTTTGTGCTTCACTAGTCCACTCAAACTTATCTTGTTTTTTGAGTAACTTGAAGAACGGAAGTCCTCGTACTCCCAGCCTTGAGATAAAACGGCTAAGAGCCGCCATACCGCTCGTCAATTTCTGAACATCCTTCAAGCAACTCGGGGTTGCATGTTAACAATTGTCCGAATTTTTTCTGGATTGGCTTCAATACCTCTCCATGATACCAAATAACCCAAGTAATTTCCCGGAGCGAACTCCAAATACGCACTTTCCAAGGTTTAACTTCATGGAAAAGTTCCGCAGATACTGAAGGTCTCTGCCGGGTCGGAGAGGAGATCTTCGGTTTTCGAGACTTGACCACTATATCGTCAACATAAGCTTCTGCATTCCTTCCCAATTGCGAATCCAAACAACGTTGTATGCCTCGCCGATACGTAGCTCCAGCATTTTTCAATCCAAATGGCATAGTTGTGTAGCAAGTATGCTCCAAAGGGGGTAATAAACGCGGTCTTTATCCGATCCTCAATCTTTAGCGGTATTTGATGATACCCCGAATAAGCATCAAGGAAACTAAGACGCTCGCAGCCAGCGATCGAATCAACAACTTGGTCGATTCGAGGCAGCGCGAAAGGGTCTTTGGGGCAAGCTTTGTTGAGATCGGTATAATCAACGCACATTCTTAATTCCTTAGTATTCTTTTTTGGTACAAGCACTCGGATTGGCAAGCCAATCTGGATGATACACCTCCCTAATGAACTTAGCTGCTAACAACCTAGTTATCTCTTTCTTGATAGCTTCCTTGCAGTCTTGAGCAAACCTCCGCAGCTTCTGTTTCATCGGCTTCGCATCGGGACGCACCAATAGTGCATGCTCAATCTTCTCCCTAGGAACACCCGGCATGTCGGAAGGCTGCCATGCGAAGATATCCCTATTTTCCTGGAGGAAAAGAATGAGCGCGCTTTCCTATTTATCCCCCAAGTCAGCCCCTATATGGGTAACCTTGGAGGGGTCCGACTCATCAAGTCTGGACGAGTCTTGGAAACCACCGCATCCGCCTTCAATTTCTCCTTTGCAATCTTTTTGACCGGGACTTCATCCTCTATCCTTGCCTCGAACTTCCAAAGCTTCAGCTGCTTCCCTAATTTCTCGACGTTCAACTTTTAAATTGGCCCAAGATGCCAACTCGTGCTATGCACCTCACAAGCATAAGCGGTCTTGATATCACCCCGGAATGACAGGACCCCGTTTGGCCCAAGCATCTTCAACATTAAGTATTGATAATTTAGGATGGCCATAAACTTTGCCGAGCCGGTCTTTCGAGGATAGCATGATATGCCTGAGTCTATGTCCGCCACCTGAAAGATGATATTCTCCCTTCTATAGTTTTCCTTCGTCCCAAAAGTCAACGGCACGAGAGATCTGCCCCAAAGGGTAACTATTTCGCCTGGTATTATACCATGGAACGGAGAAACACTGCGCTCTAAATCAGCACGATCGAGGCCAAGCTCGGGCGAGTCTTAGCAAACAAGATGTCCAAGAAGCTTCCCCGTCAATGAAAGTTCTCTTCGATCGCACCTTCGAACAATGGGGGCAAGGATGAGTGGATATTTTCCAGCTTTTGGTAGTACCTCCGGATGATCCGCCTCGCTAAATGTAATGGGGACCTCGGACCACCGAAGATATTCGGGAGTTGCGGGGGTGTGACATCCCTTCCGGGACACCCGGGAATCGGTACAGAGGGACACTCGATGAAGCAAGTTACAACGAAACATCATCCCATACAAGCCGAATATATACATCATGGTATAATACAACCGGGTTTTCGAAATACCAACATTCTTGCAGCGGAATATAACATTATTGAAGTTTAACATCCTACGAGTATTCAGCGGAAGCTTGTTCTATTATACAACTCGAAAGATTTCAAATGAAACAACGTGATGCACTCGAGCCCTTCGTACATCACGGTCCCGTCTCTTCAAGGCGTGGGGATACGTTCCCACCGAAGAGAACCTCCCTCCGGACATTGCTCCTCTTCGGGAAGCTGCCATACAAGTCGTGGTAGTACGACTCGTTCCCTGAAAGGTAACGAACAAACCCCGAGTATTCTAATACTCAGCAAGATCGACCCGTCAACATGGCACGCTAAGGCCGACGCCTAGTATGCAAAGGCTTTCCGTCTGTGGGGTTTACTCCTTTGCGAAAACAACATTAAAGGTTGGGTCCTTACTTTCAATATTTTAGCTCATGTTAAGTTCATTAGCCTTGGTGTTTGCAACCTATCACTATTGCAACCAAGTTCTCAATCAAGATAAAATAGATCTTAATTCTTCCATCTCTCATCTTCATCTTCCATAAAATTTACTACGATGTGACGAGCTAAACAAGCGGTACTCATTACTGCGAGGGACAGCGATCCGAATCGATTTATACCAGCTGGCAAAACCCGACTACACGACGTATACGCATCACATCGATCGTATACGACAACCTTTCCCGCTAGCACCGACAGCAGACTAGCCATTTCCAACTTCCCGGAAGTATGGCGACGCCACGACTTCCCTCGTGGTCGACCCATCTCCCTCCCGTGAGACTATCCTCTCACTAACGAGCCAGTAAAAGAAAGTTGGCTACGCTACATCTCTCGGGGCGATAGGGTACATCAGCTTGTCTGGGCCCATGATACCAGCATGTAGCACGGTACGTTCAAACTTGTTCAACTAAGCCGACAACGGTACGGTCCTTGACCGACTCGGACGGGGCTACCACCTTGCAAGACCTCATCTCCGTCTTGCCCTTTCTCCTACGGGGCCCGTCCGGTCTCAACTTCATTAACACTCTCTTCATCTTTAGTATCAACACAAAACCCTTAAAGCCTCCATGCTTTAAGTGCCCTAACCATCTACCGTTGCCACTATGCATTAAGCTTAGCCTCTATTGAGCTACCTGTACCGAGTATAGAATAAACAAACGGAAACCTACCATAATGCATCTAGGGTGTCAACCATTCCCTAACACCTAATGCACAAGTATAATCGTACTATGTGATAAAGTAAAATATTTTTTAAAAAATAGGTAGGATGCACCGGGGCTTGCCTTGAGTCTGTTCGAAGTTAGCGTCCTCGACGGCTGGGTCGACTTCGAGATCCCGGCTCTCGACTCGCCCTCGGGTGGAACCTCGATCACTTCGAACCTAGTCGACCAGACAATGCGTCGCGAATCACAATCATGTATGCATGAATGCTCATGATGAAAGTATGCAAGGATTCATTAATTAAGTCCCATAAATAATAATTAATGATTAATGTTTAATCACCTTAGTTAATGAATAAATCGGGGATAAGTATGTTCATCAAGCACTAATTAACAATTAATTAGGCTGATTAATAAATGTTTAATCAAGATTATTATTAATTAGTTCTATTTCCTTGATTACTTAATTAAGTTCACTAATTAATTAGGTTTAATAATTAACAAATTATTCTGGTTTATTAAGCAATAAATAAATAATTACTTTAAGTGATTAAAGGTTAATAGATTGGGATCATATAAAATAGTACAATTTAAGTTTAAATTAGGAAAATAAATTTCATCATTAATTTCGTCATATCTGCAGTATCTCCTTTATTAAATGAAATTATTTTTCATAATTAAACATTTTATTTACATAAAATAATAGCCTTTCTTTAATCAAAGAAAGTGATTAATTACTAAATATAAAATAAATTTATTCAAAATAAATCTTTAATTTCACAAATAAATAGATCTCATTTTTTCGAGTCCAACAAAGTTGGTTTGGCATTTTTCCGATTTTTACTGAATTTTCTATGAATTTTGGAAATTTAAATTCAATTCTGTGCCACACGGAGGGTCACGGGGTTGGCCACACGAGATCCACATGTGGCCACACGCGATCCCACCCGTGTGTGGCCCGCGGTGTGGCACCACCGCGGCGGCGGGACACGGCGGCGCAACCACCGGACTTGGCCGCCGGTGGCTCAAAGCTCGCCGCGTCGGCTCCTACACGATCCACAACACCGTGCGAGCTCAACCGTGAAACTCGTGCAACATGAGCTCGCTCCGAGGCACGCCGGCGGCGAGGACCAAGCACGGCGGCGATTCGGCACCGCGGTGAGCTCGCCGGAGAGCTTAGAATTTAGGGAAAAGAATACTAGGGCTTCTACGCAACACGAGCAAGGTCGTCGTGGGGTCCTAGCTACATGAGCAAGCGCGGAAATGGTAGCTCACCATGGAAGTCGCGCACAACGGCGGCCGGAGCTGCGGAAGAACTTCGATTACTCGTCCCTCCGTGGAATAGATGCGATAGTAAGTGACTAGGAACATGGAGCAATGGGTTGCGCATCATCCGGAACAAAAAGATAGACGAACGGCTCACCGGAGTTGGCAAATTTGAAGTTGCGCCGACGGACGACGGTGGCCACTGCCGGGGTGAAGCTTCCAATCCGGCGAGACAGAGGGGAGCTCAACCTACTTGGGGACTCGCGTGAGCTCTAGGGGCTTGGTGCGAGTCCGTGGCGGGGTTAACTCGGACGGAGGAGGGCCGGTGTGGCCTCGGTGACGGTGGAGCAGGGGGGTGCGGCAATGGCGAAAAGAAAGAGGGAGAGAGGCAAGCACGGCCGGGGTTCTTATCCCGGGGAGAGGCGGTAAATGAGAAGGAGGTCGGCAAGCGCGTGTGTGCAGCTAACCTCCTGCGTGGCG
Source organism: Chloris gayana (assembly GCA_031894775.1). NCBI lineage: Eukaryota > Viridiplantae > Streptophyta > Magnoliopsida > Poales > Poaceae > Chloris > Chloris gayana. Next base: position 274,397 of record JAUNZO010003803.1, on the reverse strand, counting down.
GGGTGGCGTGGCGACGGCCGGGGAGGCGGTGCTCGCCGCGGGCGGCGGTGAGACGCGGGAGAGGGAGAGAGGAAGAAGAGGCTGGCCGCTGGGCCGGTCCCGGACATTTTGCAAAAACACCCTCGGACTTCCACGTAATTAAAAAGTGGCTTTCCGGTGCTCCAAAAATTCTACGAAAATTCAGGGGTGTAATTGAGAATATTTTAGGCATATTGCCTATTAAGTCCAGGGTAAAACTCCAAATCGTTTTTGGGTTAAAAATTCATAGCTAAATTAATAAAAGAGATATTGTTTATTTCTTGTAAATACTTTCATAACTCAAAATCTTTTCAGGACCTTTTCATAAATCTTCATTTGTGATAATTAAGCTATAGAAAATGTTAAACATGAATTTGCTTCTCATTTTCTTTCTTTTTAACACTTCCTTTCTTCTTTATTTGATTTGTTATTTTATGTGCAATTTCTTCACACTATGCTTAATAATTTCATAAATGAAATGTGATGACATGCTCATGAATTCCATGAAATGCATTTTATTGCTGTGAGTTGTTACAGTCCTCCCCCTTACAGGAATCTCGTCCCGAGATTCACGATCAAAACGACTAGGCAATAGTGCTAAAGAACTCGGGGTAGTTTGATCGAAGAAACTCTTCTTGTTCCCAATTAGCTTCAGCTTCCGAGTGATTACTCCATTGGACTTTGTAGAACTTAATGGTCCGATGACGAGTCACTCTATCCTTGGCATCGAGAACTTTAACCGGTCGTTCGTCATATGTCAAGTCTCGTCATGAATCGTTCCACCTCTACTGTCGGTATATCCATGGGTGGTTTTAAACACTTCTTCGGTTGAGATATATGAAATATGCTATGGATACCTGCCAAGTGGGGTGGCAATTCCAGTCGATACGCCACGGTTCCACATCTTTCCAAGATTGGAAAAGGTCCGATGTATCGTGGTGCCAACTTGCCTTTGATTCCAAACCTTTGAACACCTTTGGTAGGAGATACTCGAAGATAGACTTGATCTCCAACCTGAAATACTAACTCTCGACGTCTTTTGTCGGTATAGCCGATCCGTCGAGATTTAGCCCTCTTGAGGTTCTGTTGGATGAGACGTACTTGTTCTTCTCGCGTCTCTTACTAAATCTGGTCCGAAGATTACTCTTTCTCCACTTTCGGACCAATTCAAGGGTGTACGACAACTACGTCCATATAGAGCTTGGAACGGCGACATTCCTGCACTCTCTTGATAGCTGTTATTGTAGGAAAACTCCGCTAACGGTAAACACTTCTCCCAGTCTTTACCATAGGTCAAGACACATGCTCGAAGCATATCCTTGAGGTATTGATTGATCCTTTCTGTCCGTCCATCCGTTTGAGGATGATATGCTGAGCTTCGTATCAACTTGGTTCCCAAGGATTCTTGTAGTTGTTCCTAGAATCCGGAGACAAATTTTGTTCCTCCGTCCGATATAATGGTTTTCGGCACTCCATGCAAACAGAGAATTCGAGCAATGTAGAGTTTTGCATACTTCTCGGCAGTGTACCGTGTATGTACTCGGTATAAAATGAGCAGACTTCGTCAACCGGTCCACAATAACCCGGATAGAGTCATGTTTCCGTGGACTTAGTGGTAATCCCACGATGAAATCCATGTTGATGTCTTCCCACTTCCATTCAGGAGTACTTAGAGGTTGTAAGGGTCCCGCTTGCTTCAAGTGTTCGGCTTTGACCCGTCGACGGACATCACATTCATTGACATACTTGGCTATTTCTCACTTCATGCGCGTCCATCAAAATCTTTGCTTCGGATCTTGATACATCTTATTGGTTCCAGGATGAATAGAATATTTGGACATATGAGCTTCATCCATTATCTTCTTGCGAAGCGGTAGGTCTTTCGGTACTACCAATCGATTCTTGAACCAAATTGAAAGTTGCCTAGAGGGGGGGGTGAATAGGCAATCTAGATAAAAACCCGAAATTACAACACTTAAAAGCAAATGGATCAAATTCGCCACCGACGGAACTTCCGTCGGGGTGGTGAGATGAAAACTCTAGGGAATGGAAAGGGAGAGGAAATATCACGATTCCACTTGAATCGAAACCTTCCTTTTTTCCTTGAAAGTGTTATACCCGCAGGAATTTAATAGACACGCAATACACAAGTAGATCGGGCTAAAATACACCCGAGAGCTGAACAAGCAAACACACAACAAAAACAAACAAGAGAGGCGCGGAGATTTTTCACCGAAGTTCGGACCCCTCACAAAGAGGTTCCTACGTCTCCGTTGAGGAGCTCACAAAGAGCCGGGTTTCTTTCAACCCTAATCCTCCCAAGCAACCACAAAGGTCAAACTTGGTTTTCTTCTTCTTCCTTGGATTCCTTTCCTTGCGGAGGCGAATCTCAACCTTCACAAACTTCCCAAGGCTCACCACAAGCTTGGGAGCTCTAGGGCAACACCTAGCCAATCTAGAGAACGAATCTCCAAGAGTAACAAGTGAAGAACGAGATTAATTGCTAAGGGAAGATGTGCTCTAGGTTGGGTTGGTGCTATCAAGCTTGGAATCAAGATGGGAGCTCACTCCAATGGCTTTGGATCTCAAGAGGAGTGGAGAGGAGTGAGAGAGAGAGCTTGAGCAAGATCCGAGAGTTCAAAAGCACCAGCAGCTTTTCTCACGGGTTAGGTCAAAGCTTTATATAGTGTGGGCTCTAAAAGAGCCGTTGCTCAAGTCAATGATTGGACTTGACGGAACTTCCGTGGGTGACGGAACTTCCGTCACCCTATTAGGTCAACTGCGAAAAACCCAGGACTGGTACTTCCGTTCGAGTTAGAACTTCCGTCCAAAACTCTCTGGAATTGACGGAACTTCCGTCACGAGACGGAACTTCCGTCGAGCAAGATTTGAACTGGAAAACCCTAGGAACGGTACTTCAGTCACGTTTGAGACTTCCGTCCCAAACTCTCCGGAACCGACGGAACTTCGTCGACCCAGACGGAACTTCCGTCGAGAGTGGAGAAGATAGGAAAAGATAGGCTTTTTGATCGTGGTTGAGTTGGTATTTTGGTTCCAAGTTGTTTGAGAATACCTAGAGCACATTCTTCCTCGCACGTAAGATCGCTTCACCCCTCTTAATAGTTTGGCACACCTATACTCAAGAAGCTATAAATCTAAACTTGTCATCTTTGCTCTTTGAGTACTTCAACACTTTTTAATTGAGGGGTTTACTTTCTCACATTGTGGATACTATCATTTTGTTGTCCTGCACAATGACTCAATAACCACATTAGAGCTTTTAATCATTTGTCATTTATCACCAAAACCAACTAAGGGGCCTAGTGCATCTTCAATCTCCCCCTTTTTGGTGATTGTTGACAAATAATTAAAAGGGATAACAAAAGACTAAAAACGGAAAGAACAAAAACAAACAAAATATAGCGGAGCTCCCCTAAAGAGATGCATGGGTCACACAAACATGTGAGAGAGCTCCCCCTATATTTTGTGCTTGTGGGGTGCCTAAAAACAAGGTGCACAAGTGACAAGATTAAGTGTGAAGACGAAAAAAAGAAAAACAGCACAAGCGCGAATAGCTTCACACCACATAACGCAAGCCACATATATCAATGAACTAAGAGGCACCACATTAAAGCATTAAGCAACCATCATCCATCATTCAAGCACATAGTTTGCGAGGAATTAAAAAACTAGCCCTATTACAATAGAGCACAAATCTCATAGTTCATTACATAAGTTCCCATGAGTTCCAATGACTAAGATAGATAAAGAACACAAAGATAGGAAAGTAGTGATCCCTTTTCTCACTCTCTCCCCCTTTGGCATCAAGGCACCAAAAAGGAAGAAAGGAAGGAGAGTAAGATGGGAAATCACTCGTCGCCCTCCTGCCCGCCAAAGTCCTCCTCCTCTTCTTCTTCATCTCCTGCATGGGCTGCATGGGAGCTTTGACCGCCATCACCACCAAAGAAGGGAGCATAGTCCTCGGGCTGCCACCGATAAACAGGAGGGGGTGCATCCTTCTCTTCCTCGGATCCTGGAGGGGAGACCTCGAGCACCTCGTGAACTCATGAAGTTCTTCATCCTTCTAGCATTCTTTTTGACACCCTGCCTCGTCCGGTGGATATCAACGAGCATTTGCGGTGCACACATTGAAGATAGACTTGAGGGCGCCCAAGATGCGAGAAGTGGGAGAGCCTTCCGGCGTGGAGCTGCACTCGCTAGAGGTACCAATCAGGGCTGGGGTGCTGCGCTTCTTCTTTGCTCCTCCTTTTAGCTTTAGCTGCGAGTGGACGATGCTTGCATTCCTTCTCAAATGTCAGCTGGGTAACTCCCTCAATCATAGCCATAATCCAAGGAGCATAGGGAAGTGTCATCCTAGTATTCACGCTGCGCTCGCTAATCTCCTCAAAGATAAATCCCATGACACAAAAAGGAGCGGCGTCGGGTGCAAACCTCACTAACACATTCCTTGACCAAGCAGCAATCTGTTCATTGTATCCATCCTTGGGCACAATGGTCTCGCGAAGGATCCTGTTAAGGTACAAGTAGTAGGGCTGAAGTCCCTTTGTCCGTCCATAGACACATGGGCCATACTCATACATAAAGGACAGCGCAGACTCGGGGATGTTTTGCTCATTGATGATGGTCTCATGATCATCATCTCTGTCGGACTCGGCAGGTTGAAATAAGAAGCAAACACTCGCCACCTGCACTCATAGCGCTGTCCTTGAGTCATCCAAACTATCTTGTGGCGGCCTCTTGTTGACCCCACAAGTGAAACCTCGGATCCGATGCCTCTTTCTCCCGTACACTGCGGGGGTCCGTCCTTCTCGGCGCATCCAGACACATCGGGATGCCTCCTCATATCACATCGGCCGTGGGTGCCAATGTAGACCGGTGGCCCGACACGAACATCACTAGTGGCCACACCTGCAGCAGCTGCCCCGATCGGTCACGTGCAACTCCCTTGCCCTTGCCTCGGCTGTCGGGATGCGGTGTGCGATTGATCACCCTCTTGCGCTTGAGCTGTGATCGAGGCGGCAACTCCTCCTCACTCTCCTTCGAAGGAACTTCCTCCTCAATCTCCTCATCACGGCTTGGTTCCCTAATGGTTGGCCCGCCGCTCTTCCTGCCCGCGTGCTTGGTACGAGTCATACTCGGCAAGAAAGAAGGAATTGATAAGAGCTTGGTCGAATAGAATAGGTAACGTGTCAATGTGGGCAACTTCATGAGTGAAGTTCTGCCAGGACGGAACTTCCGTCGGGGACGGCGGAACTTCCGTCTGTCAGGGCTGCGCCCATGGAGTTGACCAAACCAACACAAGATATATTCTACGCACTAGTGCTAGACAAATACTTGAGTATACTAAGATGCTAGACGCTATTCTACTCAAGATAGACCAACAAGCTACTAGCATTGACCAAGATTTGAAAAAAGAGATTTCAAGATCCATACCAAATCCACGCGAAGGAGAGCGCGAATCCACGGAAGAAGTTGAGGAACGGAAGTGCCGTGGGATGGGGAAGCTTTCCCACGGATTACTTGAGCTTTTCCTTGGTTGAAATCACGAGATCGCCTCGGGTGCTCACGAGCTAGGGTTCGGGAGGAGAGAGAAATTGTGGAGAGTTATGAGGAAGAAGAAGGAAAAAGAAGGGGTCGGGTTCCCTTAAACCCGCACATGACGGAAGTTCCGTCACTGACGGAAGTTCCGTCAAAACCAGAGAGTTTTGCACGGAAGTTCCGCCAGGGAACGGGAGTTCCGTCTCGTCCTGGTTCAGCCCGTTTTGGAAAAATTTTGAGAAAAAGTTTTGAAATTTAGAGACCTAAGTTGGAACTTGGAGTTGCCTTCACTTGTGGATAGCCAGCAATCAACCACAGAGAACAATATCCACAAGATGGGCAATATGATCACAAGATCAACTTCAAATATTTTCAATACAAAAGATAAGCTTTATTTTTGCAAATAGTTTTTGAGAGGATAAAGACAACAATCAATATCACCAAGATGCACAAGATTTCATTCCACATTAGAAGAATCAAGTATGTTAAGTTCACTCCTAAGCTCACAGAATCTTTTCTCATCTAATGGCTTGGTGAAGATATCGGCTAGTTGTTTATCGGTTCTCACATAGCTAATCTCAATGTCCCCTTTGATTGAATGATCTCTCAAGAAGTGGTGAAGGATATCTATATGCTTAGTCCTATTGTGATCAACGGGGTTGTATGCAATCATGATGACACTCTCATTATCACATAGGAGAGGAACTTTGGTCAAAGAGTATCCAAAGTCCTTAAGAGTTTATCGCATCCATAAGAGTTGTGCACAACAACTACCAGCTGCAACATACTCCGCTTCGGTCGTGGAAAGGGCAACCGAGTTTTGTTTCTTGGATGACCATGACACAAGGGACCTACCCAAGAATTGGCAAGTCCCGGAGGTGCTTTTTCTATCTACCTTACATCCGGCGTAGTCGGCATCGGAGTAGCCAAGTAACTTGAATTTGGCGCCCTTAGGATACCACAACCCTATGTTTGGAGTGTGAACCAAATATCTCAAGATTCTTTTAACGGCCACCAAGTGGCTCTCTTTTGGAGCGGCTTGAAATCTTGCACACATGCACACACTAAGCATGATATCGGGCCTAGATGCACAAAGGTAAAGCAAAGAGCCAATCATGGAGCGATATACCTTTTGATCAACCGCCTTCCCATTCACGTCCAATCCTAGATGACCATTTGACTTCATTGGAGTCTTGCTTGGCTTTGCCTTGTTCATATCAAATTTCTTGAGGATGTCTTGGGTGTACTTGGTTTGACTTATGAAAGTTCCATCTTCTAGTTGCTTGACTTGAAAGCCTAGAAAGAACTTCAACTCCCCCATCATCGACATCTCAAATTTCCTAGTCATAATCTTGGCAAACTCATCACGGAAAGATTGGTTAGTAGAACCAAATATTATGTCATCGACATATATTTGGCATACAAATAAATCACTTCCAACTTTTCTAGTGAAGAGGGTAGGATCGGCCTTCCCATTATGAAGCCCTTGTCGATGAGGTATCCCTTGAGGTGTTCATACCAAGCTCTTGGTGCTTGCTTGAGCCCGTAGAGAGCTTTGTGAAGCTTGTACACGTGGTGAGGTTTCTTCGGATCTTCAAAACCCGGTGGTTGTTGCACGTACACTTCTTCTAGAATTGGACCGTTGAGGAATGCACTCTTCACATCCATTTGATATAACTTGAAGCCATGGCGTGTAGCATAGGCGAGCAATATGCGAATTGACTCAAGCCTTGCTACCGGTGCACATGTTTCCCCAAAGTCCAAACCTTCAACTTGTGAGTACCCCTTTGCAACAAGTCTTGCTTTGTTCCTCACCACCACACCATGTTCATCTTGTTTGTTGCGGAACACCCACTTGGTTCCCACAACATTTTGCTTGGGTCTCTCCACCAATGACCACACTTTGTTTCTCTCAAGGTTGTTCAACTCTTCTTGCATGGCCACCACCCAATCCGAGTCTTGCAACGCTTATTCTACCTTAAGAGGCTCCAAAGAAGAAACAAACGAGTAATGATGGCAAAAGGTAGAGACTCGGGATCTAGTGGTTACCCCTTTTGAATGTCACCAAGAATGTTATCAACGGGATGATCTTTTTGTATGCTTCGCCGCACTCGGGGTTGTTGGGGCCTAGGTGCATCTTCTTCTTGTTTTTCTTGTTGTTCGTCTTGATGATCATCACCTCCACCATCTTGTTCTTGATCTTGGTTATTGCCTTGATCATGATCGTCACCATGATCTTGGTCACCACGTTGATCTTGTTCATTTTGTGGATCTTGTGGAGGATCTTCATCTTGATTTGGAGAAGATGGATCACCTTGCACTTGACTTGGGTCTTGTGGCCTTATTTCACCAATTGCCATGTTCCTTATTGCTTCACAAGGAGCTTCATCACCTACATCACTTGGATTAACTTGCTCTACTTGAGAGCCGTTAGATTCATCAAATGTTACATCACGCGTGATCTCAACAATGCCGGTGACTTTGTTGAAAACTCGGTATGCATAAACATTTGATCCGTACCCAAGTAAGAAACCTTCATTGGTCTTTGGAGCAAACTTAGAAGACCTCGGCTTCTTGTTAAGAATAAAGCACTTGCTCCCAAAGACACGGAAATACGACACGTTAAGAATTTTACCGGTGAGAAGCTCATAGGGTGTCTTTTTCAATATCTTGTGAAGGTACAACCGGTTGGTTGCATGGCAAGCGGTGTTGATGGCTTCGGCCCAAAAGGTGTCGGGAGTCTTGTATTCATCAAGCATGGTTCTTGCCATCTCAATGAGTGTGCGGTTCTTCCTCTCGGCTACACCATTTTGTTGAGGAGTGTATGGTGCGGAGAACTCATGCTTGATGCCTTCTTCCTAGGTACTCCTCGACTTGTGTATTCTTGAACTCGGTGCCGTTGTCACTTCTAATCTTCTTAATCTTCACTTCATATTCATTTTGTGCTCTTCTCAAGAAGCTCTTCTCAAGAACCTTGTGTCTCACTTTTATCCTTCAAAAAGAATACCCAAGTGAAACGGGAATAATCATCAACAATGACTAGGCCATACTTGTTACCGCCAATGCTTAGGTATGTGACCGGACCGAAGAGGTCCATGTGAAGCATCTCCAATGGTCTTGTGGTCGTCATCATCGTCTTGGATGGATGGTTGGTTCCAACTTGCTTTCCGGCTTGACATGCGCTGCACACTTTGTCCTTCTCAAAGGCAACATCCTTTAGTCCAACGACGTGGCCACCCTTTAGAAGTTTATGTAGATTCCTCGTCCCAACGTGAGCTAGTCGGCGATGCCATAACCAACCCAAGGTGGTTTTTGCTATCAAACAAGCACTTAGATTTGGACCCTCTTTGTTGGTGAAATCAACAAGATAGATCTTATCCTCCAAGTACCCTTTGAATGCAATTGAGGAATCCGCTCTTCTAAAGACGGTCACGCCTTCATCGGTAAAGAGACAATTAAAACCCATTCCACAAAGTTGTGATATGGACATTAAGTTGTACCCTAAACCTTTCACAAGAAACACATTACTAATTGAAAGGTCATGGGTGATTTGAATTCCACCACGACCAATTACCTTTCCTTGTTGATCATTTCCAAAAGATATACTCCCACTTGGTAGATTGTCTTTGTCAAGTGTGGAGAACATCTTCTTCTCCCTGGTTATATGATTTGAGCACCCGGTGTCGAGTACCCATATTGAACTGCCCGAGGAGTATCCCTACACACAATTAAGCACAAGATTTAGGCACCCAAACTTGCTTGGGTCCCTTAACTTTAGAAACAACACTTTTAGGCACCCACACACAAGGATTCCACCTTGCATAGTGTGGCCCAACAAATCTTGCAACTACTTTCCCATGAGCACCATGGGTTAGTTCATATGTTGCATGATCATACACATAGAAGGATACGGGTGAGCTCTTCTTTTTGAGCACTTGTGTTGTTTTGGCCTTCTTCACGTGCTTGGTTTGAGCAACTTGCTTTGCTTGATTCATGTTGGTCTTGTTGTTGAATCTCTTCTTGGGTTGCTCCTTGAATCCAATGCCTTTGTTGCCATTGAACTTTCTTTCTTCACTAACAATTTTCTTAGCTAGCTCAACTTGAGCCGCTCTCTCAAGATTCTTGAACTTGTTAGTGAGATCCTTGATTGTCACCTTATCGGTGGCAATGTTGTCAATGTCAACACCTTTACATCTTGTACACTCTTTTCTTGATGAGGATTGCATTGACTCAACCTTACTTTTGTGCGTCAATGTGCTACTCTTGAGGACTTCAATCTCTCCTTCCAACAACTTGTGATTCTCTTTAAGAGATTCACACTTTGTTTGGAGTGAGAGGTTGATGTCTTCAAGCTTAGCATTTGACTTGTTTACCTTAGTAAGGCAAAGAGTCAACTCCTCGTTCTTCTTTCTTTCTTCCTCAAGCAAGGCCTTCAACTCTTTAACCTCATCAAGCTTCTTGATAAGCATGTTTTCTTGTTTGTCCACCATCTCTTCGCTCTCTTCAACCTTCTCTTGCATTATCCCTAACATTTTTACCATATCTTGCAAGGAGGGGACTAGCTCCTCCTCATTATCATTGTTAGAGGAATTGACAAGAGGTTTAGTTTGTACCTTGTTTTCTTTGGCCATGATGCATTTGGGGGTGTCATCCTCATCGTCGGTGAGGTTGTTGAAGAGTGATGATTTGGCCGGTGTTAGGCCATATGCAAGATTGGCAATTCCTCCTTCTTCATCTTCATCATCATCTTCATCGTCATCGGAGACATATTGTTGGCCAATATGAGCTTGACCCTTGAATGGTTTCTTGAAGTTCTTCTTCTTAATAAACTTCTCCTTCTTCTCTTCCTTTCCATTGAGTTGAGGGCACTCCGCAATGAGATGCCCCGGGTCATGACAGGTGATAGCACTTTCTTGTTGATCTTCTTGCCCTTGCCTTATCAAAGCTCTTCTTGGTAAACCCATTGTTGATCATGAACTTGCCAAACTTCTTCACAAACAAGGCAAGCTCTTCATTGTCTTCTTCAATCTCAATTTGGTCTACCTCCACAACTTCTTTCTTTTTGGCCTTAAGTGCTACATCTTGCTTGCTTGTGCTCTCATCTCCAATTAGCACACTCACTCTCTTTCCCTCATCATCACGGCTTTTGTGAGCAAGAATTCTCCCAATTACTTCATCCGTGAAGAATCCATCAAATCTTTCCTTTTCTTCAATGATAGTGCAAAGTGTGGAGTTCCACACTCTTAGTGACATTAGAAGCTTGAGATTCACTTCTTGTTCGCTCACGTCATCTCCAAGTGACCTTCGCTCATTCACAATGTCCAAGAGCCTATCATGTGTTTGTTGAGGGTCTTCGCCCTTCTTCATCACAAAGAAGTTGAATTGATTTTTCAGCACTTGCATCCTTGACTTCTTCACCACATCGACTCCCTCATGAACTGCAATGAGCTTGTCCCATATAGCTTTGGCATTCTCTAGTCGGGACACCTTAGAGTACTCTTTAGCACTCAAAGATGAGAGCATTGCCGACACGGCTTGCGCATTGCGATGTATGTTGATGTTGTCCATTACGGTGTGTCTCTCCTCATCCTCAATCACATATCCTTTTTCAACCACTTCCCACACGGGCGGACCAATTGACAGCAAGTACATTTTCATCCTATGCTTGTACCAACTAAAATCTTTTCCATCAAACCACGGTAGTCGTCCACTACCGCCACTATTCACATTTGCCACATCATTATAGTTGAAGTTGTACCTTGTGTCCAACTTCCCACCACTTGTTCCATCCTTGGCAAATGGAGTTCTTTCCTCATCGGTCTTCCCTCTCTTGTTGGGACTATCGTCCCCTCCAACAAATTCCCCGACATCTTTTCTTCTCAAGCGGTTAAGCTCTTCTCGAGAAGACCTGCTCCGATATCAATTGAAAGTTGCCTAGAGGGGGTGAATAGGCAATCTAGATAAAAACCTGAAATTACAACACTTAAAAGCAAATGGATCAAATTCGCCATCGACGGAACTTCCGTAAGGGTGGTGAGATGAAAACTCTAGGGAATGGAAAGGGAGAGGAAATCTCACGATTCCACTTGAATGGAAACCTTCCTTTTTGCCTTGAAAGTGTTATACCTGCAGGAATTTAATAGACATGCAATACACAAGTAGATCGGGCTAAAATACACCCGAGAGATGAACAAGCAAACACACAACAAAAACAAACAAGAGAGGCACGGAGATTTTTCACCGAAGTTCGGACCCCTCACAAAGAGGTTCCTACGTCTCCGTTGAGGAGCTCACAAAGAGCCGGGTTTCTTTCAACCCTAATCCTCCCAAGCAACCACAAAGGTCAAACTTGGTTTTCTTCTTCTTCCTTGGATTCCTTTCCTTGCGGAGGCGAATCTCAACCTTCACAAACTTCCCAAGGCTCACCACAAGCTTGGGAGCTCTAGGGCAACACCTAGCCAATCTAGGAGAACGAATCTCCAAGAGTAACAAGTGAAGAACGAGATTAATTGCTAAGGGAAGATGTGCTCTAGGTTGGGTTGGTGCTATCAAGCTTGGAATCAAGATGGGAGCTCACTCCAATGGCTTTGGATCTCAAGAGGAGTGGAGAGGAGTGAGAGAGAGAGCTTGAGCAAGATCTCGGAGTTCAAAGGCACCAACAGCTTTTCTCACGGGTTAGGTCAAAGCTTTATATAGTGTGGGCTCTAAAAGAGCCGTTGCTCAAGTCAATGATTGGACTTGACGGAACTTCCGTGGGTGACGGAACTTCCGTCACCCTATTAGGTCAACTGCGAAAAACCCGGGACGGTACTTCCGTTCGAGTTAGAACTTCCGTCCAAAACTCTCCGGAACCGACGGAACTTCCGTCGGCCGAGACGGAACTTCCGTCGGGCAAGATTTGAACTGGAAAACCCTAGGAACGGTGCTTCCGTCACGTTTGAGACTTCCGTCCCAAACTCTCCGGAACCGACGGAACTTCAGTCGACCCGGACGGAACTTCCGTCGGGAGTGGAGAAGATAGGAAAAGATAGGCTTTTTGATCGTGGTTGAGTTGGTATTTTGGTTCCAAGTTGTTTGAGAATACCTAGAGCACATTCTTTCCTGCACGTAAGATCGCTTCTCCCCTCTTAATAGTTTGGCACACCTATACTCAAGAAGCTATAAATCTAAACTTGTCATCTTTGCTCTTTGAGTACTTCAACACTTTTTAATTGAGGGGTTTACTTTCTCACATTGTGGATACTATCATTTTGTTGTCCTGCACAATGACTCAATAACCACATTAGAGCTTTTAATCATTTGTCATTTATCACCAAAACCCACTAAGGGGCCTAGTGCATCTTCACAAATAACTCCTGCTTCGTCCTCCTCGAAGCATTTAACTTCACCCTTCCCGAGTCGTCTCCTTATGTGCCCTATACCAACGCTTTTCGTTGAGCTGCTACCACTTCTTCACGAATGGTAGGAATTAGAGCCAAATTAGTCAAGGTTCCATATGGAATGATTCTAAGGTTTGGCTCCTCACCTTCCGATGGTTGTGCTTGAATCATAAGTTGAGCCGTGAGATTATTGCAATGGGCCTTGCGACTTAATGCATCAGCTACCACATTTGCTTTCCCTGGGTGGTAGTGAATTTCCAGCTCATAATCCTTGATCAGTTCTAACCATCTGCGCTGTCACATATTCAGATCTGCTTGAGTGAAGATGTACTTGAGACTCTTGTGGTCCGTGTATAAATGTACCAAATTACCCAAGAGATAGTGTCTCCACCCCTTCAATGCGAGAACCACTACTGCTAGTTCCGGATCATGGGTGGGATAGTGTTCCTCATGACGCCTTAGTTGTCGAGAAGCATAGGCAATCACTTGACCTTCCTGCATTAGAACACATCCGAGTCCTGTTCCTGATGCATCACAATACACATGAAAAGGTTTCGTCAAATCTGGTCGAGCAAGTATGGGAGCGGTGGTCAACAACTTCTTCAATGTTTGAAAAGCTTCTTCACATTTTTTGCTCCACACGTACTTCTTATCCTTTTTCCAATAGCTTAGTCATTGGCTTGGCAATCTTTGAGAAGTTTGGAATAAACCTTCGTAGTAACCAGCCAATCCCAAGAAACTCCCGATCCGTGAGACAGACTTCGGTGATTCCCAATCCAACACCTCTTGAACTTTGCTCGGGTCAACGGCCACTCCTTCGGCTGATATCACGTAACCTAGGAACGGTACTTCTTTTAGCCAAAATTCACACTTGCTGAACTTAGCATAAAGCTGATGATCCCTTAGTCGTTGCAACACCACTCTTAAGTGATTGGCATGTTCCTCTTCCGACTTAGAGTAGATCAAGATGTCGTCAACGAATACCACGACAAACTTGTCCAGCTCAGCATGAATACCGAATTCATGAGATACATGAAATGTGCTGGTGCGTTGGTCAATCCAAATGACATCACCGGATACTCATAAAGTCCATACCTTGTGGAAAATGCAGTCTTCGGTATATCTTCGACTCCGATCTTAATCTGATGGTATCCCGAGCGAAGATCTATCTTGGAGAAGACTTTAGCTCCCATCGGTTGATCAAACAAGATATCAATCCTCGGAAGAGGATACTTGTTCTTGATGGTAACCGAATTCGGAGGTCTATAATCCACACATAGCCTCAATGTCTTGTCTTTCTTCTTTACGATCAAGGTCGGGCATCCCCACGGCGATGAACTTGGGCGTATATAACCTTTATCCAACAATTCCTTTAGTTGTACCTTCAATTCTGCCAGCTCATTCGGCGACATCCGATACGGCCTTCTTGATATTGGTGCTGTTCCAGGTTGTAACTCTATCTTAAACTCTACCGCTCGATCCGGCGGTAGTCCCGCAAGTCGTCCGGAAAGACATCCGGATACTCACGGACTATGGGTATATCCTCCAGGACTCTTACTTACAACCTTATTGACCATTGGCAGCATAGCTTGAGGAAAAGCTAAGAGCAAGCAATCCCGACCATGAACAGGGGAGTTCGGATATACGGCTCGAGATGCTATATCCAATATCGCCTTGTGGAAATTCATCCATTGCATGCCAATAATTGCATCTAACCCTTGCCCATCCAATATGATTAATGTAGTAGGATAAACCTTGCTACCCAATCTTAATGACATATTGGCAGCTGCTTCATTGGTAAGAATCTTACCCCCAGGTGTTGAGATAATATGTGTCCATGTCAACTTAGATGGTGTGATGCAATGCTTAGCAATGTATGACTTGCTCGATGAAATTATGCGTAGCTCCCGAATCAAATAAAACCATAGCAGGGGTGATCAGCGATAGAAAACATACCCGCTAAGATTTGTCCTCCTTCGGGTAGCTCCTCGGCCGTAGTAAAGTTGGCACGGTCGGTCTTCACTTGTGTATTCTTGGCTGGTGCCCTCGGTTGGTTCTCGCGGCTGTCCTTGAGGTCCGGGTGCATATGGTGCCTTCGAGGATACGGACAACTGCGGTAATAATGTCCCGAACGGCCACAATTGAAACATGGCGGTCCATATCGTTGCGGTGCTTGACCCACCGGTGCTGGGATTCCGAGCATTCTGCTGTTGGTAAGGCGGACGATACCGATTCGACCGCTGCTGCCGAGATTGCTCGGGGTGATTGATTCTGCCGGTAGAAATTGGGACGAGAGGGTGTATGCTGATAACGCCGACTCGACGGTGCGGTGTAGACCAGCCTCGTACTTTGATGGTCCCCCACTTCCTTGTCCCGTAGCCGGCCTCTTCTTGTTCTTCTCCGTCCGATGAAGACGGATAGAGTCTTCCGGTGCGATAGCGTCACTCACAAAGTCGGTGAAGCCGTCGGTCTTGTTCAACACCAAGCGAGACCGTAGCTTGGTACTCATTCCCTCCTTGAACAAGTTCTTCTTCTTGGCATCCGTGTCCATATGTTCGGGAGCGTATCGAGCAAGGCGGTTAAATACCTTGGAGTAGGTGTGCACATTCATGTCCCCTTGCTTCGATGATAAGAACTCCTTCCTCTTCGATTCATTAAGCCTTCCGGGATATGATGCTCTCTCGAAGGCTTTAGTGAACTCGGCCATGAAACTTGATGTCCTGGAGGAAACATTGCTTTGTAATTTGCCCAGCAGGCTCCAACAAACCCTTGCAATTGCTGAGAAGCGAAGAGGGTCTTCCGATGATCCGTGCATGGGAACAGCTCCAGCTTCGACTCGGTAGTGCGTAGCCGGTTGTCGCCTTCCAAAGGCTCACCCGCATCCGAGAAGATCGGGGGCGAACCGATAGAAAGTCCGAGAAGGTCACCCTTTCTTCTAGTGCATTGCGGCCCTGGTGACGTTCTGCGCAGCAGTTGTTGCGGACCAATTGCTCCAACAATTCTCGCTGCTCCGATGGCCTCGTGCCAAGGTCGGGGGTGGTGGTGGTGTTCCCGCCCGCGTTGAGAACTCTCGGGCTCATCGCGTCTCCTTGTTCCAACCATACTCGTCCAAGAAAAGTTTACGTTAGACATCTTCATTCCAACATAATAATGGAAGAACAGGAATACGTAGATGAGGACTTCCAAAGGAATCTTTATGAAACAAGCCATCTTTATTAAAGCACCACCAAATCCAGTAACACATGTTTATACATCCACGTTACAACGATTCCTATGATACACTCATGCGTGGTTACATCACGCTCGTTATTTAACTAGCGCCTATTTTACATCCTAGTTTTCTCACTTGCTACTAGCTAGCACTCTACTACTCTTCGCGATGCCTGGATGTCACCTCCTGGCCTATGGAACTGCCTGTCTCGAATTCTGCATCCTCTAGTCGTGGAATCTCCGTGACGTCTATGACTGAATCCACGTCCATTATCTCTTCAGGATCCTCCTCTTCTTCTTCGATTCAGCCTCCATAGGATTTTCCTGCACTACTGGTTCATCTCCTGGAGGTTGTTGTCCTATTGCTTCATTCATTATTGCATTGTGTGCTTGCAGTAGATCTTGCTCTAACCGAGTGATCGGTGCATGCGCGTTTGCTAGTTGCTGATCCTTAAATTGAATCTGCTGCTCCTTGTTTAGCAACTGCGCCTCTCTAAGTGCTAACAACTCCTCCTTTTCCTGCAGCTGTCTCTCCAGCTCGACTACACGAACATCCTCCCTTGATCCTCTTACTTCACTCACACCCATACTTGTGCTGTCCATCTCTGTGAAGAAGTAAGAGCATCGGATACAAGTAGAAACTAATCCTAATATTTCAGCAAATCTTTTTATTCTAGCAACTGCATATATATATTACTACCACTTCTTTTCCATTAGTTATTGTTGGTACAACTCAAACCCACTTTTCATACACTCTCAACTGCCCCAAACACCTGCTAGTACCCTATCTACATCCGACCTATGTCGACAAAATGTGGCTACCCCCTACATCGGTGAGAACACAACCCAACTAGGCCGACGGCGCGTGGCCGTCACCGTCCGACTCGACGTCCTCGGCTGGTGAAACGGGTGGTGGCTCGTAGTCCATCCCGGAGACCTCCTCGGCGTCGTCCGGTGGACCCTGCTGCTGCTGCTGCTGCAACTCGCTCGAACTGCTCAACCAGGTCGTCGTGGTCGTGGAGCAGGTGCGTGGTGTGCCTCGGCCGGTCCGTTGTACTTGTCCCTCCGGCTGACCCAGCTCGACCTCTCTCGCGACCAGGATCTCCACTAAGTAGTTCCGCTGTGCCGTCACCAGCTCCAATCGTAGCTCGTGCGCGTCGTCTGCCGCGCGAGCAGCGTCTCGCTCCTCGGTGATCGTGGTCAACTGCTCGTCAAAGGCGATGACCGCCTCACGGTACTCGTCCCGCGCACGGGTCACCTCCACTAGCTGCTCCTCCAGCTCAGCCGATCCTGGCGTGGGACCTCCGAACCTCCCGACAGTCCACTCGACAGCGGTGCTTCCAAGCACCCAACCGTCGGTCCCGACTCTGCGTCCTCAACTCCAGGCCGTGAAGCTGGTGCTCCAGCTCAGCCATACGTGCAGCTCGTGCGTCCTCCTCCTCCTGGACGCGCTTCCTACCATGAGTGACCGGCATCTGCAGGGGAACATGTTTAAACAAGTTAAACACTTCTTCCCACGAAGAAAACGAACGGAACAACCTATAGAGTACTACGAACTAACTAAGTACATACCCAAATATTTATTTAGTGCATAATATAACATGATGCATGCTCGTGAACTAACTATACGTACCATAGTAAATAAACTACGACGAATAGTCATGTGACATCCCCTCCGGGACACCCGGGAATCGGTACAGAGGGACACTCGACGAAGCGAGTTACAACAGAAACATCATCTCATACAAGCCGAGTATATACATCATGGTATAATACAACCAGGTTTTCGAAATACAAACGAGTGTACAGCGGAAACATAATACATTAATGAAGTTTAACAATCTACGAGTCTTGCAGCGGAAACTTGAACTTTACAACAAAGATCACTAGCGTGATGTACCGAGCCTGTCGTACATCACGATACTCCTCGCTCAGGACGTCGGGATCTGTTCCCACTTGAGGGAACCACCCTCGAACACGGTTCCTCTTCCGGACCACTACCGTGACAGTCGTGGAAGAAAGACTCGGTCCTGAAAAACATAACGAACAAACCTTGAGTATTCTAATACTCAGCAAGACCGACCCGTCAACATGGCACGCTAAGGCCGACGCCTAGTATGCAAAGGCTTTCCGGTCTGTGGAGTTGACTCTCTTGCGAAAACAGCACTAAGGGTTGATCCTTACTTTCAAGTTTTAGCTCGGGTTAAGTTCAATAGAGAACAAGGTTTTGCAGTCTACAACTACTGCAATCAAGTTTGCAACCAAAGATCATTTCCGATCAACAATTCTTTCCTCTCTCAACCTCATCTTTCAGTTGATTACTACGATGTGACGAGCTAAACAAGCGGTACTCATTACTGCGAGGGACAGCGATTCGAATCGATTTATACCAGCTGGCAAAACCCGACTACACGACGTATACGCATCACACCGATCGTATACGACAACTTTCCCGCTAGCACCTGACAGCAGACTAGCCATTTCCAACTCCCCGGAAGTATGGCGAAGCCACGACTATCCTCGTGGTCGACCCATCTCCCTCCCGTGAGACTATCCTCTCACCGACAGCCGGCAAAAGAGAGGCGGCTACGCTACATCTCTCGGGGCGATAGGGTACATCAGCTTGCTGGGCCCATGATACCAGCATGTAGTACGGTACGTTCAAACTTGTTCAACTAAGCCGACAACGGTACGGTCCTTGACCGACACGGACGGGGCTACCACCTTGCAAGACCTCTCTGTCTTGCCCTTTCTCCTACGGGGCCCGTCCGGTCTCAACTTCATTAACCTCTCATTTCATCATCTTTAGTGTCAACACATAAACGCTTAAAGCCTCCATGCTTTAAGTGCCCTAATCAGCTACCGTTGCCACTATGAATTAAGCTTAGCCTCTATCGAGCTACCTGTACCAAGTATAGGATATAAACAGATGGAAACCTACCAAAAATGCATCTAGGGTGTCAACCAAAACCCTAACACCTAATGCACAAGCATAAGCTGTACTATGTGATAAAAGAAAATATTTAAAAACATAGGTAGGATGCACCGGGGCTTGCCTTGAGTTTGGTCGAAGTTAATCTCCTCGGCGGCTGGGTCGATTTCGAGATTCCGGCTCCTGACTCGCCTCGGGTGGAACCTCGATCACTTCGAACCTAGTCGACCAGACAACGCATCGCGAATCACAACCATGCATGCATGAATGTTCATGAGATGATGTGCAATGATGGAATTAACCAAGGTCGTTAATTAGCCATTAATCACTACTTAAATTCGTTACTTTGCAATTAGTACTTAACAATTAATCATGTTCGTTAAGCAATAAGTAACCGCTGATCATGCTCATGAATTATTGCTTAACCAAGGTCATTACTTAAAAATTAATCATTAATCTTCTTCATTAGTTAATGATTATCCAGGTTCATCCATTAGTAATTAATCATGTTTTAAACAACAATAATAAGTGCTTAACGACATGTGATAACGCTTAAGCTATTAATTTGGGATCACATGGAACGACGGTGTTTATGGTGAATTGTGGAAAACAGTTTTCACAAACACTTTCGTCTGCAGTATCTCTAATTTTTAAAGAAATTTATTTTTCAAAAACAATTAATAATTAGCATAAAATAATAGGTTATCTTGATAAAGAAAGGTAATTATTTTAAACTATGAAATTATAATTTCTCAAAATAGGTATTTGAATACATAATCAAATAGGAAATAATTTTATGAATCTAATGAACTTGGTTGGACATTTTTCTGATTTTTGTGGAATTTTCTACGAATTTTCGAAGTTCGAAACAATCTGGAAATTGAATAAATGGGCAAACGAGTGCTTATACCAGTGTGGGCCGAATCTGTCCGGCCCATGGGCGGGCGGCCCAAGACTCGTGCGGCCCGGACATGTGCACGGCCCAAGCCGAGCTCGATCCGACCGGACATGGCGGGTGGCGGCCGGAACCGGGCGGCGGCTCGCCGGAGTTTGTCCGGACGGCGTCCAACGGCGACGGGATCTCTCCTACAGGGCCAACTCGACACGGGAAGCGGTTTGTGGGGTCCACTTCACCGGCAAATGACCGGAGGGTACCGGCGGCAAGGGCGGACCGGGGAAGACCTTCGGCGGCGGCTAGAACTCGCCTCGCTTGCCCAAACAAAGAGCGACTTGCTCGGAGAAGCTTCACGGGGCCATGATGAACATCGGCATAGAGTTGGTAAAGGGCCCGGGTGGCCGGAAGTTGGTCTTCACCGGCGAGGCGGAGCCGGCGGTGTTCCGGTCTTGAGGAAAATGGTCTAATTCAATGAAAACTTGTGTGACGACCTCAAGTGCGAGTCTACTATACTTCGGGAGAGACGCTTGCGCACCCCGGTAATCAAGGACCATAACAAATGGTGAACCCGAGAGGCCGAATTTTGAGTAGTTGGCCATGACCGGGGGTTGACCTCCGAGGAGAAAAATGCTTCGATCTCGGGTGCTAGGGTTTGAGAGCTTGATTAGATGGTATGGTGAGGTGCGAAACTCGGTTGCGGAACTCCCGAGGGTAACGGCCCGCCGGAAACGGTCCGAGGCGGCCGGCGGCGTGGAACAGCGAGGGCGGTGGCGCTTCGGGTGTCCCGGAAAGAAGAAAGGGATTTGGCTCTAGTTTTTCTTTTATCCCAACGAGAGCAGCGGGTGAGGCGGTGGGGAACCAGCTGCGTGGCACGGAGGGAACCGGACGCGTGGCCATGAGCTGCCGGGGTGGCGCGGTGGGAGGCGGTGCGGAATGGCGGTTCGGGGAGAAGAGAAGAAAGAGATTGCCTGGGACTGGTTTGGTATTTTTACAAAAACGTCCTCCTGTTTTTAATTAATTAAAAAACATACTTCCACGGCTCGAAAAAATTATGCGAAATTTTAGGGATGGAAATGAAATCATTTTGAATCTTTTTCTTTATTGGCCGGACTTCAAATTCCAAATAAATTTCGAATTAAAAATTCAAGTCTAAAATAAAAAGATAAGCTTTCATTATTTCTTGTAGGGATTTTTACAAAATAAAAAAATTTCAGAGCAACTTCAAAAATCTTTTATTTTCATGTTTAGCCAAGAGAAAATGTTAAACTCCATAGTTTACTTGTAATTAATTTATCTTTTTAAGTTCTTAATTTAACCTAAGTTAATTTGTCATTTCATGTGTATTTCTTAACACAATATTCAACATTTTCTCAAATGCACATGATGACATGCTTATGACTCGACATGAAATGCATGTTATTTTGTCGAGGTTGTTACAGCCCTCCCCCTTACAGGAATCTCGTCCCGAGATTCACGATTGGAGCGACTAGACGATAGTACTAAAGATCTCTCGGTAATTGGATCGGAGAAACTCCTCTTGCTCCTAAGTAGCTTTCAGCTTACGAGCGATTACTCCATTGAATCTCGGAGAACTTTGTGGTTCGATGTCGAATCACTCGATCCTTGGTGTTGAGAACTACGATCGGGTATTCATCGTCCAGTCTGTAACTCGTTCCACCTTGGCTGTCGGTATGTTCACCGATGGTTTCGGACACTTCTTCGATTGAGACCCGTGGAACACATTGTGGATTCTTGATAAGCGTGTCTGGATCTCGATCTCATAACCCTTAATTCAAACCATCTTCGTTGGCACCTGTTCGGATCCGCCTAAGTGATATATTTGAGATCCTTATGGCGTGTGCATAGCTGTGCCCACTTTCCACGAGAGGGTATCTTCAGCTCTTCAACGCTAGAACCACAGCTCCTGTGTTGGTTATTGTTTCTCCTGTCACCTCGGCGGTCGAGACACATAGGTAATCCCTCGACCCTCTTGCTTTAGAGCACATCCAAGTCCGAGTGCTCGAGGCATCATAGTACACCTCAAATGGCTTGGTCAAATCTGACTGAGCGAATACGGGTGCGGTTGTGAGTAACTTCTTCAGCGTCCGAAAGACTTCCTCACATTTAGTGTTCCATTCATACTTCTCATCCTTCTTCAGAAATTTTGTCATTGGCTTGGCAATAATTGTGAATGAATCTTCTGTAATAACCAGCTAACCCCGAGAAGCTTCGGATCCGTATGACCGATTTAGGTGGCTTCCGATTCAATACCTCCTTAACTTGACTTGGATCAACGGCCATTTCTTCTGCTGATATCACTTGACATAAGAATGGTACTTCCTTCAGCCATAACTCACTCTTACCGAGTTGGGCATCTAACTCGGTGATCCCTTGGACGTTGGAGCACGGTCCTTAAATGCTCGACGTGTTCCTCTTCCGACTTGGAATAGATCATGATGTCGTCTATGAAACCAACGACAAACTTATCGAATTCTGGCATAAACACCCGATTCATGAGGTACATGAAGTGTGCTTGGCGCGTTGATTAGACCAAAGGACATCACCAGGTACTCCTAAAGTCCATGTATGGTAGAGGAACTGTCTTTGGTATATCTTTCGCTCAAATCCCGATTTGATGATATCCGGAGCGAAGATCTATCTTGGTAAACACTTTTGCTCTCATCTACTGATCACACAAGATGTCAATTCGAGGAAGGGAATACTTGTCCTTAATGGTCACTGCACTCAAAGTTTGATAATCTGCATATAACCTCAATGTTCGATTCTTCTTCTTGGCGAACAATGCTCGTCATCCTCAAGGTGATGAACTTGGGCAAATATATCTCTTATCCGAGTAATCCCTTCGGTTGCACCTTTACTTCTGCCAACCTATAGGGTGGCATCCTATACGGTTTTGACATAGATGCAGTCCTTGGTTGAAGTTCTCTCTTGAACTCTACTGCCCGATCTGGTGGTAAACCTGGTAAACCTTCGGAAGAATAGTTTGGAAAGAAGTCAACTGAAGCCAATCTCGTCCATGAAGAGGAGAGTTCAGGTGAACTGCAAAAGCATCTATCTCCAAGTACGGTCTTATAAAACTTCATCCATCTCATGCCAAGAATTGCATCAAATCCTTGTCCGTCTAAGACTCGTAAAGGAGGTGGAGTAATCCTTATGACCCGACTTCAATGATATCTCCGTAGTACTTTGATCTACAAGTGTATTACCCTAAGGTAATGATATGAGATGTGGATATATCATCTTGTGTGACGGAGGGTTATATTCTTGGACATATCCTCTTGCTCGATGAAGTTGCGGTTTGCTCTCGAGTCAAATAACATACCGGCACCCCGATGGTTGATAGAGAACAATCCAGCTATGACTTGCGACTCTTTCGGAATCTCCTCGGATGTGGTAAAGTTGACATGACCCGTCTTCATCTTATTTTTACTTGCATGGTTCTCGCTTTGTTGGTGCGACACCTCCTTGAGCCAAGTGTCCAAGACAACCACCGTTATTGCATGAAGGATCGGCGGTTTATGGAGTCCGGTATAAGGGACGTATACTCGATAGGTCCGATTGTTGAACCGCTGAAATGGAATCCGGTGGTCGAGACTCGAACCTCCGATCTGCTGCGTAAGTGTAATCTAGATGATACTTAGAAGGTACCTCACTTCCTTGTTCACTGGCTGCTCTCTTCTTAGTCTTCGCTTCTCGATGAGCACTAAGAGCATCCTCCATGAGTATAGCTTCACTTACAACTCATTGATACTAACTCCTCGACCCAAATTTAGAATGTCAAGGTGTTTGTTGTCACTTTCTACCACTTTCAGAGCCAGGATTAGGAGGCACGAGATTTATAAGGGGTTGGTGAAAGTCACCGATAAAGGAAAAGATTTAACTGAAATGGTTGAGCTTATGAACCAACATGGATTAACAAGAGATGTGACAAGTGCTTTCATCTGTTTTGGGTGTTGAAGGAAATATAGGCTTAAGATATTTGGAAAGAGAAATTGCACCGATGAGTTTCCAAGACAACATTCTTCTTTCCGGTTGCGTACCCTAGGTTATACGCCATCCGTTCGGAAGAATATTATATTTGGATTCTCTTCTGGTTTCAAAATAGGGTATGCATTTTCATACCGCTCATGTTTGACTTTGAGAAGCGCCCGGGCGAACCAGGCACAATTCAAAGGCAAAATGGCAATTTAGAAGTGCAAAACACCCATTTTCAAACTAGCTCTCAAGTACAACTTAGTCTAGTCGAAAAGGTGATGATTATTTCTTCCATGGAAGTCCTCAGGAACTTCAAGGAAAGATAAGTTCCGAATGCAATTGAGTGAAAGAAGGAGAATGACTCTCGGACTAGGAATAGTCATCTCATATTACTAGAATCTTATCATCCGAAAGTTCCGTCGAGATGAAGAGTCCGAACGAAATCAACAATGGCTATTACTGGAGAGAAAAGAGAACTTTTTGGTAGCTACAAGTGATAGTTAACCAGTCATCCGGCTGGATAAGGCCTAGAGCAGATCGAAGTGGCATCGGTGACTAGCTCCTGAATTCTTCTACTCATACATCTCGTTCTTCTGCTCTTCCTTGGGAAGTTATTGACTTGTTCAAGGTCCAAAATCTCATCATGTGTCTTCATCAGGGCTGCACCTAGTTTATCTATTTCTCTCGGCAGTTGTTAGTTGTTCATCCCAAGATTCACCTAGAGCACCCATTCATACTTGTCATCTTTAATCTATCCCTTTAAATCCCTAGCTCTCTTATGGGGCTCCTTGATAACTACACATGATCGTCCTTCTCTCTTTGATTGCCTTTGATCATCTGTAGACTAGACCTTAAATTCCCCATTCCATTGCCTCTCGTGTGAGAAGTCTCCTTGCCTTCTATTGCACTAGCATAAATTTCTTCTTGTGCCCTCCATAGGAAACTAACTCTACACTACGATACTAACTTGATCTAATTCCCAAAAACCTCATATTATAGCACTCAACATGACATGATGCATGCACTACTCCGTATTAGCCAAACGATCGAAAGTTAGCACGGACTAACACGAATAGTTAGTGACTACCCGAGAAAACCACGAACTTCGAACGGTTAGAAAGTTAACGGTTCTAAGTCCTTAAATGGGCTCCGTACTCTCGCGTACTCTAAACGTGCTAAACATGTTAAGTTTTGAAAGCAAGCTTGTAATGATGTACTCGTTGCCTTCGAACCCGGCTCCGATACCAGCTGTGACATCCCCTCCGGGACACCCGGGAATCGGTACGAGAGGGACACTCGACGAAGCGAGTTACAACGAAACATCATCTCATACAAGCCGGAGTATATACATCATGGTATAATACAACCAGGTTTTCGAAATACAAACAGTGTACAGCGGAAACATAATACATTAATGAAGTTTAACAATCTACGAGTCTTGCAGCGGAAACTTGAACTTTACAACAAAGATCACTAGCGTGATGTACCGAGCCCGTCGTACATCACGATACTCCTCGCTCGGGACGTCGGGATCTGTTCCCACTTGAGGGAACCACCCTCGGAACACGGTTCCTCTTCCGGACCACTACCGTGACGGTCGTGGAAGAAAGACTCGGTCCTGAAAAACATAACGAACAAACCTTGAGTATTCTAATACTCAGCAAGACCGACCCGTCAACATGGCACGCTAAGGCCGACGCCTAGTATGCAAAGGCTTTCCGGTCGTGGAGTTGACTCTCTTGCGAAAACAGCACTAAGGGTTGATCCTTACTTTCAAGTTTTAGCTCGAGTTAAGTTCAATAGAGAACAAGGTTTTGCAGTCTACAACTACCGCAATCAAGTTTGCAACCAAAGATCATTTCCGATCAACAATTCTTTCCTCTCTCAACCTCATCTTTCAGTTGATTACTACGATGTGACGAGCTAAACAAGCGGTACTCATTACTGCGAGGGACAGCGATTCGAATCGATTTATACCAGCTGGCAAAACCCGACTACACGACGTATACGCATCACACCGATCGTATACGACAACTTTTCCCGCTAGCACTGACAGCAGACTAGCCATTTCCAACTCCCCGGAAGTATGGCGAAGCCACGACTATCCTCGTGGTCGACCCATCTCCCTCCCGTGAGACTATCCTCTCACCGACAGTCGGCAAAGAGAGGCGGCTACGCTACATCTCCGGGGCGATAGGGTACATCAGCTTGCTGGGCCCATGATACCGAGCATGTAGTACGGTACGTTCAAACTTGTTCAACTAAGCCGACAACGGTACGGTCCTTGACCGACACGGACGGGGCTACCACCTTGCAAGACCTCTCTGTCTTGCCCTTTCTCCTACGGGGCCCGTCCGGTCTCAACTTCATTAACCTCTCATTTCATCATCTTTAGTGTCAACACATAAACGCTTAAAGCCTCCATGCTTTAAGTGCCCTAATCAGCTACCGTTGCCACTATGAATTAAGCTTAGCCTCTATCGAGCTACCTGTACCGAGTATAGGATATAAACAGATGGAAACCTACCAAAAATGCATCTAGGGTGTCAACCAAAACCCTAACACCTAATGCACAAGCATAAGCTGTACTATGTGATAAAAGAAAATATTTAAAAACATAGGTAGGATGCACCGGGGCTTGCCTTGAGTTTGGTCGAAGTTAATCTCCTCGGCGAGCTGGGTCGATTTCGAGATTCCGGCTCTGACTCGCCCTCGGGTGGAACCTCGATCACTTCGAACCTAGTCGACCAGACAACGCATCGCGAATCACAACCATGCATGCATGAATGTTCATGAGATGATGTGCAATGATGGAATTAACCAAGGTCGTTAATTAGCCATTAATCACTACTTAAATTCGTTACTTTGCAATTAGTACTTAACAATTAATCATGTTCGTTAAGCAATAAGTAACCGCTGATCATGCTCATGAATTATTGCTTAACCAAGGTCATTACTTAAAAATTAATCATTAATCTTCTTCATTAGTTAATGATTATCCAGGTTCAACCATTAGTAATTAATCATGTTTTAAACAACAATAATAAGTGCTTAACGACATGTGATAACGCTTAAGCTATTAATTTGGGATCACATGGAACGACGGTGTTTATGGTGAATTGTGGAAAACAGTTTTCACAAACACTTTCGTCTGCAGATATCTCTAATTTTTAAAGAAATTTATTTTTCAAAAACAATTAATAATTAGCATAAAATAATAGGTTATCTTGATAAAGAAAGGTAATTATTTTAAACTATGAAATTATAATTTCTCAAAATAGGTATTTGAATACATAATCAAATAGGAAATAATTTTATGAATCTAATGAACTTGGTTGGACATTTTTCTGATTTTTGTGGAATTTTCTACGAATTTTCGAAGTTCGAAACAATCTGGAAATTGAATAAATGGGCAAACGAGTGCTTATACCAGTGTGGGCCGAATCTGTCCGGCCCATGGGCGAGGCGGCCCAAGACTCGTGCGGCCCGGACATGTGCGCGGCCCAAGCCGAGCTCGATCCGACCGGACATGGCGGGTGGCGGCCGGAACCGGCGGCGGCTCGCCGGAGTTTGTCCGGACGGCGTCCAACGGCGACGGGATCTCTCCTACGGGGCCAACTCGACACGGGAAGCGGTTTGTGGGGTCCACTTCACCGGCAAATGACCGGAGGGTACCGGCGGCAAGGGCGGACCGGGAAGACCTTCGGCGGCGGCTAGAACTCGCCTCGCTTGCCCAAACAAAGAGCGACTTGCTCGGAGAAGCTTCACGGGGCCATGATGAACATCGGCATAGAGTTGGTAAAGGGCCGGGTGGCCGGAAGTTGGTCTTCACCGGCGAGGCGGAGCCGGCGGTGTTCCGGTCTTGAGGAAAATGGTCTAATTCAATGAAAACTTGTGTGACGACCTCAAGTGCGAGTCTACTATACTTCGGGAGAGACGCTTGCGCACCCCGGTAATCAAGGACCATAACAAATGGTGAACCCGAGAGGCCGAATTTTGAGTAGTTGGCCATGACCGGGGGGTGACCTCCGAGGAGAAAAATGCTTCGATCTCGGGTGCTAGGGTTTGAGAGCTTGATTAGATGGTATGGTGAGGTGCGAAACTCGGTTGCGGAACTCCCGAGGGTAACGGCCCGCCGGGAAACGGTCCGAGGCGGCCGGGCGGCGTGGAACAGCGAGGGCGGTGGCGCTTCGGGTGTCCCGGAAAGAAGAAAGGGATTTGGCTCTAGTTTTTCTTTTATCCCAACGAGAGCAGCGGGTGAGGCGGTGGGGAACCAGCTGCGTGGCACGGAGGGAACCGGACGCGTGGCCATGAGCTGCCGGGGTGGCGCGG
The DNA here is from genome assembly GCA_031894775.1 of Chloris gayana. Taxonomy (NCBI): domain Eukaryota; kingdom Viridiplantae; phylum Streptophyta; class Magnoliopsida; order Poales; family Poaceae; genus Chloris; species Chloris gayana. The sequence continues at coordinate 246,076 of JAUNZO010003803.1, read as the reverse complement.
TGGGAGGCGGTGCGGAATGGCGGTTCGGGGGAGAAGAGAAGAAAGAGATTGCCTGGGACTCGGTTTGGTATTTTTACAAAAACGTCCTCCTGTTTTTAATTAATTAAAAAACATACTTCCACGGCTCGAAAAAATTATGCGAAATTTTAGGGATGGAAATGAAATCATTTTGAATCTTTTTCTTTATTGGCCGGACTTCAAATTCCAAATAAATTTCGAATTAAAAATTCAAGTCTAAAATAAAAAGATAAGCTTTCATTATTTCTTGTAGGGATTTTTACAAAATAAAAAAATTTCAGAGCAACTTCAAAAATCTTTTATTTTCATGTTTAGCCAAGAGAAAATGTTAAACTCCATAGTTTACTTGTAATTAACTTATCTTTTTAAGTTCTTAATTTAACCTAAGTTAATTTGTCATTTCATGTGTATTTCTTAACACAATATTCAACATTTTCTCAAATGCACATGATGACATGCTTATGACTGACATGAAATGCATGTTATTTTGTCGGGGTTGTTACAAGTCGAGCACTTCCCAAAAACCCAAACGTCGAACAGTTAGTAAAAATATAACTATTCTATATCCTTATAGGCTCCGTACTCTCTCGTTGTCTACCGTATGAACGTGTTAAGTTTTGAAAATAGACTTGTAGTGATGTGCTTGTTGCCCCTGAACCGCTCCGATACCAGCTGTGACATCCCTTCCGGGACACCCGGGAATCGGTACGGAGGGACACTCGACGAAGCGAGTTACAACGAAACATCATCTCATACAAGCCGGAATATATACATCATGGTATAATACAACCAGGTTTTCGAAATACCAACATTCTTGCAGCGGAATATAACATTATTGAAGTTTAACATCCTACGAGTATTCAACGGAAGCTTGTTCTATTATACAACTCGAAAGATTTCAAATGAAACAACGTGATGCACCGAGCCCTTCGTACATCACGGTCCTCTCTCTTCAAGGCGTGGGGATACGTTCCCACCGAAGGGAACCTCCCTCCGGACATTGCTCCTCTTCGAGGAAGCTGCCATACAAGTCGTGGTAGTACGACTCGTTCCCTGAAAGGTAACGAACAAACCCCGAGTATTCTAATACTAAGCAAGACCGACCCGTCAACATGGCACGCTAAGGCCGACGCCTAGTATGCAAAGGCTTTCCGGCTGTGGGGTTTACTCCTTTGCGAAAACAGCATTAAAGGTTGGGTCCTTACTTTCAATATTTTAGCTCATGTTAAATTCATTAGCCTTGGTGTTTGCAACCTATCACTATTGCAACCAAGTTCTCAATCAAGATAAAATAGATCTTAATTCTTCCATCTCTCACCTTCATCTTCCATAAAATTTACTACGATGTGACGACCTAACAAGCGGTACTCATTACTGCGAGGGACGGTGATCCGAATCGATTTATACCAGCTGGCAAAACCCGACTACACGACGTATACGCATCACACCGATCGTATATGACAACCTTTCCCGCTAGCACCTGACAGCAGACTAGCCATTTCCAACTCCCCGGAAGTATGGCGACGCCACGACTTCCCTCGTGGTCGACCCATCTCCCTCCCGTGAGACTATCCTCTCACTAAGAGCCGATAAAAGAGAGTTGGCTACGCTACATCTCCGGGGCGATAGGGTACATCAGCTTGCTGGGCCCATGATACCAGCATGTAGCACGGTACGTTCAAACTTGTTCAACTAAGCCGACAACGGTACGGTCCTTGACCGACTCGGACGGGGCTACCACCTTGCAAGACCTCATCTCCGTCTTGCCCTTTCTCCTACGGGGCCCGTCCGGTCTCAACTTCATTAACACTCTCTTCATCTTTAGTATCAACTCAAAACCCTTAAAGCCTCCATGCTTTAAGTGCCCTAACCATCTACCGTTGCCACTATGCATTAAGCTTAGCCTCTATTGAGCTACCTGTACCGAGTATAGAATAAACAAACGGAAACCTACCATAATGCATCTAGGGTGTCAACCATTCCCTAACACCTAATGCACAAGTATAAGCTGTACTATGTGATAAAGTAAAATATTTTTTAAAAAATAGGTAGGATGCACCAGGGCTTGCCTTGAGTCTATTCGAAGTTAGCGTCCTCGGCGGCTGGGTCGACTTCGAGATCCCGGCTCCGACTCGCCCTCGGGTGGAACCTCGATCACTTCGAACCTAGTCGACCAGCAATGCGTCGCGAATCACAATCATGTATGCATGAATGCTCATGATGAAAGTATGCAAGGATTCATTAATTAAGTCCCATAAATAATAATTAATGATTAATGTTTAATCACCTTAGTTAATGAATAAATCGGGGATAAGTATGTTCATCAAGCACTAATTAACAATTAATTTGGCTGATTAATAAATGTTTTATCAAGATTATTATTAATTAGTTCTATTTCCTTGATTACTTAATTAAGTTCACTAATTAATTAGGTTTAATAATTAACAAATTATTCTGGTTTATTAAGCAATAAATAAATAATTACTTTAAGTGATTAAAGGTTAATAGATTGGGATCATATAAAATAGTACAGTTTAAGTTTAAATTTGGAAAATAAATTTCATCATTAATTTCGTCTGCAGTCTGAGTATCTCCTTTATTAAATGAAATTATTTTTCATAATTAAACATTTTATTTACATAAAATAATAGCCTTTCTCTAATCAAAGAAAGTGATTAATTACTAAATATAAAATAAATTTATTCAAAATAAATCTTTTATTTCACAAATAAATAGATCTCATTTTTCCGAGTCCAACAAAGTTGGTTTGGCATTTTTCCGATTTTTACTGAATTTTCTACGAATTTTGGAAATTTAAATTCAATTTTGTGCCACACGGAGGGTCACGGGGTTGGTCACACGAGATCCACACGTGGCCACACGCGATCCCACCCGCGTGTGGCCCGCGGTGTGGCACCACCGCGGCGGCGGGGACACGGCGGCGCAACCACCGGACTTGGCCGCCGGTGGCTCAAAGCTCGCCGCGTCGGCTCCTACACGATCCACAACACCGTGCGAGCTCAACCGTGAAACTCGTGCAACATGAGCTCGCTCCGAGGCACGCCGGCGGCGAGGACCAAGCACGGCGGCGATTCGGCACCGCGGTGAGCTCGCCGGAGAGCTTAGAATTTAGGGAAAAGAGTACTAGGGCTTCTACGCAACACGAGCAAGGTCGTCGTGGGGTCCTAGCTACATGAGCAAGCGCGGAAATGGTAGCTCACCGTGGAAGTCGCGGACAACGGCGGCCGGAGCTGCGGAAGAACTTCGATTACTCGTCCCTCTGTGGAATAGATGCGATAGTAAGTGACTAGGAACATGGAGCAATGGGTTGCGCATCATCCGGAACAAAAAGATAGACGAACGGCTCACCGGAGTTGGCAAATTTGAAGTTGCGGTGACGGACGACGGTGGCCACTGCCGGGGTGAAGCTTCCAATCCGGCGAGACGAGAGGGAGCTCAACCTACTTGGGGACTCGGGTGAGCTCTTATTTTTATGTTTAAACAACAGAAAATGTTAAACTCCAAAATTTCTTTTATTTAATTTCCTCTTTTAAGAACTTAATTTTAACTTAGGTTAATGTTATTATTTTATGTGCATTTTTAACACCAAAAGAATTAGTTTTAAAAATGCAACATGATGACATGATCATGAATGACATGAGATGCACTTTTGTTTGTGAGGGTTGTTACATTTTTGATTTAACCTTGAATAAGACCGACTAGTCTTCCGCATGTTGATCTTGATTCCATGGAAAAACTAAAAAGAACTCTAATCTGCTGCAATCATTCTTCTTTGTTCAAAGCGCTTTAAGAAAGCCCAAAAAATTGGTGTTTTTCTCTCTTCATATCACCTAATTAGGTAATCATTGCATATTCTTCTTCCGGTGCATCGACTAGGTGCACCCAATTGGGTATAGCCCCGACTCTTGGATCATTTGAACTCCTTTCAAATAATGCAAGACTCCACTAGTTGATTCTTCATTATTTCCTTTATATGTAATCTTTAGAGACTGCTCCATTATTTTTCAACTCCCGTGATCATTACGGACCGCTCTCGAGGTATGGTGCACCGATCAGGTGCACCTAATTAGGTATAGCCCCGACTCTTGTATCATTTGAGAATTGCAAATAATGCAAGAGTCTTTCTGGAGAGACTATGCTTTATTACATTTTAGCAATTTTTGCACATTTATCGGACCGGTCATATCACATTTAACCAAAATTTCTGGTTGATCGGACGAGTTTATTTCCGTATTTTCACATCGACTCGAGTCTCCAAGGCCGATGATCAGCCGGATGATTAACACCCACAGACCTAAGGCATCCATTATCACTGAATTAGACAAAATCTAATTCTTTCATACCGCTAAATCATGAAATTCAGCATTACTTTAACTCCAGTCTGAAAATCTTCATATTTCGGACCGCTTTTTTATTCACAAAAACGCAATGGTTTATCCTTATGACCGTTAGGTCATAATTACATACTTACGACATAAGTCATTTGATGCTAAATCCATCGGGCCTTGCAAAATAGCCCGATAACTTTTCAGCCCGGGCCCATCCCGGTATTTATAAAAGGAAACGAAAGGTCGACCTAGGTCAAGCCCATTCCCGAAAGCTCATACACGCCCGCCATTTGCCCTTGTTCTTCGCTCTCCTCTTCCGCATAATCCAATTTTAGATTTTCTTCTTTAATCTTCCCAAGATGGGCAAAAAGAAATCTTCCGCCAATCCTGCCTCTTCTTCCTCCGTTCCCCGCGATCAGCTCCCTTTTGGCGTTCGGGATTTAGGTAACACCAAGGTCACCGAAACATCTCTCAATGATGCGGTTCGTGACGGTTACCTTCCTCCTCAACCAATTCTAAATTGGAGCGTCCCTTCTCCTGGCCAAGTCCCATGGGGAATAGATGATTGTCAACAATAGTTTTTAAAGCTTTTTTCCTCCGTGGCCTGGATCTCCCTTGCTGCTCCTTTTTTAGGGGGTTCTTTTCTTTTACGGATGGGAGTTAGTAAACCTCAATCCTAACTCGATCCTGCAAATTGCCTTTTTCATCCACCTCTGCGAGGCCTTCCTTGGAGTTCTCCCCCACTTCAAGTTATTCCAATATCTGTTCCAAATCCGCCCACTTCCCTCATCGGACCGCCAAGTTGCGGTTGGCGGAGTAGGAATTAAATGCTGCGGTGCGGACGAATATTTTTCTATCTCTTTGAACAAAAGCATAGCCCATTGGAAAAATGGATGGTTCTTCCGTGATAATCCCCAGCCTGCACTTCCTCCCTTCAGCGCTAAGATAGCCAAAAATTTCCCTACCGCATACTAGGGAAAAACTTAAAGAAGACAATGAAATCCTTTCGCTCCTGGCTTGCATCGGATATTTAAAGGAAGTCAAAGGTGTCACCGCGGAGACAGTCCTTTGGAGCTTCATAGTACGAGGAGTCCAGCCACTCAAGAGACAAGAGCACCCGCCTTGGTGTTTCAATGAAGATGTTGCCGTTCCACTGGATGGAACTCCTCTTCCGGACAAAGAACGGTTAGAAGCCCGCATCGAGCGGATGCTCCCGCCAAAACCGGATCTATCCGGATGCACGATAGTAGGTCCGGCCTTCAGCAACCACCCCTGCTGCCACCGGAGGTCTTTCGACGACTCGTCCATGAAGGAAATAGATGTTAATATGTATTTTCCGATCCGAAATGGAATCTCGAGATCGCTATCACGAAAACGGCGAGCTCGGTGCGCGGGCTTTAACGAGCTTGTGGGTGGGGGAAGAAACCGCGCTTTGGTTCCGTGGCTACGGAGGAGTGGAAGGTCGTAGATGTTGAAAGCGGACGCGCGGCCGGCAATGCATGCCCATGCGCAGGAACGATGCGTGGCTGGCACTCTCTAGAGACATCCGAGTCAATGATTCAAAGGGCTAGTCGTGCGCGAAGAAAAAATAATTTTTTCTACCTACATTTCAGCAATTAAAAGAAACTATGCACCCGTCTTCTTTCGGTTAATTCCCTCCTCCAAGAGGATTGAAATGACTATAATAAGAGGGACTAAATCTTTGATCGGTGATTATCCATGTCACTATAAGAAATTGGACTTTTGCTGATTGTTAGACCCAAAAACCAAATCCTCGAGGGCTGTCATAAAGCTTCCCGGTGACAAACACCTCCTACGAACAATCTATCCCCAAACATTGGTGACTGTCAAGAAGTCGCCATAGCTGCCAACACCACGATTCACCTATCTACTTGAAAAGGATTGCGCGGCATTCTGTTGTACATTTCTTTTTAATTGTGCTAGTCCCGCTTAAGCATTTCTTTTTAATTGTCCTAGGTGTAGTTTTTCCCATGTGTGTATCTCACAAATTAAAGAGTATCTTTTATACTTGAGGTTTCTAAAAAAATATGTGTACACACTAGATTTTTAAAAGTGGTATATCAGCATACTCCTTTTTTATAAGAGGATACATAAGTATATGTACATATTTCTTTCTCTGTAGGAAATGTGATAGATCACAAGATGCAAAAATATATAAGTTCCACTTAAAATTTTCATGGCTATCACTTTGAAATTTCTTTGTAGATATGTGTACTCATACGATAAATTGATATATGCACATATCCAAGATGGTTTTTTGAAGGGAGTAACTACACCTAGTGTCGGAGGATATTCACGACGAGTAAACTATAGGGTGTCAAGAACTCAATCGTGCACACAAAACGATTTAGACAGGTTCGATCCTCCTCTTCGGATAATAAACCTATGTCATGTATGAGGTATTGTATTATGATGGTGTAACTTGTGTTTCGAGGTGGTGCCTCTACCCACCTTATATATCCGGGGCTGCAGGGTTACATGAAGAATCCTAGTCAATCCACAACTCATTACAATTGTAGTAATTCCATCTCTAAGCTTGCCCCTTGTCTTCCGGCCTATCGGCCTTGATGGGCTACCCTATACTTGGTTTGTATTTCCTCTTGTCGATACCCGTAAGGTAAGTACTCCCTCCGTCCCAATATAATTGGCGTTCTAGTTGTGGGCATGGAGATTAAGAAGAGAAAGAATAAAATAGGTACGTAGGAAACGAGGAGGAGAGAGACAGAGATAGATGTGTATTCGGAAGAATGTCAAATATTTTGAGAAACCGAGTGAGGCTAGAATGCCAAATATCTAGGACGAGAGGAGTATTCCACAGTAGCCCCCGAGTGATTTTCAATTTGAGCCGAGCCTTCTTGACTTGGATGTTCTACATGTAGACTTCAGCCTAATCATAAATTGAAAAAACCTCTTGAATGTCTTTTATGCTTTGAATAGGAAAGCGAAAAAAATTCCACTTTTTCAAGATTACACCTAATTTGGTGCAAAGAATTTATATCTTTTTTCAACTTTACTTTTTTAGCTTGGTACATCGGTCAAATATACCTAATTAGGTAGCCCCCGACTCCTGGATCATTTGGTTCACAAATAATTCAAGAGTCAATAAGACTATAGCATCTTTTGATTTCTTCTTTAAGGTGCATCGGTCGGATGCACCTAATTAGGTGTAGCCCCCGATTCTTGTATCATTTGACTCTAATAAATAATGTAAGAATCCAAACAAGAATCGTTTAGCTCACCAAAATTAGGTTCTTTCGCTCTCTTGAGGAAAACCGGAATTGATCCAATTGATTCAAAGCACTGCCGACCAATTTTGTTTTGTCGAATGACTTCCACGGTGGCCTCACTTTTCTAGTCTATCCATATCAATCTTTCCCACCTATCAGCCTTAAGTCCGTCCGAACGAGTGATGCTCACTCTTTCCGACCGACCGGTGCTAAGATTTTCAAACCGACCGATGTTCAGTTTTTCCAACCAATCGGTGTACATTTTTTCCGACCGATCGGTGTCCAATTTTTTCGACCAACCTACCATCATGCAATCTTTCTCATTGATTTTAATCTTAACATCACCAACTTTCTGTCCACCAAACAACTTTTGGCGGTTCATTTTCTAGATTATATAATTTTGAACTTGCACTCTTTGTCATCATAGCTTCTTTAGCCATAATTTCTCCGATTATGTTTATTCACCATTATAGCCCCCGAGTGTAACTCTAGGGACTTAGTCAATCTCCAAATACCTTTTAGTATTCTAGATCACTAACAGTAAGAGGCCACAACCCGTTGGCCCAATATTTCCAACCCTAAGTTATAAAAGGGCCCGAATGGACATTCCGTCATTTTCACCACATTCCATCGTCTTCGGCCTCCCACCTCTCACCCTCTTCGAGCTCAAGTGTGAGATTTACTCCACCTCTATCTAATTTTATTGCCATATTGCTATGTGATTCAATCGATCAATCCACGATCATCCTCGCCACCATTTTCTTGCCTAGGGTTAGGGTTTTGGCAAACTTTTCTCAACCGCGCCTTAATCCCCTCTTTTTAGGATCTCCATCCTCTCCCATTTTCCATGGCACCCAAGAAGAAGATCCCCATTAGTCGCACTCCGAAAGAGCAGAATCTCCTTGATGTGAGTGATGATATTCGAGCCTTGAAGGAGTTTACCCCCATCAACCCGACGAAGGACAAGCTGAACAAAGTTGTGATGGAAGGCTACCTCCCGGACCAGGACCGCGCAAATTGGAAGGTACCAACCCACCCACACCCTGCACCCGACCACAAACAAATAGTAGTCTTCAAGTATTTTTTCGATAGAGGACTTGCTTTGTCGTGTTGTAGCTTTGTGTGTGGGCTTCTTTTATATTATGGTATCAATTTGATTCATCTAAATCGAAATTCTATTCTCCACATCTCCATTTTCATCCACCTTTGAAAGGCATTCCTCGGAGTAGAACCTGATTTCAATCTTTCCCGCCATCCCTTCTATCTACGCCCCTTGCTTTCCAACAAAAACTACGTCTGTCTTGGTGGCACTAGCTTGCACCTTAGGAACTCGGATGATTATCTCTCGAAGTTTCCCTTCCGGAAATTGTAAAGAACTTTGCACAAGGAATGGGTCTATATTGACAATCATTTGCCCAGCGTCGGTGAGCTTTCTTCCACCATTGCCGACCTGCTGCCATCTTGGAGCGAGAAGCCAGGGTCTCCTAATATTGAAGTTGATTACCTTCTAGAGAAAATTGCCAACCTGAAGAAAGCTGGTGTGGATGGTGCTCAAGTAGCCTACAATTTCATCGCTGGTGTGGAAACGTCAAGTGAAGCCTCAATGGTTGTTCACATCTAACGATGAGACCAACATGTGCCAAAAGTCTTGAACTCATACGCATCTTGACACATCCGGGTTCATCCTTCCATAAAGGAAAGGATCATACCTACAATCTTGGTTGCTCGGGTAACTCCCACTTCTCATTTTTTTATTAATCATTCCGATTTCAAATCGTCTCGTGTTCCATATGTTTTTCCAACATGAATTCAGTTTTTTATGTAGGACAAGAGGCTAGACACTTTTGATTCTCACCGAAGGACTACATTGAGGAAGGCATGAAACCTCTCTTCATGCAGATGACCAACACCACCGTGAGAGATCATATAGCCCCCTAGTGGGTATTGTTTTTTTATGATGACACGATTAAAGAACTAATGTAATTCCTTGAGTTGTAACAGGAAAATGTCTTGTGAATTTATTATGAACATTGATATATCAAGACTTGAATGTATGTGGATATTCTACATGTATATTTTTGTATGCCATATAACAAAGGATGTGATGAAGGTGAAACTACATGAATGTTCAATAATAAAAAACTTATGCCTTGTGTCACACAAAGAAAAAAGTAACTTGAATGATATGTCTCATATTGTTTATTGAAATTGTCACCATATGCAAATATTAGTGACTTAACTCTTGCCATCATATCAAAGAAATCAACACATATCACAACCAAAAAATCAATACAACATGAATGTGACTATCAAGTGTGTGCTATTTCTCGGATCATCTTCTTGGTGTGATGGGCATCGATCGCCTTACATGGCACTTGCCTCAACCCATTTGGAAACGTAGTCCACCGTCACTAATGTACTGAAATCCTCCAGAGCATGATAAAGGCCCAATGTAATCAATTCCCCATACATCAAATATGTCAACTTGGAGGTTGCTAGTGACAGCCATGGCATCTCTTGAGTTGATGTTTCCTTGCTTTTGACACGTGATGCATCTCTGCCCAAAGTTTTGGGCACCTTGGTACATGGTAGGCCAATAGAACCCACTCTGCCAAACTTTAGCGCGTGTGCGGAAAGTGCCATAGTGTCCTCCATATGGAGAGTTGTGACATTTATCCAAGTTCTTCGTTGTTTCCTCAAACGGGACACACCTTCTAAGTAGCCCATCCACGCAAACTCGGAATAGGAACGGTTCATCCCAAAGATGGATGTGGTTGTCCTTGATTAATTTTTCCCTATCGACCCCGAGGCGGTATATAGACAACCACAATATAGTTGACAATGTTTGCATACCATGGGTCCATCCTAGTTATCTTAAGGAGGGTATCATCCCTAAGTAAATCATTGATGGGTAAATCATCAAGTTCTTGTATATGCAAACGTGAAAGATGATCAACCACAAAATTCTCTACTCCTCTCTTATTTCAATGTCAAACTCATGGAGGAGAAAAATATAGCGGATGAGCCGTGTCTTGGCATCTTTCTTTGTCAACAAATATTTATGAGTTGTGTGGTCTGAATACACAATCACCTTAGTGCTAATAAGAAATGATCTGAACTTGTTTATGGTGAAGATGATTGTCAAAAGCTCTTTTTACGTGGTGGCATAGTTAAGTCTGGGCCGGTTAGAGTCTTGCTCATAGGATATGGCATAATGCTTCTTATCCTTGCATTGACCGAGAATGGCTCCCACAACACGAGTCACTAGCATCACACATAATCTCCAAAGGGAGCTTCCAATCGGGAGGTTGGATTATGGGAGCTATGACAAGAGCTTTCTTGAGGGTTTTGAATGCCTTCATACATTTCTCATCAAGGACAACTGGGGCATCCATTGCCAAGAGGTTTGTCAAGGGTCTTGCAGTTTGGGAGAAATCTTTGATGAATCTCCTGTAGAATCCGTCATGGTCTAAGAAACTACGTATCCCCTTGACATTAGTGGGTGGAGGTAGTGATTCTATCACTTCAATTTTTGCCATATCCACCTCTATTCCTCTAGAAGAAATTTTGTGGCCTAAGATGATCCCTTCTCTAACCATAAGATGGCATTTCTCCAAGTTGAGAACGAGATCATTCTCTTGGCAGCTTTCCAAAACCTTCTCTAGATTTGTAGACAATTGTCAAAGGTCGTCCCATAAACTAAAAAAATTGTCCATGAAGACTTCCATGACTTGTCCTATCAAATTAGAGAATATGGCTATCATGCACCACTCGAAATGATGTAGGAATTGCACAAACCAAAAGACATAGGTCGGCAGGCAAAAGTGCCATAAGGACATGTGAACATTGTCTTGGCTTGGTCTTCTAGATGGATGGGTATTTTGATGGTAACCAGAATATCCATTCAAAAAACAATAGAATGAGTGCTTAGCGAGCCGTTGAAGTATCTCATCAATGAAAGGGAGAGGATAGTGATCCTTTCGGGTGGCTTTGTTAAGCTTCCTATAATCAATACACATATGCCAACCCGTTAATATACATTGAGGGATCAACTCATTCCGATCGTTCTATACCATAGTCATCCCTCCTTTCTTAGGGATGATTTGAACAGAGCTAACCCATTTGGTTGTCCCGAATGGGATAGATGATTCCAGCCTTGAGTAGCTTGAGAATCTCTTTTTTAACCACCTTCCACATTGATTTATTGAGCCTCCTTTGGTGTTCCCTAACGGGTTTGTGTTTAGGCTCCATAGGCATGCAGTGGGTGCAAAGACCGGGACTTATTCCCTTAAGATCAGCTAGGGAGTACCTAATAACCGATCGATACTTCTCCAACAAAGTGACTAATTTAGTTGCCTCAACTTGTGAGAGCTTGTCACTTATAATGACTTGAGTGTTACGGTCATTGTTTAACAAGGCATATTTCAGCCGGAGGGAAGTGGCTATTATCGGGGTGCAGACGGCTCCTTCATGTTTAGCTCAAAGTGCTCATCGGACTGCTCCTCCTCCGAAATGTTTGGATATCTCATCTCATCCAGTGGATTTGGAGCCGCGACTTCTCTCATGCTGGCTGAAGGGACCTTATTTAAAAGGTTGGGTTCTATAACGAAATCGATAAAAGGATTCCTAACTCTCTTAAGGTCGGCTACATACGTGGATTCCGCCGGACATCCACGTAGTACACCTTATACTACCGACGGAGGGGAGCTCAACCTACTTGGGGACTCGGGTGATCTCTTATTTTTATGTTTAAACAACAGAAAATGTTAAACTCCAAAATTTCTTTTATTTAATTTCCTCTTTTAAGAACTTAATTTTAACTTAGGTTAATGTTATTATTTTATGTGCATTTTTAACACCAAAAGAATTAGTTTTAAAAATGCAACATGATGACATGATCATGAATGACATGAGATGCACTTTTGTTTGTGAGGGTTGTTACATTTTTGATTTAACCTTGAATAAGACCGACTAGTCTTCCGCATGTTGGTCTTGATTCCATGGAAAAACTAAAAAGAACTCTAATCTGCTGCAATCATTCTTCTTTGTTCAAAGCGCTTTAAGAAAGCCCAAAAAATTGGTGTTTTTCTCTCTTCATATCACCTAATTAGGTAATCATTGCATATTCTTCTTCCGGTGCACCGACTAGGTGCACCCAATTAGGTATAGCCCCGACTCTTGGATCATTTGAACTCCTTTCAAATAATGCAAGACTCCACTAGTTGATTCTTCATTATTTCCTTTATATGTAATCTTTAGAGACTGCTCCATTATTTTTCAACTCCCGTGATCATTACGGACCGCTCTCGAGGTATGGTGCACCGATCAGGTGCACCTAATTAGGTATAGCCCCGACTCTTGTATCATTTGAGAATTGCAAATAATGCAAGAGTCTTTCTGGAGAGACTATGCTTTATTACATTTTAGCAATTTTGGCACATTTATCGGACCGGTCATATCACATTTAACCAAAATTTCTGGTTGATCAGACGAGTTTATTTCCGTATTTTCACATCGACTCGAGTCTCCAAGGCCGATAATCAGCCGGATGATTAACACCCACAGCCTAAGGCATCCATTATCACTGAATTAGACAAAATCTAATTCTTTCATACCGCTAAATCATGAAATTCAGCATTACTTTAACTCCAGTCTGAAAATCTTCATATTTCGGACCGCTTTTTTATTCACAAAAACGCAATGGTTTATCCTTATGACCGTTAGGTCATAATTACATACTTACGACATAAGTCATTTGATGCTAAATCCATCGGGCCTTGCAAAATAGCCCGATAACTTTTCAGACCCGGGCCCATCCCGGTATTTATAAAAGGAAACGAAAGGTCGACCTAGGTCAAGCCCATTCCCGAAAGCTCATACACGCCCGCCATTTGCCCTTGTTCTTCGCTCTCCTCTTCCGCATAATCCAATTTTAGATTTTCTTCTTTAATCTTCCCAAGATGGGCAAAAAGAAATCTTCTCGCCAATCCTGCCTCTTCTTCCTCCGTTCCCCGCGATCAGCTCCCTTTTGGCGTTCGGGATTTAGGTAACACCAAGGTCATCGAAACATCTCTCAATGATGCGGTTCGTGACGGTTACCTTCCTCCTCAACCAATTCTAAATTGGAGCGTCCCTTCTCCCGGCCAAGTCCCATGGGGAATAGATGATTGTCAACAATAGTTTTTAAAGCTTTTTTTCCTCCGTAGCCTGGATCTCCCTTGCTGCTCCTTTTTTAGGGGGTTCTTTTCTTTTACGGATGGGAGTTAGTAAACCTCAATCCTAACTCGATCCTGCAAATTGCCTTTTTCATCCACCTCGCGAGGCCTTCCTTGGAGTTCTCCCCCACTTCAAGTTATTCCAATATCTGTTCCAAATCCGCCCACTTCCCTCATCGGACCCGCCTCCTGTGCCTCCTCCACGACGGGTTCCGCAGGGACCTTAAGGTCGAGGGAGGACCCCGCGACGCCACCTCCGCCGGGCCCAGACAGGTTTAAATACATCGACAGGCACGTCCGCGTGTCGAGAGGCCGTCTCACCGGCCGTAGCAGGTTCAAGGACATTGACATGCGCGTCCGCATGTCGACCTTCCTCGCCGCTCCCCACGGGCTCGGGAACGGCCCCGCCGGACTCTTGGGCTCGCAGCACCCGAGGTCGGGAACCTTGCGCGGGCACCACGTCCGCAGATCCGGCGGAGGGAAGACCTCGCGGATCTGCGCCATCCGCCACGCCGTCTCCGGGCGCCGCCGGCGCGCGGTTAAGGTCCGTCTCGCCTTCGAATAGCTCGGCGATCATCTCCGCCGTCTCCCTTGCATCGGCAGCAAGATCCCCCGACGACCTCCGGCCCGGACGGAGGCTCCCCGCGGGTCCCCGTCCCCTCTACGAGAGATGCCTCCTCGATCCGGGAGCTCGACCCGGCTTCAAAGGTCATGGCCTGCCTCGAGGTCCCGGCCGCGAAGATCGAGGAGGAGGGGGCGGAAGTCTCGAGGGCCAAGGTGACGGCTCGGCGAGAGCGGATATACGGGGGTCTCCCCGTCGGTCTCGAACTCACCGGCTCCGCCGTCATCCTCGGAGTCCGTGGGAATGGAAGTCGAGGCGGTGTAGGGGTTTAACCCCGCCGTCGTGTACGCGTCCCTCTTCCTTTGATGCTCGACGTCTCGCACCGCCTTCTCCGCCTTGAGTCGTGCGGCCAAGTCCTTGGCCGCCTTCCTCTCGGCTTGCTCCTCCACGGCCCACGGACGATTAGCCTCCCTCTCGCCCGCTCCTTCGGGGAGCCGCAGCTTGGGGCACCTGGTGAGCGAGATCCAGGCGGACTGCGGAGAGAAGAACAAATAAGCAAACGGTGCCAAAACGCGAATAACAACGAAACGACGAAGGTTGAGACGACTTACCACATCGTGCGCTTGGGGGTGCGGCTTTATCTTTGGGGCCCCCGAACGGGCCAGGCTTGCGCAGCTGTACCTAGTGCGCTCCGGACGCGCAGCCGCGATGGTGTCGTCGTCGAGCTGCGGCGGCGCTATCACCATGTCCGGAACGCGACGGTCGTTGCTCGAGACCCGATGCATCGAGCATCGAGCGCCGCATCGGCGGCGCAAACCTCCGCTTGTGGTAGGACCCCACCACCACCGTCGCGTCAACATCGAACCGGCTCGAGTGCCGTATCGCCTCGATTATCGGATCGATCCGGTCCCGGTTGGTACGGGGGCAGCCCCATTTCCCCTCCTCCGGGACTTCCTCGAAGACTCGGCCCTCGAAGGCCGGGAATGGGTGCGCCAGGTCTTGACGCAAGTAGAACCACTTCGGGTGCCACCCCTGGTTCGACGAGGGGTGGTCACCGAAATGTAATCATCCCCCGGCCGCTCTTCATGATGATCCCCGCGCAGCCAACGTGCGCGGGAACATCCTCGCTCGTGGAGTTCGCTCTCGATAGAGGTTGATGCGGAAGTAGTACCTCCACAGGTCGAGGATGGGCGCCATGCCCAGGAAACCCTCGCAGAGAGCCACGAAGGTGCTCAACCGCTAGATCCCATTGGGGTTCAGGTGGTGCAGCTCCAGCTTGTTCCGGAACATCATGGCCGCAGGAAGTCATTCCTCGGCGCCCCCAAGCCGCGCTCGTGGAAATGCAGGAAAGAAACGACATAGCACGCCGAAGGACGGGGCGCGGCTCGTTGCCGGGGAGTATCCACCACTTTTCCGAGCTGCGCTCGCGTAGCAAGCCTTGGGCCACCAGCTACTCAAGGTCGGCCGTCGTCGTCGTGGAACGGGTCAAGATCGACATGGCGAGGCAAGGACGGAAAGGCTCTGGGGCTGCGCGAGGAGGGAGACGAAAGCTAGGGCTTGGAAGGACGAAAGAAGGGAAGGCAAGAAAGGAGGGCGGCGACGCGTGAAGGCAAAAGGGCACGGCGGGATTGGCTTAAATAGGCAGCCGCGTCGGGCGGGCGCGTCCCTCGGTTCTGCTCGTAGGCCCCACGATCGCTACCCCTTGGGTAAAGTCCCTTAACTCCTCTCCTCCCCGATTTTTACGGCACCATCTCCAGGTCCGCCGTCCCACTACCCGTACTAACTACGGCGGGGCCGCCACTACCAATGGAAAACCGAATCTGCACCACGCCGGCCCACCACTACACGTCGGCAACGGATGAGGACACACCTCGATCCCCGAAATATGGAAGCCGGGACGGTAAAACTGCCACGCTCCTCTCTCGTCTCCCCTGTCAATTCAAATTCTCTCACATACCGACACCGGTGAGGAAGGGCACGCACCCCGAGGAGGTCCCTCGACCTCCTACCAACCCACTTCAAGGTCGACCGCTCGACCTCGAAGCTCGACCAAACCGAGGCTTGACCTCGAAGGTAAGCGGGGATAAGAGGCTGAAAATTGCCTCGACGGCCCCACCTTGTCGAGGTTCCAAGGCTGGCCCAATATAAAGCGTTTGACGATCACCTCGAGCATACAAAATCAAGTCGGGGAGTGACATTGATGGGTCCACCTAGCGACCGCAAGCCGCGAGCGCAAGCGCAACGGGCATAGACCAAACACGTTCGAGTCCGCATCGACCTCGACTAATGGGAATCTCACCCTAGAGAGGCATCGAGCCCCCAAAACTTATCGAATGGTTTCGGGTCCCAATCGAGCCGGACGGAATCCCCTCAACGGGAAACCGCAACTTCACTCGGATTTTCCCGCTATTGAGCTCACCGAGCCCCGCGTGTCGGCCTTTCTAGGCAAATCGTGGATCTGCTCTACCCTCCGTCGTACGAATGCGACGCGGATGGGGAAATCGACTAAGACGAACCACCTCACGATCGGCCATCCGCACCGTGCGGGGCTCGGGGGCTAGCATCGCAAGCACGAGGTCCAACGGCGGGACCGCAATTCATTCGCGATTCAGCTAAAGCATAAGTCTTCGACTTATCCTCCGGCTTGAGGGCTATCGTCCACCGGACGCGCTCGCACGCATCCGGCGGATAAACAACTCCCACGAAACAAAACGAAGGTGACTCCCCGCAACCTCAATGGATCCCCGGATGACTCCACGACTCACCCGGGGCTCGGGGCTACCGTCGGGGAGAAAGATTAGCGCTGCCACGTCGCGCCCTCTCGAACCCGCTTAACAATGGATTAGCGAAACCACGTCGGCGGATGAGGCCGGGCCTACCGCAGTACGACGCCGCCGGAAAATAGGTCGGTAGATGGCGAGCTCGACCTTGTCCGCCTTTCTCGTGGAGGCTCCGTCCCGCACGACCTTGCCCACTCGACCTCCGTGCTCGACCTTCGAGCACGGCCTCAAAGCTCTACTACCAACCGTATTAACTCCACCCACCCTAGCGCCCACGTGGGCGCTACTCGGAAATCATCGGGCGGGGCTCGCGCCCCATCCCTCCTCGTCACCGCCTGCTCCCGTCAGAGCCGCACCGATGGGACGTGCCGTCCCTATAGCCTCGATGGAGTTGGCGTGGACCGAAGTCTCCGGGAGAAGCCATCATCTACCGACGTACGGCAGTACGGCCTCTCCCGTCATTCCCGTCGACAGGTGTAACTCGAGGTCGAGCTCGAGTTACACTCGGTCCCGCACGACCTTCGCCAGCAAGCTCGAGGCTCAAACGAGCTGCCCCACGACCTTGACCTTGGGCTCGCCATCAATGCGCCCGACAAAGAAGGACGGGGATGTCATGTCACCTCCAACCACACCGCCAAGGCGCCGCCCATGACTCCGCCGAATGCGGGGTACTCCACCCCGATGCAGCAAGCTACGGGAAGGACATGACCGCCCGGTCAACCCACTCAAGTACGCGCGAGGAGGAAGGCCGACGGGACGGCACGGGCATTCGATCGAGCACACAATTGCCCTCTCTCTTTTTTCTCTCTCTCTTGTAACTCGATTTTCACCCCTGCGACTATAAAGGGGTAGAATCTCTCACTTCCAAGACAAGCTTTCA
Organism: Chloris gayana; assembly: GCA_031894775.1. Classification (NCBI taxonomy): domain Eukaryota; kingdom Viridiplantae; phylum Streptophyta; class Magnoliopsida; order Poales; family Poaceae; genus Chloris; species Chloris gayana. Next base: position 228,024 of record JAUNZO010003803.1, on the reverse strand, counting down.
AGCTCTCACATGTTCTCACTCACACGCACCGAACAACACACGAGCGCATACCCTCACGCTAATCGCACGGGACTTGGAGCACGCTCCTCTCCCACCACCACCGTACTCCGTCGTCCAATTGACGCAAGGAACACGAGCGCTGCGACACCACCCCCGCCGGACGTAGGGAGCGCTCCCGAACCAGCCTAAATCTCTCTTGTCTTCCCTTGTATACCATCCGGCCTAAGACGCGCAGCCCCGGGACAAATTCTACAGCCGGTGGTTCGAACACCGACACAACTCGACAGGAGCAAGATGAAGAGAGCAGAGAGAACCGGTGCGGTGAAAATGAGAGTGAGGGCTCCAATTCACGGCACCCCTCTCTTTATACAGGCGGTAAAATCAGGGTTGGCACAATGAAGCAATGCCTCAAAACCAACGCGCCCCATCGTGGATAGGCACGTGTTACCAAGAACTACGACATGATTACACGCGCGAGTTAACACACCTAGTCATCAAAGCGCATCGCATATAGCCGTGTGCAATGGTCAGCATGCCTCTCTATGCATTTAATGAGTCACAAGCCCCACCCTTGGAGGAAAACAAAACGGGACGCACGTTTACGAAAAGTTATTACAAAGGCCATTTTCGGAAAATACCTCGTGGTTGTGCGGCTACGTGTTGTAGAACTCATTTTCGAACGAAGCTCCTTTGAACAACGGTAGCGTAGTTAACAAAAACGAAGGTATGTCCTTCGTGTAGGCTCACAAGAATAGAAGAAACACAAGCCTTGAAGCACTCGGTTCTCCCTTCGAATAGATTAATACCAAGTTAGTGCCATGGTACAAAGCACGAAGTGCACCTCCTTCGGCCCACATTTTCTTCCAGAAATAAGTGTCATCGCCAAGACAAGAAAACAATAAAAGAAGAATCTCCCATCGCTTCCATCTAGAAATGCGCATAATGGCACAAGGATGCGACGGACCACGATAGTGTGGCAGGTGTCGCAGACTTACCTTACGGTATACATTGATCGGAAGAATGATTTATCAAGGACATGGTGGCGCATTGAAGACATATGACTGGTCGGGAGGGCCCACGGGGTGGTGTCCGACCGGTATGGAACAACAAAAGGTTCTATACACCGGCATGGAAACAGAGGCGGACAACAAGACCGACTTAATCTCCTAGGAAAATACAAGACCGACCGAGTAGGACTCTGAATTGTTAAGGAAGCTTAGAGATAGAGTTTCTAAGTATGTATATCTTGTAACCGAATAGGATCCCTGGACATATAAGGCGGGGGTAGGGACCCCTAGAAAGACAAGTTCTCACAAGTTACGACAAGTTCCTACACTCGGACAACTCGCAATTAGCATTCTTCTAAAGGCAATACACAACATACATGATGTAGGGTATTAATCTCAATTCGACGGGCCGGAACCTGTCTAAAATCTCATGTTCATGTGTGTTTCGTGTGTTGTACCATCGAATTCCATACTCGTGAGGGACCGTGTAGTTCTAGTACCGAGATTAAGACTCGACAGACAGGGACCACCTTAACAAGTATATGGATAAGTTTGGGATTCTCAATAGATAAGAATCCTAGGTGGCATCCGGCAATCCAATAGTGCCACCACCTAACCTTATCTAGATCGGATTTCCTCTCGCCACATAGGCAGGGCACGGCCTATAAAAGCATGACGTAAGGTCACACATTCCCATATCACAAAGCCTCAAATACTTGTTCCCTTAGATCTAGAAAGATGCAAAGTTGGGTCTTTCGGTTCGCGTTACAATGGTGTCGAGTCTTAAACTCGGCACTAGTACTACCCGGTCCCTCACGAGCGTGGAATTCGATGGTGCAACACACGTAACACACAGGAACACGCGATTTTAGACAGGTTCGAGCCCCTCGAATCGAGAGTAATACCCTACGTCCCGTATGTTATGTATTGCCTTTAGCGATTTGCTAATTGCGAGATCTCGGAGAGTTTTCGGGGGGTCCCCGCTCCGCCTTATATATCCGAAGGAGTCGGGGTTACATGCAGAGTCCTAATCGATTACATGAATTACATACATGGAGTTCTATTTCTAACTTTCTTTATTGATTCACAAGTCCTAATCGGACTACGAATTGCTCAATAACTTGCTCCTCAAGTCATTGTATACCGGTCTTAATGTGCGCCTTGCTTCCATACCGGTATTCAGGATCTTCTGTTATCCCGCACCGGTCAAGGACCCGTCCGTTGCCTATCGCCATCATCTTTATCTTCCTTGATTTGTCACCATGTTTTTGCGTATCCATTCCTTCATCATCCGTATACCCATAAGGCAAGTATACGACAAGCAGCTCCCGAGTAATTTTTGATTTAACCTTGAATAAAACTAACCAGTCTTCTACATGTTAGTCTTTATTCATGGTAAAATTAAAAAGAACTCCAATCTGCTGCACTTGTTCTTCTTTCTTCACAAGTGCTTTAAAAGAAGCCCAAACAAATTATTGTTTTTCACCTTTCATGCCACCTAATTAGGTAATCATTGCTTATTCTTCTCACGGTGCGCCGAATAGGCGCACCCAATTAGGTATAGCCCTCGACTCTTGGATCATTTGAACTTCTTTCAAATAATGCAAGAGTCCACTAGTTGATTCTTCATTATTTCCTTCAATATGCAATTCCTGCAGACCGCTCCTTTCAGTTTCCATCTTTCTCCGCTTCCGAAATCTCAATAGACCGCTCTTTTAATACGGTGCACCGGTTAGGTGCACCTAATTAGGTATAGCCCCGACTCTTGTATTGTTTGGGAATCGCAAATAATGTAAGTCTTTCTTGAGAGACTATGCTTTATTATTTCCCATCAAGTCACATTCCTCTAAGCAAATTTTCGTCAAGAACATATTTTTCGGACCGGTCATTCCGTTCAGAATTTCATATCTTCTCGTATATTTTCACCATTTTCACATAACAAACCGCTTAAATCAGCCTGAATTCATAATCCGCTTAGTGAAATTTCACTAAGAGCCAAAATTTCTGGTTGATCGGACCAGTTTATTCCCTATATTCTTACAGCGACTCGAGTCTCCAAAGCCTATAATCAGCCGGATGATTAACACCCACAGCCTAAGGCATCCTTTATCACCGAGTTATGTAAAATCTAACTCTCTCATACTACTGAATTGTAAAATTCAGTATTGCTTTAATTTCCATCTGGAAATTTCCATATTTCAGACCGCCTTTTGCTTTCATAAAAGCACGACGGCTTGTTCCGATGACCGTTAAGTCATAATTAACGCAGATAGCAAATCATTAATTTCCTTATGGCCGTTAGGTCATAATTGCATAGTTACGACAATAAAAATCCATCGGGCCATTCAAAATGGCCCAATAACTTTCCAGCCCCCGGGCCCATTCCAGTGTCTATAAAAAGAAACGAAAGGTCGACCTAGGTCAACCCTCGCTCCCGAAAGCTCATACGCGTCCGCCATTCACCTTTGCGCCGTTGCTCTCTCCTTCCCCATTAACCAATCTTAAGCTTTCCTTTTCCATCTCTTAAGATGGGTAAGAAGAAATCCACCACCGTCGCCTCATCATCTTCCTCCGTTCCTCGCGATCGGCTTCCTTTCGGCGTCCAAGACCTTGGTAGCAGCAAGGTTACCGAAGTATCCCTCAATGAGGCAGTGAAAAATGGGTATCTTCCTCCTCAACCCATCCTAAATTGGAGCGTCCCTTCCCCTAGTCAAATTCCATGGGGAATAGACGAGTCTCAACAATTAGTTTTCAAGGCTTTTTTCCTTCACGGTCTCGATCTCCCTTGCTGTTCTTTTTTTCGAGGACTTCTCTTCTTTTACGGATGGGAGTTAGTGAATCTCAATCCTAACTCCGTCCTTCAAATAGCCTTTTTCATCCACTTATGCGAAGCTTTCCTTGGAGTTCTTCCCCACTTCAAATTATTCCAATACTTGTTCCAAATCCGCCCACTTCCATCATCGACCGCCAAGCTGCAGCTTGGCGGTGTAGGAATCCAATGCTCGGAACACGGATGAATATTTTTCCCTATCCCTAAACAAGAGCATAGCCCAGTGGAAAAAAGGGTGGTTCTTCTGCGACAATCCCCAGCCAGCTCTTCCCGCCTTCGGTGCTAAGGTAGCCAAGAACTTCCCTACTGCAAAAACCAGGAAAAAGCTCAAAGAAGACAATGAAGTTCTTGCGCTCCTCGCCAACATTAAATACTTGAAAACCGTTAGAGGCGTCACCGCCGAGACGGTTCTCCGGAGCTTCATAGTGCGGAGAGTTCAACCCCTTAAAAGGCAAGAGCACCCAGCCTGGCTTTTCAACGAAGATACCGCTATGCCTTTGGATGGAACCCTTCTTCCCGACAAAGAGCGGTTAGAAGTTCGCATTAAGCAAATGTCTGCAGCCGAATCCGGATCCGTCCGGATGTACAAGAGTGGGTCCGGCTTTCAGCTCATGCAATCCTCGCGACCCTGTAAGTATCTTTTTTCTGTTTCTTCAAATCTTTATTACTCATTTTCTTCGTTTACTTACAAAGATTCAATATTTGTAATTGCAGAAAATAGACAACTATAGGAGTCATCCTCCACTTCCTCTTAATGACACAAGGGGGAGGATTATGCCAACAATGCCGCTCCTCTTGCTGTTCAAGCCGGTCTGAATAAAAGGCCCTCGGACCGGTCCTTTCCCTTACCTCCCAGCCTTACTCCAAAAACTACCAAATCCGGGGCCGTGGTTCAAGCTTCTCAACCTAGTACTCGCTCCCGCCGCTTCTTCTCGGATCGGTGACGCTCCTGTTTCCGCCCCTACTGCTCCAATCCCAATTGAACCTCAAGGTGCGGCATCCACGGAGGAACTCCCCGCCGCCCGAAGCATAGAAACCGAAGAGCGGGTTACCACCACCGAAGGCTCATCTTCCGGTAATCCTCCTCAAGCCACCTTATTCCGGATTCCTCCGGAACTATCATTGGGGCCGGTCCGGATGGGAGAAATTCCTCGCCGGCCTAGGACAACACGCAAAGCTCCTGGAGAACCGAAGCCGGCTAGAATGGTGGTTGGAGATGTGGAAGTTGACAGTTCAAGCGGGGCCGGAACTTTCACTCGCTACAGCTCAATGGGACGCTCTCCAAGAAGAAGAAGCTCTAAAGAACTTTTCAGAATCTAGCCGGTATATCCTCTCGCTTCAAAAATCTCTCCGAACAATCACATTCTAATTATTGGTTTTCTCAATCTTTCCTTTAGGTTCTCCTCAAAAGTTCCGAGGCCAATACCGCCATCATCGCCCGTTTACGGGAGGAGCTCAACGCCAATCAAGAACGATTGGGTGAGCTGGAAATTCGGACGGCCGATCTAAAGGCCAAGGAAAACGACCTCCGGATGAGAGAAACCAGTCTGCAGAACACCCATCGCATGATGGAGGAGCGCCGGCAAGAAGTCATCAAGCTCCGCCAAATTAATCGGAGTAACGTTCTCAATTTGCCTTATACGTTCTACATTTTTCCCACTATCTCCCTTTCCGATTAATCCCATCCTTGATCTCGGCGTTTGAGAGTCTTGTTGCTGCCCATAAGAAAGCCGAGGAGGTCCTCATGGAAAAAACAGCGGCTCAAGAGCAGGCACTGGAAGAAGGCTCTCGTATCGAAGAGCAACAGAGCGGCACGGATTGGAGAACTCGAAGGCGAGCTTATCGCTAAAGATAGCATACTAGCTCAAGCACTTCGCTCCAACAAAATGCTAGAGACCGAGAATGCTCGCTTGAAAACCGAACTGGTCGAAGCATTAGAAGCGATGAAATCAGCTCAAGCGGACAAAGAGAAGTCCTTGAAGACCGCCCAAAAGCTGAAAGAATCCAACAAAAACATCAAGGGCAGATTCGGAGCAGCTGAGATCGGGCACATGCATAAGTCCCACCTTTCTTGTTTATTCTTATGTTATCTTTTGAAAATACCGGTCTTCGAGCAATACCCAGTCTTAAATTTATACTTGTTTTTTCGGAACTTACTGCGAGCACGGTTCGTACTCTAGAGTATCTCAATGGCGGTCAAACTATTGATCCCAACGAGATAGACCTTGAGTCCGCCATCCGGGCAATCCCAAGAAGAATCCGAGAACATTCAAGGATGATTGCTGCTTCAGGAGGAGGACACATCGCCGCTATAATCCGAGTCTTGGACTCCGGTCGAAGAATGCGATTTCAATTTTATCGAGAGATGGCGCTCATCCTAACACTATCGAAGACCGGTTCAATGAGCTGAAGAACTCACTCATTGGCACTTGTTTCGAGTTGGTGGAAGATGTTCCTCTTGATCCAACAGGCGTCCCTCTCAACGTAGTGCCAGCAGCTTTTGCCCTGGATCAAGATGCTCATGACATAGCAACCGCCGCCGGACGGAGGATAGAAGATGCCTTTGAAGATCTTGATAGGGATTTGCCCATATCCTCCTCTCGATTTTGAAGAAACGCTGGATGATAGGCTTGAGGAACCTAAGACCAGGTGACACCGGTACGTCCAGCGGTCCTGCTGAGTAGACTTTATAATAGGTCCCCTCCTCGCTTTTGTAATCAAACATCTTTGAACATCAAATCATTTATATTATTTGAAGTACCGGTTACTTTGCTTTTCTATATGAATACTGGTTTCACCATCACACTTGCTAACTTATTTACTTAGGACATGATGGTTATTTCAACCGAATAATTATGACCAAATTCTGGCTCTTAATCGAGCACAGATTACAATTCATAATTATAGCTTACTTTAACAAGATCATGTAACATAAGCAAAAAGCTAGTTTGTAGGATTTCAAGATTTCACAGATCTGTCCTTAACACAACGAGTCTACCAATGAATATATATCATAGACTGCTCTTAATCATAGCAAAATAGCAAATTATCACGGATTGCTCTTAACTTAGCGGAATAGCAAATTATCACAAACTGCTCTTAACTTAGCGAGAATAGCAAATTATCACAGATCGCTCTTAACTTAGCAGAATAGCAAATTATCACAGATTGCATTTATCATAACAGCCCCCTGGCTCAATAATTTAATTCAAGATTAAAATATGGAGACATAAAAAACAAACATCATCAGTAAATAAAATTACTTTATTATAATATGAAAAACTTTACAATAAATACTCTTAAATATAAAATCGGCGAAGCTGATCAATGTTTTAGGAATTTGGAATCTCTTCCTCCTCTAAGGTCATAAGCCTATAAGCCCCTGGTCCTGGAGACCGATTTAACCAAAAAAGGTCCTTCCCGGACCGGTGACAACTTATGCCTGTTCTTGTTAGACTGAATCTTCCGCAAAACCAAATCTTCTATTTGGAATTCCCACGTGGGAACATTACGATCATGATAGCGACGCAATCCTTGTTGATATTTGGCGGCTTGAATCGGAGCTTGATCTCTCAATTCTTCCGCAGCAATCAGTTCAACCTGACGTTGATCATCATATTTTTCTTCATCATAATACCGAACCCGAGCTGACACCATATTCACTTCGAGTAGGTAACATGGCTTCAGATCCATATACCAAAGAAAAAGGAGATTGTCCCGTAGCTCGCTAACATTAGTGCGCAAACCCCGGAGCACCCAGGATGCCCAAGATGCCAACTCTGTGCTATGCACCTCACAAGCATAAGCGGTCTTGATATCACCCCGGAATGACAGGACCCCGTTTGGCCCAAGCATCTTCAACATTAAGTATTGATAATTTGGGATGGCCATAAACTTTGCCGAGCCGGTCTTTCGAGGATAGCATGATATGCTCGAGTCTATGTCTGCCACCTGAAAGATGATATTCTCCCTTCTATAGTTTTCCTTCGTCCCAAAAGTCACCGGCACGAGAGATCTGCCCCAAAGGGTAACTATTTCGCCCGGGTATTATACCATGGAACGGAGAAACACTGCGCTCTAAATCAGCACGATCGAGGCCAAGCTCGGGCGAGTCTTAGCAAACAAGATGTCCAAGAAGCTTCCCCGTCAATGAAAGTTCTCTTCGATCGCACCTTCTAAACAATGGGGGCAAGGATGAGTGGATATTTTCCAGCTTTTGGTAGTACCTCCGGATGATCCGCCCTGCTAAATGTAATGGGGACCTCGGACCACCGAAGATATTCAGGAGTTGCGGGGTGTGACATCCCTTCCGGGACACCCGGGAATCGGTACGAGAGGGACACTCGATGAAGCAAGTTACAACGAAACATCATCCCATACAAGCCGAATATATACATCATGGTATAATACAACCAGGTTTTCGAAATACCAACATTCTTGCAGCGGAATATAACATTATTGAAGTTTAACATCCTACGAGTATTCAGCGGAAGCTTGTTCTATTATACAACTCGAAAGATTTCAAATGAAACAACGTGATGCACCGAGCCCTTCGTACATCACGGTCCTGTCTCTTCAAGGCGTGGGGATACGTTCCCACCGAAGAGAACCTCCCTCCGGACATTGCTCCTCTTCGGGAAGCTGCCATACAAGTCGTGGTAGTACGACTCGTTCCCTGAAAGGTAACGAACAAACCACTGAGTATTCTAATACTAAGCAAGACCGACCCGTCAACATGGCACGCTAAGGCCGACGCCTAGTATGCAAAGGCTTTCCGGCTGTGGGGTTTACTCCTTTGCGAAAATAGCATTAAAGGTTGGGTCCTTACTTTCAATATTTTAGCTCATGTTAAGTTCATTAGCCTTGGTGTTTGCAACCTATCACTATTGCAACCAAGTTCTCAATCAAGATAAAATAGATCTTAATTCTTCCATCTCTCATCTTCATCTTCCATAAAATTTACTACGATGTGACGAGCTAAACAAGAGGTACTCATTACTGCGAGGGACGGCGATCCGAATCGATTTATACCAGCTGGCAAAACCCGACTACACGACGTATACGCATCACACCGATCGTATACGACAACCTTTCCCGCTAGCACCGACAGCAGACTAGCCATTTCCAACTCCCCGGAAGTATGGCGACGCCACGACTTCCCTCGTGGTCGACCCATCTCCCTCCCGTGAGACTATCCTCTCACTAACGACCGATAAAAGAAAGTTGGCTACGCTACATCTCCGGGGCGATAGGGTACATCAGCTTGCTGGGCCCATGATACCAGCATGTAGCACGGTACGTTCAAACTTGTTCAACTAAGCCGACAACGGTACGGTCCTTGACCGACTCGGACGGGGCTACCACCTTGCAAGACCTCATCTCCGTCTAGCCCTTTCTCCTACGGGGCCCGTCCGGTCTCAACTTCATTAACACTCTCTTCATCTTTAGTATCAACACAAAACCCTTAAAGCCTCCATGCTTTAAGTGCCCTAACCATCTACCGTTGCCACTATGCATTAAGCTTAGCCTCTATTGAGCTACCTGTACCGAGTATAGAATAAACAAACGGAAACCTACCATAATGCATCTAGGGTGTCAACCATTCCCTAACACCTAATGCACAAGTATAACTGTACTATGTGATAAAGTAAAATATTTTTTAAAAAATAGGTAGGATGCACCGGGGCTTGCCTTGAGTACTGTTCGAAGTTAGCGTCCTCGACGGCTGGGTCGACTTCGAGATCCCGGCTCTCGACTCGCCCTCGGGTGGAACCTCGATCACTTCGAACCTAGTCGACCAGCAATGCGTCGCGAATCACAATCATGTATGCATGAATGCTCATGATGAAAGTATGCAAGGATTCATTAATTAAGTCCCATAAATAATAATTAATGATTAATGTTTAATCACCTTAGTCAATGAATAAATCGGGGATAAGTATGTTCATCAAGCACTAATTAACAATTAATTAGGCTGATTAATAAATGTTTAATCAAGATTATTATTAATTAGTTCTATTTCCTTGATTACTTAATTAAGTTCACTAATTAATTAGGTTTAATAATTAACAAATTATTCTGGTTTATTAAGCAATAAATAAATAATTACTTTAAGTGATTAAAGGTTAATAGATTGGGATCATATAAAATAGTACAGTTTAAGTTTAAATTAGGAAAATAAATTTCATCATTAATTTCGTCTGCAGTATCTCCTTTATTAAATGAAATTATTTTTCATAATTAAACATTTTATTTACATAAAATAATAGCCTTTCTCTAATCAAAGAAAGTGATTAATTACTAAATATAAAATAAATTTATTCAAAATAAATCTTTAATTTCACAAATAAATATATCTCATTTTTTCGAGTCCAACAAAGTTGGTTTGGCATTTTTCCGATTTTTACTGAATTTTCTATGAATTTTGGAAATTTAAATTCAATTCAGTGCCACACGGAGGGTCACGGGGTTGGCCACACGAGATCCACATGTGGCCACACGCGATCCCACCCGCGTGTGGCCCGCGGTGTGGCACCACCGCGGCGGCGGGGACACGGCGGCGCAACCACCGGACTTGGCCGCCGGTGGCTCAAAGCTCGCCGCGTCGGCTCCTACACGATCCACAACACCGTGCGAGCTCAACCGTGAAACTCGTGCAACATGAGCTCGCTCCGAGGCACGCCGGCGGCGAGGACCAAGCACGGCGGCGATTCGGCACCGCGGTGAGCTCGCCGAGAGCTTAGAATTTAGGGAAAAGAGTACTAGGGCTTCTACGCAACACGAGCAAGGTCGTCGTGGGGTCCTAGCTACATGAGCAAGCGCGGAAATGGTAGCTCACCGTGGAAGTCGCGGACAACGGCGGCCGGAGCTGCGGAAGAACTTCGATTATCGTTGACGTCAAAAGTCGCCAATACACCGTTGTCCGGAGAGTCCACCGAAACTCCGGTCGACGCGAAGTCCTGTGCTCCCAACGGACCGGCTCGGCTCGCCGATGTTCGTATGCGCCGGTGCGTGCCGGATGGTTTTCCTGCAAACCAACAAAGACAATAAAAGGTGTAAAATTCCAGGTCATCGGCCCGGATAGACCGATGTGCAGCCGTGGCCGATTATGGCGTAAGATAGACAAAATCGGCCATATACGAGGAACAACACGGCCCATCCATTTATGTATTAAATGCCAGGCGAACGAACTGTGATACGAATGATACGGAATCGGCCGACACTATAACATGCAATCGGTGGCTAGCAGCCGATTTCGTCGATAAGCGATCAAATCATTAAGACTTTGCAAGGATATATTATCGAATAAAACGTAAACAAGGCAATTGTCAATGGGACGTAACTAATTTGATAACAAGAAGATGTTTTAAACATCAATCGGATCACGTGAATCGGCCGATCGGGTATTCGGTCGATTCTGCCATTGATTATAGCGATGAATTATTTAGATCTATCTAAATGTATAATGATGATCAATAAAATTATACTAATAACTCCGATTCAAAAGCAGCTTTAACAGATTTGACACTAATTGGACATAAAACAGCTAATGAACGTGATAAGCAATCGGCTAAACACTCCGAAAGAACGAGTAAGACAAATACAACCACGCAGATCCCAAATCGACCGATCGCTCCAACAGGACAAGTCAAGCGATGGCACGCGGTCGGACCAAGTCTAACGGCCGCGCACGCCCGGCCGATTCGGGACAAGCACAATCATAAACACCTTAACTATGAAAGTAAATCTACATCCTAGCCAATCGGCTGCATGCGCCTAGGACAAGTCAACTATCGCAAAGGCAAACACGGGACACGTCAAGCTGAATCCGCACGGTCGAATCGGCCAAGATGTAAAAGAATTCTCATAGTGGCTATCGTGACTCGAACGACCGGATCCGAGCCGATCGGCGTTGGGAGCAAAGGCTGGAACGGGGAGGCGGGACAAGTCAAACTACCTCCACCACGAGCCCGGACCGAGGTCAACTTGACTCATCCCGGCCGATACTCACTACGCCGATCGAGAACAGATCCAGTCGCCGGATAAATAGCAATTAAGCCATCTAATTACGAACAATGCGCGAGAACTAGACAACATAATTACCTTGTCAAGCCAACTTGTCGTCGACCAGGAGCCCCGAAGATCCCGCGCAAAACGGTAAAGACTTGACGAGAAAATTAGGGTTTGGCGATGCGCCGAAAGTTGTATTGGATGTGAATCGAGTTTACATGTTACATCCGAGTATGTATTTATACTCGACACAAAGAATCCTACTCGGACCCTCTTCGGGCCGATTTCCTAACTCGACTAGGATCTTTCCCAAAATTAAACTATTATTTCTAATTTTACAACGTGGGCCGGGCCCATCAATGTTATGCTCTTTCGTTGGCGTCCGCGCACGATTCCCGGGAGGGACGCGCCTTTACTCGCCCAAGCGGCCGTCGGCCTTCGCCCACCGGCCCTCTTTTGACCTATAGTCGGCGACAATGGGTCCCTTGGTCAAAAACCGGCGTCAACACATGTCCCCCGGTGCGGGGTATGCAACGCATGCGTCGGACCGATTTATCCTCTTTTCTTGCGCCGGTTTTCTTGCCCGTCACTTCTCCATAAAACCCAAGGCCACCTCCGGTCATTTCCCATCTGTTTCTTCTCCTTGGCTTTCGTCTTCATCTGTTCTAGCGACCTTTGCCTTCTCGAGCCTTTTCAACTTCTCACCGCGCCGCCGCCGTTTTTTCTCCGGCGACCATGAATCCTGCTGTTGCTGCTTCTGCTGCGGCCGCCGCCGCCGGCCGCGTCGTCGCCACCACCAACGCCGTTCCGGAGGTAATGTACATCCGAGCATCCCTCTTTTCTACCTTTGCAATTTTCTTCGTGTTCTTGTTCTTGTTCATTTTCACAATTTATTTCTGTTTCGCTTCTCACTTTAGCCCTATTCCTCGTTTTTAGGAGATCCGGAACCAAGTTGTTATTCCATCCAATATCCCAACTCATTTCTTCTTGGGCCCTATGGGTGATCCCGACCCCACGGATCTCATTTGTGCCGAAACGAACCGGGTCCCGTTTCGGCAACGGTCTCCTCTACCGGCCGAGTGGGCCAACAGCTTTCGGTCATGGCCGACTCCCGTTGCGGGATGGCGCGATTGGTATAACCGAGTATCGGCCGTCCATCGGCAAGGTTGGGCCAATATCGGCATCGCCCACGCCATCAAGCTCTCTTTGGCCGATCACCACAAGAACGAACCGTTGTTGGTGGCAGCTTCTTATCTGCGGTCGGATGCCTTGAACTGCTTCATGTTCGGCCACGGCCCGGCTACCATGACCCTCCTGGACACGGTCATGTTGGCCGATTTGAATATCACTGCGGAGGCCACCCCGGATGCCATCCGCATTAAGTCCCCCCATCGGATCAACCCTAAGGACACCGGGGGCTGGAAGAACTACATCCGAGACCTACAACAAGGGGCACGGCACGGTCGATCGCCGCGAACACGTTGCCTTCCTCAACATGTGGCTTGACCACTTCTTCTTCTGTGGGGTCGGCGTGAGCCCCACAAACAATTTTTGCCGATAGGCGATAGGCTGGCCGACGGCTATGCCCTCCCCATGGGCAAGTATCTTACGGGATCGGCCTACCTCCTTCTTCACCGAGGTTTCGGTGGAGTTGCGCTCCGGCCGATCGAGTCAAGAACACGGGAGGTCCTTGGTGGTTCATCCAAATGTGGTTGTCCCTTCATACCACCAAGGCCATCGATCCGGACCTTAGTGTCCTCACCTTCCCCGAGCAACCATGCCGAATCGGCCACGCCCGATCCAGCCGATGTATTTCTTTCGGGGAAGCGTTATCCATGGCACCGGGGCGGCCATGTCGGATGACAACTTGGCATATTGGTTCGCCGCCCTCTACAAGGGCCTCAACAACGAAAGTACGGATTGGTATCCGTACATCGATTTCTTCGAGAAGGGGTATGACACTCCTTTCCTGATCGACCCCACCTTCCCAACGGCCGACGGGGAGGCGGTCAAGATCTTCACCACCTGCCTCCGCCCCTGTCTGCTGCCGACGGGACTCATTCGTTGGGAGCAAGGCTTTACGCTCCTATGAGTTCTACCACCCGTCGGTGGCGGCCCGCCAACTCGGTTTCGGCCGGTTGCCCCCGGCCTCTTCTATGTGGGGCAAATAAAGGCGCGGGCTATCGTCGACAACGCCATCCGGTGGAATTGGCTCGTCGGCCGCACCGCCGATGTCGTCACCGGCGACTTAACCGGATTTTCCCCGGCGCCCGGAGTACTCGCCTCTTTGACCGTTGGTGGGGCGAGTGGAACCGGCACCTCCGCGGCCGGAACACCGCCTCCTTCTTCTCCGGCTTAGTCCTGAAAGAAGCTTTCGCCGAGGTACGTGCAGCCGATTTATTTTATAAGGCCGATTTTTGTAAATGAAATCGGCCACTCCAAATGCTCACCCTTGTACATTCTTTTTCGGTCGGACACGGAGGAGCCGCCGACCCGAGTATCGGTGGCCGGCCGATTGCATACTTAATGCCGAGCCCAATTGCTCCAAATATCGGCTTCACCGATCGCACTCCCGCCCAAGCTTTTGCGGCGATGAGTCGAGGGCACCGGCTGCCCGCAAGGCCAAAACTAAATCGGCCGCCCCCGGCAAGAGGAAGGCCAATGTGCCGGCAGCGGGGCCGACTCAAGCCCCGAAGCGACACCGCGCGCCGGTGAAGCAGCCTGTGCGCCCGTCCGACCCGGACTATTTCGATGAACCATCTCCGCCGCGTCGGGTTATTATTGCATGATTGCTGATTCCTTTTTTCACTTTACCTGCTATCTAACTATGAGTTCTTAGCGGGAATCGGCGGTTCTTCCTCCTCGGGCCCGAGACTCCAACACTTGATAGGCCGATCCGCCTGTCGACTCCTCCACGGGCCGGGACGCCGATTCAAACAGCTCCGGATCTTGAAGTCACACCAAGCCGAGGCCGATCCAAATCCTACGGAGAGCCCAATTCGCTTGGATCGGCCTGCGTCTTACGAGGTCGCCGCCGAAGTTGAACAAGCGGCCCATGTGTCGCCCATTGCTTCCCCCAAAGGCACTATTGCTGTTGAAGAATCGGCCGGCCGAGAGCCGCCCGCGGCTTCTCCTGTAAATACTGCTGCCGATGAGCTTGCCGATGAGCCCGCCGAAACCGAACAAGCTGGCCATGTGCACGATGCTGCCTCCGAGGATGCCGCTGGTGAAGGGGAATCGGCCGGCCGAGAGCTGATTGGAACACACGAACCTGTGGGTTCCATGGCGCAGCCGATAGACGTCCGGCCGCTTCGCATCGACGCTTCACGGGTTTGTTTTTACTATCTCCTTTCGATTCGCCGCTGTTCATTAGCTTCACTTTATTTCTCTTGGTATTTCGGGCGCTCGGCTTCCCTCGTCTGCGCCGATTTTGGTATCGGCTTCGGTCTTACCACCATGGCCGAAATCGCGCGCGAGGCTTGTGGCTTCTTCGGTTGATCGCTTGGTGGCCGACGCCCACCCCATCGGGGCCCGGTACTTGGAGGTCCGGACCGAGCTCCCGAGAGGATGTTCGCGACGCTCCGCACCGTGTGGCATACATGGAGTGCGGCAAATGGACTTCATCCGTGCCCGGCGACGATACGGCTCGCCACGCGGAGCAGCGGCAAGCCGCGTTACTTGCCGAGGAATCCATCAAGCGTTCGGAGGAGGAGGCCCGCAAGACCCGGGAGATGCAAGAGCAACTCTCAAATCGGCGAGGATGAACTGCAAGTAATCAACCAAGAGATTGCCGATTTGAGAGCATCGCCGGCTCTCAAGGAGAAGGAAGCGGCGGCCTTGGAAGCCACCATTGCACAGCTGTCGGTTGACGTGGCGGCTCAACGAAGACGACGGACGAAGCAATTCAAGCGGCCGAGAAGATGGCTACCGCAGCGCACGGCGATGTCGGCCCCATCGAGGATGACCTGTTGGTCATGGCCAACCTCGACTCCATGCTGGCCCGTGCACTATCTGCCGTCCAAGACTTCTTGTCTCGTGCCGAAGCCGTCGATTATGCTTAGGTGTAATAGGACCTTGAACAAAAATTCGTTATAAATATTTTTTTGCACTAAGGGCGATATATAATCATATCGGCCATCCGAAGACGATGTTTAAAACATCGGCTAATTTATCGGTGACTTCTATCTCTTTTTTTTTTCATATCTTTTGGCTAAGGGCGATACTCTCGGTATCGGCCGTCTCAAGCGATGTGCATCGACATCGGCTGTAGTCTCTTTTAGGCCGAACACTATGAGTTAATCCAAATACTAGGATAATACTGCTTCAAATACTTCCCGTTAAGTGCTCGGCCGAATTCTTCTCCTGCTAACTCTTTCAAAATATATGCGTTACCCGGTGCCGATCGGCTAATCAAATAAGGTCCTTCCCAATTAGGCGACCATTTACCAAACCGATTATCTTTCACACCGATCGGCATCCTAAGCTTCCGGACCAAATCGCCCTCTTTAAACTGTTTACTGCACAACCTTCTTATCATAATGGCGGGCAACCCTCGCCTTATTCTGCTCTATTTTTTCCAATGCATCCAGCCGATTTTGAACTACATCTTCTA
The DNA here is from genome assembly GCA_031894775.1 of Chloris gayana. Taxonomy (NCBI): domain Eukaryota; kingdom Viridiplantae; phylum Streptophyta; class Magnoliopsida; order Poales; family Poaceae; genus Chloris; species Chloris gayana. Next base: position 211,565 of record JAUNZO010003803.1, on the reverse strand, counting down.
ATTCATCCATCATTAATCCGTAGTATTGATCGGCCGAAAGCTTTTGTTGCAATTCAACCCTCCTGGAGCCAATAGCTGTCTCCCATGGCGATGCGGCTTCGTGCCCATATACAAGTTGATACGGCGCGACTTGCATGGCCCCATGCCGTGACATACGATAAGCCCACAAAGCGTCCATCAATTTCATGTGCCATTTACGAGGATACTCCTGTATTTTCCGCTTGATCAACTTGATCGGACTCTTATTTGCCGCTTCGACTTGGCCATTGGCTTGGGCATAATACGGCGATGAATTAATCAACTTAATCCCCATCTCTTCGAGCAAAAGTTTGAAATTCGTCCGACGTGAATATTGATCCTTGATCTGTCGTGATTGTTTCCGGAATCCCAAATCTATAAATAATATGCTCCTTAACAAACGTTATTACGTCGGCCGTAGAAACTTTGCGATAGGGTGCCGCTTCAACCCACTTTGTGAAATAATCTGTAACTACCAATATGTATTGATGTCCTTTGCTTGACGCTGGATTTATCCGGCCGATCATATCCATGGCCCGACCTCCGAACGGCCAAGGTTTGATTCTCGGATTCATGGCCGACGCGAGCGCCCTGCGAATAGGCCCGAATTTACGGCAATCTTGGCAACTTTTATAATATTTGAAACAATCGGCCAACATTGTCGGCCGGTAATAACCAGCTCGCCTTAGCAGCCACTTCATTTTATGGGCCGATTGATGCGTTCCGCAAATCCCATCATGTACTTCGCTCATTACCACTTTGGCTTCGGTATCATCAATACATTTGAGAAGTACCCCATCAATTGTCTTGAAAAATAATCGATCATCCAACGAGCACATACTTCAAGGCTTTATATCTTATCTTCTTATCTGTAGGTTGGGATGGATTGCTCAAAAAATTTCGAATCTACGTGCGCCAATCGGCCTTTTCAATATCAGCTATTTCCAAGTTATTTCCGGCGAGCCGATATCCGGATGCTAGTTGAGCCAAGTTATTTGCTTCAAAGTTCTGCTCTCTTGGTATATGGCTGATTTTAACACACTTGAATCTTTCCATCAACTTCGGCACTTTTCATGATATTGCAACAATATTTCATCTTTACACTCATACTCATCGGCCAGGTGACTCACGACCAATAAAGAATCGCCGAAAATTTCCACAAAATCAGCCCCGGCATCGATGAGTAACTCCAGTCCTTTTAATACTTGCCTCATATTCGACTTGGTTGTTGGTGTGCGCCTCTACTGTAATAGAGTATCCACGTACTGCCCCCGAGGCGACACAACAACCAAGCCGATTCCGCTTCCTTCCTTGCAAATTGAACCATCAAAGAATACCGTCCATGGCACCGGTTCAACGTATCCGGCCGAGTGCTCACCGTGCTGCACTATTAAATCAGCCAATACTTGTGCTTTTACTTGCTTTGGCCGATTCATAGCCTAGATCAAATTCCGCAATTGCCAACATCCATTTGCCCAACCGGCCTTTAGGGACCGGGGCCGATAGCATATATTTTACGACATCGGCCCGGCAAACCACGAGTGCACTCTTCGGCCAACGAGATAATGCCTTAGTTTTGTACATGAAAAATACGAGACAGAGACATAACCTTTCCACCTCCGGATACCGTGTTTCTGCATCAATCAATTTGCGGCTGAGATAAAATATAACCCGCTCTTTTCCCTCCTGTTCTTGAGTCAACGCCGAGCCGATGCACCTATTATCGGCCGATAAATATAACTTAAAGGATGTGCACGACTTTGGCGGAACCATCACTGGTGGGGACACCAAATACTTCTTGATATCTTCTAAAGCCTTTTGATGGATCGGCTCCCACCGAAATTCTTGATTGGCCTTGAGCTTTAATAATGGCGTAAATACATCAAGTCGACCGAGACAAGTTTGAGATAAACCGCCTAATAAAATTTATCTTGCCGATCGGGGACTGGAGCTTCGTCTTGTTCGTTGGTGGTTCCGGTTTTCGGATAGATTCAATACTTTTAGGGCCGACTTCAATTCCCTTTTCATGCACAATAAACCCCAGAAATTGCCCGCCGAGACACCAAACGCACACTTGAGCGGATTCATCTTCAAACCGTATTGTCTTGTTCTCTTCAACACTTCTCCGAGATCAGCCACATGACTCCCAACCGATTTTGATTTCACCATGACATCATCAATATAAATTTCCACCAATCGGCCGATCAAATCGTGATATATAAAATTCATGGCTCTCGATATGTAGCACCAGCATTCTTTAGCCCGAAGGTCATGACAACCCACTCATATAGTCCCAACGCTCCGGGGCACTCGAACGCCGTCTTCGGTATATCCTCTTCGGCCATAAAAATCTGATTGTACCCAGCATTTCCATCCATAAAGCTCAAAATTTTGTTGCCGGCGGCTGCATCAACTAACAAATCGGCGTTTGGCATTGGGTACTCATCTTTTGGGGTCGCTTTATTCAAATTTCGAAGTCAATGCAGACCCGCATCTTTCCATTTTTCTTTTCCACCGGCACGATACTGGAAACCCACTCCGCATATCGGCATGGCCTAATGAAGCCGGCTTCATATAATCTAATAATCTCCTCTTTGACGGCTTCATAATACCTAGGGTCAATTTTCCGAGCCCCACTGCTTATATGGCCGATATCCGGATTTGGTGGGCAACCGATGTTCAACGATCGATCGGCTGAGTCCAGAGCATCTCGCTATAATCCCAAGCAAAACAATCTTTAAATTCTTCCAATAAGGCCACTAATTCATCTCTTACTTCTTTACACAATTTCTTGCTAATATATGTCGGCCGAGGCTTGTCTCCATCCCCTATATCTACTTCTTCTAACTCGTCGGCCGACACAAAACCGTGACCTAGTTTCCCATCTTCTGTTTCGTTAATCGGCCGACTCATCATATCCTCAATCCGTGTATCGATCGGCCGATTATCCGCCAATTCTCCTGTGGGGCCCATCGGAGTAGCCGGGGGTACCCGACCCCCGGTCACAATAACTCCGTCGTCCGTAATGTTTATGGCCTCCGCATCCCAATATGTGCCCGATAAACAAGGCAAGCTCTCCGGACCAGGCAAACTCGAAATCGGCGGTTGCAACGGTTACGGACTTATCGGCCCGCACGATTTCAACCTTGTTGCCGACCCATTGAATCAAACAACTGGTGCATGGTTGATGGGATGCAACAATTGGCATGAATCCGAGTCTCTCCCCAACAAAGTTGTGTATGCACCTTTCCCGTCGATGATGAAAAAAGTGGTGGGTATGGTTTTGCTGCCCACGGTGATCTCCATTATTGCGGCCCCACGCACATCTTGGCTTCTCCCGCTGTAATCCTTGAGCGTCGGATTAGCCTTCATCATTTCTTCCGGCGTCTTCCCAAGCTTGCGATACGTGGTAATCGGCATGACATTAACCGCCGCTCCTCCGTCGACCAACATTTTCCTCATCGGCGACCCATTGACGTAGCCGCTAATATACAATGCCTTGAGATACAAATGATCGAGTTTATCGGCTTGTCAAATACCGCCGATTCCGGCGTCCAAAGAATTTCCGAAGTCTCCCCAACTGGTTCTTCTTCAGCCGAATTCTCATCGGCCGATCCGACAATCCTGGGCATCGGGGACATCATATTCACCGCGGCTTCGGCTTGGACCACTCGAGACCGCACTTTCGGCCTCCATTCCCTCTTGGGCTTGGGCTCATCATCTTGGTCATCTCTATGATGCTTGTTTACCCTTGATTTCTCGACAACGCATTCTTTGAAGCCTTCTCTTTTGGGTTTTGCTTGAGCAAACCACCGGGGCACCACTTGTCCTTCGTTCTCGGTTTGGTCATCTCTCAAACCTTCATGGTATTGGTAATCGGACTCTTCTTCATCATTGATTGGTCCCGGCCGATCGTGAACGGAGGTTCTCTTTGGCACTATGTATCTTCGCTCATCATATCCGTGATCATAGCCGATTGCTCTTCCGGGGGCCGATTGTTGTAATTCGTAGTTGCGATCAATCGGCCGTCCCCGGTAACTTGATGACCCGCCATCACGATACTCTTTCCGGCCGGTGCACTGCGGGCAGTTCTCGATAGATGGAAGCTTCATGTTTTGGTCCCAGCGATGCTGAAAGAAAGGACAATCCCGGTGTGGGTCAAAATCCTCTCGGCGGATCACGCTTTGCACATGCTGCTGACTTTGATCGATAGATTCCTGTTCATGTGTCATCCGATCTCTTTCTTCCCTCTCTCTCTTCCTCTCATATCGGCGTATGAAACCAGCTGATCCACCGCCGATGGTATTGATGTACATCGCATTAGCCGGGAAAGGGTGCCCATCAACTTTCATCTTCTTCTTTACATCAGCTGCTCGCAATACCCCACTGTCAATCGCCTTACGGATCTCATCTCTCATAGCATAACAATCAACGGTGTTATGATGTGAATTTCCATGCCACTTGCACCACTTAGCCATTTTCTTCAATTCCTCGGCGTAGGAATTTTGTGATGAGGGAAAGCTGGATTTTCTTTTCCCGTAGCAGCTGATCAAATATCTCGTCGGCCTTGGATAAATCAAAATCATATTTTCTCTCCTTAGGATTGACATGTGGAGAAAATATCGGCCGTTTGTTATTAGTCCACTCAACTGCATTAATTCCCTCTTCATCATCTTCACCGTCGAAATCAGCATAAGCTACCGATACCGCCGATTCCTGGTGAGCTGGAGATTCTCTTCTGGCCAAGCGCCCTTCGTGTCGGTTGTGCCAGCCCATCAAACTCATGTGGGGTAAACTTTTCTTTGATGTTGGAGAATAGCCCAGCATAAGCAATTTCGGCCAAGCTGTTGCTCTGTCGGGTTCAGGTTGTAGCATCGTCCCCTCGAGTCCTGAACCTCCGTATATAATTAGCTACGATTCCCCGGTTTTCGTTTCACCGCCATTAAATCGGACAAACTAAGCTCGGTGATGCCCGTGAAGAAGTACGAGTGAAACCTTTTCTCCAGATCGGCCCAACTCGAATAGAACCAGGCGACAGTGAAGCAAACCATGAAAAGGCCGATCCGGATAATGACGGTGGGAATAGCCTAACCCGCAAAGCCTCCTGAGTAGACGCCTCACCAAGTCTGTGCGTCATATCGGCTGATGTGCTCCATAGTTGATGTGTTATCTTGCCCGAGAAAACTTGGAAAACTCGGGAATTTTATACTTATTGGGTAAAGCCACGGAATCCATCCGATCGGGGTAAGGTCGCCGATACAATGCACTCTTCTCTTTAGGCTTCAAATCGAACCGATCTTTCATCATATCGGCGATCTTAGCCATGAGGCTATTCATATCATTGGGTCCGACGATTGCTGATCCGGTCCCCGTCATATAAGCGGTGTTGGGCTGTCCCCCGATTGTGTGTATCAACTGGTCGTTCCCGGAAATCCCGGTGCGGTGGCCGGGAATAGTGTACGCGGAACGATTCCATAATTCATGGCCGATTGGATCGGCCGTCCGATCATGAATCCTCGTCCCCAGCCGATGCGGTTGGTCGTGGAATACCGGATATTGGCCGTACTATAGTGGGTGAGTTCTCAATTCTACTCGGGCCGGTATTTGGTACGTAGAAGAAATTGGGCTGCTTGTGCCATCCGTAGGACCGCTGCCACATTGGTTGTTGCCCCCAACTCGGAAGTCGGCTGTTGTACATCTTGCCTGTCGCCTTCTTCCGTTACCGACTTCTTGGGGCCACTTGTCATCCTCTTTGCCTGGCTGGGTTGCACTGGTACTCGCATTTGCATTGTCCTTGCCAGGCCACGGTTGAGGTGGCATGCCGTACGAGGGCTGAACCCCGCACTGTGGTGTGGTACTCCGGAAGCTAATTCCCCGACTCGTCCGTACGGGAGTGCCGACAAGTCGAGTGTATGCAGGTCCAGAATACCCTTCGATGAACAGCTCTGCCATCAATTGTGTCCTTGATCAAATTCCCGATGGTGTTGGTCAACACGCCCGATTGATTGATTAGGGCTCGATGAACGGACGAGTTGACCATATCACCGAGCTGGTTGGCATCCGGCGAGTCTCGGGCTTTGATTTGGTCTAGTTCTTCCGGATGCGAGAATGCGAGGAAGTCTCCTTTTGTGGCCACTCGCCACGTGTCACCTGTCGGGGCTTGAAAGTACTTTTTCATTGCTTCGGCCAAGTATTCCTGGTACTGCAGCTTTTGTTCTGTCGTCATCTTTTCCCGAGGCCGAAATCCCGTTATCATCGAAACTTCTCCATGCCCTTTGCCATCCGTCCCGAGAGGTACTCGGAACCAAAATCGGCCGATTTTCAGCATCGACCATTGGTGTTCCGTCCTCCCCGACGGCTCGTATGTATGACATCTTGATCTCGGTTGCTTGTGTCCCACCGGCGTGCCAAAAAGTGTGTTGACGTCAAAAGTCGCCAATACACCGTTGTCCGGAGAGTCCACCGAAACTCCGGCCGACGCAGAGTCCTGTGCTCCCAACGGACCGGCTCGGCTCGCCGATGTTCGTATGCGCCGGTGCGTGCCGGATGGTTTTCCTGCAAACCAACAAAGACAATAAAAGGTGTAAAATTCCAGGTCATCGGCCCGGATAGACCGATGTGCAGCCGTGGCCGATTATGGCGTAAGATAGACAAAATCGGCCATATACGAGGAACAGCACGGCCCATCCATTTATGTATTAAATGCCAGGCGAACGAACTGTGATACGAATGATACGGAATCGGCCGACACTATAACATGCAATCGGTGGCTAGCAGCCGATTTCGTCGATAAGCGATCAAATCATTAAGACTTTGCAAGGATATATTATCGAATAAAACGTAAACAAGGCAATTGTCAATGGGACGTAACTAATTTGATAACAAGAAGATGTTTTAAACATCAATCGGATCCGTGAATCGGCCGATCGGGTATTCGGTCGATTCTGCCATTGATTATAGCGATGAATTATTTAGATCTATCTAAATGTATAATGATGATCAATAAAATTATACTAATAACTCCGATTCAAAAGCAGCTTTAACAGATTTGACACTAATTGGACATAAAACAGCTAATGAACGTGATAAGCAATCGGCTAAACACTCCGAAAGAACGAGTAAGACAAATACAACCACGCAGATCCCAAATCGACCGATCGCTCCAACAGGACAAGTCAAGCGATGGCACGCGGTCGGACCAAGTCTAACGGCCGCGCACGCACGGCCGATTCGGGACAAGCACAATCATAAACACCTTAACTATGAAAGTAAATCTACATCCTAGCCAATCGGCTGCATGCGCCTAGGACAAGTCAACTATCGCAAAGGCAAACACGGGACACGTCAAGCTGAATCCGCACGATCGAATCGGCCAAGATGTAAAAGAATTCTCATAGTGGCTATCGTGACTCGAACGACCGGATCCGAGCCGATCGGCGTTGGGAGCAAAGGCTGGAACGGGGAGGCGGGACAAGTCAAACTACCTCCACCACGAGCCGGACCGAGGTCAACTTGACTCATCCCGGCCGATACTCACTACGCCGATCGGGAACAGATCCGGTCGCCGGATAAATAGCAATTAAGCCATCTAATTACGAACAATGCGCCGAGAACTAGACAACATAATTACCTTGTCAAGCCAACTTGTCGTCGACCGGAGCCCCGAAGATCCCCGCGAAAACGAGTAAAGACTTGACGAGAAAATTAGGGTTTGGCGATGCGCCGAAAGTTGTATTGGATGTGAATCGAGTTTACATGTTACATCCGAGTATGTATTTATACTCGACACAAAGAATCCTACTCGGACCCTCTTCGGGCCGATTTCCTAACCGACTAGGATCTTTCCCAAAATTAAACTATTATTTCTAATTTTACAACGTGGGCCGGGCCCATCAATGTTATGCTCTTACTGTTGGCGTCCGCGCACGATTCCCGGGAGGGACGCGCCTTTACTCGCCCAAGCGGCCGTCGGCCTTACGCCCACCGGCCCTCTTTTGACCTATAGTCGCCGACAATGGGTCCCTTGGTCAAAAACCGGCGTCAACACATGTCCCCCGGTCCGGGGTATGCAACGCATGCGTCGGACTGATTTATCCTCTTTTCTTGCGCCGGTTTTATCTGCCCGTCACTTCTCCATAAAACCCAAGGCCACCTCCGGTCATTTCCCATCTGTTTCTTCTCCTTGGCTTTCGTCTTCATCTGTTCTAGCGACCTTTGCCTTCTCGAGCCTTTTCAACTTCTCACCGCGCCGCCGCCGTTTTTTCTCCGGCGACCATGAATCCTGCTTGTTGCTGCTGCTGCGGCCGCCGCCGCCGGCCGCGTCGTCGCCACCACCAACGCCGTTCGGAGGTAATGTACATCCGAGCATCCCTCTTTTCTACCTTTGCAATTTTCTTCGTGTTCTTGTTCTTGTTCATTTTCACAATTTATTTCTGTTTCGCTTCTCACTTTAGCCCTATTCCTCGTTTTTAGGAGATCCGGAACCAAGTTGTTATTCCATCCAATATCCCAACTCATTTCTTCTTGGGCCCTATGGGTGATCCCGACCCCACGGATCTCATTTGTGCCGAAACGAACCGGGTCCCGTTTCGGCAGCGATCTCCTCTACCGCCGAGTGGGCCAACAGCTTTCGGTCATGGCCGACTCCCGTTGCGGGATGGCGCGATTGGTATAACCGAGTATCGGCCGTCCATCGGCAAGGTTGGGCCAATATCGGCATCGCCCACGCCATCAAGCTCTCTTTGGCCGATCACCACAAGAACGAACCGTTGTTGGTCCGCGCACGATTCCCGGGAGGGACGCGCCTTTACTCGCCCAAGCGGCCGTCGGCCTTCCGCCCACCGGCCCTCTTTTGACCTATTCGCCGACAATGGGTCCCTTGGTCAAAAACCGGCGTCAACAATTACTCGTCCCTCTCGTGGAATAGATGCGATAGTAAGTGACTAGGAACATGGAGCAATGGGTTGCGCATCATCCGGAACAAAAAGATAGACGAACGGCTCACCGGAGTTGGCAAATTTGAAGTTGCGCCGACGGACGACGGTGGCCACCTGCCGGGGTGAAGCTTCCAATCCGGCGAGACGGAGGGGAGCTCAACCTACTTGGGGACTCGCGTGAGCTCTAGGGGCTTGGTGCGGAGTCCGTGGCGGGGTTAACTCGGACGGAGGAGGGCCGGTGTGGCCTCGGCGACGGTGGAGCAGGGGGGTGCGGCAATGGCGAAAAGAAAGAGGGAGAGAGGCAAGCACGGCCGGGGTTCTTATCCCGGGAGAGGCGGTAAATGAGAAGGAGGCCGGCAAGCAGCCGTGTGCGGCTAACCTCCCGCGTGGCGGGGTGGCGTGGCGACGGCCGGGAGGCGGTGCCTGCCGCGGGCGGCGGTGAGACGCGGGAGAGGGGAGAGAGGAAGAAGAGGCTGGCCGCCGGGCCGTCCCGGACATTTTGCAAAAACACCCCCGGACTTCCACGTAATTAAAAAGTGGCTTTCCGGTGCTCCAAAAATTCTACGAAAATTCAGGGGTGTAATTGAGAATATTTTAGGCATATTTCCTATTAAGTCCAGGGTAAAACTCCAAATCGTTTTTGGGTTAAAAATTCATAGCTAAATTAATAAAAGAGATTTTGTTTATTTCTTGTAAATATTTTCATAACTCAAAATCTTTTCAGGACCTTTTCATAAATCTTCATTTGTGATAATTAAGCTATAGAAAATGTTAAACATGAATTTGCTTCTCATTTTCTTTCTATTTAACACTTCCTTTCTTCTTTATTTGATTTGTTATTTTATGTGCAATTTCTTCACACTATGCTTAATAATTTCATAAATGAAATGTGATGACATGCTCATGAATTCCATGAAATGCATTTTATTGCTGTGAGTTGTTACAGTCCTCCCCCTTACAGGAATCTCGTCCCGAGATTCACGATCGAAACGACTAGGCGATAGTGTTAAAGAACTCGGGGTAGTTTGATCGAAGAAACTCTTCTTGTTCCCAATTAGCTTCAGCTTCCGAGTGATTACTCCATTGGACTTTGTAGAACTTAATGGTCCAATGACGAGTCACTCTATCCTTGGCATCGAGAACTTTAACCGGTCGTTCGTCATATGTCAAGTCCGGTCATGAATCGTTCCACCTCGACTGTCGGTATATCCATGGGTGGTTTTAAACACTTCTTCGGTTGAGATACATGAAATATGCTATGGATACCGCCAAGTGGGGTGGCAATTCCAGTCGATACGCCACGGTTCCACATCTTTCCAAGATTGGAAAAGGTCCGATGTATCGTGGTGCCAACTTGCCTTTGATTCCAAACCTTTGAACACCTTTGGTAGGAGATACTCGAAGATAGACTTGATCTCCAACCTGAAATACTAACTCTCGACGTCTTTTGTCGGTATAGCCGATCTGTTGAGATTTAGCCCTCTTGAGGTTCCGTTGGATGAGACGTACTTGTTCTTCTCGCGTCTCTTACTAAATCTGGTCCGAAGATTACTCTTTCTCCACTTTCGGACCAATTCAAGGGTGTACGACAACTACGCCCATATAGAGCTTGGAACGGCGACATTCCCGCACTCTCTTGATAGCCGTTATTGTAGGAAAACTCCGCTAACGGTAAACACTTCTCCCAGTCTTTACCATAGGTCAAGACACATGCTCGAAGCATATCCTCGAGGTATTGATTGATCCTTTCCGTCTGTCCATCCGTTTGAGGATGATATGCTCGAAGCTTCGTATCAACTTGGTTCCCAAGGATTCTTGTAGTTGTTCCTAGAATCCGGAGACAAATTTTGTTCCTCAGTCCGATATAATGGTTTTCAGCACTCCATGCAAACAGAGAATTCGAGCAATGTAGAGTTTTGCATACTTCTCGGCGAGTGTACCGTGTATGTACCGGTATAAAATGAGCAGACTTCGTCAACCGGTCCACAATAACCCGGATAGAGTCATGTTTCCGTGGACTTAGTGGTAATCCCACGATGAAATCCATGTTGATGTCTTCCCACTTCCATTCAGGAGTACTTAGAGGTTGTAAGGGTCCTGCTTGCTTCAAGTGTTCGGCTTTGACCCGTCGACGGACATCACATTCATTGACATACTTGGCTATTTCTCACTTCATGCGCGTCCATCAAAATCTTTGCTTCGGATCTTGATACATCTTATTGGTTCCAGGATGAATAGAATATTTGGACATATGAGCTTCATCCATTATCTTCTTGCGAAGCGGTAGGTCTTTCGGTACTACCAATCGATTCTTGAACCAAATTGAAAGTTGCCTAGAGGGGGGGGTGAATAGGCAATCTAGATAAAAACCTGAAATTACAACACTTAAAAGCAAATGGATCAAATTCGCCACCGACGGAACTTCCGTCACGACGGAATTTCCGTCGGGTGGTGAGATGAAAACTCTAGGGAATGGAAAGGGAGAGGAAATCTCACGATTCCACTTGAATCGAAACCTTCCTTTTTTCCTTGAAAGTGTTATACCTGCAGCAATTTAATAGACACGCAATACACAAGTAGATCGGGCTAAAATACACCCGAGAGATGAACAAGCAAACACACAACAAAAACAAACAAGAGAGGCGCGGAGATTTTTCACCGAAGTTCGGACCCCTCACAAAGAGGTTCCTACGTCTCCGTTGAGGAGCTCACAAAGAGCCGGGTTTCTTTCAACCCTAATCCTCCCAAGCAACCACAAAGGTCAAACTTGGTTTTCTTCTTCTTCCTTGGATTCCTTTCCTTGCGGAGGCGAATCTCAACCTTCACAAACTTCCCAAGGCTCACCACAAGCTTGGGAGCTCTAGGGCAACACCTAGCCAATCTAGAGAACGAATCTCCAAGAGTAACAAGTGAAGAACGAGATTAATTGCTAAGGGAAGATGTGCTCTAGGTTGGGTTGGTGCTATCAAGCTTGGAATCAAGATGGGAGCTCACTCCAATGGCTTTGGATCTCAAGAGGAGTGGAGAGGAGTGAGAGAGAGAGCTTGAGCAAGATCCGAGAGTTCAAAAGGCACCAGCAGCTTTTCTCACGGGTTAGGTCAAAGCTTTATATAGTGTGGGCTCTAAAAGAGCCGTTGCTCAAGTCAATGATTGGACTTGACGGAACTTCCGTGGGTGACGGAACTTCCGTCACCCTATTAGGTCAACTGCGAAAAACCCAGGACGGTACTTCCGTTCGAGTTAGAACTTCCGTCCAAAACTCTCTAGAATTGACGGAACTTCCGTCGCCGAGACGGAACTTCCGTCGGGCAAGATTTGAACTGGAAAACCCTAGGAACGGTACTTCCGTCACGTTTGAGACTTCCGTCCCAAACTCTCCGGAACCGACGGAACTTCCGTCGCCCAGACGGAACTTCCGTCGGAGTGGAGAAGATAGGAAAAGATAGGCTTTTTGATCGTGGTTGAGTTGGTATTTTGGTTCCAAGTTGTTTGAGAATACCTAGAGCACATTCTTCCCTGCACGTAAGATCGCTTCACCCCTCTTAATAGTTTGGCACACCTATACTCAAGAAGCTATAAATCTAAACTTGTCATCTTTGCTCTTTGAGTACTTCAACACTTTTTAATTGAGGGGTTTACTTTCTCACATTGTGGATACTATCATTTTGTTGTCCTGCACAATGACTCAATAACCACATTAGAGCTTTTAATCATTTGTCATTTATCACCAAAACCAACTAAGGGGCCTAGTGCATCTTCAATCTCCCCCTTTTTGGTGATTGTTGACAAATAATTAAAAGGGATTACAAAAGACTAAAAACGGAAAGAACAAAAACAAACAAAATATAGCGGAGCTCCCCTAAAGAGATGCATGGGTCACACAAACATGTGAGAGAGCTCCCCCTATATTTTGTGCTTGTGGGGTGCCTAAAAACAAGGTGCACAAGTGACAAGATTAAGTGTGAAGACGAAAAAAAGAAAAACAGCACAAGCGCGAATAGCTTCACACCACATAACGCAAGCCACATATATCAATGAACTAAGAGGCACCACATTAAAGCATTAAGCAACCATCATCCATCATTCAAGCACATAGTTTGCGAGGAATTAAAAAACTAGCCCTATTACAATAGAGCACAAATCTCATAGTTCATTACATAAGTTCCCATGAGTTCCAATGACTAAGATAGATAAAGAACACAAAGATAGGAAAGTAGTGATCCCTTTTCTCACTCTCTCCCCTTTGGCATCAAGGCACCAAAAAGGAAGAAAGGAAGGAGAGTAAGATGGGAAATCACTCGTCGCCCTCCTCGCCCGCCAAAGTCCTCCTCCTCTTCTTCTTCATCTCCTGCATGGGCTGCATGGGAGCTTTGACCGCCATCACCACCAAAGAAGGGAGCATAGTCCTCGAGCTGCCACCGATAAACAGGAGGGGGTGCATCCTTCTCTTCCTCGGATCCTGGAGGGGAGACCTCGAGCACCCTGTGAACTCATGAAGTTCTTCATCCTTCTAGCATTCTTTTTGACACCCCGCCTCGTCCGGTGGATATCAACAGCATTTGCGGTGCACACATTGAAGATAGACTTGAGGGCGCCCAAGATGCGAGAAGTGGGAGAGCCTTCCGGCGTGGAGCTGCACTCGCTAGAGGTACCAAGCTGGGCTGGGGTGCTGCGCTTCTTCTTTGCTCCTCCTTTTAGCTTTAGCTGCAGTGGACGATGCTTGCATTCCTTCTCAAATGTCAGCTGGGTAACTCCCTCAATCATAGCCATAATCCAAGGAGCATAGGGAAGTGTCATCCTAGTATTCACCGCTGCGCCTGCTAATCTCCTCAAAGATAAATCCCATGACACAAAAAGGAGCGGCGTCGGGTGCAAACCTCACTAACACATTCCTTGACCAAGCAGCAATCTGTTCATTGTATCCATCCTTGGGCACAATGGTCTCGCGAAGGATCCTGTTAAGGTACAAGTAGTAGGGCTGAAGTCCCTTTGTCCGTCCATAGACACATGGGCCATACTCATACATAAAGGACAGATGCAGACTCGGGGATGTTTTGCTCATTGATGATGGTCTCATGATCATCATCTCTCGTCGGACTCGGCAGGTTGAAATAAGAAGCAAACACTCGCCACCTGCACTCATAGCGCTGTCCTTGAGTCATCCAAACTATCTTGTGGCGGCCTCTTGTTGACCCCACAAGTGAAACCTCGGATCCGATGCCTCTTTCTCCCGTACACTGCGGGGGTCCGTCCTTCTCGGCGCATCCAGCACATCGGGATGCCTCCTCATATCACATCGGCTGTGGGTGCCAATGTAGACCGGTGGCCCGACACGAACATCACTAGTGGCCACACCTGCAGCAGCTGCCCTCGACCGGTCACGTGCAACTCCCTTGCCCTTGCCTCGGCTGTCGGGATGCGGTGTGCGATTGATCACCCTCTTGCGCTTGAGCTGTGATCGAGGCGGCAACTCCTCCTCACTCTCCTTCGAGGGAACTTCCTCCTCAATCTCCTCATCACGGCTTGGTTCCCTAATGGTTGGCCCGCCGCTCTTCCTGCCCGCGTGCTTGGTACGAGTCATACTCCGGCAAGAAAGAAGGAATTGATAAGAGCTTGGTCGAATAGAATAGGTAACGTGTCAATGTGGGCAACTTCATGAGTGAAGTTCTTCCAGGACGGAACTTCCGTCGTGGACGGCGGAACTTCCGTCCTGTCAGGGCTGCGCCCATGGAGTTGACCAAACCAACACAAGATATATTCTACCCACTAGTGCTAGACAAATACTTGAGTATACTAAGATGCTAGACTCTATTCTACTCAAGATAGACCAACAAGCTACTAGCATTGACCAAGATTTGAAAAAAAGAGATTTCAAGATCCATACCAAATCCACGCGAAGGAGAGCGCGAATCCACGGAAGAAGTTGAGGAACGGAAGTGCCGTGGGATGGGGAAGCTTTCCCACGGATTACTTGAGCTTTTCCTTGGTTGAAATCACGGATCGCCTCGGGTGCTCACGAGCTAGGGTTCGGGAGGAGAGAGAAATTGTGGAGAGTTATGAGGAAGAAGAAGGAAAAAGAAGGGGTCGGGTTCCCCTTAAACCAGCACATGACGGAAGTTCCGTCACTGACGGAAGTTCCGTCAAAACCAGAGAGTTTTGCACGGAAGTTCCGCCGAGGAACGGGAGTTCCGTCCGTCTCGGTTCAGCCCGTTTTGGAAAAATTTTGAGAAAAAGTTTTGAAATTTAGAGACCTAAGTTGGAACTTGGGGTTGCCTTCACTTGTGGATAGCCAGCAATGAACCACGAGAGAACAATATCCACAAGATGGGCAATATGATCACAAGATCAACTTCAAATATTTTCAATACAAAAGATAAGCTTTATTTTTGCAAATAGTTTTTGAGAGGATAAAGACAACAATCAATATCACCAAGATGCACAAGATTTCATTCCACATTAGAAGAATCAAGTATGTTAAGTTCACTCCTAAGCTCACAGAATCTTTTCTCATCTAATGGCTTGGTGAAGATATCGGCTAGTTGTTTATCGGTTCTCACATAGCTAATCTCAATGTCCCCTTTGATTGAATGATCTCTCAAGAAGTGGTGAAGGATATCTATATGCTTAGTCCTATTGTGATCAACGGGGTTGTATGCAATCATGATGACACTCTCATTATCACATAAGAGAGGAACTTTGGTCAAAGAGTATCCAAAGTCCTTAAGAGTTTGTCGCATCCATAAGAGTTGTGCACAACAACTACCAGCTGCAACATACTCCGCTTCGGTCGTGGAAAGGGCAACTGAGTTTTGTTTCTTGGATGACCATGACACAAGGGACCTACCCAAGAATTGGCAAGTCCCGGAGGTGCTTTTTCTATCTACCTTACATCCGGCGTAGTCGGCATCGGAGTAGCCAACTAACTTGAATTTGGCGCCCTTAGGATACCACAACCCTATGTTTGGAGTGTGAACCAAATATCTCAAGATTCTTTTAACGGCCACCAAGTGGCTCTCTTTTGGAGCGGCTTGAAATCTTGCACACATGCACACACTAAGCATGATATCGGGCCTAGATGCACAAAGGTAAAGCAAAGAGCCAATCATGGAGCGATATACCTTTTGATCAACCGCCTTCCCATTCACGTCCAATCCTAGATGACCATTTGACTTCATTGGAGTCTTGCTTGGCTTTGCCTTGTTCATATCAAATTTCTTGAGGATGTCTTGGGTGTACTTGGTTTGACTTATGAAAGTTCCATCTTCTAGTTGCTTGACTTGAAAGCCTAGAAAGAACTTCAACTCCCCCATCATCGACATCTCAAATTTCCTAGTCATAATCTTGGCAAACTCATCACAGAAAGATTGGTTAGTAGAACCAAATATTATGTCATCGACATATATTTGGCATACAAATAAATCACTTCCAACTTTTCTAGTGAAGAGGGTAGGATCGGCCTTCCCATTATGAAGCCCTTGTCGATGAGGTATCCCTTGAGGTGTTCATACCAAGCTCTTGGTGCTTGCTTGAGCCCGTAGAGAGCTTTGTGAAGCTTGTACACGTGGTGAGGTTTCTTCGGATCTTCAAAACCCGGTGGTTGTTGCACGTACACTTCTTCTAGAATTGGACCGTTGAGGAATGCACTCTTCACATCCATTTGATATAACTTGAAGCCATGGTGTGTAGCATAGGCGAGCAATATGCGAATTGACTCAAGCCTTGCTACCGGTGCACATGTTTCCCCAAAGTCCAAACCTTCAACTTGTGAGTACCCCTTTGCAACAAGTCTTGCTTTGTTCCTCACCACCACACCATGTTCATCTTGTTTGTTGCGGAACACCCACTTGGTTCCCACAACATTTTGCTTGGGTCTCTCCACCAATGACCACACTTTGTTTCTCTCAAAGTTGTTCAACTCTTCTTGCATGGCCACCACCCAATCCGAGTCTTGCAACGCTTATTCTATGTGACATCCCCTCCGGGACACCCAGGAATCGGAACGGAGGGACACTCGACGAAGCGAGTTACAACGAGTGTATCATCTCATACAAGCCAAAATATATACATCATGGTATAATACAACCAGGTTTTCGAAATCCAATCATTCGTGCAGCGGAAAACATAATTATTATTGAAGTTTAACAACCTACGAGTATTGCAGCGGAAACTTGTACTTTGAACAACAACACACTATTAGACGATCAACGTGATGCACTCGAGCCCTTCGTACATCACGGTCCTCCCTCTTCACGACGTCAGGATCCATTCCCACTGGAGGGAACCACCCGCGGGCACTCGCTCCACTTCAGGGAACTACCGTCCAAGTCGTGGGAGTACGACTCGGATCCTGAAAAACATAATCGAACAAACCTTGATTATTCTAATACTCGAGCAAGACCGACCCGTCAACATGGCACGCTAAGGCCGACGCCTAGTATGCAAAGGCTTTCGGCTGTGGGGTTTACTCCGTTGCGAAAACAGCATTAAAGGTTGAGTCCTTACTTTCAGTATTTTAGCTCACGTTAAGTTCATTAACCTCTAGGTTTGCGGACTATCACTATTGCAATCAAGTTTGCAGGAAAGAAATAATTTCAAACAACCACTCTTTCATTCCTCTTCCTTCATCTTCCACTTGATTAACTACGATGTGACACGGTGAACAAGCGGTACTCATTACTGCGAGGGACAGCGATTCGAATCGATTTCACCAGCTGGGAAAACCCGTTTACACGGCGTATACGCACCCCGTTGGTCGCATACGACAACCTTTCACGCTAATTCCTGGCAGTGGCCGGGTTAGTCTCCCATCCGCCCGAGAACCCGGGGACCCCACGCGATACCCGTCCTCGACGTTATCCGTGAGCGACCACCCATTCCTCTCCCGTTGAGACATGAGGCCTCACCTCATTCTCCAGCCAATTAGGGGATGGGCTACGTCCAACCGCTGTGGCAATTAGGTTACATCGGCTTCCCGACCCCATAAACACCAGTATGTAAATCGGTACGTTCAAAGACTTGCTCAGCAGGGCCAACAACGGTACGGTCCTTGACCGACACGGACGGGGCTACCACCTTGCAAGACCTCGTCTCTGCCCTTTCTCCTACAGGGCCCGTCCGGTCTCCATTTCATTTTCATCTTCATCTTTAACTTTCAACTTAAGACATCAATCAACTTAAAGCCTCCATGCTTTAAGATCGGACCGATACCAGCTCGCGAGTGTGCTCAAGCACCACTCGACTTCTACCGTAGCCCCGTGAATTAAGCGTAGCAGCTATCGGAATATAAACCAACATGGGATAAACATATAACATAGGAAGCCTACTCATGCATCTAGGGTGTCAAGCAATTCCTGAAATCTAATGCACAATCACGACACAATTACTCGTGATAAAAGAAAAGACTTTAAAAACATAGGTGGGATGCACCGGGCTTGCCTTGATTCGAGTCGGGGTTAGCTTCCTCGATGTGTCTGGTCGACTTCGAAGCTTCGTCTCCTTTCTCGACCTCGGACGGAACCTCGATCACGTCGGGACCTAGGTCGACCAACAATACGTCGCGAATCACAACCATGCATGCATGAATGTTCATGAGATGGAGTGCAATGATTGAATTAACCAAGGTCGTTATTTAGCAATTAATCATTACTTAAGTTTATTCTTTTGCAATCAATACTTAACACTTAATCATGTTCGTTAAGCAATAAGTAACAATCGATCATGCTCATTAATTATTGCTTAACCAAGGTCATTACTTAAAGACTAATCATTAATCAGGTTAATTAATTAATAACTAATCAGGTTCATTCATTAATAATTAATCATGTTTTAAACAACAATAATAAATGCTTAACGACATGTGAGAACACTTAAGCTATTAATTTAGGATCACATGAAATGACGGTGTTTATGTTTTAATTTTGGAAAACTAACTTAACAAAAACTTTCGTCTGCAGTATCTCTAATTTTTAAAGAAATTTATTTTTCAAAAACAATTAATAATTAACACAAAATAATAGGTTATATTAACTAAAGAAAAGGAACTTAATTAAACTATGAAATTATACTTTCTCAAAATAGGTATTTGAATTCATAAATGAATAGAGAATAATTTTATGAGTCTAATGAACTTTGTTTGACATTTTTCTGATTTTTGTGGAATTTTCTACGAATATTTGACGTTGGAAAGGAAACTGAAAATGAATAAATTCGCAAAATGAATAATGGACCAATGGGCCGAAAGGCTAGGCCCAGCTGGCGCCTTGGTGGCCCAGCAGAGCCCGCGCGCGGCCCAACTCCAGGAACACCACGGCCATGGCCGTGGTGGCCGGAGACGGCGCCGGCGCTTCGCCGGAGTGGACCAGCCGGCGGCCATCCGCGACGGAAATCCAACCATAGGGCCAGCTCGACATGAGGATTCCGTGGGTGGGGTCACCGGCACCGGAAGATGACCGGAGATGTACCGGCGGCGAGAGGCGGACGGAAGGGATGTTCGGCGGCGGCGTGTGCTCGCTGTGGTGGACCAAAAGATGAACGGCTTGTTGCCAAAGCTTCACAAGATCACGACGAAGACCGGCATCGCATTCTCGGAGGCCGAGGTGGCCGGACCATGCGCACCGGGATGGCAGAGGGGACCGGCCGCCGGACTTGAAAAAAAAAATGGAGAAATTCCGGCCATACCGTGGGGGATAAGGGGTGAGAAATTACTAGTGAATAGAGGAATAAGTTGCCTAGCCATGGGACATAGAAGAAGGAGGATTCGCTCACCGTGGGGGGACGAATTCGGGATCGCGGCCGGAGCTACCCGGTTCGGCCTTCTAGGGAAGACGAGCTCGATCTCACGGACGGAAAGGTCTTGGTGCGAGCCGGCGGCACAAAACGACGTAGAAGTTGCCTGCGAACCCTTGGGTGGTAGTGGCTGGGTTGGGGAAGAGCTGGAGCTAGCCTCGCCGGCGTTGGACAGGGCGCGGGTGGCGGTGGTGTCCGGGTGGGAAGAAAACCGAGAGAGGAAAAAAAAGAAGGGGAGCTCGGGACATGCTTTATCCCAACGTCCGGATGTTTCAGGCGGTAAAGGGGAAGCTTCGCGTGGCATGGGAGAGGGAGGGCACGCGGCCGGCGAGCTGCGCCGGCGCCGGGAGGCGGTGGTGGAAGTCGGTTCGGAGAGGAGGAAGAAAGAAGAGGTCGACAATGGGGCTGCCGCAATTTTACATAAACACCCTCGAGCTTCCGGTTAATTGAAAAACATACTTCCGGCACTCGAAAAATTCCGCGAAAAATCAGGGAGGTATTTGAAAGTATTTTAAGCACTTTTCTTTTTAGGTCCAGGTTAAGATTCTAAATTATTTTCGAACTAAAAATTCAAGGATAAATTAATAAAAGAAGCTTTGTTATTTCTTGCAATTAATTTTACAACGCAAAACAATTTCAGGGGATTTTCATAAATCTTCATTTCTGATATTTGAATAGTAGAAAATGTTAAACACATTATTTTCTCTTTTATTTAAATTCTTTTTAAGCCTTTCCTTTAATCTTTAACTAGTTTGATATTTTATGTGTATTTTCTCTAGCAAAATTTTCAATATTTTCACAATGCACAAGATGATATGCTGATGAATGACATGAACATGCACTTTGTATTTAGGGTTGTTACAGCCCTCCCCCTTACAGGAATCTCGTCCCGAGATTCACGATGGAAACGACTAAACGATAGTGCTAAAGAACTCGGGGTAGTTGAATCGGAGAAACTCTTCTTGTTCCCAAGTAGCTTCAGCTTCCGAGTGATTACTCCACTGAATCTTGTAGAACTTGATGGTCCGATGTCGAGTCACTCGATCTTTGGTGTCGAGAACTTTGACCGGACGTTCGTCATACGTCAAGTCCGGTCAGTAATCGTTCTACTTCAGCTGTCGGTATATCCACCGGTGGTTTCAAGCACTTCTTCGGTTGAGATACATGAAATATGTTATGTATACCCGACAAGTGTGTTGGCAACTCCAAACGATATGCCACAGCTCCACATCTTTCTAGGATTGGAAAAGGTCCGATGTATCGTGGTGCTAACTTGCCCTTGATTCCGAATCTTTGAACACCTTTGGTAGGAGATACTCGAAGATAGACTTGGTCTCCAACCTTGAATACCAACTCTCGACGTCTTTTATCGGCAGAGCTGATCCGTCGAGATTTAGCTCTCTTGAGGTTCCGTTGAATGAGACGTACTTGTTCCTCTCGCATCTTTTACCAGGTCGGGTCCGAAAATTATTCTTTCTCCACTTTCGGACCAATTCAATGGTGTGCGACAACTACGTCCATACAGAGCTTGGAACGGTGACATTCCGGCACTCTCTTGATAGCTGTTGTTGTATGAGAACTCTGCCAGCGGTAAACATTTCTCCCAATCTTTACCGTAGGTCAAAACACATGCTCGAAGCATATCCTCGAGATATTGATTGATTCTTTCTGTTTGTCCATCCGTTTGGGGGTGATAAGTCGAGCTTCGAATTAACTTCGTTCCTAACGACTCATGCAACTGTTCCCAAAATCTAGAGACAAATTGAGCTCCTCGATCCGAGATGATGGTCTTGGGTACTCCATGCAAACATAGGATGCGGGAAATATATAGATCTGCATATTGCTTGGCCTTATAGTTGGTATGTACCGGTATAAAGTGAGCTGACTTGGTCAATCTGTCAACTATGACCCGGATAGAGTCGTGCTTCCGTGGAGTCATCGGTAATCCAACAATAAAGTCCATGCTGATATCTTCCCATTTCCATTCGGGTATGCTCGGAGGTTGAAGTGGACCCGCTTGCTTCAAATGCTCTGCTTTGACACGTCGACAGGTATCACACTCATTGACATACCTTGCTATCTCGCGTTTCATTCTTGTCCACCAAAATCTCTTCTTCAAGTCTTGATACATCTTGTTGGTTCCAGGATGAATAGAATACTTGGACGTATGGGCTTCATCCCTTATTTTCTTGCGAAGTTCCAAGTTCTTAGGCACTACTAACCTATTCTCGAACCAGATAACACCTTCGTCATCCATTTGGAAACACTTGACGTCACCCTTCCGGAGTCGTCTTCGATGTGTTCCATACCAAGCATCCTTCGGCTGAGCTGCTACCACTTCTTCACGAATGGTAGGAATAAGAGCCAAGTTTGTCAATGCTCCATATGGAATAATCCGAAGATTCGGCTCTTCACTCTCTTCGGGAGATGCTTGAATCATGAGTTGAGCCATGAGATTATTGCAATGAACCTTGCGACTTAAGGCATCTGCGACCACGTTTGCCTTGCCCGGGTGATAGTGAATCTCAATCTCATAATCCTTTATCAGCTCCAACCATCTTCGTTGTCGCATGTTTAGATCCGCTTGAGTGAAGATGTACTTGAGACTCTTGTGGTCCGTGTATAGATGTACTAAATTTCCCAAGAGGTAATGTCTCCAGCTCTTCAATGCAAGAACCACTGCGGCTAATTCCAGATCATGTGTGGGATAGTGTTCCTCATGACGCCTTAGTTGTCGAGACGCATAAGCGATCACCCGACCTTCCCGCATCAGAACACATCCAAGTCCCGTGCCGGACGCATCACAATACACATCAAAAGGCTTCGTCGGATCTGGTCGAGCAAGTACAGGAGCTGTAGTCAACAACTTCTTCAATGTTTGGAAAGCTTCTTCACATTCTTTGCTCCATACATACTTCTTATCCTTCTCCAATAGCTCAGTCATTGGCTTGGCGATCTTTGAGAAGTTTGGAATAAACCTTCTATAGTAACCAGCCAATCCCAAGAAACTTCCGACCTGGGAGACAGACTTCGGTGATTTCCAATTCAATACATCTTGAACTTTGCCAGGATCAACTCGCCACTCCTTCAGCTGATATAACATGACCTAGGAACGGCACTTCCTTCAACCAAAACTCACACTTGCTGAACTTAGCATAAAGCCGATGATCCCTTAGTCGTTGTAACACCACTCGTAAGTGATTAGCATGTTCCTCTTCCGACTTAGAGTAGATCAGGATGTCGTCAATGAACACCACGACAAACTTGTCTAGCTCCGGCATGAACACGGAATTCATGAGATACATGAAATGTGCTGGTGCATTAGTCAATCCAAATGACATCACCAGGTACTCATAAAGTCCATACCTTGTGGAGAATGCGGTCTTTGGTATGTCTTCAGTTCTTATCTTAATCTGGTGATATCCGGAACGAAGATCTATCTTAGAGAAGATTTTGGCTCCTATCAGCTTGATCAAACAAGATATCAATCCTTGGAAGAGGGTACTTGTTCTTAATGGTAACGGCATTCGGAGGCCTATAATCCACACATAGCCTTAATGTCTTGTCTTTCTTCTTTACGAACAAGGCTGGGCATCCCCAGGGTGACGAACTTGGGCGAATATATCCCTTGTCCAATAATTCCTTTAATTGCACCTTCAACTCTGCTAGCTCATTTGGTGGCATCCGATACGGCCTTCTTGATATTGGTGCTTGTTCCAGTCAGTAACTCGATCTTAAACTCTACCGCTCGATCCGGCGGTAAACCCGGTAAGTCTTCCGGAAAAACATCGGGGTACTCACAGACTATCGGAATGTCTTCCAAACTTTTGCCAATAGTCTTATAAATCATTGGAGGAATAGTTTGGGTAGAAGTCAACTGGAAGCAATCTCGTCCATGAAGAGGAGAGTTCAGGTGAACTGCAAAAGCATCTATATCCAACACTCGCCTTATGATACTTCATCCATCTCATGCCAAGAATTGCGTCCAATCCTTGTCCATTTAAGACTATAAAGGAGGTGGGATAATCCTTACGACCCAATTTCAATGGTAGCTCTGTAGTACTTTGATCTGCAAGTATATTACCTCCAGGTGATGATATGAGATGTGGGTAAGTCATCTTGCACGATGGAAGATTATGTTTTTGGACATATCCCTTGCCGATGAAGTTGTGGGTTGCTCCCGAGTCAAATAAGATAATGGCATCATGATGGTTGATAGTGAACAAACCAGCCATGATTTGTGATCCTTTCGGAATCTCTTCGGCGGTGGTGAAGTTGACACGACCAGTCTTCGTCTTACCATATTTCAATGCATTCTTCCGTCGACCAACTGCTTTCTTTTGAGGGCGTGTTGAATATTTCTGCTTTGTTGGTGCGACACAATCTTGAGCCAATCTGTCCATGACAACCATCGTTATAGCGTAGATGGTCAACCGATTGTGGAGTTTGGGATAAGGGGTGTATACTTGATAGGTCCGATTGTTGGACCGCTGAACCGGAGAACACCCGTTGCCGATACTCGAGGTGGCCGGTGAGAATTGAGATTCGATGGCATAGGCTCGAATCTCTGGTCTCGTTGCGAGAATATGGACTAGACGATACTTGGAGGGCACCTTACTTCCTTGTTCATTGGCTGCTCTCTTCTTAGCCTTCTCTTCTTGATGAACACGAATAGCATCCTCCATGAGTATAGCATCACTTACTAACTCATTGAAACTAACTCCTCGATCCAAAACAAGCCGAGATTGTAACTTGGTAGTAAGTCCTTGTTTAAAGCATTCCTTCTTCTTGGCGTCGGTGTCCACATTCCGAGGAGCATATTGAGCCAAACGGTTGAACAACTTTGAATAGGAGTGTACGGTCATATCACCTTGCTTCAGCGCTAGAAACTCCTTGCGCTTTTGGTTCAGGATACCTTCCGAAATATGATGTTCACGAAAAGCCTTTGTGAATTCTTGCCATAGTACTTGGTAACCTTCAGGAATCATGGCCTTGTAATTAGCCCACCATGCTCCAGCAAATCCTTCTAGTTGCTGAGCGGCAAACATAGTCTTCTCGAAACTCGTGCATGGTAGGAGCTCCAGCTTCGACTCGATAGTACGTAGCCAATGGTCCGCTTCCGGAGGATCTCCCTCATCCGAAAAATTTGGTGGACCAGTAGCCGGGAAATCCGAATACGTAACATGAACTCGGTGGAGCATGCTGATCTTGACCACCGGTCCGTGGGGCCGTATTCTGAACAAGCTGCTCGAAGAAGTTCCCGTTGTTCTTCACGAGACTCCAATATAGTGGCAATAGCTTGTGCCAGGGTAGATGGAGTTGATGCCGACTCTCGAACATCTTGCTCGGGAGCTTTCAGGATGGTTTCCTCTTCCAGTTTGTTCCATTCTGCCATAAACTTGGTATTAGTACCACCGATCCAAAATTGGGATATAAGGATACCA
This sequence comes from Chloris gayana, assembly GCA_031894775.1. Lineage (NCBI taxonomy): Eukaryota > Viridiplantae > Streptophyta > Magnoliopsida > Poales > Poaceae > Chloris > Chloris gayana. Next base: position 186,382 of record JAUNZO010003803.1, on the reverse strand, counting down.
ACGATACAACACGTTGAAGTTCCAAAGCACAAGCAAGTGTATAGAGAAGAGGTGCACTATCTCTCATTCCAACCCCGCATTTACTTGTAGTACACACTTGTACGAGCATCTTTAACTTGTCCTTCTAGATCCATAGCTCTCATAGGGCTTCTTGACAACTACACATGATCGTCCTTCTCTCCGATTGACTTTGATCATCCGTAGATGAAGATCTTGCATTTCCCCATTCCATTACCTCTGCAGGAGAGTTCCGCTTGCCTTCTGTTTTACTCGCATAAACTTCTTTCTAATGCCCTCCATAGGGAACTACTCTACACTACGATACTAGAAAGTATAACCCCAGCTTTTTATTATAGCACTCAATATGACATGATGCATGCTCGGTAAACTAACTATACGTACTATAGCATATAAAACTATAACGAATAGTTAGCACTTCCCAAAACCCGAACATCGAACAGCTTAGTAAAAATCTAACTATTCTACATCCTTATAGAGCTCCGTACTCTCTCGTATTCTAAACGCACTAAACGTGTTAAGTTTTGAAAACAAGCTTGTAATGATGAATCGTTGCCTCTGAACCGCTCCGATACCAGCTGTGACATCCCTCCGGGACACCCAGGAATCGGAACAGAGGGACACTCGACGAAGCGAGTTACAACGAGTGTATCATCCCATACAAGCCGAATATATACATCATGGTATAATACAACCAGGTTTTCGAAATCCAATCATTCGTGCAGCGGAAAACATAATTATTATTGAAGTTTAACAACCTACGAGTATTGCAGCGGAAACTTGTACTTTGAACAACAACACACTATTAGACGATCAACGTGATGCACCGAGCCCTTCGTACATCACGGTCCTCCCTCTTCACGACGTCAGGATCCATTCCCACTGGAGGGAACCACCCGCGGGCACCTGCTCCACTTCAGGGAACTACCGTCCAAGTCGTGGGAGTACGACTCGGATCCTGAAAAACATAATCGAACAAACCTTGAGTATTCTAATACTCAGCAAGACTGACCCGTCAACATGGCACGCTAAGGCCGACGCCTAGTATGCAAAGGCTTTCCGTCTGTGGGGTTTACTCCGTTGCGAAAACAACATTAAAGGTTGAGTCCTTACTTTCGGTATTTTAGCTCACGTTAAGTTCATTAACCTCTAGGTTTGCAGACTATCACTATTGCAATCAAGTTTGCAGGAAAGAAATAATTTCAAACAACCACTCTTTCATTCCTCTTCCTTCATCTTCCACTTGATTAACTACGATGTGACACAGTGAACAAGCGGTACTCATTACTGCGAGGGACAGCGATTCGAATCGATTTCACCAGCTGGGAAAACCCGTTTACACGGCGTATACGCACCCCGTTGGTCGCATACGACAACCTTTCACGCTAATTCCCGGCGGTGGCCGGGTTAGTCTCCCATCCGCCCGAGAACCCGGGGACCCCACGCGATACCCGTCCTCGACGTTATCCGTGAGCGACCACCCATTCCTCTCCCGTTGAGACATGAGGCCTCACCTCATTCTCCAGCCAATTAGGGGATGGGCTACGTCCAACCGCTGTGGCAATTAGGTTACATCGGCTTCCCGGCCCCATAAACACCAGTATGTAAATCGGTACGTTCAAAGACTTGCTCAGCAGGGCCAACAACGGTACGGTCCTTGACCGACACGGACGGGGCTACCACCTTGCAAGACCTCGTCTCGCCCTTTCTCCTACAGGGCCCGTCCGGTCTCCATTTCATTTTCATCTTCATCTTTAACTTTCAACTTAAGACATCAATCAACTTAAAGCCTCCATGCTTTAAGATCGGACCAGTACTCAGCTCGCGAGTGTGCTCAAGCACCACTCGACTTCTACCGTAGCCCCGTGAATTAAGCGTAGCAGCTATCGGAATATAAACCAACATGGGATAAACATATAACATAGGAAGCCTACTCATGCATCTAGGGTGTCAAGCAATTCCTGAAACCTAATGCACAATCACGACACAATTACTCGTGATAAAAGAAAAGACTTTAAAAACATAGGTGGGATGCACCGGGCTTGCCTTGATTCGAGTCGGGGTTAGCTTCCTCGATGTGCTGGTCGACTTCGAAGCTTCCGTCTCCTTTCTCGACCTCGGACGGAACCTCGATCACGTCGGGACCTAGGTCGACCAACAATACGTCGCGAATCACAACCATGCATGCATGAATGTTCATGAGATGGAGTGCAATGATTGAATTAACCAAGGTCGTTATTTAGCAATTAATCATTACTTAAGTTTATTCTTTTGCAATCAAGTACTTAACACTTAATCATGTTCGTTAAGCAATAAGTAACAATCGATCATGCTCATTAATTATTGCTTAACCAAGGTCATTACTTAAAGACTAATCATTAATCAGGTTAATTAATTAATAACTAATCAGGTTCATTCATTAATAATTAATCATGTTTTAAACAACAATAATAAATGCTTAACGACATGTGAGAACACTTAAGCTATTAATTTAGGATCACATGAAATGACGGTGTTTATGTTTTAATTTTGGAAAACTAACTTAACAAAAACTTTCGTCTGCAGTATCTCTAATTTTTAAAGAAATTTATTTTTCAAAAACAATTAATAATTAACACAAAATAATAGGTTATATTAACTAAAGAAAAGGAACTTAATTAAACTATGAAATTATACTTTCTCAAAATAGGTATTTGAATTCATAAATGAATAGAGAATAATTTTATGAGTCTAATGAACTTTGTTTGACATTTTTCTGATTTTTGTGGAATTTTCTACGAATATTTGAAGTTGGAAAGGAAACCGAAAATGAATAAATTCGCAAAATGAATAATGGACCAATGGGCCGAAAGGCCGAGCCCAGCTGGCGCCTTGGTGGCCCAGCAGCCCAAATCGGCCTAGCAGGCCGCGCGCGCCAACTCCAGGAACACCACGGCCATGGCCGTGGTGGCCGGAGACGGCGCCGGCGCTTCGCCGGAGTGGACCAGCCGGCGGCCATCCGCGACGGAAATCCAACCATAGGGCCAGCTCGACATGAGGATTCCGTGGGTGGGGTCACCGGCACCGGAAGATTACCGGAGACGTACCGGCGGCGAGAGGCGGACGGAAGGGATGTTCGGCGGCGGCGTGTGCTCGCCGTGGTGGACCAAAAGATGAACGGCTTGTTGCCAAAGCTTCACAAGATCACGACGAAGACCGGCATCGCATTCTCGGAGGCCGAGGTGGCCGGACCATGGTGCGCACCGGGATGGCAGAGGGGACCGGCCGCCGGACTTGAAAAAAAAAATGGAGAAATTCCGGCCATACCGTGGGGGATAAGGGGTGAGAAATTACTAGTGAATAGAGGAATAAGTTGCCTAGCCATGGGACACGGAAGAAGGAGGATTCGCTCACCGTGGGGGGACGAATTCGGGATCGCGGCCGGAGCTACCCGGTTCGGCCTTCTAGGGAAGACGAGCTCGATCTCACGGACGGAAAGGTCTTGGTGCGAGCCGGCGGCACAAAACGACGTAGAAGTTGCCTCGCGAACCCTTGGGTGGTAGTGGCCGGGTTGGGGAAGAGCCGGAGCTAGCCTGCCGGCGTTGGACAGGGCGCGGGTGGCGGTGGTGTCCGGTGGGAAGAAAACCAGAGAGGAAAAAAAGAAGGGGAGCTCGGGACATGCTTTATCCCAACGTCCGGATGTTTCGAGCGGTAAAGGGGAAGCTTCGCGTGGCATGGGAGAGGGAGGGCACGCGGCCGGGCGAGCTGCGCCGGCGCCGGGGAGGCGGTGGTGGAAGTCGGTTCGGAGAGGAGGAAGAAAGAAGAGGTCGACAATGGGGCTGCCGCAATTTTACATAAACACCTTCGAGCTTCCGGTTAATTGAAAAACATACTTCCGGCACTCGAAAAATTCCGCGAAAAATCAGGGAGGTATTTGAAAGTATTTTAAGCACTTTTCTTTTTAGGTCCAGGTTAAGATTCTAAATTATTTTCGAATTAAAAATTCAAGGATAAATTAATAAAAGAAGCTTTGTTATTTCTTGCAATTAATTTTACAACGCAAAACAATTTCAGGGGATTTTCATAAATCTTCATTTCTGATATTTGAATAGTAGAAAATGTTAAACACATTATTTTCTCTTTTATTTAAATTCTTTTTAAGCCTTTCCTTTAATCTTTAACTAGTTTGATATTTTATGTGTATTTTCTCTAGCAAAATTTTCAATATTTTCACAATGCACAAGATGATATGCTCGATGAATGACATGAACATGCACTTTGTATTTAGGGTTGTTACATTCTACCTTAAGAGGCTCCAAAGAAGAAACAAACGAGTAATGATGGCAAAAGGTAGCAACTCGGGATCTAGTGGTTACCCCTTTTGAATGTCACCAAGAATGTTATCAACGAGATGATCTTTTTGTATGCTTCGCCGCACTCGGGGTTGTTGGGGCCTAGGTGCATCTTCTTCTTGTTTTTCTTGTTGTTCGTCTTGATGATCATCACCTCCACCATCTTGTTCTTGATCTTGGTTATTGCCTTGATCATGATCGTCACCATGATCTTGGTCACCACGTTGATCTTGTTCATTTTGTGGATCTTGTGGAGGATCTTCATCTTGATTTGGAGAAGATGGATCACCTTGCACTTGAGTTGGGTCTTGTGGCCTTATTTCACCAATTGCCATGTTCCTTATTGCTTCACAAGGAGCTTCATCACCTACATCACTTGGATTAACTTGCTCTACTTGAGAGCCGTTAGATTCATCAAATGTTACATCACGCGTGATCTCAACAATGCCGGTGACTTTGTTGAAAACTCGGTATGCATAAACATTTGATCCGTATCCAAGTAAGAAACCTTCATTGGTCTTTGGAGCAAACTTAGAAGACCTTGGCTTCTTGTTAAGAATAAAGCACTTGCTCCCAAAGACACGGAAATACGACACGTTAGGAATTTTACCGGTGAGAAGCTCATAGGGTGTCTTTTTCAATATCTTGTGAAGGTACAACCGGTTGGTTGCATGGCAAGCGGTGTTGATGGCTTCGGCCCAAAAGGTGTCGGGAGTCTTGTATTCATCAAGCATGGTTCTTGCCATCTCAATGAGTGTGCGGTTCTTCCTCTCGGCTACACCATTTTGTTGAGGAGTGTATGGTGCGGAGAACTCATGCTTGATGCCTTCTTCATCTAGGTACTCCTCGACTTGTGTATTCTTGAACTCGGTGCCGTTGTCACTTCTAATCTTCTTAATCTTCACTTCATATTCATTTTGTGCTCTTCTCAAGAAGCTCTTCTCAAGAACCTTGTGTCTCACTTTTATCCTTCAAAAAGAATACCCAAGTGAAACGGGAATAATCATCAACAATGACTAGGCCATACTTGTTACCGCCAATGCTTAGGTATGTGACCGGACCGAAGAGGTCCATGTGAAGCATCTCCAATGGTCTTGTGGTCGTCATCATCGTCTTGGATGGATGGTTGGTTCCAACTTGCTTTCCGGCTTGACATGCGCTGCACACTTTGTCCTTCTCAAAGGCAACATCCTTTAGTCCAACGACGTGGCCACCCTTTAGAAGTTTATGTAGATTCCTCATCCCAACGTGAGCTAGTCGGCGATGCCATAACCAACCCAAGGTGGTTTTTGCTATCAAACAAGCACTTAGATTTGGACCCTCTTTGTTGGTGAAATCAACAAGATGGATCTTATCCTCCAAGTACCCTTTGAATGCAATTGAGGAATCCGCTCTTCTAAAGACGGTCACGCCTTCATCGGTAAAGAGACAATTAAAACCCATTCCACAAAGTTGTGATATGGACATTAAGTTGTACCCTAAACCTTTCACAAGAAACACATTACTAATTGAAAGGTCATGGGTGATTTGAATTCCACCACGACCAATTACCTTTCCTTGTTGATCATTTCCAAAAGATATACTCCCACTTGGTAGATTGTCTTTGTCAAGTGTGGAGAACATCTTCTTCTCCCGGTTATATGATTTGAGCACCCGGTGTCGAGTACCCATATTGAACCGCCCGAGGAGTATCCCTACACACAATTAAGCACAAGATTTAGGCACCCAAACTTGCTTGGGTCCCTTAACTTTAGAAACAACACTTTTAGGCACCCACACACAAGGATTCCACCTTGCATAGTGTGGCCCAACAAATCTTGCAACTACTTTCCCATGAGCACCATGGGTTAGTTCATATGTTGCATGATCATACACATAGAAGGATACGGGTGAGCTCTTCTTTTTGAGCTCTTGTGTTGTTTTGGCCTTCTTCACGTGCTTGGTTTGAGCAACTTGCTTTGGTTGATTCATGTTGGTCTTGTTGTTGAATCTCTTCTTGGGTTGCTCCTTGAATCCAATGCCTTTGTTGCCATTGAACTTTCTTTCTTCACTAACAATTTTCTTAGCTAGCTCAACTTGAGCCGCTCTCTCAAGATTCTTGACCTTGTTAGTGAGATCCTTGATTGTCACCTTATCGGTGGCAATGTTGTCAATGTCAACACCTTTACATCTTGTACACTCTTTTCTTGATGAGGATTGCATTGACTCAACCTTGCTTTTGTGCGTCAATGTGCTACTCTTGAGGACTTCAATCTCTCCTTCCAACAACTTGTGATTCTCTTTAAGAGATTCACACTTTGTTTGGAGTGAGAGGTTGATGTCTTCAAGCTTAGCATTTGACTTGTTTACCTTAGTAAGGCAAAGAGTCAACTCCTCGTTCTTCTTTCTTTCTTCCTCAAGCAAGGCCTTCAACTCTTTAACCTCATCAAGCTTCTTGATAAGCATGTTTTCTTGTTTGTCCACCATCTCTTCGCTCTCTTCAACCTTCTCTTGCATTATCCCTAACATTTTCACCATATCTTGCAAGGAGGGGACTAGCTCCTCCTCATTATCATTGTTAGAGGAATTGACAAGAGGTTTAGTTTGTACCTTGTTTTCTTTGGCCATGAAGCATTTGGGGGTGTCATCCTCATCGTCGGTGAGGTTGTTGAAGAGTGATGATTTGGCCGGTGTTAGGCCATATGCAAGATTGGCAATTCCTCCTTCTTCATCTTCATCATCATCTTCATCATCATCGGAGACATATTGTTGGCCAATATGAGCTTGACCCTTGAATGGTTTCTTGAAGTTCTTCTTCTTAATGAACTTCTCCTTCTTCTCTTCCTTTCCATTGAGTTGAGGGCACTCCGCAATGAGATGCCCCGGGTCATGACAGTGATAGCACTTTCTTGTTGATCTTCTTGCCCTTGCCTTATCAAAGCTCTTCTTGGTAAACCCATTGTTGATCATGAACTTGCCAAACTTCTTCACAAACAAGGCAAGCTCTTCATTGTCTTCTTCAATCTCAATTTGGTCTACCTCCACAACTTCTTTCTTTTTGGCCTTAAGTGCTACATCTTGCTTGCTTGTGCTCTCATCTCCAATTAGCACACTCACTCTCTTTCCCTCATCATCACGGCTTTTGTGAGCAAGAATTCTCCCAATTACTTCATCCGTGGAGAATCCATCAAATCCTTCCTTTTCTTCAATGATAGTGCAAAGTGTGGAGTTCCACACTCTTAGTGACATTAGAAGCTTGAGATTCACTTCTTGTTCGCTCACGTCATCTCCAAGTGACCTTCGCTCATTCACAATGTCCAAGAGCCTATCATGTGTTTGTTGAGGGTCTTCGCCCTTCTTCATCACAAAGAAGTTGAATTGATTTTTCAGCACTTGCATCCTTGACTTCTTCACCACATCGACTCCCTCATGAACTGCAATGAGCTTGTCCCATATAGCTTTGGCATTCTCTAGTCGGGACACCTTAGAGTACTCTTTAGCACTCAAAGACGAGAGCATTGCCGACACGGCTTGCGCATTGCGATGTATGTTGATGTTGTCCATTACGGTGTGTCTCTCCTCATCCTCAATCACATATCCTTTTTCAACCACTTCCCACACGGGCGGACCAATTGACAGCAAGTACATTTTCATCCTATGCTTGTACCAACTAAAATCTTTTCCATCAAACCACGGTAGTCGTCCACTACCGCCACTATTCACATTTGCCACATCATTATAGTTGAAGTTGTACCTTGTGTCCAACTTCCCACCACTTGTTCCATCCTTGGCAAATGGAGTTCTTTCCTCATCGGTCTTCCCTCTCTTGTTGGGACTATCGTCCCCTCCAACAAATTCCCCAGACATCTTTTCTTCTCAAGCGGTTAAGCTCTTCTCGAGAAGACCTGCTCCGATATCAATTGAAAGTTGCCTAGAGGGGGGTGAATAGGCAATCTAGATAAAAACCTGAAATTACAACACTTAAAAGCAAATGGATCAAATTCGCCACTCGACGGAACTTCCGTAAGGGTGGTGAGATGAAAACTCTAGGGAATGGAAAGGGAGAGGAAATCTCACGATTCCACTTGAATGGAAACCTTCCTTTTTGCCTTGAAAGTGTTATACCTGCAGGAATTTAATAGACACGCAATACACAAGTAGATCGGGCTAAAATACACCCGAGAGATGAACAAGCAAACACACAACAAAAACAAACAAGAGAGGCACGGAGATTTTTCACCGAAGTTCGGACCCCTCACAAAGAGGTTCCTACGTCTCCGTTGAGGAGCTCACAAAGAGCCGGGTTTCTTTCAACCCTAATCCTCCCAAGCAACCACAAAGGTCAAACTTGGTTTTCTTCTTCTTCCTTGGATTCCTTTCCTTGCGGAGGCGAATCTCAACCTTCACAAACTTCCCAAGGCTCACCACAAGCTTGGGAGCTCTAGGGCAACACCTAGCCAATCTAGGAGAACGAATCTCCAAGAGTAACAAGTGAAGAACGAGATTAATTGCTAAGGGAAGATGTGCTCTAGGTTGGGTTGGTGCTATCAAGCTTGGAATCAAGATGGGAGCTCACTCCAATGGCTTTGGATCTCAAGAGGAGTGGAGAGGAGTGAGAGAGAGAGCTTGAGCAAGATCTCGAGTTCAAAAGGCACCAACAGCTTTTCTCACGGGTTAGGTCAAAGCTTTATATAGTGTGGGCTCTAAAAGAGCCGTTGCTCAAGTCAATGATTGGACTTGACGGAACTTCCGTGGGTGACGGAACTTCCGTCACCCTATTAGGTCAACTGCGAAAAACCCGGGACGGTACTTCCGTTCGAGTTAGAACTTCCGTCCAAAACTCTCTGGAACCGACGGAACTTCCGTCGCCCGAGACGGAACTTCCGTCGGGCAAGATTTGAACTGGAAAACCCTAGGAACGGTGCTTCCGTCACGTTTGAGACTTCCGTCCCAAACTCTCTGGAACCGACGGAACTTCCGTCGACCCGGACGGAACTTCCGTCGGGAGTGGAGAAGATAGGAAAAGATAGGCTTTTTGATCGTGGTTGAGTTGGTATTTTGGTTCCAAGTTGTTTGAGAATACCTAGAGCACATTCTTTCCTGCACGTAAGATCGCTTCACCCCTCTTAATAGTTTGGCACACCTATACTCAAGAAGCTATAAATCTAAACTTGTCATCTTTGCTCTTTGAGTACTTCAACACTTTTTAATTGAGGGGTTTACTTTCTCACATTGTGGATACTATCATTTTGTTGTCCTGCACAATGACTCAATAACCACATTAGAGCTTTTAATCATTTGTCATTTATCACCAAAACCCACTAAGGGGCCTAGTGCATCTTCACAAATAACTCCCTGCTTCGTCCTCCCTGAAGCATTTAACTTCACCCTTCCTGAGTCGTCTCCTTATGTGCCCTATACCAACGCTTTTTCGTTGAGCTGCTACCACTTCTTCACGAATGGTAGGAATTAGAGCCAAATTAGTCAAGGTTCCATATGGAATGATTCTAAGGTTTGGCTCCTCACCTTCCGATGGTTGTGCTTGAATCATAAGTTGAGCCGTGAGATTATTGCAATGGGCCTTGCGACTTAATGCATCAGCTACCACATTTGCTTTCCCTGGGTGGTAGTGAATTTCCAGCTCATAATCCTTGATCGGTTCTAACCATCTACGCTGTCGCATATTCAGATCTCGCTTGAGTGAAGATGTACTTGAGACTCTTGTGGTCTGTGTATAAATGTACCAAATTACCCAAGAGATAGTGTCTCCACCCCTTCAATGCGAGAACCACTACTGCTAGTTCCGGATCATGGGTAGGATAGTGTTCCTCATGACGCCTTAGTTGTCGAGAAGCATAGGCAATCACTTGACCTTCCTGCATTAGAACACATCCGAGTCCTGTTCTCGATGCATCACAATACACATGAAAAGGTTTCGTCAAATCTGGCTGAGCAAGTACGGGAGCGGTGGTCAACAACTTCTTTAATGTTTGAAAAGCTTCTTCACATTTTTTGCTCCACACGTACTTCTTATCCTTTTCCAATAGCTTAGTCATTGGCTTGGCAATCTTTGAGAAGTTTGGAATAAACCTTCCGTAGTAACCAGCCAATCCCAAGAAACTCCGATCCGTGAGACAGGACTTCGGTGATTCCCAATCCAACACCTCTTGAACTTTGCCTGGGTCAACGGCCACTCCTTCGGCTGATATCACGTAACCTAGGAACGGTACTTCTTTTAGCCAAAATTCACACTTGCTGAACTTAGCATAAAGCTGATGATCCCTTAGTCGTTGCAACACCACTCTTAAGTGATTGGCATGTTCCTCTTCCGACTTAGAGTAGATCAAGATGTCGTCAACGAATACCACGACAAACTTGTCCAGCTCGGGCATGAATACCGAATTCATGAGATACATGAAATGTGCTGGTGCGTTGGTCAATCCAAATGACATCACCAGATACTCATAAAGTCCATACCTTGTGGAAAATGCAGTCTTCGGTATATCTTCAGCTCCGATCTTAATCGATGGTATCCCGAGCGAAGATCTATCTTGGAGAAGACTTTAGCTCCCATCGGTTGATCAAACAAGATATCAATCCTCGGAAGAGGATACTTGTTCTTGATGGTAACCGAATTCAGAGGTCTATAATCCACACATAGCCTCAATGTCTTGTCTTTCTTCTTTACGATCAAGGCTGGGCATCCCCACGGCGATGAACTTGGGCGTATATAACCTTTATCCAACAATTCCTTTAGTTGTACCTTCAATTCTGCCAGCTCATTCGGCGACATCCGATACGGCCTTCTTGATATTGGTGCTGTTCCAGGTTGTAACTCTATCTTAAACTCTACCGCTCGATCCGGCGGTAGTCCCGGCAAGTCGTCCGGAAAGACATCCGGATACTCACGGACTATGGGTATATCCTCCGGACTCTTACTTACAACCTTATTGACCATTGGCAGCATAGCTTGAGGAAAAGCTAAGAGCAAGCAATCCCGACCATGAACAGGGGAGTTCGGATATATGGCTCGAGATGCTATATCCAATACTGCCTTGTGGAAATTCATCCATTGCATGCCAATAATTGCATCTAACCCTTGCCCATCCAATATGATTAATGTAGTAGGATAAACCTTGCTACCCAATCTTAATGACATATTGGCAGCTGCTTCATTGGTAAGAATCTTACCCCAGGTGTTGAGATAATATGTGTCCATGTCAACTTAGATGGTGTGATGCAATGCTTAGCAATGTATGACTTGCTGATGAAATTATGCGTAGCTCTCGAATCAAATAAAACCATAGCAGGGTGATCAGCGATAGAAAACATACCCGCTAAGATTTGTCCTCCTTCGGGTAGCTCCTCGGCCGTAGTAAAGTTGGCACGGCCGATCTTCACTTGTGTATTCTTGGCTGGTGCCCTCGGTTGGTTCTGCGGCTGTCCTTGAGGTCCGGGTGCATATGGTGCCTTCGAGGATACGGACAACTGCGGTAATAATGTCCCGAACGGCCACAATTGAAACATGGCGGTCCATACTCGTTGCGGTGCTTGACCCACCGGTCCGGGATTCCGAGCATTCTGCTGTTGGTAAGGCGGACGATACCGATTCGACCGCTGCTGCTGAGATTGCTGGGGTGATTGATTCTGCCGGTAGAAATTGGGACGAGAGGGTGTATGCTGATAACGCCGACTCGACGGTGCAGTGTAGACCAGCCTGTACTTTGATGGTCCCCCACTTCCTTGTCCCGTAGCCGGCCTCTTCTTGTTCTTCTCCGTCCGATGAAGACGGATAGAGTCTTCCGGTGCGATAGCGTCACTCACAAAGTCGGTGAAGTCTGTCGGTCTTGTTCAACACCAAGCGAGACCGTAGCTTGGTACTCATTCCCTCCTTGAACAAGTTCTTCTTCTTGGCATCTGTGTCCATATGTTCGGGAGCGTGCTCGAGCAAGGCGGTTAAATACCTTGGAGTAGGTGTGCACATTCATGTCCCCTTGCTTCGATGATAAGAACTCCTTCCTCTTCGATTCATTAAGCCTTACGGGATATGATGCTCTCTCGAAGGCTTTAGTGAACTCCGGCCATGAAACTTGATGTCCTGGAGGAAACATTGCTTTGTAATTTGCCCAGCGGGCTCCAACAAACCCTTGCAATTGCTGAGAAGCGAAGAGGGTCTTCCGATGATCCGTGCATGGGAACAGCTCCAGCTTCGACTCGGTAGTGCGTAGCCGGTTGTCGGCTTCCAAAGGCTCACCCGCATCCGAGAAGATCGGGGGCGAACCGATAGAAAGTCCGAGAAGGTCACCCTTTCTTCTAGTGCATTGCGGCCCTGGTGACGTTGCTGCGCAGCAGTGTTGCGGACCAATTGCTCCAACAATTCTCGCTGCTCCGATGGCCCGTGCCAAGGTCGGGGTGGTGGTGGTGTTCCCGCCCGCGTTGAGAACTCTCGGGCTCATCGCGTCTCCTTGTTCCAACCATACTGTCCAAGAAAAGTTTACGTTAGACATCTTCATCCTTATAGGCTCCGTACTCTCTCGTTGTCTACCGTATGAACGTGTTAAGTTTTGAAAATAGACTTGTAGTGATGTGCTCGTTGCCCCTGAGCCGCTCCGATACCAGCTGTGACATCCCTTCCGGGACACCCAGGAATCGGTACGAGAGGGACACTCGACGAAGTGAGTTACAACGAAACATCATCCCATACAAGCCGAATATATACATCATGGTATAATACAACCAGGTTTTCGAAATACCAACATTCTTGCAGCGGAATATAACATTATTGAAGTTTAACATCCTACGAGTATTCAACGGAAGCTTGTTCTATTATACAACTCGAAAGATTTCAAATGAAACAACGTGATGCACCGAGCCCTTCGTACATCACGGTCCTCTCTCTTCAAGGTGTGGGGATACGTTCCCACCGAAGGGAACCTCCCTCCGGACATTGCTCCTCTTCGAGGAAGCTACCATACAAGTCGTGGTAGTACGACTCGTTCCCTGAAAGGTAACGAACAAACCCCGAGTATTCTAATACTAAGCAAGACCGACCCGTCAACATGGCACGCTAAGGCCGACGCCTAGTATGCAAAGGCTTTCCGGCTGTGGGGTTTACTCCTTTGCGAAAACAGCATTAAAGGTTGGGTCCTTACTTTCAATATTTTAGCTCATGTTAAATTCATTAGCCTTGGTGTTTGCAACCTATCACTATTGCAACCAAGTTCTCAATCAAGATAAAATAGATCTTAATTCTTCCATCTCTCACCTTCATCTTCCATAAAATTTACTACGATGTGACGACCTAACAAGCGGTACTCATTACTGCGAGGGACAGCGATCCGAATCGATTTATACCAGCTGGCAAAACCCGACTACACGACGTATACGCATCACACCGATCGTATACGACAACCTTTCCCGCTAGCACCTGACAGCGAGACTAGCCATTTCCAACTCCCCGGAAGTATGGCGACGCCACGACTTCCCTCGTGGTCGACCCATCTCCCTCCCGTGAGACTATCCTCTCACTAAGAGCCGATAAAAGAGAGTTGGCTACGCTACATCTCCGGGGCGATAGGGTACATCAGCTTGCTGGGCCCATGATACCAGCATGTAGCACGGTACGTTCAAACTTGTTCAACTAAGCCGACAACGGTACGGTCCTTGACCGACTCGGACGGAGCTACCACCTTGCAAGACCTCATCTCCGTCTTGCCCTTTCTCCTACGGGGCCCGTCCGGTCTCAACTTCATTAACACTCTCTTCATCTTTAGTATCAACACAAAACCCTTAAAGCCTCCATGCTTTAAGTGCCCTAACCATCTACCGTTGCCACTATGCATTAAGCTTAGCCTCTATTGAGCTACCTGTACCGAGTATAGAATAAACAAACGGAAACCTACCATAATGCATCTAGGGTGTCAACCATTCCCTAACACCTAATGCACAAGTATAAGCTGTACTATGTGATAAAGTAAAATATTTTTTAAAAAATAGGTAGGATGCACCGGGGCTTGCCTTGAGTCCGTTCGAAGTTAGCGTCCTCGGCGGCTGGGTCGACTTCGAGATCCCGGCTCCGACTCGCCCTCGGGTGGAACCTCGATCACTTCGAACCTAGTCGACCAGCAATGCGTCGCGAATCACAATCATGTATGCATGAATGCTCATGATGAAAGTATGCAAGGATTCATTAATTAAGTCCCATAAATAATAATTAATGATTAATGTTTAATCACCTTAGTTAATGAATAAATCGGGGATAAGTATGTTCATCAAGCACTAATTAACAATTAATTTGGCTGATTAATAAATGTTTAATCAAGATTATTATTAATTAGTTCTATTTCCTTGATTACTTAATTAAGTTCACTAATTAATTAGGTTTAATAATTAACAAATTATTCTGGTTTATTAAGCAATAAATAAATAATTACTTTAAGTGATTAAAGGTTAATAGATTGGGATCATATAAAATAGTACAGTTTAAGTTTAAATTTGGAAAATAAATTTCATCATTAATTTCGTCTGCAGTATCTCCTTTATTAATTGAAATTATTTTTCATAATTAAACATTTTATTTACATAAAATAATAGCCTTTCTCTAATCAAAGAAAGTGATTAATTACTAAATATAAAATAAATTTATTCAAAATAAATCTTTTATTTCACAAATAAATAGATCTCATTTTTTCGAGTCCAACAAAGTTGGTTTGGCATTTTTCCAATTTTTACTGAATTTTCTACGAATTTTGGAAATTTAAATTCAATTTTGTGCCACACGGAGGGTCACGGGGTTGGCCACACGAGATCCACACGTGGCCACACGTGATCCCACCCGCGTGTGGCCCGCGGTGTGGCACCACCGCGGCGGCGGGGACACGGCGGCGCAACCACCGGACTTGGCCGCCGGTGGCTCAAAGCTCGCCACGTCGGCTCCTACACGATCCACAACACCGTGCGAGCTCAACCGTGAAACTCGTGCAACATGAGCTCGCTCCGAGGCACGCCGGCGGCGAGGACCAAACACGGCGGCGATTCGGCACCGCGGTGAGCTCGCCGAGAGCTTAGAATTTAGGGAAAAGAGTACTAGGGCTTCTACGCAACACGAGCAAGGTCGTCGTGGGGTCCTAGCTACATGAGCAAGCGCGGAAATGGTAGCTCACCGTGGAAGTCGCGGACAACGGCGGCGGAGCTGCGGAAGAACTTCGACTACTCGTCCCTCCGTGGAATAGATGCGATAGTAAGTGACTAGGAACATGGAGCAATGGGTTGCGCATCATCCGAGAACAAAAAGATAGACGAACGGCTCACCGGAGTTGGCAAATTTGAAGTTGCGGTGACGGACGACGGTGGCCACTGCCGGGGTGAAGCTTCCAATCCGGCGAGACGAGAGGGAGCTCAACCTACTTGGGGACTCGGGTGAGCTCTAGGGGCTTGGTGCGGAGTCCGTGGCGGGGTTAACTCGGACGGAGGAGGGCCGGTGTGGCCTGGCGACGGTGGAGCGAGGGGGTGCGGCAATGGTGAAAAGAAAGAGGGAGAGAGGCAAGAACGGCCGGGGTTCTTATCCCGGGGAGAGGCGGTAAATGAGAAGGAGGGCGGCAAGCAGCTGTGTGCGGCTAACCTCCTGCGTGGCGGGGTGGCGTGGCGACGGCCGGGAGGCGGTGCACGCCGCGGGCGGCGGTGAGACGCGGGAGAGGGGAGAGAGGAAGAAGAGGTCGGCCGCTGGGCCAGTCCCGGACATTTTGCAAAAACACCCCGGACTTCCACGTAATTAAAAAGTGGTTTTCCGGTGCTCCAAAAATTCTACGAAAATTCTAGGGCGTAATTGAGAATATTTTAGGCATATTTCCTATTAAGTCCAGGGTAAAACTCCAAATTGTAAATATTTTCATAACTCAAAATCTTTTCGGGACCTTTTCATAAATCTTCATTTGTGATAATTAAGCTATAGAAAATGTTAAACATGAATTTTCTTCTCATTTTCTTTCTTTTTAACACTTCCTTTCTTCTTTATTTGATTTGTTATTTTATGTGCAATTTCTTCACACTATGCTTAATAGTTTCATAAATGAAATGTGATGACATGCTCATGAATGCCATGAAATGCATTTTATTGCTATGAGTTGTTACTCGGGGGCAACGACATTAACCTTCCGAACGCCAATTTCTGCTTCCGCTTCGACTCATATGCGTCCGGGCCTCCATAGATCATGTTCACCTCTCGGGCTGGTTCCTGAAAGCCTTCATCATCCTCATTGCCTTCACGATCTTTATCCTTGCCCTTGTCATCCTTCCGCTTCTTGTAGGCGGTCGGGGTGCAACCTTTAAGGCAAATTGAGTAAATGGCCTTAACGAGAAGCACTCCTTAGCTTTATGATTTCCATTATGAATCATACAAGGGCCATCCAGAAGTGTTTCAAACGACAATCGTTCTCTTGGACCTCTTTTAGGAGGTGCCGGTCGATCTCCTCCATGAGGCCGGTCGACAAGCTGGAACAAGGTGATCGGCCTTGCGCTTCTTATCGTTCCTGGATCCGGATCGGTTGCCTTGGTCATGCTTCGGTTCCTTCCCTTTGTTCCCACGCAAATTGACTACATTCGATTCCCCGACGAGCATAATCATCTCGCTATCTTGAAGCACTACGACGCCGTCATGGTGAGGTTTCGATTTCGTCTCCCAATCTTGTGAACCAATGCTTCACTTCGGACGCCGACTTGAAATGCAGCAATCACTTGCTGATCAGGAACATTGGGGATTAAGGCCTTCTTATTGCGGAATCGCTCTGATGAAATCGGTGAGGGTCTCGTCGGGCTTACGCTTCGACCTATTGAGGTCGAAGTAATTCCCGGCTTCTCACAAGTCGCCTGGAAGTTTTCTACGAACTTTTTAGTGAGGTCTTCCCACGAAGAAATGGATTTCTCGGGCAGGGATTGCAACCATAAGCGTCCAGCCTGCTCCATGCACATCGGTAGATAATTAGCTAGCACGAACGTGTCTCCTCCTACCGACCAAATAGCCGTGGTGTACATATGGAGCCATTCGGCCGGAGGTGCTTTGCCATCATACTTGTCAATGGCCCCGGGCTTAAATCCCCGGGGTATTTGCGAGATGCGTAAATCTCGCGTGAAAGCGGGGATTACGGAGTATTCATCATCTTCCGGACCGGACCAGATTGGTGACGGAGATCGACGACTAGGACGATGCCGATAATTACGATCCCTGTCATCGTCGGAATAGTCGTAATAACGGTCATCCTGGTATCTATCTCCCAAGCCACCCCGTCCATCATTATTCACCGGCTCCGCGTGCCGTGAAGGAGGCGGAGGTGGAGGTGCCGCTTGACGATCATTGTTTGCTGGTTCTTCACGTTGCGATGGAGGCGGAGGTGCAGCTTGACGATCATTGTCCGTGCGCCGGGGTTCAACATCTCTGTCCCGGTTGTCTCGCCCTCTTCGGTCTCTAGTGTCGCGGCGATCATCCCTTACGGGTCATTCATCTCGATGAGCATGCCTACTACCATGCCCTCGATGATCGTTGCGCGGATAATTTGCATTGGCGGGCGGCGCTGAAGCTGCCGGCCCGTGACACGGAGAATTGTTCAAACGCGACCGGGGTGGGGCAAGATCCCGAGGACGATCATCGACATGACCGGTCCGTCGTCTCTCATCTTCCTCATGTCTTGTTCGCTCCTTCGCTCTTTCGCATGACGATCAATCGGCACGTTCCGAGCATCACGGTTCCCGTTGAGCGGTATACGCAAATCTTGGTTGGGAGCTCGTTCATGTGCATCCGCAATTGGGGTATGCCGGGGTCCAAGCCTTCCTCCGGAAGAAGCTCCGTCGGACCGGGCCCTTGTCGGTCGTTACGAATGGGAACGCGAGCGACCAGAAGATTCCGCTCGATCATGGACGAGCTGGTTTGTTTGCAGAGCCGCCGCGTCAACCAAATTCAGCGCACGCCGCAATCCTGGCGTAGCATTGAGGACTTCTTCCGGTATTGTTTCAAGAATTTGCTTCACTTCTACAATATTGTGGACCGGCGATGTGAAGACCCGAGCGCCATTCATCTCTACTTCCATGGAACTTAAATCCAAAGCTCTGCTGGAAGATCGATGGCGTCTCCCGCTGCGACATCCCCGTCGGTTGTTGTATCCTGGAGATTCGTCCGGGTCTCCGGACTGGTGCAGTAGCGGGCCCGTGGGCGGGGAGCGGTCACGGGGCGCTTCCTCCAGCCGGAGCAGCAGCACTTGCGCGCGGATCCGCGGCTGAAGGTGGCGGAGGTTGTTCATCTCTATTTGCTTCTTCCGCTTCACGACGACTGCGTTCAGCTTCAACTCTCGCCATCCTTGCTTGTTCTTCGGCAGCTTCCTCGAAGCGAGTTGTCGGATAACCGGTCCTGTCATGAATACTTGGAAGAAGACCGGAGCGTCTTCCTCGGAATCAATATCCAGCTCGGGAAAACAGCTTTCGCCGCAGCCGGGCACCGTTCCGAGGCATAAGCGTAGGGAGTCTGATGTTTCGCGCTAAAGCTGCGTCGGACCCGCTAAGTCCTGAATCGGAGGTGTCAACCGTGGCAGGTGATCGCGCTTTAGAAGCAGCGGCCTGGCAACGAGTCGGATTCATCAAAGACAATTTTCCGTCCGAGTCGGCTTCAAAGTCGAGGGACCCGAAGCGAATCTTGAAGCCGGGCTCGAAGTCGACGACAAACGAAGTGGCCATCGAACTCGCTAGGAACTCGCCGGGACCCCTACCGGCGCGCCAAATGTCGAGTCTTAAACTCGGCACTAGTACTACCCGGTCCCTCACGAGCATGGAATTCGATGGTGCAACACACAAAACACACAGGAACACGCGATTTTAGACAAGTTCGGGCCCTCGAATCGAGAGTAATACCCTACGTCCTGTATATTATGTATTGCCTTTAGCGATTTGCTAATTGCGAGATCTTAGAGAGTTTTCGGGGGGTCCCGCTCCGCCTTATATATCCGAAGGAGCTGGGGTTACATGCGAGTCCTAATCGATTACATGAATTACATACATGGAGTTCTATTTCTAACTTTCTTCATTGATTCGAGTCCTAATCGGACTACGAATTGCTCAATAACTTGCTCAAGTCATTGTATACCGGTCTTAGTGTCCGCCTTGCTTCCATACCCGTATTCAGGATCTTCGTTATCCCGGACCGGTCAAGGACCGATCTGTTGCCTATCGCCATCATCTTTATCTTCCTTGATTTGTCACCATGTTTCTGCGTATCCATTCCTTCATCATCTCGTATACCCATAAGGCAAGTATACGACAAATGGAATCCAAAAGATATGCCTTCGTAGCCCTCGCGGTTTACCAATCGACTTCAAAAGGGGTGCAACACGCTTTACCAAGCGACTTCTCCAAGGATACAAGCCCGTACGACTATTCTAGGAAATGGCACACGTGGGCCGAGTTCGGCGAAGTTCGTGGGTAAGGCGCCAACGTAGCCTTAGTTCATGCCCGATGTGTCGTAGACTTACCTTACGGGTATACATTGATCGAAGAACGATTTATCAAGGACATGGTGGCGTATTGAAGACATAAGACCAGTGGAGCGGCCCACAAAGTCATGTCCGACCGGTATAGGATTCCGGAAGGTTCCATAAGACCGGTATGGAAGCAAAGGCGGAGAACGGGACTAGATTAATGCTTAAGGGAAGTACAAGACCGACCGAGTAGGACTCCGAATTGATAAAGAAGCTTAGAGACCGAGTTTCTAAGTATGTAGATATTGTATCCGACTAGGATTCTATATGTAACCTTGCCTCCCCGGACATATAAGGCGGGGGCGGGGACCCCTAGAAGCGGATGTTTTGAGTTCTCACAAGTTAGGACAAGTTCCTACAATCCGACATCTTGCAATTAGCAATCTGCTAAAGGCAATACATAACATACAGGACGTAGAGTATTACTCTCAATCGAGAGGCTCGAACTCGTCTAAAATCGTGTGCTCTTGTGTGTTTCGTGTGTTGCACCATCGAATTCCACGCTCGTGAGGGACCGGGTAGTACTAGTGCCGAGTTTAAGACTCGACATTTGACGCGCCAGGAAGGGGTCCGGCGAGTTCCTAGCGAGTTCGATGGCTTCTACTTTTGACCGCCGCTATGTGCTATACCCAATGCTGATTAGAGCCGGTGGTCATGTCATAGTTGGTTTGTGTTGAATTAACCATTGTTGCTTGGTTATCGACTCGATTGGTTGAATCAGGATAGTAAATTTTAAGTTTTCTCAAAATTGGAGTGATCGGTTATTAAAGTTGAATTACATTAGGCATATAATGATTAATCTGGACCACTACGGTTTTGTAACAACTCTCGAAATAAATGCATTTCATGGCATTCATGAGCATGGCATCATATTTCATTTATGAAGTTATTAAATATTGTGTTAAGAAAATGCACATAAAATATCAAATTAACTAAAGATTAAAGGAAATGCTTAAAAAGAATTTAAATAAGAGAAAATAATGTGTTTAACCTTTTCTATTGCTTAAACATCAGCAATAAAGATTTATAAAAGTTCCCTGAAATTATTTTGCTTGGTAAAAATAATTACAAGAATTAAACAAAGCTTCTTTTGTTAATTTATCTATGAATTTTTAATCCAAAAATAATTTGGATTTCCAACCTGGACTTAATAGGAAAAATGCCTAAAATACTTTCATTTACGCCCCTGATTTTTCGTAGAATTTTCTGAGCATGGGAAGGTCATTTGTTAATTTCCCAAAAGCCCGGGGTGTTTTTGCAAAATGTCCGAGACCGGCCCGGTGCCGGCCTCTCTTCTTCCTCTCTCTTTCTCCCGCGTCTCACCGCCGCCCGCGGGGAACCGCCTCCCGACGGTGCTGCCACGCAGCAGTTATGCAGCTGCTTGCGCAGCTGCACGCTCGGCACCATTGCCGCCTTCCGGGCGGATAAAACCCCCTCACCCCTACCCCTTCCCTTTTCCTCTCTCGTTTCTCCTCTCCGGCCACACCGCCGTTTTCCCCTCCCCGGAGCTACGCCGCCAGGCCGTTTCGGTGACCTCCTTCGCAAACCAAGCCCGCCGGAGGCTTCGCCACCTCTCCACAAAGCTTTCCGCCCACTCAATCGAGCTGCGACGCCTCGGGCTCCGTGATCAACGCCGTTTTTCTCCGAGCAAGCTCACCATCGATCTTCCGCCAAACCTCCAAATTTCCGAGCTGTGGTGAGCCATTTTCTCTCCTATTTCTTTCCAGGTGATGCGCAAGAGAGTGCTCATCGTGGTTAGCAACTTGAACCCAAGTTTTCTCCGCAGGTTATCGCGGAAATCATCATCTTCCTCACGTCCGACCACCGCCGTCTCCGCCACTCACGGTGAGCACCATCTTCCGACCATGCTCATGCTCCTAGGATCCCCTGTCGAGCTTGCGCGTGCTCCGTAGTAGCTCACGGTGCAATTTTCCCTAATTTCCGAGCTCTCGGGCGAGCTCCGCACCATGCCGGAGTCGCCGCCGCGTCGGGACCCCGCCGTCGGCGTGGCTAGGACCGAGCTCATGCTAGTTCATCCCTACCGGAGTGTTCGCCTAGTCGTGTAGACCGTTCCCGAGGTTCCACGGCGAGATTTGGTGCACCGCCGGCCGTCTCCGGTGGCCGCGCCGCCGCGGTGGTGCCACACCGCGGGCCACACGCGCGGGATCGCGTGTGGCTACGCGGGATAACCCGATGGCCCCGGTGTGGCATAGAAAATTCAATAAAAATCAGAAAAATGCGAAACCAATTTTGTTAGACTCGGAAAAATACGATCTATCCATTTATGAAATAAAATATCTATTTTGAGCATTTCTATTTCATAGATAATAAGTCATCACATTCTTTGATTAATAAAAGCTATTATTTTATGCTAATTAAATGTGTAATGTAAGAAAATAATTTAATTAAATGAAGGAGATACTATAGACGAAAGTAATTATGAAAATTATTTTCCAAAATTAAACTTAAACATTATCATTTCATGTGTTCCAATTTATTATCCTATGTATTATCACATGTCATTTAAATAACGATTATTTATTGATTAATAAACAGAATTAATTATTAATTACTAAACCCAAGTAATTAGTAACTAATGAACATAATTAATTATTAAGGAACATGATTAATTAGTAATTAATAACCATGATTAAGCATTAATTAATGAACATAATCAATTGTTAATTATTGATTAATGAACATGCTTAATTATAAATTGTTAATTAACAAATATAATGAATTATTAATTGTTAATTATTGTTGTTTTTATTACTGAACATAATTAATCATTAATCATTAGTTGCGGAACATAATTAATCAAACCTTTGCACAAGCATATCATCTTCATTCATGCATGCATGGTTGTGATTCGCGACGTTTTGTTGGACGACCAAGGTTCCGAGGTGATCGAGGTTCCACCCGAGGTCGAGGTAGGCGAAGGGAATCTCGAAGTCGACCCACACGCCGAGGAAGCTAACCCCGACTCGCATCCAGGCAAGCCCTGGTGCAACCTACCTATGTCTTTAAATGTTTTATTTTATCACATAGTAAGTTATGTTTGTGCATGAGGTGCTAGGGAATGATTGATACCCTAGTTGCATTATAATAGGTTTCCGTTTGTTTATACTATACTCGGTACAGGTAGCTCAATAGAAGCTAGGCTTAATTCATAGTCGCAACGGTAGATGTTTTAGGGAATCTTAAAGCATGGAGGCTTTAAGGGTTGATGTGTTAACACTAAAATGAGGAGAGTATTAATGAAGTTGAGACCGGACGGGCCCCGTAGGAGAAAGGGCAAGACAGAGATGAGGTCTTGCAAGGTGATAGCCCCGTCTCGTGTCGGTCAAGGACCGTACCGTTGTCGGCTTAGTTGAACAAGTTTGAATGTACCGTACTACATGCTGGTATCACGGGCCCGACAAGCCGATGTACCCTATCGCCCCGGAGATGTAGCATAGCCAACTCTCTTTTATCGGCTCGTTAGTGAGAGGTTAGTCTCACGGGAGGGAGATGGGTCCGCCACGAAGGAAGTCGTGGAGTCGCCATACTCCCGGGGAGTTGGGAATGGCTAGTCTCGCTGTTAGGTGCTAGCGGGAAAAGTTGTCGTATACGACCGAGTGTGGTGCGTATGCGTCGTGTAGTCGTGTCTTGCCAGCTGGTATAAAATGATTCAAATCGCCGTACCTCGCAGTAATGAGTACCGCTTGTTTAGCTCGTCACATCGTAGTTAATCAATATGGATGATGAGGATGAGAGAGGAAAGAAACATGGATCTATTTTGATCATGTCTTGCAAACTTGATTGCAATAGGATAGCTTGCAAACATCAAGGTTAATGAACTTAATGTTGGGCTAAAACGTTGAAAGTAAGGATCCACCCTTTAGTGCTATTTTCGCAAAGGAGTAAAACCCCACAGCCGTAAAGCCTTTGCATACTAGGCGTCGGCCTTAGCGTGCCATTTTTGACGGGTCGGTCTTGCTGAGTATTAGAATACTCGGGGTTTG
Source organism: Chloris gayana (assembly GCA_031894775.1). Classification (NCBI taxonomy): domain Eukaryota; kingdom Viridiplantae; phylum Streptophyta; class Magnoliopsida; order Poales; family Poaceae; genus Chloris; species Chloris gayana. The sequence goes on along the minus strand of JAUNZO010003803.1, from coordinate 162,535 downwards.
TTCGTTATCTTTCAGGGAATGAGTCGTACTATCACGAATGGTAGCTTCCCGGAAGAAGAGCACTCGTCCCGACGGTGGTTCCGTCCAATTGGAGCGTATCCCCACGCCGTGAAGAGGAACGACCGTGGTGTACGACGGGCTCGGTACATCACGTTGAACGTTGATAGTCTTTTGTTGCATAAAGTACAAGTTTCCGCTGCAATACTCGTAGGATGTTAACTTCACTAATGTTGATGTTTTCCGCTGCACGAATGTTTGTATTTCGAAAACCTGGTTGTCTTATACCATGATGTATATATTCGGCTCGTATGAGATGATACACTCGTTGTAACTCGCTTCGTCGAGTGTCCCTTTGTTTCGATTCCTGGGTATCCCGGAGGGGATGTCACAAGTTTGCGCAAAAGGAGAAAATATTATATGTTGAAGTAAGGAACATATAAATACCGGTCAAGAATATGGAAATAATCTGAGATCTGCAGTAAATAAAACATTGGAGTATTTATTTACATATGAGCATATTTATATACTTCTTTCATTATTTTTACGGATACAATGGACGAAGAATTAGGTTTCGGCACCACTTGATGTACCGGTGCTACCAGTCTGGGGTGCGACGACAGAGGAGAAGTCCACGTGATTTGGAGAATCACGGGGCTCTTTGCCAATTGTGATGACCGGTCCGAGTGTTTGACGCTTAGTCCGTTAAGCATTTTTAGCCTAGAATATATGATTTACGGAGTGATTTATACAACAAACCGATCGGGTCGAAGACTGCCGTCTGACTGATTGGTTAACCTTAGGCCCCGGGTGTTAATCATTCGGCGGATAATAGGTGTCAAAAATTTGAGTTTACTATGTGAATTTTGGCGACTGATTTGATCAGTTAGGAATTTGGATTTGAGCGATATTCGATAAGCGGAATATCGGTTATGACCGATTTGAACGGTGCTAGTATCGCTCTCGATGCGAATCACCAGGAGTATGGGATTTGACACCGGTGTGGACCGGTCGAAAAGTATGTTATGGGCGGAAGATGTTAAGAGTTACGAGAGGAATGGTCTACGTGATTTGAATAATCACGGGGCTATTTTACAAATGTTTGAGCGGTCCGAGGTATGGAGTGCCTAGTCGCGATAACATTGGAATATCAAATTGGATTGTTTGAGGAAATTGAATAATGAGACTGGTTAGATCGATGACAATTAGGTCTTGCCTAACTAAGTATTGTGAAATTGGATGCCTTAGGCCCCGTGTGTTAATCATTAGGCTGATTATAGGCCTTGGAGACTCGAGTCGATGTAAGATAATTGGAAAACCGGTCCGATCAACCAGAATTTTGGTTCTTAGTGAAATTTCACTAAGCGGATTATGAGTTCGAGCTGATTTAGGCGGTCTCGTTATGTGAAACTGGTGTAAATATCCAGGAGATATGAAATGTCGACGGCTATGACCGGTCCGAAAATATGTTCTTGGCAGAAATTGCTGAGAGGAATGTGATTTGATGAAAAATAATAAAGCATAGTCTCTCAAGAAAGGTTCTTGCATTATTTGCGATCCTCTAATGATACAAGAGTCGGGGCTATACCTAATTAGGTGCACCCGACCGGTGCACCGTGTTCAAGAGCGATCTACAGAGATCTCGGGAAGTGGAAAATAATGAAAATTAAAAGGAGCGATCTCGTAGAAATTGCATATTGAAGGAAATAACGAAGAATCAACTAGTGGACTCTTGCATTATTTGAAAGCAGTTCAATGATCCAAGAGTACCGGTGCACTAGAAGGAAAATACTTTTGTTTTTGCACACCTAATTAGGTGGTACGGACGATAAGATACCAATTTTTTTGGCTTTTTGAAGCGTCTTGAAGAAAGAAGAAGTATTGCAGAAGATTGGAGTTCTTTTTAATTTATCATTGGAATCGGACCAACATGCGGAAGGCCGGTCGGTCTTATTCAAGGTCAAATAAAAAATTACTCCGGGCTGCTGTCGTAGACTTACCTTACGGGTATACATTGATCGGAAGAACGATTTATCAAGGACATGGTGGCGTATTGAAGACATAAGACCGGTGGAGCGGCCCACGTAGTGGTGTCCGACCGGTATAGGATTCCGGAAGGTTCCATAAGACCGGTATGGAAGCAAAGGCGGACAACAGGACTAGATTAATGCTTAAGGAAAGTACAAGACCGACCGAGTAGGACTCGAATTGATAAGGAAGCTTAGAGATAGAGTTTCTAAGTATGTAGATATTGTATCCGACTAGGATTCTACATGTAACCTTACCTCCCCGGACATATAAGGCGGGGCGGGGATGTCACACCCCTATCCCGAAAGATAGTTAAGTGTGGTACGGCTCGCCTTGGGAGATGATTGACGAAGCAACCATACATAGCATCACATTAACAAATATCCACGATTTGCAAGTTTACATAATTAAGTCTCGATTACAACATAGAGTTCCAAATAAAAGATACATTAGGTTCGAAATTAAGTCTTACATAACCGTGATCTTTGTTCGAATAAAGCTGCGGAAGCGAATACATAACACGACGATACATAGATAGCTTATGTGAACCATGCCGGCCTAGGCCACGGCTCACTCATCATGGGTCGGAGAGCTAGGAACCCATTCAATGGTCCACTCTTTGGGCTCTTCTCCATCCCACACAACCTTACCACAACAATCGCAAAACCCGGCTTACGGGAATCCTCAAAATACACATATAGTGGTAAAGCCCGAGTATCTAGCACACTCCGCAAGTCTTACCCGTCAACCCGGCCATCTAAGACGGACACCTAGATGCATGGGGCTTGACCGGTTCAACTTGGCATTTTGCATAAAACGGCAGCTACGCTAATTAGGTTGGCACTTTTATGACTTAGCCAAATTAATAGGGTTGTTGCATAAAGGAAACTTTAGTGAGCATACTAGCAATACAAATTTATATCCATATAAAACAGCAAGCTTCTCATTCTCTTCCTCTTACTACACATTGTGAACTGCTCGAATCAAGTGGTACTCATTAACCGAGAGGAACGGCGATAATTATCGAATTACATCCTGCAGGAAAGACCCAAATGCACGACATACGCATCATTTAAGAACGTGTATGGCCACCGTTTGCGAGTTCATCATAAAGAAAAACACGGGGCCACCGACCCCGAGTACACGTCCCCCTTGCGACCGTTCAACAACGTGCCCAAGGCTTATCCCGTGTACTCTCCAACGGTCCTCAACCCGTGCAACCACCGTGCCATACACATCACCTGCGGGTCGGTGAGATATCCGACTCACTTTACAACTTACAAGCTACATAGGTTTACCAATCCCCATAAGAAAGGTATGCAAGTGGTACACAACTCAAACTTGTTCGCGGAGCCACAATGGGGTGTTCTCAATTTTAACCAAATTCATCATGTTCAAATTTAATCATAAGCCATAAGTGAGGTTCCCATTCTATGGTTGACTCCATAAGTATAGCGTAGCATTTCTAACGAGGATATGACACATGAGCAACATAGGACATATAGGAACTTTATGCACGTGGATTTCCAATCAACTCCTAGAACTTAAATGCACATTCATCATCCTTAATATAGTGATAAAGAAAGACATTTCAAAATAGTAGGAATGCACCGGGCTTGCCTTGAGAGTGATCGAAGTTAGTACTAGCTTCACAAGCGTTGAGAGTGGCAATAGCTTCTTCCGGCGGGATCAATTCGGCGTCGTCACCTAAGGAATGAAATGCAATGCATAAGTAATATGAAACACAAGGTAGATGATGATGGTAATGCAAGTCTGCTGTTTTGGAGGAGTGCATATGCATAACTTTAGTAACATTTAGTTTTTGTGAAACCCTTCTAGACATAAACACACATCTTGCTCTCCTTTAAAGAAGTTAATTATATTAACAAGTATAACCTTAATACATGAGCAAGAATTTGGTACATGCAAGCTGTGCCTAACATATGGGTCCAGAATCTAAGAAAAGATTTAGTAGAGTCTAAATGCAAATCAAATGAAATTTAGGGTTAAGTGATTATCATCACATGCGATGACGATGCAACCTAACTCAAGAACTTGATAACAAAATTAACACATACATGATTTGAATGAAAACTTACTACTACTCCTGTCATGAAGTGCCATGTGACATTGTGGAAGGTGACAATTACATAAACATGCAAAACCAAAATCTTTAGAAGCATAAAACTAATTATACATGTGCTGAATTTAACCTTTTATGGGGCTAGATCTAGGGTTAGCACAAATAATTATTTAGCATGCTCACAAATTAACATGGGATTTTCTACACATGCACAGTACTAGGAGGAAATTAATTACCACGTTTCATGCAAAAATAATTTATACGGATTTAGTGAAGAATTAAATATAAAGAATGCAAGCAATGCAATAACTTGAAAAATATGCAATGAAATGTATATTTTCCACAGCCACAAATTCAAGTACGATTATGTGAAGGCTCCGACCAAGTGGCATTAAATTTGGATCTATATTTTTAAAGTTATGACTTAAGTGAGTTTTTGTCGATTGGCTTTTGTCATTTTTGTAAAAATATGAAAATGACCAGATCTGACACGTTCGTGTTACTTTTGTGAAAGTACAAGTTTTGTAGTTTCCAAAACATTTTATTTTGCAATTTTTGGACTTTTAAATCGGAAGATATGGATTTTTCAAAATCAAACAAAGTTCGTGAAAATTACGAAAAATGCCATTACGTGTCTTCCCCAGGGAGCTCGGGACAGACTCGCCGGAATTCGGCCGGAGCTCGCCGGAGACCTCGCCGTAGGCTGCTGTAGTGGAGGAAAAAGGATGGGACCATCACCAAAACATGGCTAGAAGTATGGGGAGTCCTGTCCAGTGGTCGCCGGTCTGCGGCGATGACCGGAAGGCGGCAACATCGACGGCGATGGTCGGGGACTACTTCGGCGGTGGCTAGCGGTGCGTACGGAGCACGAAAAGTTGGGGAACAAGGTCTGGGAGATTCACCTCGTGATGGAGAAGAGCGGCACGTGGTCAGGTGTCGAGGGAGAAGGCCGGAAGTTGTGGCTCGTCGTGGGGGTGGAGAATGCGGTGACGACGGCCTTCTTTTCTTCTCGAAATCAGGCAAGGCTGCTGCGAGACAGAGGGAGCGGGTTAGGGAGGAGCTGCAGGGGGTTGTTGCGCATCGATTTGGGGAGAAATCAGAGGAGGAGAGGCTGTCTAGGACGAGCAGCGGTTGGTGGCGGCCATGGTGAACGGAACGGAGCAGGCGATGAGTTTTTCTTCTGTGTGCTCGCCGGCAAGGAGAGGGAGGTGCTGCTGCTGCTTGGAGAAGCTAGAGAGGGATGTGAGGGTGCAGTTTGAGGCGCTTGGAGATGAGACCTTGGCCTCGGTACCATTTTCTAATGGGAGTAGGAAGGAGGCACTAGAGGAGATGGGCGGCCGGAGGTACTGTTCCCATTCCATCCCGGTGAGTCCTGTTGGCCGGCGGGTACCAAAGTGGTTAGGGAGGTGCGTTGGGGCGTGGGGGTGACAGGAAGGGGCGCAGCAGGCGTGCGCTGGTGGCAGGGGTGGCGGACCGGCGGGCATTGGCCGCCATTGCCCGTTGGGGAAGAAGCTCGAGCTGCTGTTTTCGAATTTTGAAATCTCGTTTCTGAAATTTGAAAGAAAATGGTACTTCTGTTGCTCCAAAAATTAAACCAAAAAAACGGGTAGTTCAGCATGATGTGATCTACAACTTTTATTTTGGGTCGAAGTTCCAGTTTTGTTTCAAAAAATTCATACAAAATTCACAAACAATGCAGTTTCAGATTTGAATTTGAATTTTTGAGCGTTCAACACTTTGTTCAAAAATTTTGTAACAAATGCTGTAAAATCGTTATTTTGCATGAGCAACAAGATGGTGCAAAAATATGTGGGTAGTTCTTTTATAGTTTTTTGCGTTTTTCTTAAAGCTAGGGCTTAGCCCTAGCTTTTCCCTTTTCTTTTGATTTTTTTTTTCCATTTTTCTTTTATTGCTTTCTTTTGGACGATTAGCATTAGGGTTGCATTTGTGGGGGGTCATTAGGCTCTAACTAGATCATTAACGCTGTTTCGTGACATGGGATGTCACAGCCCTCCCCTTAAAGAAATTCTCGTCCCGAGAATCGCTACTAATTAAGGAGAGGGAGTGCGAGAATTTACCGATTTGTATGACGCGAAAAACTCGGGAAAGCTCTTCTCTAGAAAGTCCCCTTGTTCCCATGTTGCTTCTTCCTCGGTGTGGTTACTCCATTGCACTTTGTAGAAGGTGATGGTGCGATTGCGAGTTACCCGGTCGCTTTGATCGATAATCCGGACGGGATATTCGGGGTAGGAGAGATCTTCTTCTAGTTGATCGGTGTCGGAAATGACCACATCTATCGGAGGCTTCAAACATTTCTTGAGTTGAGAGACATGGAACACATTGTGCACACGAGCAAGACTTTCCGGTAGTTGCAATCGGTAAGCAACCGCGCTATGCTTTTCCACAATCGGATAGGGTCCGATATAGCGGGGTGCTAACTTTCCTTTAATTCCAAACCGAGATACGCCCTTATTCGGAGAGACACGAAGATAAACATGATCTCCCTTCTCAAATTTCCACGGGCGTCTCCTCTTGTTAGCGTAGCTAACTTGACGAGATTGTGCGGCTTTCATGTTGGCTTGGATTTGTCGGACTTTCTCTTCGGCTTGAGTGACAAGATCGGGACCAAAATTCGTTCTTTCACCCGCTTCCGACCAATTTAAGGGTGTACGACAAGAGTGACCATACAATGCTTCAAATGGTGACATTCCCGAACTCTCTTGATAGCTATTGTTGTAGGAGAATTCGGCGAATGGAAGACAATCATCCCAATTTCCTCGATTTTCCATAGCACATGCCCTCAAGATGTCCTCCAAATATTGATTCAACCTTTCGGTTTGTCCATCCGTTTGAGGGTGATAAGCGGAGCTTCTAATGAGAGTGGTACCAAGACAAGAATGCAATTGCTCCCAAAAGAGAGATACAAATTGCGGACCTCGGTCGGAAACAATGGTTTTGGGTACTCCATGCAAACATAACACTCTTGAGATGTATAGCTCGGCATATTTCTTGGTATTGTAGGTAGTATGGACGGCGATGAAATGCGCGGATTTAGTTAATCTATCCACAATAACCCAAATCGAATCATGTTTCTTTGATGTGAGAGGCAATCCAACGATAAAATCCATAGCAATGTCCTCCCACTTCCAAACGGGTATTTTCAATGGGTTCAATAATCCGGCTTTTCTCAAGTGGTCGGCTTTCACTCGTTGACAAGTATCACACTCGGCCACATACCGTGCAATTTCACGCTTCATGCGTGTCCACCAAAACTTTTCTCTTAGGCCGCGATACATTTTATTGCTACCGGGGTGTATGGAATATTTGGATAAGTGCGCCTCATCCATGATTTTCTTCCGTAATTCCATATCCTTCGAACAACGAGACGTTTGTTGAAACATAATAGACCATCGGCATCTTGTCGGAAACATGTAGCCTAATCTTTTTCTATCTTTTGCCGAATAAATTCCATTCCTTCATCCTTCTTTTGTGCCTCAATAATTTTCTCGACGAAGGGTAGGAATAAGAGCTTGATTGTACAATGAGCCATAGGGAATAATTCGAAAGCTTGGTTCACTAGAATCTGAAATTTCTGAATTTTCCATAGAACAACCGGTAATATGATTGCATTGATCCTTGTGACTCAAAGCGTCGGCAACCACATCAGCTTTACTCGGGTGATAATGGATTTCCAACTCATAATCCTTGATTAATTCCAACCATCGACGTTGCCTCATGTTCAACTCTTGTTGGGTGAAGATATATTTGAGACTCTTATGATCGGTGTAGAGATTGACAAGATTTCCAAGTAGATAATGCCTCCAAGTTTTCAAAGCAAGGACAACCGAGGCTAGTTCCAAATCATGGGTAGGGTAGTGTTGTTCATGCTTGCGAAGTTGACGGGAAGCATAAGCAATGACACGACCTCCTTGCATTAGTACACATCCTAGGCCGGTGCCGGACGCATAACAATACACGTCGAACGGCTTGGTGATGTCGGCTTGTGCTAACACCGGAGCGGATGTCAAATGCTTCTTGAGAGTTTGGAAGGCTTCCTCACATTCACGACTCCATTTAAACTTAGCATCTTTCTCCAACAATTTTGTCATAGGCTTGGCTATGCTTGAAAAATTGGGAATGAATTTCCGTTAATAACCGGCAAGACCGAGAAAGCTTCGAATTTGTCTCACCGACCTTGGGGATTTCCAAGTAAGCACTTCTTCAACTTTACTTGGATCGACGGCAACACCTTTCGCGGAAATGATATGACCCAAGAACGGAACTTACTTCAACCAAAATTCACATTTGCCAAACTTGGCATACAATTGATGATCACGAAGCCGTTGGAGAACAATGCGAAGGTGTTCGGCATGCTCTTCTTCGGACTTCGAATAAATAAGAATGTCGTCAATAAAGACCACGACAAACTTATCCAACTCGGGCATGAAGAACGAATTCATCAAGTACATGAAATGAGCCGGAGCATTTGTGAGCCCAAAAGACATGACGAGATACTCAAAGAGACCATACCGCGTAGAGAATGCGGTCTTTGGAATATCTTCGGCTTGGATCTTGATTTGATGGTAACCGGATCGGAGATCAGTCTTAGAGAAAACCTTAGCACCAACTAATTGATCAAAGAGAATATCAATCGGAGGGAGCGGGTATTTATTCTTGATAGTTACCGCATTGAGAGGACGATAATCCACACATAGACGTAGCGTCTTGTCTTTCTTCTTCACAAAGAGAGCGGGACATCCCCACGGAGATGAACTAGGGCAAATATATCCTTTATCCATAAGCTCACTTAGTTGCTCTTTTAAGATTGCTAGCTCATTGGGAGCCATCTTGTACGGCCTACGGGAAATTGGTGTCGTACCGGGTTGGAGCTCAATTTTAAACTCAACATCCCCATCGGGTGGCATGCCCGGTAAGTCATCCGGAAACACATCGGGAAACTTGCATACCACGGGAATATCCTCAATCCTTTTTCCCTCAAGATGGTAGATTTTAGAGGTGGAGAATTTTGGATGGGGTAATCGGAGAATAGATGAACCATGGAGTGGTGAGTTTAGGTGAACTTCTCGGGAATCGATGTGCAAAACGGCTTTATGGAGTTTCATCCATCTCATACCTAGGATTATGTCTATTCCTTGCCCACTTAAAATTATGAGAGAGGAAGGGTATACTTTGCTCTCTAGGTTTAGTGGTACTTGCCTCAACTCTAGGTTTGTTTTTATTTTTCCACCGGGTGATGTGATGATGTAGGTAATATCCAAAATGGTAGGGGTGAGTTGTAGGGTTTTTGCACATGCTTGACTAATGAAATCATGAGTTGCACCGGAATCGAAAAGAACCAAAGTGGAGTGGTTGTTGACCGAAAACATACCCGAAAGTACCGGTTCTCCCGCTTGAATCTCTTCGGCCGTGGTATAGTTGACTCGGCCATTCTTAGCATTTGGAGTGGAAGATTGGTTGCGGTTTCCATTCCCATTATTCCCATTGCGGTTTTGAATGTTGTTGCCGCTTCCGGAACCATTGTTGTTGTTGTTGCTCCGGGTTACGTGTCGGAACACGGCAATCCTTTGCAAAATGACCCGGACGTCCACAATTAAAGCACGGACCTTGAGGACCGGGCCTAGCACCTTGATATTGCTGCTGCGGAGGGCGGAAGGAAACGTTGTGCTGCTGATTTCCACCGTGAGAGTGGTGGTGTTGCTGCGGCACAAATTGGCGTGATCCCCCGTCGGCGGCAATGCGGCCCTAAACTTCGTCCGGACGGGAAGTGATGGCTAACTCGTACTTGGGCGGAGCGGAGCCGGATGGATTTCCTACGACGCGCTTCCTCTTCTTGTCCTCTTGGTGAGCACGGATAGCATCTTGTTGCACAATTGCGGCACTCATCGGGTCGTTGAACGTGCCGGTAGTGACTTGGGCCAAGCGATCTTGCAACTTCGGGCTTAGCCCCGAACGGAAGCAATCCTTCTTCTTGTCATCCGTATCGGCATGATAGGATGCATATTGAGCCAAGTAGTTGAACTTCTGTGCATACTCTTGCACGGTTCCGGTACCTTGCTTCAAATTGAGGAATTCTTGCAACTTGCGCTTCATAAGGCCGGCGGGAATGTGATGCGCGCGAAAAGCGGTGCAAAAGTCCGGCCAATTCACTTGAGTGCCGGCGGGAAGAGCGGCGGTGAAAATTGCCCACCATGCACTAGCGGAGCCACAAAGTTGTTGAGCCGCAAAGAGAACCTTTTGCTCCGATGTGCAATTGAGGAGAGCAAACTTCGACTCAATGATGCGGAGGAAATTATCCGCCTCCAAAGGATCGGTAGTAGCTTCACCAAACTTTAGCGGTTGAGTCGCCCAAAAGTCGGCATAGGTGGAATTCCCGGGCCCTTGGGGTGGCGGTCCTTGGCCTTGTCCTTGATTAGTTTGGCTTGCAAAGAACATGCGGAACATCTCGTTTTGGTTGGACACGAGTTGTTCCAACGGCGTGAGAGGTGGAGGGTTAGGGAGTTGCTCTTCCCTCGTACCATGACCACTGCCGGAAGCTTCACCACGACGGGTATTCACCATCTGTCACATATGAAAAATTTTCTCACGTTAGCTCATTAGACCAAAAGCTAAAATAGCAAGAAAACATAACATTGGACATAAGGGATAAAAAATTTCAGATTGCATGTACGAAGAAAATATTGATGAAATAAGCATAATGCATTGGCAACACACATATTCCATAGATTCCAACATAGCTAGCGACATGATAGAAATTTTTAATACAAGGAAACCACAAATCCGATACAACACGGTCTTCGGTTACATTACATGTGACCCATAAACAAACACAAATCTCGGAGAGCTTAATTAACAACACACGGATTGTTTCCAACACGGTTACATGCCTCACGAGATTACAAATCCTACAACACATAGAGCTACGACCACCGGTCGTGACAACTACTCGTCGTCATCGCCGTAGTAGTCGGCGTCACCCCTCATGGGAGAGGGTGGTGCTCCGTCCTCAATGTCGGAAGCATCTTCGCCATCACTCATCTCCACGTCCTCCTCGGGTGGGATGATCTCAAGTGGCTCGGGAGGTCCGCCATTAAGGATGGCGTGCAGGGCGTCGTTGACGGCTTGGAGATGCTCAATGGTAGCGTTGTTATGCGCTATGGTCGCTCGGGCGTTCCGGAGGTCTCCCTCCAAAGCATCCCTAGCGCCCCGAGTCTCCGGGAGAGTAACCTCCAACTCATCCTTCTCCTCAAGAAGGGCATCCACCTGGCCGGAGAGGATGTAGTTCTCCTCATTTGCGGCGGTGAGCTGGGCCTCATGCTCATTGAGCGTGGCCTGCAGAGCGGCAGCTCCATTGCCCTCAAGGGCAAGGTTGGCGTCGTGGAGCTGCTCGAAGAAACTCCAACGCTCCGTCTCGCTATACTCGAGCTGCGTACGGAGGGTGTCTACCTCGGTAGTGCGCTCGGCTACCTCGGCGGTGTGGGCAGCAAGCTCGGCGTCGCGGGCAGCGAGCTCGGTGTCGCGGGTGGTGAGCTCGGCGTCGCGGGTGGCGAGGGTGGCCTGCAGGCAGCATGCTCCTGCTCCGACTCGAGCACCCGCCTCGTGAGGTTCTCACGATCCATCATGAGCTTGCTGGGGGCCATATGTCGGAGAATTTTGAAACACAAGTCAAAACTCAATATCAAACAACAAAACATGCTAAATAAGTAAAGCATGAATGATGGAATGGCACCAACTTAGCAAAAGAATGCAACAAAACTTTTCGCACAATCCTAACACGGTTCTACTTTCTGGACAGATTTGACACGTTACGGAAACTTGATAATTACCCCTGTTTCTGGACCGAATTAAATTTTTATTTTGTTACGAAAGTTTTAGACAATTTCTTAAGCTTTCCAACGCATTCTAGAACAGCTCAATCGGACTTGTCGTTTGAATGTTATGAGCGATCTACGACAGGGACAGAACCGGAGCACATTCTGAAATTCCAGAACAGCTCTCTGTAATGGGCAATCCTGGCTACGTTCCAGATTTTTGCAAGACCTGAGACTAGAAGCTTGTTGTAGTGCATAATACAAGCTTTCCAGAAAGTCCTTATTTTCCTTATTTGGATAAGTAACTTGGAAGTTATGCTCATTCTTGTGAAAGTCAAGAAATCTGCCACGGTTTGCCACGTTTTAGTGTTTCGGTTTTCAACCTTTTGTGAGAATTAAGCTAGGTGATCAAATTTTTGGTGATTGTTCCATTTATATGAGTTCACATACATATATTTGACATGATGAGATGGTATGCGAGTATGCTGGATGCTCAATATGTCGCTTCGTACGTCCTCACAAAAATTAAAAGACCGCGCCCGCTGATACAAATATCGGACAAGCGCATCGGTGGCACACACACCTCTCACACGATACTACACGAACTAAAGCGTTGTTATGTACCTGCAAGAAATGGATTCTAGAAACATTACATCAAATTCAAAAGAAACAAGCCAAAAATAAATCCATGTCACCTCGCCTCACATGGAGAGCTCTCGAATAAGAGTGTATTCGAGTCACACCAATAATATCATGCGAAAATTGACATCACTCAATCACATACCTTGGCCAAAGCCGTAGTTGCAAAATATTTAAACCATCATAACACGGGGTTAGTTTTGCCACCATTCTATATAGTCCTGATGTTGGCCTTCCTATCTAGACTCGTACCTCACCGTGACACAAAAACGGGTTTAAGATTTTTAGAATGAGTGTTAGCATGATGCAAATCCCAAGTCGGCTCCGATACCACGTGTCACACCCCTATCCCGAAAGATAGTTAAGTGTGGTACGGATCACCTTGGGAGATGATTGACGAAGCAACCATACATAGCATCACATTAACAAACATCCACGATTTGCAAGTTTACACAATTAAGTCTCGATTACAACATAGAGTTCCAAATAAAAGATACATTAGGTTCGAAATTAAGTCTTACATAACCGTGATCTTTGTCCGAAATAAACTGCAGAAGCGAATACATAACACGACGATACATAGATAGCTTATGTGAACCATGCCGGCCTAGGCCACGGCTCACTCATCATGGGTCGGAGAGCTAGGAACCCATTCAATGGTCCACTCTTTGGGCTCTTCTCCATCCCACACAACCTTACCACAACAATCGCAAAACCCGGCTTGCGGGAATCCTGAAAATACACATATAGTGGCAAAGCCCGAGTATCTAGCATACTCCGCAAGTCTTACCCGTCAACCTGGCCATTTAAGACTGACACCTAGATGCATGGGGCTTGATCGGTTCAACTTGGCATTTTGCATAAAACGGCAGCTACGCTAATTAGGTTGGCACTTTTATGACTTAGCCAAATTAATAGGGTTGTTGCATAAAGAAAACTTTAGTGAGCATACTAGCAATACAAATTTATATCCATATAAAATAGCAAGCTTCTCATTCTCTTCCTCTTACTACACATTGCGAACTGCTCGAATCAAGTGGTACTCATTAACCGAGAGGAACGGCGATAATTATCGAATTACATCCTGCAGGAAAGACCCAAATGCACGACATACGCATCATTTAAGAACGTGTATGGCCACCGTTCGCGAGTTCATCATAAAGCAAAACACGGGGCCACCGACCCCGAGTACACGTCCCCCTTGCGACCGTTCAACAACGTGCCCAAGGCTTAACCCGTGTACTCTCCAACGGTCCTCAACCCGTGCAACCACCGTGCCATACACATCACCTCCGGGTCGGTGAGATATCCGGCTCACTTTACAACTTACAAGCTACATAGGTTTACCAATCCCCATAAGAAAGGTATGCAAGTGGTACACAACTCAAACTTGTTCGCGGAGCCACAATGGGGTGTTCTCAATTTTAACCAAATTCATCAGGTTCAAATTTAATCATAAGCCATAAGTGAGGTTCCCATTCTATGGTTGACTCCATAAGTATAGCATAGCATTTCTAACGAGGATATGACACATGAGCAACATAGGACATATAGGAACTTTGTGCACGTGGATTTCCAATCAACTCCTAGAACTTAAATGCACATTCATCATCCTTAATATAGTGATAAAGAAAGACATTTCAAAATAGTAGGAATGCACCGGGGCTTGCCTTGAGAGTGATCGAAGTTAGTACTAGCTTCACAAGCATTGAGAGTGGCAATAGCTTCTTCCGGCAGGATCAATTCGGCGTCGTCACCTAAGGAATGAAATGCAATGCATAAGTAATATGAAACACAAGGTAGATGATGATGGTAATGCATGTCTGCTGTTTTGGAGGAGTGCATATGCATAACTTTAGTAACATTTAGTTTTTGTGAAACCCTTCTAGACATAAACACACATCTTGCTCTCCTTTAAAGAAGTTAGTTATATTAACAAGTATAACCTTAATACATGAGCATGAATTTGGTACATGACATGCAAGCTGTGCCTAACATATGGGTCCAGAATCTAAGAAAAGATTTAGTAGAGTCTAAATGCAAATCAAATGAAATTTAGGGTTAAGTGATTATCATCACATGCGATGACGATGCAACCTAACTCAAGAACTTGATAACAAAATTAACACATACATGATTTGAACGAAAACTTACTACTACTCCTGTCATGAAGTGCCATGTGACATTGTGGAAGGTGACAATTACATAAACATGCAAAACCAAAATCTTTAGAAGCATAAAACTAATTATACATGTGCTGAATTTAACCTTTTATGGGGCTAGATCTAGGGTTAGCACAAATAATTATTTAGCATGCTCACAAATTAACATGGGATTTTCTACACATGCACAGTACTAGGAGGAAATTAATTACCACGTTTCATGCAAAAATAATTTATACTGATTTAACTAAGAATTAAATATAAAGAATGCAAGAAATGCAATAACTTGAAAAATATGCAATGAAATGTATATTTTCCACAGCCACAAATTCAAGTACGATTATGTGAAGGCTCTGACCAAGTGGCATTAAATTTGGATCTATATTTTTAAAGTTATGACTTAAGTGAGTTTTTGTCGATTGACTTTTGTCATTTTTGTAAAAAATATGAAACTGACCAGATCTGACGAGTTCGTGTTACTTTTGTGAAAGTACGAGTTTTGTAGTTTCCCAAACATTTTTTTTTGCAATTTTCGGACTTTTAAATCAGAAGATATGGAGTTTTCAAAATCAAACAAAGTTCGTGAAAATTACGAAAAATGCCATTACGTGTCTTCCCTAGGGAGCTCGGGACAGACTCGCCGGAATTCGGCCGGAGCTCGCCGGAGACCTCGCCGTAGGCTGCTGTAGTGGGGGAAAAAGGATGGGACCATCACCAAAACATGGCTAGAGGTATGGAGAGTCCTGTCCGGTGGTCGCCGGCCGGCGGCGATGACCGGAAGGCGGCGACATCGACGGCGATGGTCGGGGACTACTTCGGCGGCGGCTAGCGGTGCGTACGGAGCACGAAAAGTTGGAGAACAAGGTCCGGGGGATTCACCTCGTGATGGAGAAGAGCGGCACGTGGTCGGGTGTCGAGGGAGAAGGCTGGAAGTTGTGGCTCGTCGTGGGGGTGGAGAATGCGGTGACGACGGCCTTCTTTTCTTCTCGAAATCCGGCAAGGCTGCTGCGAGACAGAGGGAGCAGGTTAGGGAGGAGCGGCAGGGGTTGTTGCGCATCGATTTCGGGAGAAATCGGAGGAGGAGAGGCTGTCTAGGAGGAGCAGCGGTTGGTTGCGGCCATGGTGAACGGAACGGAGCACGCGATGAATTTTTCTTCTGTGTGCTCGCCGGCAAGGAGAGGGAGGTGCTGCTGCTGCTTGGAGAAGCTAGAGAGGGATGTGAGGGTGTAGTTTGAGGCGCTTGGAGATGAGACCTTGGCCTCGGTACCATTTTCTAATGGGAGTAGGAAGGAGGCACTAGAGGAGATGGGCGACCGGAGGTACTGTTCCCATTCCATCCTGGTGAGTCCTGTTGGCCGGCGGGTACCAAAGTGGTTAGGGAGGTGCGTTGGGGCGTGGGGGTGACAGGAAGGGGCGCAGCAGGCGTGCGCTGGTGGCAGGGGTGGCGGACCGGCGGGCACTGGCCGCCATTGCCCGTTGGGGAAGAAGCTCGAGCTGCTGTTTTCGAATTTTGAAATCTCGTTTCTGAAATTTGAAAGAAAATGGTACTTCTGTTGCTCCAAAAATTAAACCAAAAAACCTGGTAGTTCAGCATGATGTGATCTACAACTTGTATTTTGGGTCGAAGTCCCAGTTTTGTTGCAAAAAATTCATACAAAATTCACAAACAGTGCAGTTTCAGATTTGAATTTGAATTTTTGAGCGTTCAAAACTTTGTTCAAAAATTTTGTAAAAAATGCTGTAAAATCGTTATTTTGCATGAGCAACAAGGTGGTGCAAAAATATGTGGGTGGTTCTTTTATAGTTTTTTGCATTTTTCTTAAAGCTAGGGCTTAGCCCTAGGTTTTCCCTTTTCTTTTGATTTTTTTTTCCATTTTTCTTTTATTGCTTTCTTTTGGACGATTAGCATTAGGGTTGCATTTGTGGGGGGTCATTAGGGTCTAACTAGATCATTAACGCTGATTCGTGACATGGGATGTCACAAGGGACCAATAGAAGCAGAAGTTTTGAGTTCTCACAAGTTAGGACAAGTTCCTACAATCCGACATCTCGCAATTAGCAATCTGCTAAAGGCAATACATAACATACGGGACGTAGGGCATTACTCTCAATCGAGAGGCTCGAACCTGTCTAAAATCGTGTGCTCTTGTGTGTTTCGTGTGTTACACCATCGAATTCCACGCTCCCGAGGGACCGGGTAGTACTAGTGCCGAGTTTAAGACTCGACACGATGGTCATTGGTTAGTATGGTCACGACGAGAAAGAACCGTCCGGTCTATCGACGGATATCGGAGGTCATGATTGCAGAGGTTATTATGCCCTTCGCAGTAGCCGAACAAAGTCAAAGCTATCACCCGACTAAGCAAGACCATTTGGATGGAAAAGGGTACATTTTGTCAAGAGCGACTAAGGCCAAATGAGTTGCGATCCCGAAGGTGCACGAGCATCCTCCGAAGGCGGGCGCACTCCTAGTTTGCTTCTTGCGAGGGGAACCCTTGTAGTTGGGCTAGTTGTGGCTTTCGAGGCCGGTCTAAGGGCTGGTGAACGCCACCCCTTATTGTATCTTTTTCCCTTTTCGGTAGCTTCCTTCGATCCAAGTGTAATCGGCCCGATAATAAACGGGTTGGTTTGGTATCCGTGTAGGAAGACCTCATCTTATAGGGTTACCTTTGTATTCTTGCCTTCGTATCGGTGTAATCTTGAAGGACGGAAACCCTTCGGTGACGACAAGGGGGTGTAGGGTGGAGATCCTTCCGCATCACGGCTTTGGTCCTACCGAAGGCGGAGCTCACCTGTGAGGGGCTACTGTTGGGGGAAGATCACCACCTTACCCCAATGGGCTAATCCGGAGGAATAAGGCCCAACAAGGCCATGAAGGAGGCACCCAACCCACCTAGAGGCCCAAAGAAGAAGCACCTGGAGGGGAGCACTTGACCCAACCTAGGCCCAATAATGCCCTTGAGTAAGCGAGAATAGGGCATGGGCATAAGTGTAATTTGGGGGTTGATGGTGGCCATTAGGCTTGAGAGAGTATGAGTCTATAAATACTCTCTCAACCCATCACATCACCTGCTTGGTTTTTCACCTCCTGTAACACTACCGTAATACACATGACCACCTTCCTAGGGGGTCCTTCATAACCCCTTCGTGGGATACCAACACTTGTCTTTGTACTTTTCTTGTTTGTTCCTCTCTCCGAGGCCTAGTCCAAGGGCCTCCGTAGTTCCAAAGCCCACCTTCTCCACTCTTCGGAACTCCCTTAGGCTGGCCCATTCCTTGTTGGTTGCACGCTTAGCTACCACAACATTATCCGTGAGCGACCACCTATCCCCTCCGAGGGAGACCTTGTCTCAAAATAAAACAAACACCACGAGCAAAGAAAGTTGACTACGTCGAACCACTAGGGCATTAGGGTACATTGGCTTACTAGGCCCATAAACACCAGCATGTAGATCGGTATATTCAAAGTTGTTCAACTAGGCCACAAGGACACGGTCCTTGACCGACACATACATGGTTACCACCTTGCAGTCTCAACATCATCATCTTCATTCGAAGTCAACAACAACTTTAACTTAGCAAAGAAGATCGGGACAACAGCCTTTATCTCGCGAGTAGTGTTGCCACCACTCGGCTTCTACCGAGCTCCTACAATTTAAGCATGGCTTCTACCGAGCTACTTGTACCAACATAGGGTGAACAAATAGGAATCCGGCTCGTGCATCTAGGGTGTCATGCAACTCCTATAACCTAATACACAATCATGACTCCATATGTCGTATACTTGCCTTATGGGTATACAGATGATGAAGGAATGGATGCGCAGAGACATGGTGACAAATTAAGGAAGATAAAGATGGTGGCGATAGGCAACGGATCGGTCCTTGACCGGTCCGGGATAACGAAGATTCCGAATACCGGTATGGAAGCAAGGCGGACATTAAGACCGGTATACAATGACTTGAGGAGCAAGTTATTGAGCAATTCGTAGTCCGATTAGGACTCGAATCAATAAAGAAAGTTAGAAATAGAACTCCATATATGTAATTCATGTAATCGATTAGGACTCTGCATGTAACCCCGACTCCCTCGGATATATAAGGCGGAGCGGAGACCCCCGAAAACTCTCTCGAGATCTTGCAATTAGCAAATCGCTAAAGGCAATACATAACATACAGGACGTAGGGTATTACTTTCAATTCGAGGGGCCCGAACCTGTCTAAAATCGCGTTTTCCGTGTGTTCCGTGTGTTGCACCATCGAATTCCACACTCGTGAGGGACCGGGTAGTACTAGTGCCGAGTTTAAGACTCGACATTTGGCGCACCAAGTAGGGGTCCCGGCGAGTTCCCAGCCGAGTTCGATGGCCTCTTCGCTCGTCGTCGACTTCGAGCCCGGCTTCAAGATCCGCTTCGGGTCCCTCGACTTTGAAGCTGATTCGGCGGAAGACCGCTTTTGATGAATCCGACTCGTTGTCGGGCCGCAGCTTCGAACCGCGATCACCCGCCACGGTTGGCACCTTAATCTCGGAACTTGGCGGATCCGACGCAGCTTTAGCGCGAACGATCGGACCGCTTGCATCTCGGATTGAACCCCAATCCGAAAAGATGAGCCGCTCTTGCGAGTTCGTTGATGACTTCGAAGAAGAACATCCGATCTTCTTCCAAGTATTCATGACAGGACCGAGTCATTCGCCAACTTACTCGTGAGGAAGCTATTGAGGAAGAAGCAAGGTCTGGCGAGAGAAAAAGAAGATTGTCGGCGCCGTGAAGAAGAAGAAGCGGACAGAGACGAACAACCTCCACGACCTTTAGTTGCAAACCCACACGCAAGTGCTGCTGATCAGGCTGGAGGAAGCGTTCCAGCGATCGCTCCCCGACCACGGGCCTGTTGTCGGACCGGTCCGGAGATACGAAGAAGCATCCCCAGGATATAATAGCCGACGTGGGTGTCGTAGTGGAAGGCGACATCGTTCTTCGAGCGAGCTTTGGATTTAAGCTCCATGGAAGTGGAATTAAATGGCGCTCGGGTCTTCACGTCGCCGATCCACAATGTTGTGGGAGTGAAACAAATCCTCGAGACAATACCGGAAGAAGTCTTCAATGCGACGCCGGGGTTGCAACGCGCCCTGAATTTGGTAGATGCGGCTGCCCTACAAACAAACCAACTCGTTCATGACAGGTCGGAATCTTCAAGCCGCTTGCGTTCTCGCTCGGAGCGGCCTACGAGAGCTCGATCCGAAGGAGCTTCTTACGGAGGAAGGCTTGGGCCTCGACACACCCCGATTGCGGACGCACTTGAACGAGCTCCGGACCAAGATTTGCGTGTACCGCTTAGTGGCAACCGGGACGCTCGTAACGTCCTCATCGATCGCCATGCGGAGAGAACGGAGGAACGTCGGAGACATGAGGAAGATGAGAGGCGTCGCACCGGTCATGTGGATGATCGTCCACGCGACCCTGCCCCGTCTCGTCCGCACGTGAGTAATTCACCTCGGCGTGGACAGGCTGCTTCGGCGCCACCCCCGGTGGAAATCATCCGCGCAATGATCATCGAGGACATAGTAATAGGCATGCTTATCGGGATGAGCGGCCCGGAAGGGATGATCGTCGTGATACTAGAGACCGAAGAGGGCGAGATAACCGGGACAGAGACGTTGAACCCCGACGTGCCGACAATGATCGTCAAACGGCGCCTCCGCCCCCACCTCCATCGCGGCACGAGGAACCAACAAACAATTATCGTCAAGCGGCGCCCCCACCTCCGCCTCCGCCTCCTTCTCGGAATGCGGAGCCGGTGAATAATGATGGTCGTGGTGGTTCGGGAGATAGGTATCAAGATGATCGCTACTACGACTATTCCGATGATGACAGGGATCGCAACTATCGACATTACCCTCGTCGACGTTCCCCTACGCCGGTTTGGACCGGTCCGGAGGACGATGAATACTCTGTGATCCCCGCTTTTATGCGGGATTCACGCATTTGCAAATACCCCGGGGATTTAAGCCCGGGGCCATTGATAAGTATGATGGTAAAGCACCTCCTGCCGAGTGGCTACGCATGTACACCACCGCCATCCACTCAGCAGGAGGAGATACGTTTGTGCTAGCTAATTACGTCCCCATGTGCATGGAGCAGGCTGGACCCTTATGGTTGCAGTCCCTACCCGAGAAATCTATTTCTTCTTGGGGTGATCTCAGCAAAAAGTTCGTAGAGAATTTCCTAGCGACTTGTGAGAAGCCGGGGAATTACTTCGACCTCAACGGGCTGAGCGAAGCCCGACGAGACCATCACCGACTTCATCGAGCGTTTCTGCAACAAGAAGGCCTTAATCCCCAATGTTCCCGACCAGCAGGTGATTGCTGCGTTTCAAGCTGGCGTCCGGAGCGAAGCTTTGGTTCACAAGATTGGAAGGCGAAATCGGAACCTTACCATGACGGCGTTAGAGTGCTTCAAGATAGCAGACGACTATGATGCTCGGTGAATCGAACATGGTCAATTTGCGCGGGAACAAAGGGAAGGAACCGAAGCATGATCAAGGCAACCGATCTGGATCCAAGAACAACAATAAGTGCAAGGCTGATCACCTTGTTGCAGCTGTCGACCGGTCTCATGGAGGAGACCGGCCGCCACCTCCCAAGAGAGGTCCGAGAGAACGATTGTCATTCGAAACACTTCTAGAAGGCCCTTGTATGATTCATAATGGGAATCATAAAGCCAAGGAGTGCTTCCTGTTAAGGCCTTTCGCCCGGTTCGCCTTAAAGGTCGCACCCCGATCCGCTCATAGGAATCGGAGAGATGACAAGGGCAAGGACAAAGAACATGATGACAATGGGGATGATGAAGGTTTCCAGGAACCGGCTCGAGAGGTGAACATGATTTTTGGCTCGGACGCTTACGAATCAAAGAGAAAGCAAAAGTTGGCATTTCGAGAGGTTAATGCCGTTGCTCCTGCTACACCCGAGTACTTACGATGGTCCGAAGTGCCCATTACCTTCAGCACAGACCGATCATCCCGAGGCATTGCCAAAAGTCGCGGATATCCGCTCATCTTGGCCCCCATTGTTCACAAGGTGCGGTTGAAGAGAACCTTCATTGATGGCGGGAGTTGCATGGATATCTTGTTCGCCAAAACTCTGCCGCAGCTTGGCCTTTCCGTAGCTGATTTGGAGCGCAGTGTCTCACCGTTTCACGGTATAATACCCGGGCGGAATAGCTATCCTTTGGGGCAGATTTCTCCGCCGGTGATCTTTGGGACGAAGGAGAACTATAGGAGGGAGAATATTATCTTCCAGGTGGCGGATATTGATTCAGCGTATCATGCGATACTTGGAAGGCCGGCTTTGGCAAAGTTTATAGCCATTCCATATCACCAGTACTTGATGTCTGAAGATGCCGGGGCCAAATGGAGTTTTGTCATTTCGAGGCGACATCAAGACCGCTTACGCTTGTGAAGTACATAGCACCGAGTTGGCCTCTCGGACCAATTCGGAGGATGAACGTCGAGAAATCGGAGAAGCAGCTGAAGCTTTAGAAGTCCGGGCAAGACTCGGAGGATGAAGTCCCGATCAAGAAGGTTGCAAAGGAGAAATTGAAGGCTGATGCGGTGGTCTCCAAAACTATTCAGCTTGATGAGTCGGACTCCTCCAAGGTCACCCATATAGGGGCTGACTCTGGGGATAAATAGGAAAGCGCGCTCATTCTTTTCCTCCAGGAAAATAGGGATATCTTTGCATGGCAGCCTTCCGGCATGCCGGGTGTTCCTAGGGAGAAGATTGACCACGCACCGTTGGTGCGTCCCGATGCGAAGCTGCTAAACGAAGCTCCGAAGATTTGCTCAAGACCGCAAGGAAGCTATCAAGAAGGAAATAACTAGATTATTAGCAGCTAAGTTTATTAGGGAGGTGTATCATCCAGATTGGCTTGCCAATCCGGTTCTTGTACCAAAAAAGAATACTAAAGAATTAAGAATGTGTGTCGATTATACCGATCTCAACAAAGCTTGTCCCAAAGATCCTTTCGCGCTGCCTCGAATTGACCAAGTTGTTGATTCGACTCGCTGGCTGCGAGCGTCTTTGTTTTCTTGATGCTTACTCGGATATCATCAAATACCGCTAAGAGTTGAAGATCAAATAAAGACCGCATTTATTACTCCCTTTGGGGCATACTCGTTATACGACTATGCCTTTTGGATTAAAGAATGCTGGAGCTACATATCGGCGTGGTATACAACGTTGCTTGGATTCGCAATTAGGGAGGAACGCAGAAGCTTATGTTGATGATATAGTGGTCAAATCTCGAAAATCGAAGATCTTCTCTCGACCTGGCGAGACCTTCAGGAATCTGTGGAATTTTTCCATGAAGCTAAACCCTGGAAAGTGTGTGTTTGGAGTTCGTTCGGGAAGCTACTCGGGTTATTTGGTGTCATGGAGAGGCATTGAAGCTAATCCGAGAAAAAATTCGGACAATTGTTAACATGCAACCCCGAGTTGCTTGAAGGATGTCCGAAGTTGACGAGCGAGTATGGCGGCTCTTAGCCGTTTCATCTCAAGACTGGGAATACGTGTGTCACACCCCTATCCCGAAAGATAGTTAAGTGTGGTACGGATCGCCTTGGGAGATGATTGATGAAGCAACCATACATAGCATCACATTAACAAACATACATGATTTGCAAGGTTACATAATTAAGTCTTGATTACAACATAGAGTTCGAATAAAAGATACGTTAGGTTCGAAATTTAGTCTTACATAGCCATGATCTTTGTTCGAAATTAAAGTGCGGAAGCGAAATACATAACTCGACGATACATAGATAACTTAAATAAACCGTGCCGGCCTAGGCCATGGCTCACTCGTCATGTGTCGGAGAGCTAGGGACCCATTCAATGGTCCACTCTTTGGGCTCTTCTCCATCCCAAACCACCTTACCACAACAATCACAAAAACCGGCTTGCGGAAACCCGTAAATCAACATGTAGTGGCAAAGCCCGAGTATCTAACATACTCCGCAAGTCTTACCCATCAAATTGGCCATCTAAGACCGACTCCTAGATGCATGGGGCTTGACCGGTTTAACTTGGCATTTTTTTTGCATAAATAGCACCTATGCTAATTAGGTTGGCAATTTTATTACTTAGCCAAATTAATAGGGTTGTGGCATAAAAGAAACTTTAGTGAGCATACTAGCAAGACAATAGTTTGCAATACTATTTAATATCAATATAAAACAACAAGCTATTCAATCTCTTTCCATTACTACACATTGCGAACTGCTCGAATCAAGTGGTACTCATTAACCGAGAGGAAACGGCGATAATTATCGAATTATTAATCCTGCAGGAAAGAACCCAAATGCACGACATACGCATCATTTAAGAACACGTATGGCCACCGTTCGCGAGTTCATCATAAAGTAAAACACGGGGCCACCGACCCCGAGTACATGTCCCCTTGCGACCGTTCAACAACGCGCCCAAGGCTTAACCCATGTACTCTCCAACGGTCCTCAACCCGTGCAACCACCGTGCCAAACACATCACCTCCGGGTCGGTGAGATATCCGGCTCACTTTACAATTTACAAGCTACATAGGTTTACCAATCCCTATAAGAAAGGTATGCAAGTGGTACACAACTCAAACTTGTTCGCGAAGCCACAATGGGGTGTTCTCAATTTTAACCACATTCATCATGTTCAAGTTTAATCATAAACCATAGGTGAGATTCCCCATTCTACCGTTAACTCCATAAACCGAGCATAGCATTTCTATCGGAGGTATGACACATACTCTACATAGGACTTATAGGGATTTATGCACGTGGATTTCCAAACAATTCCTAGAACTTAAATGCACATTCATCATCCTTAATATAGTGATTAAAAAGAAGACATTTCAAAATAATAGGAATGCACCGGGGCTTGCCTTGAGAGTGATCGAAGTTAGCACTAGCCTCACAAGCGTTGAGCGTGGCAATAGCTTCTTCCGACGGGATCAATTCGGCGTCGTCACCTAAGGAATGAAATGCAATGCATAAGTCATATGAATACAAGGTCGATGATGAGAGTAATGCATGTGTGCTGTTTTGTAAAGATGCCCATGAACATATTAATCACAAGTTTGTTTGCTCAACCCTTAGCGGTCATAACACGCCTCTTGTTTTTCTTTTACGGGACCCACATTACATGAACAGGCATAACCATACTAATATAATGAGTAATGACTTGGTGGCATCGACATGAGTGCTGTGGTTGGTGTTGGTTTTTGGCACTAATATCTTAGCAAGTTTCCATAGTATAATACGAAGAAATCTAGGCTTATGTACTTTAACATCACATGCGATGACGATTTCCTTTTAGAATAGGAATTCGATTTCAAAATTCATACATACGTGAAATACATGAAACCTTTTGACTAAACCAACCATGAGGTGCTAAAGGACATAATGAACAGTAGAAATTACATAAACATGCATGAACATGATTTTTAATGACATAAAACTAATTATGCTTGTGCTGAAAATGACCCTTTAGTAATTTAGATCTAGGGTTTGCAAAAATCATTACTTAACATGCTCATAATTTAACATGGGATTTTCTACATATGCACAGTACCAAAAGGAAATTAATTGCCAAGTTTGATGCAAAAATAATTTATATAGAATTAATTAAAAATGAAATACAGATAATGCAAGAAATGCAATAACCTGAAAAATATAAAATGAAATGCAGATCTTCCAGTGCGAAAAATTCAGGTGTGTCTGGGTGAAGACTTTGGCCAAGTGGCTTTTAATTTGGATTTATATTTTTAAAGTTATGGCTTAGTTAAGTTTTCAGGGGTTGACTTTTGTCATTTTTGTAAAAATGTGAAAATGACCAGATCTGGTGAGCTCATATTACTTTTATGAAAGTACAGGTCTTCTAGTTTCCAAAACATTTTAGTTTGTAATTTTTGGACGATTCAAACGCTAGATATGAATTTTTCAAACTCAAACGAAGTTCGGGTATATTTACGAGAATGCCATCGGTTCATTTTTAAAACGAGAGCGGCGCGCGGGCTCCGGCGGACGGCGGCCGGCGCCGGCGAGGTTCGCCGCGGTGGCGCTACGCTGGAGCTCATGCTCCGGCCTTTGAGGAAAAGGATGCGCGCGTGACGGGGAGCTCCCCGGTGGGGTCCACGGGGACCCGCGGTGGCCGGAGGGGCGGCGTGGCGAGCGGCGGCGTTTGCGGAACTCCGACGAGCTCGCGCGGGAGCACGAGAGGGAGAGAGGGGGCGGGGTTTGGTCGGGAGCTGCACCTGCGTGTGGAGGAGCACGGCGTGGGGTTGCCCGAGCTTGACGGTGGCCGGGGGGGGTGCTCGACGGAGGGGTGGCGAGGTGGCGGCGGCGGCGACGGATTTCACCTCGGATTCCCGACGACCTAGGGCTAGAGGAGGGGGTGCGTCAAGGGGGAGCTCAAGCACGTCTTGGCGCACGTATTGGCGAAGAAGGGAGGGTGAGGCGGCCTACCTCGGCGGCGCGCGGGCGGGAAGCTCGGGGCGGCCGTGTCGCGGCGGCGGCTCCAAATTCCGGCCGTACGCGAGCCACGAGAGGAGAAGGGAGCGGGGCGGCGGTGCGGTGAGACGCGGAGGGAGTTGGGGAAACGTTTTGTGGCGTGGGGGCGATGGGAGCTTGGCCTCCGTGCCAGTTATCGGCGCGGGGAGGACGGCGGCGAGAGGGCGGCGGCCGGGCGGGGAGAATTAAACTCCGGCGCTCTACTGTTGGCCGGCGGGTACAGGGGCGGTTGGGGAGCGGCCAGGGGTGGCGTGGCGATGGGACGGGGCAGGCACGCGCGCGGGCGGCGGCCAGGCTGGCCGGACCGGCGGTCGGTCCGCCATTGCCCACCGAGCAACCGTAGCTCGAGGTGCTCTTTTGAATTTCAAATCTACAGTTTGAAACTTTGACGAAAATTCATGTTTCTGCTGCTCCAAAAATAAAACCAAAAATATGGGAAGATTCAGGATGATGTGCTCTAATTTTCATCTTTTAGTTTGAAGTTCTAAATTTGCTTCCAAAAATTCCTACAAAATTCACAAATGACAGTGTTCCAGATTTGAATTTGAATTTTTGGGCATTCAAAACCTTGTTCAAAAATTTGGTAAAAATATTGTAAATTCATCTTTTTACATGAGCAGTCCAGTGGTGCAAAAATATGTGGGTAGTGTTTTTATAATTTTTTGCATTTTGGTTAGGGCTAGGGTTTAGGGTTAGGTTCTCCTTTTTTCCTTTTTATTTTTCTTATTTGCTTTTTCCTAGTTGGGTGATTTAGCATTAGTAACTGATTAGGGATGTGATTAGGGTAGTGATTACGTGCTAAACCCTAAATCGTGACATGGGATGTCCCAGCCCTCCCCCTTAAAGAAATTCTCGTCCCGAGAATCGCTACGAATTAAGGAGAGGGAGAGCGAGAATTTACCGATTTGTGTGACGCGAGGAACTCGGGAAAATTCTCCTCTAGAAAATCCTCTTGTTCCCAAGTTGCTTCTTCTTCGGTGTGGTTACTCCATTGCACTTTGTAGAAGGTGATGGTGCGATTGCGAGTTACTCGGTCGCTTTGATCGATAATCCGGACGGGATATTCGGGGTAGGAGAGATCTTCTTCTAGTTGATCGGTGTCGGAAATGACCACATCTATCGGAGGCTTCAAACATTTCTTGAGTTGAGATACGTGGAACACATTGTGCACTCGAGCAAGACTTTCCGGTAATTGCAATCGGTAAGCAACCGCGCTATGCTTTTCCACAATCGGATAGGGTCCGATATAGCGGGGTGCTAGTTTTCCTTTAATTCCAAACCGAGATACGCCCTTATTCGGAGAGACACGAAGATAAACGTGATCTCCCTTCTCAAATTCCAAGGGGCGTCTCCTCTTGTTAGCGTAACTCACTTGACGAGATTGTGCGGCTTTCATGTTGGCTTGAATTTGTCGAACCTTCTCTTCGGCTTGGGTGACAAGGTCGGGACCAAAAGTAGTTCTCTCTCCCGCTTCCGACCAATTTAAGGGTGTATGACAAGAGTGACCATACAACGCTTCAAACGGTGACATTCCCGAACTCTCTTGATAGCTATTGTTGTACGAGAATTCGGCGAATGGAAGACAATCATCCCAATTTCCTCTATTTTCCATAGCACATGCTCTCAAGATATCCTCCAAATATTGATTCAATCTTTCGGTTTGTCCATCCGTTTGAGGGTGATATGCGGAGCTTCTAATGAGGGTGGTACCAAGACAAGAATGCAATTGCTCCCAAAAGCGAGATACAAATTGCGGACCTCGATCGGAAACAATGGTTTTAGGTACTCCATGCAAACATAACACTCTTGAGATGTATAGCTCGGCATACTTCTTGGTATTGTAGGTAGTATGGACGGGGATGAAATGTGCGGACTTAGTTAACCTATCCACAATAACCCAAATTGAATCATGCTTCTTTGATGTGAGAGGCAATCCAACGATAAAATCCATAGCAATGTCCTCCCACTTCCAAACGGGAATCTTCAATGGGTTCAATAATGCGGCCTTTCTCAAGTGGTCGGCTTTCACTCGTTGACAAGTATCACACTCGGCCACATACCGTGCAATCTCACGCTTCATGCGTGTCCACCAAAACTTTTCTCTTAGGCCGCGATACATCTTGTTGCTACCGGGGTGTATGGAATATTTAGACAAATGTGCCTCATCCATTATTTTCTTCCGTAATTCCATATCCTTCGAAACAACGAGGCGTTGGTTGAACCATAGTACACCACTTGTCATCTTGTCGGAAACATGTAGCTTCATCTTTCTCAATCTTTTGCCGAATAAACTCCATACCTTCGTCCTTCTTTTGCGCCTCAATAATTTCCTCACGAAGGGTAGGAATAAGAGCTAGATTATATAGCGAACCATAGGGAATGACTCGAAGACTCGGTTTACTAGAATCTGAAATTTCCGAGTTTTCCATAGAACAACCGGTAATATGATTGCATTGATCCTTGCGACTCAAAGCGTCGGCAACCACATTAGCTTTACCCGGATGATAATGGATTTCCAACTCATAATCCTTGATTAATTCCAACCATCTACGTTGCCTCATATTCAACTCTTGTTGGGTGAAGATATATTTGAGACTCTTATGATCGGTGTAAAGATTGACAAGATTTCCAAGTAGATAATGCCTCCAAGTTTTCAAAGCAAGGACAACCGAGGCTAGCTCCAAATCATGAGTGGGATAATGTTGTTCATGCTTGCGAAGTTGACGAGAAGCATAAGCAATGACACGACCTTCTTGCATTAGCACACATCCTAGACCGGTGCCGGACGCATCACAATACACGTCAAACGGCTTGGTGATGTCGGCTTGTGCTAACACCGGAGCGGATGTCAAATGCTTCTTGAGAGTTTGGAAGGCTTCTTCACATTCACGACTCCATTTAAACTTAGCATCTTTCTCCAACAATTTTGTCATAGGCTTGGCTACGCTTGAGAAATTGGGAATGAATTTTCGATAGTAGCCGGCAAGATCTAGAAAACTCCGGATTTGTCTCACCGACCTTGGGGATTTCCAAGCGAGCACGTCTCCCACTTTACTTGGGTCAACGGCGACACCTTCCACGGAAATAATGTGACCCAAGAAAGGCACTTGCTTCAACCAAAATTCACATTTGCCAAACTTGGCATACAATTGATGATCACGAAGCCGTTGGAGAACAATGCGAAGGTGTTCGGCATGCTCTTCTTCGGACTTCGAATAAATAAGAATGTCGTCAATGAAGACCACGACAAACTTATCCAACTCGGGCATAAATACCGAATTCATCAAGTACATAAAATGAGCCGGGGCATTCGTGAGCCCAAAAGACATGACGAGATACTCAAAGAGACCATACCGCGTAGAGAATGCGGTTTTTGGAATATCTTCGGCTCGGATCTTGATTTGATGGTAACCGGATCGGAGATCAATCTTAGAGAAAACCTTAGCACCGACTAATTGATCAAAGAGAATATCAATCCGAGGGAGCGGGTATTTATTCTTGATAGTCACCGCATTGAGAGGGCGATAATCCACACATAGACGTAGCGTCTTGTCTTTCTTCTTCACAAAGAGAGCGGGACATCCCCACGGAGATGAACTAGGGCGAATATATCCTTTATCCATAAGCTCACTCAATTGCTCTTTTAAGATTGCTAGCTTATTGGGAGCCATCTTGTACGGCCTACGGGAAATTGGTGCCGTACCGGGTTGGAGCTCAATTTTAAACTCGATATCCCGATCGGGTGGCATGCCCGGTAAGTCATCCGGAAAAACATCGGGAAACTCACATACCACGGGAATATCCTCAATCCGTTTTCCCTCAAGATGGTAGATTTTTGAAGTGGAGAATTTTGGATGGGGCAATCGGAGGATAGATGAACCATGGAGTGGGGAGTTTAGGTGAACTTCACGAGAATCGATGTGTAAAACGGCTCTATGGAGTTTCATCCACCTCATACCTAGAATTATATCTATTCCTTGTCCACACAAAACTATGAGAGATGAGGGGTATATTTTTCTTTCTAGGTGTAGTGGGACTTGCCTCAACTCTAGGTTTGTTTTTATCTTTCCACCGGGTGATGTGATGATATAGGGAATATCCAAAACGGTGGGGGTGAGTTGTAAGGTTTTTGCACATGCTTGACTAATGAAATCATGAGTTGCACCCGAATCAAAAAGAACCAAAGTGGAGTGGTTGTTGACCGAAAACATACCCGAAAGTACCGGTTCTCCCGCTTGAATCTCTTCGGCCGTGGTATAGTTGACTCGGCCATTCTTAGCATTTGGAGTGGAGGATTGATTGCGATTCCCATTCCCATTATTCCCATTGCGGTTTTGGTTGTTGTTGCCGCTTCCGGAACCATTGTTGTTGTTGTTGTTGCCCGGGTTGCGTGTCGGAACACGGCAATCCTTTGCGAAATGACCCGGACGTCCACAATTAAAGCACGGACCTTGCGGACCAGGCCTAGCACCTTGGTATTGCTGCTGTGGAGGGCGGGACGAGGTGGTATGCTGCTGATTTCCACGGTGGGAGTGGTGGTGTTGCTGCGGCACAAGCCGACGTGAGCCCCCGTCGGCGGCAATGCGGCCCGAAACTTCGTCCGGTCGGTGAAGTGATAGCTAGCTTATACTTGGGCGGAGCGGAGCCGGATGGATTTCCTACGGCACGCTTCCTCTTCTTGTCCTCTTGGTGAGCACGGATAGCATCTTCTTGCACAATTGCGGCACTCATTAAGTCATTGAACGTGCCGGTAGTGACTTGGGCCAAGCGATCTTGTAACTTTGGGCTTAGCCCCGAACGAAAGCAATCTTTCTTCTTGTCATCCGTGTCGGCATGATAGGATGCATATTGAGCCAAGTAGTTGAACTTCCGTGCATACTCTTGCATGGTTTCGGCACCTTGCTTCAAACTAAGGAACTCTTGCAACTTGCGCTTCATGAGACCGGCGGGAATGTGATGCGCACGAAATGCGGTGCAAAAGTCCGGCCGGTTCACTTGGGTACCGGCGGAAAGTGCGGCGGTGAAACTTGCCCACCATGCACTAGCGGAGCCACGAAGTTGTTGAGCCGCAAAGAGAACCTTTTGCTCCGATGTGCAATTGAGGAGAGCAAACTTCGACTCAATGATGCGGAGAAAATTATCCGCCTCCAACGGATCGGTAGTAGCTTCACCAAACATGGGCGGTTGAGTGGCCCAAAAGTCGGCATAGGTGGAATTCCTCGGCCCTTGGGGTGGCGGTCCTTGGCCTTGTCCTTGGTTGGTTAGACTTGCAAAGAACAAGCGGAACATCTCGTTTTGGTTGGACACGAGTTGTTCCAACGGCGTGAGGGGTGGAGGGTTAGGGAGTTGCTCTTCCCTCGCACCATGCCCACTTCCGGAAGCTTCACCACGGCGGGTATTCACCATCTGTCACGCATGAAAAATTTTCTCACGTTAGCTCATTAGACCAAGAGCTAAAATAGCAAGAAAACATGACATTGGGCATAAGGGACCAAAAATTTCAGATTGCATGTACGAAGAAAATACTGATGAAATAAGCATAATGCATCGGCA
The DNA here is from genome assembly GCA_031894775.1 of Chloris gayana. NCBI lineage: Eukaryota > Viridiplantae > Streptophyta > Magnoliopsida > Poales > Poaceae > Chloris > Chloris gayana. The sequence continues at coordinate 130,692 of JAUNZO010003803.1, read as the reverse complement.
ACACACATATTCCATAGATTCTAACATAGTAGCAACATGATAGAAATTTTTGATACACGGGAAACCACGAATCCGATACAACACGGTCTTAGGTTACATCACATGTGACCCACAAACAAACACAAATCTCGGAGAGCTTAATTAACAACACGCGGATCGTTTCCAACACGGTTACATGCCTCACGAGATTACAAATCCTACACACATAGAGCTACGACCACCGGTCGTGACAACTACTCGTCGTCATCGCCGTAGTAGTCGGCGTCATCCCTCATGGGAGAGGGTGGCGCTCCATCCTCGACGTCGGAAACATCCTCGCCATCACTCATCTCCACATCCTCCTCGGGTGGGATGATCTCAAGTGGCTCGGGAGGTCCGCCATTAAGGATTGCGTGCAGGGCGTTGTTGGCGGCTTGGAGATGCTCAATGGTAGCGTTGTTATGCGCTATGGTTGCTCGGGCGTTCCGGAGGTCTCCCTCCAAAGCATCCCTAGCGCCACGAGCCTCCAGGAGAGTAACATCCAACTCATCCTTCTCCTCGAGAAGGGCATCCACCTGGCCGGAGAGGACGTAGTTCTCCTCATTCGCGGCGGCGAGCTGGGCATCACGCTCATCAAGCGTGGCCTGCAGAGCGGCGGCTCCATTGCCCTCAAGGGCAAGGTGGGCGTCGTGGAGCTGCTCGAAAAAGTTCCAACGCTCCGTCTCGCTATACTCGAGCTGCGTACGGAGGGTATCCACCTTGGTAGTGCGCTCGGCTAGCTCGGCGGTGCGGGCAGCAAGCTCGGCGTCGCGGGTGGTAAGCTCGGCGTCGCGGGTGGCGAGGGTGGCCTGCAGGGCAGCACGCTCCTGCTCCAACTCGAGCACCCGCCTTGCGAGGTTCTCACGGTCCAACATGAGCTTGCCGGGGCCATCTGTCGGAGAATTTTGAAACATAAGTCAAAACTCAAGATCCAACAACAAAACATGCTAAATAAGTAAAGCATGAATGATGGAATGGCACTAACTTAGCAAAAGAATGCAACAAACTTTTCGCACAATCCTAACACGGTTCCATTTTTCTGGACAGATTTGACACGTTACGGAAACTCGATAATTACTCCTGTTTCTGGGCTGAATCAAACTTTTATTTTGTTACAAAAGTTTTAGAAAATTTCTTAAGCTTTCCAACGCATCATAGAACAGCTCAATCCGACTTGTCGTTTGAAAGTTATGCACGATCTACAACAGGGACAGAACCGGAGCACATTCTGGAATTCCAGAACAGCTCTCTGTAATGGACAATTCTAGCTACGTTCCAGATTTCTGCAAGACCTGAGACTAGAAGATTGTTGTAGTGCATAATACAAGCTTTCCAGAAAGTCCTTATTTGCCTTCTTTGGATAAGTAACTTGAAAGTTATGCTTATTTTCATGGAAGTTAAGAAATCTGCCACGTTTTCGTTTCCGGTTTTCAAACTTTTGTGAGAACGAAGCCATGTGGCCCATTTTTCGTGATGATTTCATTTAGATAAGTTTACATGCATACGTTTGACATGATGACATTATATGCAAGGATGATGGATGCTCAATATGTCGTTCCGTACGTCCTCACAAAATTAAAAGACCGCGCCCGCCGATACGAGTATCGGACAAGCGCATCGGTGGCACACACACCTCTCACACGATACTATACGAACTAAAGCGTTGTTATGTACCTGCAAGAGATGGATTCCAGAAACATTACATCAAATTCAAAGAAACAAGCCAAAAATAAATCCATGTCACCTCGCCTCACATGGAGAGCTCTCGAATAAGAGTGTATTCGAGTCACACCAATAATATCATGCGAAAATTTGACAACACTCAATCACATACCTTTGCTCAAGCCGTAGTTGCAAAATATTTAACAACCATAACACGGGGTTAGTTTTGCCACCATTCTATATAGTCCTTATATTGGCCTTTCTATCTAGACTCGTGCCTCACCGTGACTCAAAAACGGGTTTTAAGATTTTTAGAATGAGTGTTAGCGTGACGCAAATCCCAAGTCGGCTCTACGATACCACGTGTCACACCCCTATCCCGAAAGATAGTTAAGTGTGGTACGGATCGCCTTGGGAGATGATTGACGAAGCAACCATACATAGCATCACATTAACAAACATACACGATTTGCAAGGTTACATAATTAAGTCTTGATTACAACATAGGTTTACCAATCCCCATAAGAAAGGTATGCAAGTGGTACACAACTCAAACTTGTTCGCGGAGCCACAATGGGGTGTTCTCAATTTTTACCACATTCATCATGTTCAAGTTTAATCATAAACCATAGGTGAGATTCCCCATTCTACCGTTGACTCCATAAACCGAGCATAGCATTTCTATCGGAGGTATGACACATACTCTACATAGGACATATAGGGATTTATGCACGTGGATTTCCAAACAATTCCTAGAACTTAAATGCACATTCATCATCCTTAATATAGTGATTAAAAAGAAGACATTTCAAAATAATAGGAATGCACCGGGGCTTGCCTTGAGAGTGATCGAAGTTAGCACTAGCCTCACAAGCGTTGAGCGTGGCAATAGCTTCTTCCGGCGGGATCAATTCGGCGTCATCACCTAAGGAATGAAATGCAATGCATAAGTCATATGAATACAAGGACGATGATGAGAGTAATGCATGTGTGCTGTTTTGTAAAGATGCCCATGAACATATTAATCACAAGTTTGTTTGCTCAACCCTTAGCGGTCATAACACGCCTCTTGTTTTTCTTTTACGGGACCCACATTACATGAACAGGCATAACCATACTAATATAATGAGTAATGACTTGGTGCCATCGACATGAGTGCTGTGGTTGGTGTAAGTTTTTGGCACTAATATCTTAGCAAGTTTCCATAGTATAATACGAAGAAATCTAGGCTTATGTACTTTAACATCACATGCGATGACGATTTCCTTTTAGAATAGGAATTCGATTTCAAAATTCATACATACGTGAAATACATGAAACCTTTTGACTAAACCTACCATGAGGTGCTAAAGGACATAATGAACAGTAGAAATTACATAAACATGCATGAACATGATTTTTAATGACATAAAACTAATTATGCTTGTGCTGAAAATGACCCTTTAGAAATTTAGATCTAGGGTTTGCAAAAATCAATACTTAACATCCTCAAAATTTAACATGGGATTTTCTACATATGCACAGTACCAAAAGGAAATTAATTGCCAAGTTCTATGCAAAAATAATTTATACAGAATTAATTAAAAATGAAATACAGAGGATGCAAGAAATGCAATAACTTTAAAAATATGAAATGAAATGCAGATCTTCCAGTGCGAAAAATTCAGGTGTGTCTGGGTGAAGACTTTGGCCAAGTGGCTTTTAATTTGGATTTATATTTTTAAAGTTATGGCTTAGTTAAGTTTTCAGGGGTTGACTTTTGTCATTTTTGTAAAAATGTGAAAATGACCAGATCTGGTGAGCTCATGTTACTTTTATGAAAGTACAGGTCTTTTAGTTTCCAAAACGAAGTTCGGATATATTTACGAGAATGCCATCGGTTCATTTTTAAAACGAGAGCGGCGCGCGGGCTCCGCGGACGGCGGCCGGCGCCGGCGAGGTTCGCCGCGGTGGCGCTACGCTGGAGCTCATGCTCCGGCCTTTGGGGAAAAGGATGCGCGCGTGACGGGGAGCTCCCCGGTGGGGTCCACGGGGACCCGCGGTGGCCGGAGGGCGGCGCGGCGAGCGGCGGCGTTTGTGGAACTCCGACGAGCTCGCGCGGGAGCACGAGAGGGAGAGAGGGGGCGGGGTTTGGTCGGGGAGCTGCACCTGCGTGTGGATCGGGTGTGGCCAACCCTGTGGCCCCCGTGTGGCACGAAGTGTTTTTAAATTTTCAAAATTCGTAGAAAATTCAATAAAATTCAGAAAAATACCAAACCAACTTTGTTAGACTCAGAAAAATGAGATCTATCCATTTGTGAAATAAAGTAATTATTTTGAATAAATTTATTTACAATTTGTAATTAATCACTTTCTTTGATTAAAGAAAAGCTATTATTTTATGTAAATAAAGTGTTTAATTATGAAAAATAAATTTATTTAATAAAGGAGATACTGCAGACGAAATTAATAATGAAATTTATTTTCTAAAATTAAACTTAAACTATGTTATTTTATATGACCACAATGTATTAGCCTTTAATCACTTAAAGTAATTATTTATTTACTTATTGCCTAATAAATCAGAATAATTCATTAATTATTAAACTTAAGTAATTAGTGACCTTAATTAAGTAATTAAGGAAACAAAATTAACTAATAATGATCTTAATTAAACATGTATTAATCAGCATAATTAAATTGTTAATTAATGCTTAATGAACGTACTTACCTCTAATCTATTAGATAACTAAGGTGATTAAGCATTAATCATTAATTATTATTACGAGACTTCCTGAACCCTGGCATACTTTCATCATATGCATTCATGCATACATGATTGTGATTCGCGATGTATTGCTCGGTCGACTAGGTTCGAAGTGATCGAGGTTCCACCGAGGGCGAGTCGGAGCCGGGGATCTCGAAGTCGACCCAGCCGCCGAGGAGCCTAACTTCGAACAAACTCAAGGCAAGCCCCGGTGCATCCTACCTATGTTTTTAAACATTTTACTTTATCACATAGTACAATTATGCTTGTGCATTAGGTGTTAGGGTTTGGTTGAAACCCTAGATGCATTATGGTAGGTTTCCGTTTGTTTATTCTATACTTGGTACAGGTAGCTCAATAGAGGCTAAGCTTAATTCATAGTGGCAACGGTAGATGTTTAGGGCACTTAAAGCATGGAGGCTTTAAGAGTTTTGTGTTGACATTAAAAATGAAGAGAGTGTTAATGAAGTTGAGACCGGACGGGCTCCGTAGGAGAAAGGGCGGAGACGGATATGAGGTCTTGCAAGGTGGTAGCCCCGTCCGTGTCGGTCAAGGACCGTACCGTTGTCGGCTTAGTTGAACAAGTTTGAACGTACCGTACTACATGCTGGTATCATGGGCCCGACAAGCTGATGTACCCTATCGCCCCGGAGATGTAGCGTAGCCGGCTCTCTTTTGCCGAGCTGTTAGTGAGAGGATAGTCTCACGGGAGGGAGATGGGTCGACCATGAGGGAAGTCGTGGCTTCGCCATACTCCCGGGGAGTTGGAAATGGCTAGTCTGCTGTCGAGTGCTAGCGGGAAAGGTTGTCGTATACGATCGGTGTGATGCGTATACGTCGTGTAGTCGGGTTTTGCCGACTGGTATAAAATCGATTCGAATCGCTGTCCTCGCCGTAATGAGTACCGCTTGTTTAGCTCGTCACATCGTAGTAACTTGTATGGAAGATGAGTGATGGAAAGATAAAGATCTATTATCTTGTTTGGGAACTTGATTGAATAGAGTTAGGTTGCAAACACCATGGCTAATGAACATAACTCTGAGCTAAAATACTGAAAGTAAGGACCCACCCTTTAATGCTGTTTTTCGCAAAGGAGTAAACCCCACGACCAGAAAGCCTTTGCATACTAGGCGTCGGCCTTAGCGTGCCATGTTGACGGGTCACTCTTGCTGAGTATTAGAATACTCAAGGTTTGTTCGTTACCTTTCAGGGAATGAGTCGTGCTATCACGACTTGTACGGCAGTTTTCCGAGGAGGAGCGAGTGTCCCGAGGGAGGTTCCCTTCGGTGGGAACGTATTCCCACACCTTGAAGAGAGAGGACCGTGATGTACGAAGGGCTCGGTGCATCACGTTGTTTCGTTTGAAGTCTTGTGAGTTGTATAATAGACAAGCTTCCGCTGAATACTCGTAGGATGTTGAACTTCAATAATGTTATCTTTCCGCTGCACGAATATTTGTATTTCGAAAACTTGGTTGTATTATACCATGATGTATATATTCGGCTTGTATGAGATGATGTTTCTGTTGTAACTCGCTTCGTCGAGTGTCCCTCTGTTCCGATTCCCGGGTGTCCCGGAGGGATGTCACAGCTGGTATCGGAGCAGTTCGGAGGCAACAGTTCATCATTACAAGCTTGTTTTCAAAACTTAACACGTTTATACCATAGATAACGAGAGAGTACGGAGCCTATAAGGATATAGACTAGTTAGATTTTTACTAAGCTGTTCGACGTTTGGGTTTTTGGGAAGAGCTAACTATTCGTCGTAGTTTCTTTACTATGGTACGTATAGTTAGTTCCCGAGCATGCATCATGTCATATTCTGCACTAAATAAATATTTAGATGCCGGTCACTCGTGGTAGGAAGCGCGCCCGGGAGGAGGAGGAGGCACGAGCTGCACGTGTCGGCGAGCTAGAGCAGCGGCTTCACAGCTTGGAGCCGAGGACACGAGCCGGGACCGCCGGTTGGGTGCTTGGAATTACCGCTGTCGAGTGGACTGTCGGGAGGTCCGGAGGTCCCACGCCGGGATCGCGGAGCCGGAGGAGCGAGATAGTGGGGGTGACCCGCGCGCGTGACGAGTACCGTGAGGCGATCATCGCCTTTGACGAGCAGCCGACTACGAGGACCGAGGAGCGAGACGCCGCCCGTGCAGCAGGCGACACGCACGAGCTACGGGCAGAGATGGTGACGGCGCAGCGGGACCACTTAGTGGAGGTACTGGTCACGAGAGAGGTCGAGCTGGGTCAGCTGCAAATGCAGTACAACGGGCTAGCCGAGGCACACCACGCACCTGCTCCACGACCACGACGACCTGATTGAGGAGTTCGAGCAGCTTGCAGCAGCAGCAGCGAGGGTCCACCGGACGAGGAGGTCTCCGGGATGGACTACGAGCCACCACCCGCTTCGCCAGCTGAGGACGTTGAGTCGGACGGCGGCGATCACGCGCCGTCGGCTTAGTTGTGTTGTGTTTTCACTAATGTAGGAGGGTAGCCACATTTTGCTGACATAGGTCGGATGTATATAGGGTACTAGCGGATGTTGGGCAGTTGGGAGTGTACGCAAAGTGGGTTTGAGTTTGTACCAACAATAACAATGGGAAGGAAGTGGTAGTACTATATATATATATATGCAGTTGCTAGAATAAACAAATGTGCTGAAATATTAGGATTAGTTTCTACTTGTATCCGATGCTCTTACTTCTTCACGAGAGATGGACAAGCACACGTACGGGTGTGAGTGAAGTAAGAGGATCAAGGGAGGATGTTCGTGTAGTCGGGCTGGAGAGACAGTTGCAGGAAAAGGAGGAGTTGTTAGCAATTAGAGAGGCGCAGTTGCTAAACGAGGAGCAGCAGATTCAATTTAAGGATCAGCAACTAGCAAATGTGCATGCACCGATCACTCGGTTAGAGCAAGATCTACTGCAAGCACACAACGCCATAATGAATGAAGCAATAGGACAACAACCTCCAGGAGATGAACCGATAGCGCAGGAGAATCCTATGGAGGCTGAATCGAAGAAGAAGAGGAGGATCCCGAAGAGATAATGGATGTGGATTCAGTCATCGACTTCACGGAGATTCCACGATTAGAGGATGCGAGAATCCGAGACAGGCAGTTCCATAAGCCAGGAGGTGACATCCGAGGCGTCACGAAGAATAGTGGAGTGCTAGCTAGTAGCGAGTGAGAAAACTAGTATGTAACATAGGCGCTAGTTAAATAATGAGCGTGATGTAACCACGCATGAGTGTATCATAGAAACCGTTGTAACGTGAGTGTATAAACATGTGTTAGTGGATTTGGTGGTTGCTTTAATAAAGATGGATTATTGCATAAGATTGGAGTTCTCATCTACGTATTCCTGTTTCTTCCATTGTCATGTTGGAATGAAGATGTCTAACGTAAACTTTTCTTGGGCGAAATGGTTGGAACAAGGAGACGCGATGAGCCCGAGAGTTCTCAACGTGGGCGGGAACACCACCACCACCCCGACCTTGGCACAGGCCATCGCCGCAGATCTCGGATTCTCGCGCGGAGCAGCGGGAATTATTGGAGCGATTGGTCCGCAACACCGCTCCACGAGAACGTCACCAAGGCCGCAATGCACCGAGAGGACGGGGTGACCTTCTCGGACTTCTTATCGGTTCGCCCCCGGTCTTCTCGGATGCGGGTGAACCCTTGGAAGCCGACAACCGGCTGTGTACCATCGAGTCGAAGGCTGGAGCTGTTTCCATGCACGGATCATCGGAAGACCCTCTTCGGTTCCCAGCAGTTGCATGGATTTGCTTGGAGCTTGGTGGGCCAACTACAAAGCAATGTTCCCTCCAGGACATCAAATTTCGTGGGCAGAGTTCACTAAAGCCTTCGGAGAGCATCATATTCCGGAAGGCTTAATGAATCGGAAGAGAACGGAGTTCCTCTCACCGAAGCACGGGGATATGAATGTTCACACCTACTCCAAGTTATTCAACCGCCTTGCCCAATACGCTCCCGAACATGTGGACACGAGATGCCAAGAAAAAGAATTTGTTCAAGGAGGGAATGAGTACCAAGCTACGGTCTCGCTTGGTGTTGAACAAGACCGACAGCTTCACCGACTTTGTGAGTGACGCTATTGCACCTGGAAGACTCTATCCGTCCGCATCGGACGGAGAAGAACAAGAAGAGGCCGGCCACGGGACAAGGAAGTGGGGGACCATCAAAGTACAGGTTGGTCTACACTGCACCATCGAGTCGGCGGTACCGAGCATACACCCTCTCGTCCCAATTTCTATCGGCAGAATCAATCACCCCGAGCAACCTCAACAATAGCGGCCGAATCGGTATCGTCCGCCCTATCGACAACGAGAACTTCCAAAATCCCCGACCGGTGGGTCAAGCACCACAGCGAGAATGGACCGCCATGTTTCAATTGTGGCCGTTCAGGACATTATTACCGCAGTTGCCCATATCCTCGAAGGCACCATATGCACCCCGACCTCAAGGACAGCCGCGAGAACCAACAAAGGGCACCGGCCAAGAATACCCAAGCAAAGACGGGCCGTGCCAACTTTACGACAGCTGAGGAGCTACCCGAAGGAGGACAATCTTAGCGGGTATGTTCTCTATCGCTGATCATCCTGCTATGGTTTTATTTGATTCGGGAGCTACGCATAATTTCATCGACAAGTCATATATTGCTAAGCATTGCATCATGCCATCCAAGCTCCTATGTGCTCATATCATTTCAACACCTGGGGTAAAATCCTTACTAATGAAGAAGTCTGCCAATATGCCATTAAGATTGGGTAGCAAGGTTTATCCTATCTCATTAATCATCCTGGATGGGCAAGGGTTAGATGCAATTATTGGCATGCAATGGATGAATTTCCATAAGGTAGTATTGGATATAGCATCTCGAGCCGTATACCTGAACTCCCCTGTTCATGGTCGGGATTGCTTACTCTTAGCTTTTCCTCACGCTATGCTGCCAATGGTCAATAAGGTTGTAGGTAAGAGTCCGGAGGATATACCCATAGTCCGTGAGTATCCGGATGTCTTTCCGGACGACTTGCCGGGACTACCGCCGGATCAAGCGGTAGAGTTTAAGATAGAGTTACGACTGGAACCGCACCAATATCAAGAAGGCCGTATCGGATGCCGCCAAATGAGCTGGCGAGAATTGAAGGTACAACTAAAGGAGTTGTTGGACAAGGGTTATATACGTCCAAGTTCATCGCCATGGGGATGCCCAGCCTTGTTCGTAAAGAAGAAAGACAAGACATTGAGGCTATGTGTGGATTATAGACCTCCGAATTCGGTTACCATCAAGAACAAGTATCCACTTCCGAGAATTGACATCTTGTTTGATCAACCGATGGGAACTAAAGTTTTCTCCAAGATAGATCTTCGCTCGGGATATCATCGATTAAGATAAGAGCCGAAGATATACCGAAGACTGCATTTTCCACCGGTATGGACTATGAGTATCCGGTGATGTCATTTGGATTGACCAACGCGCCAGCACATTTCATGTATCTCATGAATTTGGTATTCATGCCGGAGTTGGACAAGTTCGTCGTAGTATTCATTGACGACATCTTGATCTACTCTAAATCGGAACGAGGAACATGCCAACCATCTAAGGGTTGTGTTACAACGACTAAGGGATCATCGGCTTTATGCTAAGTTCAGCAAGTGTGAATTTTGGCTAAAGGAAGTACCGTTCCTAGGTCACGTGATAGCAGCCGAAGGAGTGGCCGTTGACCCGGGCAAGGTTCAAGAAGTGTTGGATTGGGAATCACCGAAGTCTGTCTCACGGATCGGGAGTTTCTTGGGATTAGTCTGGTTATTATAGAAGGTTTATCCCAAACTTCTCAAAGATCGCCAAGCCAATGACTAAGCTATTGAAAAGGGATAAGAAGTACGTGTGGAGCAAAGAATGTGAAGAAGCTTCTCAAACATTGAAGAAGTTGTTGACCACAGCTCCGTACTTGCTCGACCGGATCCGACGAAGCCTTTTGATGTGTATTGTGATGCATCGAGAACAGGACTTGGATGTGTCCAAATGCAGGAAGGTCGAGTGATTGCCTATGCGTCTCGACAACTAAGGCGTCATGAGGAACACTATCCTATGCATGATCTGGAATTAGCAGTAGTGGTACTCGCATTGAAAGGTTGGAGACACTATCTCCTGGGTAACTTGGTACATTTGTACACGGACCATAAGAGTCTCAAGTACATCTTCACTCAAGCAGATCTGAATATGCGACAACAAAGATGGTTAGAATTGATCAAGGATTATGAGCTGGAAATCCACTACCACCCCGGTAAGGCCAACGTGGTAGCCGATGCCTTAAGCCGCAAAGTTCATTGCAATAATCTCATGGCTCAACTCATGATTGAAGCATCTCCACAAGGAAATGAAGAGCCAATCCTTCGGATTATTCCGTATGGAGCATTGACCAACTTGGCTCTTCTTCCTACCATTCGTGAAGAAGTGGTAGCAGCTCAGCAGAAGGAATGTGGTATGGAACACATCAAAAGACGACTCCGGAAGGGTGAAGTCAAGTGTTTCCGAAAAGATGACGAAAGTGTTATCTCGGTTCAAGAATAGGCTAGTAGTGCCTAAGAACTTTGAATTTCGCAAGAAGATAATGGATGAAGCCCATATGTCCAAATATTCTATTCATCCTGGAACCAACAAGATGTATCAAGATCTGAAGCAAAGGTTTTGGTGGACACGCATGAAACGAGAAATAGCCAAGTATGTCAACGAATGTGATGTCCGTCGACGGGTCAAAGCCGAGCACTTGAAGCAAGCGGGACCCTTACAACCTCTCGAGCATTCCTGAATGGAAGTGGGAAGACGTCGGCATGGATTTCATCATGGGATTACCACTAAGTCCACGAAACATGACTCTATCCGGGTTATCGTGGACCGATTGATGAAGTCTGCTCACTTTATACCGAGTACATACACGGTACACTGCCGAGAAATATGCGGAACTCTACATTTCTCGAATTCTCTCGTTTGCATGGGGTGCCGAAGACCATTATATCGGACAGAGGAACCCAATTTGTCTCCGGATTCGGGAACAACTACAAGAATCCTCGGGAACCAAGTTGATACGAAGCTCGGCATATCATCCTCAAACCGATGGCCGGACGGAAAAGATCAATCAATATCTCGAGGATATGCTTCGAGCATGTGTCTTGACCTATGGTAAGGATTGGGAAAACTGCTTACCTTTAGCAGAGTTCTCCTACAATAACAGCTATCAAGAGAGTGCCGGAATGTCGCCGTTCCAAGCTCTATATGGACGTAGTTGTCGTACGCCCTTGAATTGGTCCGAAAGTAGATAAAGAGTAATCTTCGGACCGGATCTAGTAAGAGATGCGGAAGAACAAGTACGTCTCATCCAACAGAACCTCAAGAGGGCGAAATCTCGACAAATCGGTTATACCGACAAGAGGCGTCGAGAGTTAGTATTTCAGGTTGGAGATCAAGTCTATCTTCGAGTATCTCCTACCAAAGGGGTTCAAAGGTTCGGAATTAAGGGCAAGTTAGCACCACGATACATCGGACCTTTTCCAATCCTAGAAAGATGTGGAGCTGTGGCATATCGTTTGGAGTTGCCAGCACACTTGTCGGGTATACACAACATATTCCACGTATCTCAATTGAAGAAGTGTTTAAAACGACCCATGGAGATACCGACAGCTGAGGTGGAACGATTACAGACTAGATTTGACATACGACGAGCGACCAGTTAAAGTTCTCGACACCAAGGATAGAGTGACTCGCCATCGGACCATCAAGTTCTACAAGGTCCAATGGAGCAATCACTCGGAAGTTGAAGCTACTTGGGAACAAGAAGAGTTTCTTCGATCAAACTACCCCGAGTTCTTTAGCACTATCGCTTAGTCGTTTCGATCGTGAATCTCGGGACGAGATTCCTGTAAGGGGGAGGGCTGTAACAACCCACAGCAATAAAATGCATTTCATGGCATTCATGAGCATGTCATCACATTTCATTTGTGAAATCATTAAGCATTTGGTGTTAACTATAAGCACATAAAATATCAAATTAACTAAAGAATAAAGGAAATGTTAAAAAGAAATAAAATGAGAAGAAAATTCAAGTTTAACATTTTCTATGGTTCAAATATTATAAATATAGATTTATGAAAATTTACTGAAAGCATTTTGTCATGTAAAAATATTTGCAAAAAATAAACAAAGTCTCTTTATTGAATTTAGCTATGAATTTTTAATCCGAAAATGGTTCGGATTTTCTACTGGGACTTAATAGGAAATATGCCTAAAATCTTCTCAAATATACCCCTGAATTTTTGCGGAATTTTTGGAGCACCGGAAGCCTGCTTTTTAATTAATCAAAAACCGAGGGGTTTTATGTAAAACGACCACAGCCCCCACTGTCATCCTCTTCTCCCTCTCCCGCGCCTCGGCGCCGCTCGCGCTCCGCACCGCCTTCCCGGCCGTCGCCACGCCACCCCGCCACGCAGGAGCTGGGCTACACGCAGCTGCTTGCCGGCGTCCTCCGCCTTACCGCCTCGCTAGGGGATAAAACCACTCCGGCCGTGCCCGGCTCCCCCTCTTTCTCTTCTCGCCATTGCCGCCTCCTCCGGAGCTACGCCGCCCGGCCGCCTCCGCCACCCCCCGTCCAAGCCGGAGCCACCACGAGCTCCGCAAGAGTGCCCTGGAGCTCCACCAACCCCTCAATCAACACGAGCTGCCCCACCCGGCCAAGGCGAGGCCATCTCTTCCCGAACAAGCTCATCGTCGTTCCTCCGCCGCGGACGGAAATTCAAGCTGTTTGGTGAGCTTCTCGACCCGCTTCGTGCTCCGGCGAGTGTGCAACTCATTGCTCTTGGGGTCCGGCTGATCATCCTTGACTTTATTCCACAGGGAGCTGTGCAATTGTTGATCTTCTCGACGTCCGGTCGCCGCCGTCTCCGCCTTCCACGGTGAGCTCTCCTCTCCGGCCGTGCTCATGTCCCTAGAGGTTCCCGTCGAGCTTGCTCTTAGTGCGTAGAAGCTCCAGGAGCATTTTTCCCTAAATGTTGAGCTCTCGGGTGAGTTCCCCGTGATGCCGGACCGCCGCGAGCCGCGTTCTCGCCGCCGGCGGGCTAGGCCCGAGCTCATGCTCGTTTCCCTCCACCCGTGTGTTCGCCATGTTGTGTAGAGTACGTAGGAACTCCCGCGGCGAGCTTTGCTCCACTTCCGGCCATCTCCGGCGACCGCGTCGCCGCTGGCTCGCCGCTGCGGTGGTGCCATACCGCGGGCCACACGCGGGTGGGATCGCGTGTGGCTACGTGGGATCGGGTGTGGCCAACCCCGTGGCCCCCGTGTGGCACGAAGTGTTTTTAAATTTTCAAAAGTCGTAGAAAATTCAATAAAATTCAGAAAAATACCAAACCAACTTTGTTAGACTCGGAAAAATGAGATCTATCTATTTCTGAAATAAAATAATTATTTTGAACAAATTTATTTATAATTTGTAATTAATCACTTTCTTTGATTAAAGAAAAGCTATTATTTTATGTAAATAAAGTGTTTAATTATGAAAAATAAATTTATTTAATAAAAGAGATACTGTAGACGAAATTAATAATGAAATTTATTTTCTAAAATTAAACTTAAACTATGTTATTTTATATGACCACAATGTATTAGCCTTTAATCACTTAAAATAATTATTTATTTACTTATTGCCTAATAAATCAGAATAATTCATTAATTATTAAACTTAAGTAATTAGTGACCTTAATTAAGTAATTAAGGAAACAAAATTAACTAATAATGATCTTAATTAAACATGTATTAATCAGCATAATTAAATTGTTAATTAATGCTTAATGAACGTACTTACCTCTAATCTATTAATTAACTAAGGTGATTAAGCATTAATCATTAATTATTATTACGAGACTTCCTTAATGAACCCTGGCATACTTTCATCATATGCATTCATGCATACATGATTGTGATTCGCGATGCATTGTCTGGTCGACTAGGTTCGAAGTGATCGAGGTTCCACCCAAGGGCGAGTCAGGAGCCGGGGATCTCGAAGTCGACCCAGCTCGCCGAGGAGCCTAACTTCGAACAAACTCAAGACAAGCCCCGGTGCATCCTACCTATGTTTTTAAACATTTTACTTTATCACATAGTACAGTTATGCTTGTGCATTAGGTGTTAGGGTTTGGTTGAAACCCTAGATGCATTATGGTAGGTTTCTGTTTCTTTATTCTATACTCGGTACAGGTAGCTCAATAGAGGCTAAGCTTAATTCATAGTGGCAACGGTAGATGTTTAGGGCACTTAAAGCATGGAGGCTTTAAGAGTTTTGTGTTGACATTAAAAATGAAGAGAGTGTTAATGAAGTTGAGACCGGACGGGCTCCGTAGGAGAAAGGGCAGGATGGAGATGAGGTCTTGCAAGGTGGTAGCCCCGTCCGTGTCGGTCAAGGACCGTACCGTTGTCGGCTTAGTTGAACAAGTTTGAACGTACCGTACTACATGCTCGGTATCATGGGCCCAGCAAGCTGATGTACCCTATCGCCCCGCAGATGTAGCGTAGCCGGCTCTCTTTTGTCGGTCGTTAGTGAGAGGATAGTCTCACGGGAGGGAGATGGGTCGACCACGAGGGAAGTTGTGGCTTCGCCATACTCCCGGGGAGTTGGAAATGGCTAGTCTCGCTGTCGGTGCTAGCGGGAAAGGTTGTCGTATACGATCGGTGTGATGCGTATACGTCGTGTAGTCGGGTTTTGCCAGCTGGTATAAAATCGATTCGAATCGCTGTCCCTCGCAGTAATGAGTACCGCTTGTTTAGCTCGTCACATCGTAGTAACTTGTATGGAAGATGAGTGATGGAAAGATAAAGATCTATTATCTTGTTTGGGAACTTGATTGAATAGAGTTAGGTTGCAAACACCATGGCTAATGAACATAACCCGAGCTAAAATACTCGAAAGTAAGGACCCACCCTTTAATGCTGTTTTTCGCAAAGGAGTAAACCCCACAGCCAGTAAAGCCTTTGCATACTAGGCGTCGGCCTTAGCGTGGCATGTTGACGGGTCGGTCTTGCTGAGTATTTGAATACTCAAGGTTTGTTCGTTACCGTTCAGGGAATGAGTCGTGCTATCACGACTTGTACGGCAGTTTTCCCGAGGAGGAGCACTATCCCGAGGGAGGTTCCCTTCGGTGGGAACGTATTCCCACACCTTGAAGAGAGAGGACCGTGATGTACGAAGGGCTCGGTGCATCACGTTGTTTCGTTTGAAGTCTTGTGAGTTGTATAATAGACAAGCTTCCGCTGAATACTCGTAGGATGTTGAACTTCAATAATGTTATCTTTCCGCTGCACGAATGTTTATATTTCGAAAACTTGGTTGTATTATACCATGATGTATATATTCTGGCTTGTATGAGATGATGTTTCTGTTGTAACTCGCTTCGTCGAGTGTCCCTCTGTTCCGATTCCCGGGTGTCCCGCAGGGGATGTCACGGATATTGTCCGAAATCGAGAAGCGACTAGCCAAGTTGCTAAGTGGGCTATAGAACTTGGCCAGTATGAGATTACGTTTTCTTCACGAACGGCTATTAAGGGACAAGCATTAGCTGATTTCATAACAGAATGGCTGGAGACTCAAGTGCCACGAGAGATTCAAGCATTGGAATATTGAGAGATGTTCTTTGATGGGTCCCCGCAGCTTTCAGGCGCGGGGTCGGGGTGGTACTTCTCACCCCGCAAAAGGAACCACTCGAGATATGTATTACAAATGCATTTTCGAGCCTCCAACAATACAGCGGAGTATGAAGCTTTGCTCCATGGGCTTAGAGTAGCCGTTTCGCTAGGAGTCCGACGGTTGGACATTTATGGTGATTCCATGTTGGTGATAAGTCAAGTTAACAAGGTGTGGGATGCTCATGATGATCATATGATTGCTTACCGTCAAGAGGTTCGGAAACTTGAAGACAAATTTGATGGTTTGCGATTTTCTCATATACTCGCGTGGAAATAATTCTCGCTGCGGATGAGTTGGCTAGACCGGGATCTTCACGACAAGCGGTTCCTCCCGGCGTCTTTCTTCAAGTATTGGATAAACCATCTATAAAGATGGAGCGTAAAGCTACTATTACGGAAATCGTGGACGAATCGGTCTTAAAGAGTTAGGAGGAGAAAGCGGTATTGAAGGACCGATCCGAGGAGGCGGTCTTACCGGAAAAGATAGCAAGCGAGTCCAATGCCGACGATATTCAGCCATTGGATGTTATGATTATTGATTTTGATTGCCGTACTCCGTATCTTGATTATCCGCAATCTGGTAAAACTCCGGAAGATAAAGTGGAGAAGCAAAGATTGGAAGTTCGAGCCCGTAGTTATTTAATTCTCGAAGGAGAATTATATAAGCGCGAGTTAATTTTTTGATGAAATGTGTATCGGTTTCGATGGCATTCAATTGCTTGAAGACGTACACAAGGGAATTTGCGGAAATCATGCTTCTTCAAAGACATTGGTTGGAAAGGTATTCAAACAAGGATTTTATTGGCCTACGGTAACGGATGATGCGCATAGAGTGGTTAAGAATTGCCAAGGATGTCGGTTTTTTGCAAGACAGACCTCATACTCCGGCTCAAGAGTTGCAATTGATCCCAATGACTTGGCCTTTTTCTACTTGGGGGCTGGATATAGTTGGACCTTTTAAGCGGGCGCCGGGAGGATTTACGCATATTTTTGTAGCAGAGAGAAGTTTTCCAAGTGGATTGAGGCTGAAGCAGTTACTAGTATAACTACAGCTCGCGCAATCAAGTTTTTGCAGAACATCTTTGTACGTTTTGGGGTCCCATACAGTATTATTACGGATAATGGGCCTCAATTTACTTCAGATCTCTTCAAAGACTATGCTCGAGAGTTTGGGGATCAAGGTGCAATATGCGTCGGTGGCACACCCGCAAAGCAATGGACAAGTGGAGCGAGCCAATGGAATGATTTTGACCGGTCTTAAACCAAGAATTTTTGACCGATTGAAGCCGTATGCAGGAAAGTGGGTTAAGGAACCGTCCTGGGTACTTTGGGGGCTGCGCACTAATGTTAGTAGAGCTACAGGACAGTCTCCACTTTCTTTGGTGTATGGATCTGAAGCCATGCTACGCTACCTACGAAGTAAATATGGTGTCAGCTCGAGTACGATATTATGATGAAGAAACGTATGATGATCAACGTCAAGTTGAATTAGTCGCTACGGAAGAATTGAGGGATCAAGCTCCGATTCAAGCCGCTAAATATCATCGGGGATTACATCGTTGTCATGATCGTAATGTTCGCACTCGGGAGTTCCAAGTAGGAGACTTGGTTCTTCGGAAGATTCGATCTAATAAGAACAGGCATAAGTTGTCACCAGTCTGGGAAGGACCTTTTTGGTTAAATCGGTCTCCGGACCGGGGCTTATAGGCTTATGACCTTGGAGGAGGAAGAGATTCCAAATTCCTGGAACATTGATCAGCTTCAGTCGTTTTTATATTTAAGAGTATTTATTGTAAAGTTTTTCATATTATAATAAAGTAATTTTATCTAATGATGATGTTTGTTTTTTGTGTCTCCATACTTTAATTTTGAATTAAATTATCGAGCCAGTGGGCTGTTGTGATAAGAACGATCGTGATAGTTTGCTATTCTCGCTATGTTAAGAGCAGTCTATGATACTTTGCTATTCTCGCTATATTAAGAGTAGTCTATGATATTATGAATATTGATTGGTAGACTGTTGTGTTAAGGACAATCTGTGAAATCTTGAAATCCTACAAACTAGCTTTTTGCTTATGTTAAATGATCTTGTTAAAGTAAGCTATAATTATGAATTGTGATCTCGTGCTGATTAAGAGCCGAATTGGATCATAATTATTCAGTTGAAATAACCAACATGTCTTAAGTAAATAAGTTAGCAAGTATGATGGTGAAACCAATATTCATATAGAAAAGAAAAGTAACCGATATTTAAAATATGATGATCAAAATGTCCGATTCCAAAATAGCCCTATTACAAAGCCCATCAAACAGGCCACAAAGTCTACTAAGCAGGAGCTGGAAGTACCGGTGTCACCGGTCTTAGGATTTTCCTCAAGCCTATCATCCAGCGTTTCCTCGGAATCGGAGGAGGATACTCGGCAAATCCCTATCAAGATCTTCGAAGGCGTTTTCTATCGTCCGTCCGGCGGCGGTTGCTCGCATCCCGAGCATCTTGGTCCAGGGCAAAAGCCGATGGCGCTATGTTGAGAGGGACGCCTGTTGGATCAAGAGGAACATCTTCCACCAACTCGAAACAAGTGCCAATGAGTGAGTTCTTCGAGTAGTATTAGGGTGGGCGCCATCCGTGATAAAATTGAAATCACATTCTTCGACCGGAGTACAAGACTGGATTATAGCAAGCAATGTGTCATCCTCCTGAAGCAGCAATCATCCTTGAATGTTCTCGGATTCTTCTTGGGATTGCCCGGATGGCGGACTCAAGGTCTATCTCGTTGGGATCAATAGTTTGACCGCCATTGAGATACTCTAGAGTATGCACTGTGCCCGTAGTAAGTTCCGAAAAAACAAGTACAAATTTAAAGACTCGGTATATTGATGAAGACCGGTATTTTCAAAAGATGACATAATAGTAAACAAGAAAGGTGGGACTTATGCTCGTGCTCGATCTCAACAGCTCCGAATCTGCCCTTGATGTTTGTGTTGGATTCTTTCAGCTTTTGGGCGGTCTTCAAGGCCCTCTCTTTGTCTCGCTTGTGCTGATTTCGCCGCTTCTAAGGCTTCAGCCAGTCTCAGCTTTCAAGCGAGCGTTCTCGATCTCTAGCATCTTGTTGGAGCGAAGTGCTTGAGCTAATATGTTATCTTTAGTAGTAAGCTCGCCTTCGAGTTCTCCAATCCGCGCCGCCTGTTGTTCTTCGACACGAGAGCCCTCTTCCGAGTGCTTGCTCTTGAGTGCTGCTTTTTCGTGAGGACCTCTTCGAGCTTTCTTATGAGCAGCAACAAGACTCTCGAGCGCCGAGATCAAGAATGGGATTAATCGAGAAGGAAGATAGCGGGAATAATGTGGAATGCATAAGACAAATTGAGAATATTACTCCGATTAATTTGACGAAGCTCGATGATTCCTTGCCGGCGCTCCTCCATCATTCGATGGGTGTTCGTAGATCGGCTTCTCTCCTCCGGAGATCATTTTCCTTGGCCTTCGGATCGGCGGTCCGAGTTTCCAGTTCACCCAATCGTTCTTGATTGGCGTTGAGCTCCTCCCTGTAAGCGGGCGATAATGGCGGTCTTGGCCTCGTAACTTTTGAGGAGAACCTAAAGGAAAGATTGAGAGAACCAATAATTAGAATGTGATTGCTTAGAGAGATTTTTGACGCAGAGGATATACCCGGCCGATTCTGAAAAATTCTTTAAAGCTTCTTCTTCTTGGAGAGCGTCCCATTGAGCTATAGCGATGAAAGTTCGGCCCCGCTCGAACTCGTCAACCTCCACGTCTCCAACTACCATTCTAGCCGGCTTTGGTTCTCCAGGAGCTTTGCGTGTTGTCCTAGGCCGACGAGGAATTTCTTCCATCCGGACCGGTCCCAATGATAGCTCGGAGGTATCCGGAATAAGGTAGCTTGAGGAGGATTATCGGAAGATGAGTCTTCGGCGGTGGTAACCTGCTCTTCGGCTTCTACGCTCGGGCGGCGGGGAGTTCCTCCGTGGATGCCGCACCTCGAGGTTCAATTGTAATTGGAGTAGTGGGAGCGGAAAGAGGAGCGCTACCGGTCCGAGAGGAAGCGGCGAGGAGCGGTACTAGGTTGAGAAGCGTCGGGGATAGGACCAGCCTGTGGTGCATCCGAAGTAGAGGCGAAACACCACTCGGCGGGGGTTATTGAAGAAGCTTTATTTCTTAAAAAGCTAGCTATGCTAGCTTGGAAATTAGAAGGGACCCTGTAAGAAGAAAGCACATTTAATAAGACTGGGGTAAGGAGCTTTGGCAATTTTGGAGCTTTAGCGAGATGAAATTATTTAGAAAAGAGTTAGACTTACGTGGAAGCCTTCTTGAAGCTAGTGGAGGTCTTGACCTTCTTGGACGGGCCTTGGGTATCTCCACCACTTCGTCTGCAGCCCTTTTCTCCGCCTGGATTGACTTGCCGAGTTGGAGCTGCTTCGTGGCATCACTAGGACCGGTCCGGTGGCCATACCGGGACCTCTTGGGTACCTTGGATAAGGGATCGACCGAGGAGGAGGTACCTTGATTTTTTCCCAAGGAAGCTTCAAGAATGGCCCGAGCTGCCTAGCGATCCCTTTCTACAGCCTTCTTCCTCGCGTCGTTGCTCTTCAAGCTTTTGTGCCACCGAGCGAGTATCGCCGGGAGCGGTGGAAGAAGTAGCAGGTTTGCCAATGGTCAAGGAAGTAGTACGTTTTCTTGTACTAGGAGCTTGAACCACGGCCCCGGATTTGGTAATTTTTGGAGTAAGGCTGGCGGGTAAGGGAAAGAACCGGTCCGAGGGCCTTTGAGTCGGACCGGCTTGAACAGACTAGAGGGGCGGCATTGTTGGCATGATCCTCTCCCCAAGTGTCATTAGGAGGAAGAGGAGGGTGACTCCTGTAGTTGTCCATTTTCTGCAATTATAAAGATTGAGTCTTTGTAAGTAAATGATGATAATAAGCAACAAAGATTTGAAGAAACAGAAGAGATACTTACGGGGTCGCGAGGATTGCATGAGCTGAAAGCCGGACCCATTCTTGTACATCCGGATAGATCTGGATTCGGCTGCAAGCATTTGCTTGATGCGAGCTTCTAACCGCTCATTGTCGGGAAGAAGGGTTCCATCCAAAGGCATAGCGGTGTCTTCGTTGAAAAGCCAAGCTGGGTGCTCTTGCCTTTTGAGGGGTTGAACTCCCCGCACTATGAAGCTCCGGAGAATCGTCTCGGCAGTAACGCCTCTAACGGTCTTTGTCGGTGTAGGGGGATTGGGGGTCCCCTAACCGCGCGTGGGCCGCTTCGGCCCACGGATGAAGACGACGGCCGCAGGACGAGGAAACCCACGAAGCCCACGAAGTCCACGAAGCCCACGAAAGCCAGAGGAGTGGGAGCGTCGGGGGTAGGGAGCTTCCGGTAGCTTCCTCCGGCGCTCCAACCACCCGGAGTTAATGCGGCACTCAAGTGCTCGCGGTGACGGTCGCAACCCGACGGGACGTGCGCGCGCTTTCCCCATGCGCCGCGTCTCGGGAAGCCACGCCGCTACGAGTGCTGTGGGGACTCGAGACCAATCGGAGAGAAGATGCTTGGAGTCCAAATCCAACAAAGGGATTGTAACGTATTTTGTCGAGATCCCGTCGGAATATCCCAAGGAGGGACCGGACCCCCCGGGTGTCCGGGTACCCCTCCGGTACTTGTACAGATGCCCCTCTCCCCACTCTATAAAAGGGGAGGGTGCCCCCATTGTAAAAAGGGAGACAACAAGCAATACACACAAGCAGGACGTAGGGTATTACGCATCTCTTGCGGCCCGAACCCGGGTAAACCTTCCGCGTTCTTTGATTGTTCATCTTCCGCGCTAGACGAAGTAAATCCGACCTTCCCCGATCCTATCCGAAGGGAGCCTTGACAGCCCCCATTTGGAGGTGTACTCACACACCGACATTTGGCGCGCCGGTAGGGGGAGTTGTCGTAGATTTCGCTTTGCGCCGCGGAACTCCCACACGACCATGCAGAGATCCACGGACACGCTCCGGACGGCGGACAGCGTCTCCAGCCAGAGCGTCCACGGGCGTCGTCGCCGCAACCGTCGCCGCGCGGGCCGCTCCGCGCACGGCTACCGTCCCGGCGCCTCGGCGGCCGAGCATGCAGCGAGAGGACCAGCACGGCGCCGACCGCGACGCCGGGCCGTCACGCCTCTCGCGTTCGAGCGCGCCACCGCGCGTCGCCTCTTCCAGGAGGAAGAAGGAGACGACCCCTTGACCGCCGTGAAGACCATTCTCAACAACCCGCCGGCAGGATCGGCGAGGGGAGAGCAGAGCGAAGGAGTGGCTCACCGGAGTAGGTAAGCTCCTAGACACGGCGCGAGCCGGGCGCCGGCGGGTCCGTCCCGCCAACCGCCGCAGCCCGCCGACCAACAACAACAACCGCCGCGCCAACCGCGCTAGGGATGCGCGCTCGCCGGCGGCTTCGCTCTCCGTCCACTCCCCGCAGTGCGGGGCGCCGCGACCTGCGCAACGACCTCAACCGTACGCCGCCGCGAGGGGAAGACGCACGCGTCGGCATCGAGCGCTCGCGCGAGCGGGGACGCGAGCGTGAGCGCACCTCCGCCCACAACGATGACGGCACGGACGCGGAGTCGTCCCCGAGCGCCACCCCAAGCGCAAGAGAAAGGAGCTCGACCCCTCGTTACTCTGGGGCTGCGCGGCCCTCTCGAAGCGCTTGCGTGGGGTCACGTGGCCCCGCAAGTTCCGCCCGGACCTCCCAGAGAGGTACGACGGCACTACTCCCCCGACGAGCTCCTACGGATCTACTCCACCGCCGCCAAGCCGCCGGCGGCTCGGAGGATATCATGGCCAACTACTTCCACCTGGCCCTCAAGGACTTGGCCCGGCCATGGTTCATGAACCTCGGCGCCGGAGTCCATCGCCTCCTAGAAGAGCTTGTGCCGGGAGTTCATGGCCAACTTCCGTGGGACGGCGAAGCGCCCGGGGAGCCGGATCGACCCGGACCGCATCGTCCGTAAGCCGGGCGAGACGCCGCGAGCGTTCATGCAGCCGCTTCGCTCAAGTCCGCAACACCATCCCACGCATCGACCCCTCCCGGTACTCTCCGCCTTCGCCACGGCGTTCGAGACAAGGACATCCCGGGTGAGCCGGGTGTGCACCAGCCGGAGACGGTCACGGACCTCTTCCAGCCTGGCCGACAAGTGCGCCCGCCGCCAGGAAGCCCAAGCGTGGCACGACCCGCCCGCGAAGGCCAACCCGGTACCACCTCTCCCGAGGCCGAGGGCACCCTCTCCAAGAACCGTAAGAAGAACCTTGCGCGCAAGCGCAGGGCGGAAGAGATAGCCGCGGCCGAAGGCCCGTCCCCGTGGGAGCGCGACAGCCCGCCCCGCGGTGCCGGCAAGTCACCGCCCAAGTCTCCGGGGACGTTCGCGTGCTACTTCCACCGCACCAACGACCACGACCAGCCGCAGTGCCGCTACATCCAAGCGAGCATTAAGCGGCACGACGAACGGCGGGCGGCCGAGAAGGCCGAGAAGGAGAAGGAGATGGAGAAGGAAGAAGTCCGAGGCGTACTGCGAGCGCGGACGACTCCATCGCCATCATCATCGGAGGCTCTTCTAGCTTCGCATCTAAGGGCGAGGCCAAGCGTTTCCGCCGGAAGTGCTCGCGATCACCGAGGGCAAGACCTCGGCTCCTCTCGCCGAAGTGGGCGGACGTCCCCATCACCTTCGACAAGAGCGACATGGTGGGCCCGGACAACACCAAGGGCAAGATCCCTCTCGGTCGTGTCGCCCACCATCTCGCAACAAGAAGGTGGGGCGCACCCTCATCGACGGAGGTGCGAGCCTCAACCTCATCACCCCGAAGGTCTACGACTCTCTACGCTGGGCGCGCGCCGAGCCGCAGCCCTCGCGCCCTTTCTCCGGTGTGCTCCCGGTAGCTCCCGCCCCTTGGGCAGGATTGAGCTCCCGGCTACCTTTGGCACCCGGAGCAACTTCCGCACGGAGAAGCTCCTCTTCGACGTCGCCGACATCGGCCTCCCCTACAACGCCATCATTGGGAGACCCGGCATAAACCAGCTTCATGGCTATCCCGCACCACGCGTTCCTCACGCTCGAAGATGCCGGGTCCCAAGGGTGTCATCGTGGAGAGGGCGGATGCCGTCAAGGCAATGGCTTGCCTCGAGGACATCTTGGCGGCCGAGATGGCGGCCGAGGAGGGCACCGGCGGGAAGAGGGCGCGTGGCACCCCGCAGAAGCCTCGCTGCACAATCCGGCTCCAAGCGTCCGAAGCTCTCGGCACCCGGGGAGGTCTCCACCAAGAAGATTGCACTCGGGGGCTCGGAGGACAAGACCACCACCATCGGTGGCGACCTCAACCCGAACTAGGAACTCGCGCTCATTGCCTTCCTCCGAGCGAACAGCGATGTGTTTGCCCTGGCATCCTTCGGACATGCCGGCATACCAAGGAAGGTGATTGAGCACCAACTCAAGGTCGATCCCACCGCGAGACCCGTGAAGCAACCGGCGAGGCGCCAAGCCCCCGAGCGCGAAGAATTCATCGTAGCTGAAGTCAAGAGGCTCCCGGAAGCCGGATTCATCGTGGAGGTCACGCATCCCACATGGCTGGCCAACCCCGTGGTCGTGCCCAAGAACAACGGCAAGATGCGGATGTGCGTGGACTACACGGATCTGAACAAGGCGTGCCCGAAGGACCCGTTCCCGCCGCCCCGGATAGACTCTCGTAGTAGATTCCACCGCAGTCTGCGACCTGCTTTGTATGTTGGATGCGTACTCCGGTACCATCAAATTTGTATGGCTAAGGAGGACGAGGAGAAGACCGCTTTTATGACTCCCGTAGGGAGCTTTTGCTACGTGAGCATGCCTTTTGGTCCGAAAATGCAGGCCCCACGTTCCAACGAGCCATGCGCCTCACCCTAGAGTCGCAGATTGGGAGGAATGTCGAGGCGTATGTCGACGACCTAGTCGTTAAGAGCCGCAAGGCGCCATCCCTCCCGTTCAACTTAGAGGAGACCTTCTCCAATCTGCGCCGCAACCACGTGAAGCTCAACCCGAGAAGTGTGTCTTCGGCGCACCCGCAGGGAAGCTACTCGGCTTCTTGGTCTCGCACCGTGGGATCGAAGCGAACCCGGAGAAGATCCGGGCCATCGAGCTAATCCGCCCCCAAGGCGACTCAAGGATGTGCAGCGCTTGGCCGGGAGCATGGCGGCCCTTGGCCGATTCATTTCGCGCCCGGGTGAGCGGGCTCTTCCCTTGTTCAAGTTAATGAAGAGGGTGGACAAGTTCGAGTGGACGTAGGAGGCCGATGAAGCACCGCAGGATCTCAAGCGCTACCCGTCCTCGGCGCCCGTTCCGGTCGCCCGGAGCCGGGTGAGCCACCGCTCCCGTACATAGCAGCTAACCCGCAGTGGTCGGCCGCGGCCCCGGTGGTCGAGCGCTCGGAACAAGCGCCTCACGACTCACGACGAACCAGCAAGCGTCGCGCTCGGGGGCTCCGGCTCCGGCCGGCTCGCGAGCCCCTGCACCACCCGGGGCTGCGGCCTCCACTCACAAGCACGGCTTGCGACACAGCCCACCCCGGCCTCTCCGGTGGACCACTCGGCGGACAGCGCGACGCAGCCGGCGCGTCAACTCCCACGAGCGCCGTGGCTCTCGAGCTTCACCCGGGGCTCCGGCTCCGACCTCGTCGCTGCGTTTGGGTGAAGCCGAGGCCACGGACGGAGAAGCCGCAACGGGCGCGTCGATCCCACCCCACCCGGGGCTCCGGCTCCGACCACGCTTCAGGACGTAGGTGGAGTGGGATCCGCTCCGACTACCTCCGGCATCGGCGCCACGGCTTTCCCGCTTCGCTCGGGGCTCCGGCTCCGACCACCGTCGACGGGACAACCGAAGCGGAAGCCGCGACCAATCCAGCAGAAGGGGGCGAGGCGTGCCCGCCCCACCCGGGGCTCCAGCCCCGGCCACCACCACGAACGAGGACGAAGCAGGATCTGCTCCGCCGTAACCGGAACCCCGCACGCGGCTCATACAACGGCCGCATACTTCATCGCCGAAGTCCTACGGACGCGAAGACCCGGTACCCGTAGTACTAGAAGATCCTCTACGCGGTGCTTATCGCATCCCGAAGCTGCGACACTACTTCCAAGGACATCCCATCCGGGTGGTGACGACGGCGCCGCCGGAGACCATCCTCCGCAACAGGGAAGCGACCGGACGGGTGGCTAAATGGGCCGTGGAGCCGGGAGAGTTCGACTTGACCTTCCTCAAGCACGCACATCATCAAGAGCCGGGCTCTAGCCGAGTTCGTGGCTGAGTGGACACCCACCCGTGAGGTCGAGCGCGACGAATTGAGCACCCGGTGCAGCAGCATGACGCACCCGGCGACCACCGGACAATGTTCTTCGACGGCTCCCTCACACTCAATGGCGCAGGGGCAGGGGTGCTCCTGTTATCATCGACCGGCGACGAGCTACGCTACGTAGTCCAGCCTGCACTTCCGATGCACGAACAACATGGCGGAGTACGAGGCACTCTTGGCAGGGTTGCGAATCGCTCGCCGATCTAGGCGTCGGCGCCTCTTGGCCAAGGGGGACTCGCAACTCGTCGTCAACCAAGTCTCCAAGGAATACCAAGTGCAACGACCCGCAAATGGCCGCATACCTCGCAGCGGTCGAGCGAATGGAGAAGAAATTTGACGGCCTCGAGGTGCTTCATGTACCCAGGACGACAACCACATTGCCGACGAACCGTCCCGGGTGGCCTCCACTCGAGCTTCGGTCCCACCCGGACGTTCATGGAGATCCCGACATCCCCTTCGGCCTCCGACGCCGACCGAGCTCCGGACAGCCGACAACAAAGCACAAGCGCACCCGCAGGATCTCGCAAGCACACGCGAATAGCGAAGAAGCGCTTGCCACCGAGCCGCAGGACACCTGCCGGATGCGCGACATCATCGGCTACCTCCGTGACGACATCCTTCCGGAAGACGACACGGACGCGGAACGCCTCGCCCGCCAAGCCAAGCGATATGCCATCGTCGATGGCAACTTGTACAAGCGCGGGGCGAGCGGCATTCTCGCCGAAGTGTGTGACAACGGAAGAAGGCAACGACATACTTGTTGAGATCCACGAGGGTGAGTGCGGGAGCCACCACGCTCCCCGCACGCCGGTCGTGAAAGCTTTTCGGCAAGGCTACTACCGGCCGACAGCCCTCGAGGACGCCACCAGGCCGGTGCAACAATGCAAGGCATGCCGCTTCCAAGCCAAGCAAACACACCTCCCCGCTCAAGCCCTCCAAACGATTCCACTATCCCGGCCGTTCGTGGTTTGGGGCTTGGATATTGTGGGGCCTTTTCCGATCGCTCCGGTGGATACAAGTGGCTATACGTGGCCATTGACAAGTTCACGAAATGGGTGGAGGCCGAAGCGGTGACGAAGATAGACCAGAACTCGGCCGTCAAATTTATAAAGAACATAACGGCAAGGTTCGGGGTGCCGCAGCGGATCATCACGGACAATGGGACACAATTCACGAGCCATGCGTTCGCAGCATATTGTGAAACCCTCGGCACCCGGATCTGTTTCGCCTCAAGAGCCCACCCGCAAAGCAACGGCCAAGTCGAACGCGCCAACGGAGAAATCCTCAAGGGTCCGAAGACAAGATCCTTTGACCCGTTGAAGAAAAAAGGCGTAAAGTGGGTAACGGAGATCCAATCCGTGCTTTGGTCCCTCCGCACTACAGCGAGTCGAGCTACGGGCGAAACGCCTTTCTTCCTCGTGTACGGCGCGGAGGCGGTGCTACCAACGGAGACCCCGTTCAATAGCCCCCAAGTCGCCGCGTTTGACGAAGCCGACCAAGACACCCGACGGCACGACGACATCGACCTCCTCGAAGAGGCAAGGCGGCGGGTACTACTACGCAACGCGAGGTACCTCCAGGGCTTACGCCGCTACCACCGGCGACGCGTACGCCCGCGGGAGTTGCAAGCGGGAGATCTCGTCCTCCGGCGGGCTCGGACGCGCGAAGGCAAGGACAAGCTAACCCCCATGTGGGAAGGGCCCTTCGTCGTCACCGCCGTCACGCGCCCAGGATCGGTTCGCCCAGAGTCGGAGGATGGATACCCGAACCGAGCGCCCGGAACATTGAGCATCTCAAGAAATTCTACCCTTAGAATGTTCTCGTATCCAATGGTCCCGGTAGTACCCGAAAGCCGCATCGCCACGGCCGTAGACGCCAAGGCTTTTGTACTAACGACTTAATATATTGAGCAGCGCTTCGTCGCTCTTTTTCCTCCTACCCGCAGGATTGCTGCTTGAATCTGTTTGAATCCTTAAGTCTCTCGGTCGGGTAAGAAAAACCAATGACTAAGGCGGAAGCCGAAGGCGTTCACGCTCGGTTAAGGCACGGGTGGCGGAAGTCTCGCTCTAGCGAAACGACAAAGTACCGAGGGCCTAAAACTAAGCGACGCATGGCGACAATCACGCCCAACGTAAGGGAAACAAGGGACTTAAGCAGTTCTTTAATACTCTGAAATTTAAAGATAATTGCAGTCTTGCATGCAGAAAACAGGTTTAACAAAATAAATAAAAGAGGCACAAGTGCCGATAAGCCACTCGCAGGTGGAGGAAGCGGGCACTTAGCCCCGCTTGAAGCTCTAAGCGAAGGCATGAGCGACGGCGTGAGCCTGCGCCTTCGCCACGGCGTGCTCACCCGCGGAGATATCGCCATTCACCACGGCCAGGAGTGGGAACCCGGCACCAGCACCAGGGCATTCGTCGGCACCTCCTCCAGGGCCGCGGCTATGGTTTGCCGCCCTTCCTCCTCCATGAGCTCCGCCATACGGGTCCTCGGCTCGCGCAGAGAGTTGACCACCCCCGCATGGCGAACGCATACCCGGCCGCGCCGCGGTCGATGGGCTCGGAAGCCGGGTCGGGCCCAGCTCGAACAGCCGCCGAGACCTCCTTGTGCACGTCGGCAGCAATTTCAGCCTGCGCCCGTGCCGCGGAGTTCAGCTCGTCACCCGCTCGCTCAGCTCGACGCGCTGAACCTCGGACTCTCCGAGCTGGGACCGCGCCTCTTCGAGCTGCGCCTTCGAGTCATCGCCGCCGGACGCGGCAGAAGCACCGCGACCGGGCTTCTTCGCCCGGGCCTCCAAGCAGCTCGACGCGACGACGGTAGTCGTCCCGGCCTTCTCCACCGCCTTGAGCTCAGACTCGAAGGTCTTCCCGGCCTCCTCGAGCGTCTCTCGGCGCACGCGCTCGCGCCATCTCCCGGCGATGCCGCGGATGTGCTGCTCGGTCTCGGCGAGGTTTGCAAGTTTGAGCGAAATTTGTACCTCTGTTGCTCCAACATTTGAAATAAAAATATGGGGAGCTCTAGCATGATGTGATTGAATTTCCATCTTAAAGTTTGAAATTCTAAATGTGCCTCCAAAAATTCATGTAAAATTCACAAGCAACAGTGTTTCAGATTTGAATTCGAATTTTTGGGCATTCAAAACTTTGTTCAAAAATTTTGTAAAAATGTTGTAAATTCACCTTTTTACATGAGCAATGCAGTGGTGCAAAAATATATGGGTAGTGCTTTTATAATTTTTGCATTTTCCTTAGGGGTGGGGTTAGGGTTAGGGTTTAGTCTAAATTTTTTCCTTTTCTCTTTTGTTTTTCTTATTTTTCCTTTGGATGATTAGCACTAGTGCCCATTAGTGATGTCATTAGGGTTTTAACCACTTGCTTAGCCCTAATCGTGACATGGGATGTCACAACAGATGATGGCTACGTTAGTACCTCGATGTGGAGGACGATGGTGAAGATGCTCGCTACCACTATCCATGATCATCTCGAGCTTAGCGGTGTTTGTACTTATGGCTATAAGAACATCATTGTGCAGCATGTTCTCAACACGCAAATGCAGCTGCCCGACAAGATCCAGCACCACAACTTGTTCCAAACCTTCTTCGTCATCAAGGAATGACGTGCTCGTGTCATCATTGATGGAGGTAGTCTGTAACATCTTTGTAAGTGTTGATTTGGTCACGAAACTTGCTATCCCTACAAGACAACACCCACATCCATACCATGTTCAAGGGTTGGATAATTCCAGCAAAGCTAAGGTAACACAAACATGCAAAGTCCCTTTGTCTCGTTGGTGCCTATGTTAATTTTGTTTTTTTAGTCATATGTTGATTTTGTTGATTGTGATGTTGTACCTATGCAAGCTTGTTTGCTTTTGTTAGGTCGTCCTTCGGAATATGATAATAATGCTCTTCACCATGGTATAAGTAATAAGTACACTTTTCTGCATAAAGGAACTAAAATGACTTTGTTGCCTTTGACATGTAATGAAATTATCAAGCTGATAGGGAGCGTGTTGAACTCGCTTAAGTCTGAAAATTCATCTACGGTTGTTGTTGTCCCTCCTACACCTGCTAAAACTAATAATGAATCTAGTTCTCAGGATGGGATTAAATTAAAGGGTCGTGTTATGCTTGCTACAAAATCAGACCTTGCTGAAATTTCTAATGATGATATTTGTTATGCTTTGATATGCAAACAAGCCTTATGTTCTTTTGATGATATTGCTAGTTCTTTGCCTAATGCTATCACTAACCTTTTGCAAGAGCGTGGGAATATTTTTCTAGCTGAGATCTCTCCCGGATTGCCACCTTTGAGAGGAATCGAGCATGAAATTGATTTGATTCCAGGAGCTACCATGCCAAACTCGTGTTGCTTATAGGACCAGCCCCGAGGAGATCGAGTAAATTAAGCGACAAGTTCAAGACCTTTTGGATCGCGAGTTTGTGTGAGAAAGCCTTAGTCCTTATGGTGTTCCTTTACTTTTCGTTCCTAAGAAAGATGGTAGTTGGCATGTGTGTGTTGATTGTAGAGCCATTAACAATAATACTATTTAGTATCGCCATCCTATTCCTAGGCTAGACGACATGCTTGATGAGTTATGTGGTTGTATAATTTTCTCTAAAATTGATTTGCGTAGTGGTTACCACCAAATTAAGCTTTGAGATGAATGGAAAACACCTTTTAAATCTAAATTTGGATTGTATGAGTGGTTATTAATGCATTTTGGTTTAAGTAATGACCTAGTACTTTAATGCGCTTGATGAATGATGTTTTACGAGCTTTTAATTGGAAAATTTGTGGTAGTCTACTTTGATGATATCTTGATTCTTAGCAAGTTAATGGATGAACATATGGATCATTTATGTGTTATTTTTACTACTTTGAGAGATGCACGTTTATTTGGTAACCTTGAGAAGTGCACTCGTTGCACCAATCGAGTCTCCTTTCTTGGCTATGTTGTTACCCCACATGGTATTGAGGTGGATGAGAAGAAAATTGAGGCTATTGATCTGCTGACCACAACCCCAAACCATCACACAGGTTTGAAGTTTTCTTGATCTTGCACGTTTCTATTGCCGCTATTTGTTTAGAGCTAATCGCCTTTGTGTTCCACTGGTTCCGTCCGTCTTTTGTTATTATATGAAGCACATGGAGGCGGATTGATGGGGCATTTTGGTGCAAAGAAGACGGCAGATGTGTTAGCCACACACTTCTTTTGGCCACAATGAGAAGAGATGTTGAGCGCTTTGTGGCTCGCTATATGATTTGTCAAAAAGGAAGTCTTGCTTGAATCCACATGGTTTATATATGCCTTTTCCTGTTCCTTCAATTCCTTTGGCGAATATTTCTATGGATTTTATTTTAGGACTTTCTAGGACTAAGAGGTGAAGGGATAGCATTTTTCTTATGGTGTATAGATTTTTTAAGATGGCTCATTTTATATCCTGTCATATGAGTGATATGCTATTCATATTGTTGACCTCTTTTTCAAAGAGATTGTTCGCTTGCATGGTATTCCTTCTACTATTGTTTCAGATCGTGACGCCAAATTCTTGAGTCATTCTTGGCGCACACTATGGAATAAGTTGGGTACAAAATTGTTGTTTTCTACAATAAGTCACCCACAAATTGATGGCCAAACTGAGGTAGTGAATCGCACGTTGGGCACCATGTTGAGAGCTATTTTGAAGAAAAAATTGAAGATGTGGGAGGAATGCTTGCCTCATGTGGAGTTTGCATAATCGTGCAACACATTCGACCATCAAGGTAAGTCCTTTTCAGGTAGTGTATAGTTTCACTCCCCATGCTCTTACCGATATTTTGTCTTTGTCTACTAGCGAGAGAGTTCACATTGATGCCAAGGAACGTGCTGAATTTATTGCTCTTTTGATACAAATGACACTCTTCCGCTGGAAATTCAAGGACCAATCACTAGAGCTCGCGCTCTACAATTGAATTTAGAGGTGAGTTCAATCCTAAGTAAATCATTATATGTAAATCTTGAGAATAGTATGCTATCTAATAATTATATTTTGCTTAGGAACAAATGAGAGGACTAGGAAAGAGATGGAGAGAGATATAGAGGCAGAGGAGACCGGCAAAGGCGCCCGAATCTAATTGGAGGCCCGAGCGTCAAGTCCACTCGCAGTCGAGGAGCAGGCTGCAATAAAACGGACACCCAGGTAGCATACGGGCCGCATTTGAGTCATTCTACATATGAACGAAAAGCTAAGAAGGCGGACTATCCAATGGTTTTAGTCCCATGTCAAAACTCGACCTGAGTCGGTGGGAATCGTCGAAATATTGTGACGTCTAGAAACTGTCCTCGGTGTTGGGCCATTGTTTTTGACCTTTGGGCCATGTATTTCGTCGTAGCCTATTAGTGGTGCGTCCAGGGTCTTGCACGTCCCCGAGTCTTTATTAGCAGCAGCTATCACCCAAGTTAGGGTTGGATTTTTTTCTAGAATATTCTGCTTTGACAGTTTCGCCGTACATCGGTTTGTGAGACCCCTACTTGTGAGCTTAATCATTTATCCGTGCAAATTGCGTTGCATTCTCTTTCTTTTTGCTTGTGTTCTTCGATTCACATGCGAGGATTAGCCTTCTGACAAGGAGATCCTCAAATCTCCACCAAATCGTCGTTTACCATAACCTTTCTGTAAGATAAGGCATCCTTGTTCACATGAACAATTGGTTCCTCCACACTTGGTTGCCTTCCAACTCAGAAGTCGCACAGTCCTCTTGGCCTTTACTTTATCCGGAACCAGTCAGAATCCAGAACCATCAGCAACATGTATACAACCAAGCTATATCCACGAAGCTATATCGCGCGCGAGTCCTACTAGTCTCTACTCCTTCATAAGTTCGATGAAAACGTCCACACCGTACGCCCATGTACGTCCACAACCATTGTCCGAATAGGTCTCTTCCAATACCAGATTTTCTGTACGCCCACGCTAATTCCGAATCATTTTCAGAGTCCTGCTCGTTCTCGATTGCTTTGTGCTACTTGGCTCATACGTTGGTATCCGACTCCGTCACATGCTTGGATTGTCCTCCTTGTTCTCCAATCCGTCATCAGGTCTCCAAGTTCCTTAACCATGCAAACTGCAGCAGCCGGAGAAGCCCTACGTGATTCGCCGCCATCGTTTGCCCATGTGTGGGATCCTGGCGCATAAGACCACATCCCAGCATGCCGGGGTGTGGCATGTTTAGTTCTCGGTGCTTGGTTGCCATCTTGATTGCAGCATGTTTAGTTCTCGGCACTTGGTTGCCATCTTGATGGTTGTCTCTGCCACCAGGAGAAGCGTGGAGCGCGCGAGTTGATTGTTCGGTGTGTCTTGCAAGGTCCATTCCCGATCTGCCCTGAGTGATCCTCTCTGGAAGCTTGTTCTCTTGTGCATCTCAGATCGTTTAAGTTTGATGTAAGCGTGTGTGATCTCGTATTACTTATTCCCGCAACAGATTGTCAGTGATTTGGGCATCCTTGATTGCCGTGTTGGTAATTCTCCTCCACTGTCATCATGTCTCAAACTTGCTTTCTTTTGCCTATGAAGTTTTTGTCATCTTTAATAAGTAATCGTATTTTTCAGATACATGCATCAGATTGCCAAAGGAACAGAAGGCGACGCTATTTTTCCTCGGTTCCCTTGTCAATAGGGCGAAGCATTCTGTTAGATATGTTGGCCTGCCGAATCAATGGTGTACAAGAATAGATTTCTTGCTGACCTGTCTGCAGACCAAATCATCAATGCAGGAGGGGATAATCACGAAAATTTTCAAACAAGGGTAGGGACGGTATTAGAACAGGGATGGCGAGCTGATTGTTTTCCTCCAGGCCGAGAGAAGCATGACATAAGAGACTGCATCGTCATTGCATGATACTTTGCTCCTGACTGACAACAGCGATTGCCAAATTTACCATCCATGTAAAGCGTCTCTCTCTATTCAATAACAGCACAATTTAAACTTCTATATATATTTCAGCTCACAGATGGTTAACTTTAGCTGCGCAGTTTTTAAGATACTTGAAGCCTGAAATATTCATGTGTTCCATTTCTAATTTGGAGCTAATCGTTGGCCTCTGCTAAGGTATTATAAGAAGAGGCACATTAGTATAGGCATGAGCATAGCACATCTGCCCAATGCTGCTATCCTATATGGACTTAGTTGTAACGATGATGCTAAGTTAGTTGACGGGAAATCCCTTTTTTGTTTTGATATTTTGTTCTTCCATTTGATACCCTACAGTATGCACTGTTCTCCTATCCAATGGCATCAATCTACACTTGGAGGCTTGGAGCCGGTCCATGTCTGAACAAATTTCTAACACCAGAAACAATGCAATAAATATTTATATCATACTTTATCTACCATATTACAAGTTCTAAGACAATTCAATAGTTTAGATTTGAAGCATGGAGAAAAAGTATACCACAACAATAGTTGTTATAGAATCTACATAAGTTGAAAAAATAGCTATTTCATCTATATACATATGTGAGTGCATAGTTTATTATAGTTCCTTTTAGCACCATAGCAACGTATGGTTATTTTGCTACTCCATCCATTCAAAAATATAAGGATTCGTTGACTTTCAATTGACGCGTTTGACTAGTTGTCTTATTCAAAATGTTTTTAAAAATATAAAAATTAATCATTAATATTTAAAGTATCATCAATAATAAAATAAATTATAATAATAAATATAATGTTTTTATAAAAATTAAAGTCAACAAATTCTTATATTTATATATGGAGGTAGCAGTAATATTTAGATTCACGAAGTCTTCGCTCTGGTGGATTGCGTGTATCTTTTTCCCGCTGAAAGAAAAAACAAAACCTTTACCAGTTCTATGGATTAGTTCGCCACGCGTCACATGTCCGAATCTCACTTCCCCATCTTTTGCCCATTCAACAACAATCATCATCACGCTCCATGCTCCGGCCGGATCACTGCCTCCGGTATCGCTCGCCGCCGGCGACGACCTGCACGCCCGTCCGTGCCCCCGCTCTCTTCGCTCCGCTAACACCTTTCTTCCGACCTCGCCTCCAGCTTCGCGGCCCGCTCCGTTCCCCACGCGCGCGTCCCACCATGCTCACCGCGCACGCGTCGGCGGGACCGGACGCTGCCGTGGCCCGCGCCCCCGAGATGCCGCAGCGGGAAGTGGTGCGCGCGCTCGCTGCCGAGGCGGAGGCTCGGTTGGGCCCACGGCTGCTGCCCTCCGCCGTGCCCGCCGATGTCGCCGAGTTCCGCAACGACGCCGGGAACGCCGTGGGCTCGCTCGACGTTCGCCGCGGCGCGCCGGGCTCCTCGGTACAGTCTTTTTACTATATATGTTGATTTCCTTAATTGTAGGAATTCAGTAGCTAAACCATATTTCGGCAGAGATTAAAATTGTTTTTGCTCTGCTTCAGTTCTTCTTCGTCTGGTACACTTTGCCCCTGCCCCTACTATGAGGAGATTGAAACCATTTTCGTTCCTTTGAATGAGTAATAATAGTTGTTAACGTGAAACAGGGTAGCAAATTTCAAAAGAACTAGATGATACCTTGAGCGTTTGCCGCGACACATTATATAATATGAAGAAAAAACACTTCACGAACACCTAAAAAAAGTAAATAGAAACGGAAAAAAAGACATAGAAACAAAAAATAGAGTAGTAATGGAGGTATTTTGAGATAGTAGTTTTTCTACCTTAATTTGTGGTGACGGGACAACATGAAGTGACATGAGGATATTGGTGCATGGATGGATAGATGAGAGTCAGAGGTGATAATCGGGAGTGCTAACTTTCTAGATGACGTGGCAGAGATTTCAAAAGTTTAAAATAGCTCATAATTGTCAACATTCAATCTTTATCTAATGGTTAAAATTATTTGAGATGATATGGCGCAACGTGAAGCTAGAGAAATAGCATTGAATGACTCTTAGTGGGTTGGAGATAATGTGGCGCAACGTGGAGCTAGAAAAATAGCATTGAAGGACTCTTAGTGGGTTGCATCTTTTATATATAAGTAGATGTGTTCCAAGTCTTTTGAAGCAACGTGATATTACTTCGTTCATATTATCAATTTATTAGTCATCAGTCGTGACCCTAGGCACCCTGCTAAGTTGATGCGGGCAACCGTCCATTCTCATATCATGCTGCGTTGAAATTCTTCTGCAGCTGAGAGCTGACAGTTCCATTTGAACTGACATGTAATTGCTGGTACCCCTAAATCTAGCATTACTATGCTTGCTGTTTTGTTGTGAAACTGTCACCATCATTGTGAAGATATATACTGGCTGCTTGGGATAGTTAGTTCTCTCGAAGGAAGAATTATATATGAAAATGAAAAATGTTTGATTCTCGTGTCATATCTCATTCATGCTTTTTCTGTCTTAACAATCTCATTCTCAGTAGCAAAGACTTGCACCATTACTCATTACTTCAACTCATATCAGGAATCACAAACGCTGCTAATTCTGTTTCATGCCTGCAGATTGACTTTATGATGCAGTCCTCGCTTCACTGCAAAGTCCCAAATGGTGCCATCGACATTACAACGATTCTCATTTTCCTAAACGCATCCACAGATGCACCACACTTCCTCATGGAGCTCATACAAGGCAGCCCAACTTCGATCGTAGTAATTCTTGACCTCCTCCCACGGAAGGACCTCGCCCTCCACCCTGACTACTTGCAGAAATACTACGAGAACACTCTGTTGGATAAGCAGCGTGGCAATATTTATGAACTGCCACAGACCCGTCCCTACTTATCACCATCACTCTTTGTGCGCAGCGCCATTTCACCAACAGCAATCTCGGTGAGCATTGACTGTGGACAAGGAGGAGAGACTGCCTTGGATGAGATTATCCGTGGCCGGTTGGCATTGGTTGCTAAGGAGGTTCTTCAAATTTGGCTTGATAGTGCTGATTCCACCACAGAGATGGAGGAGACTCAGAGAAAATGCTTGGTCACGAGGGACAAAACTGTAAGAACTAAATCAATAGAGGTTGATCTGACTTCAAATCTGCCAAGGATGTTTGACCCTGATGTGTCAAGTAGAATAATAGCAGAAATCCGGAAGGCCTTTGGGGTACAAGAAACCTAGATGCAGAGCCATGACCTGTATTTTCAACAGGCCTTTTGTAAATTGTAGATGAACAATATTCTTCTCTGAATCTGAATATATACTTAGGAATTGCCAATTCCATGTAGTAATTTATTATCATCATCTGTCAGTAGGATGTATGTGCAGATTTGCTTAGCTAAAATGTTGAAAGGCGCAATCCAGATGAAGATAGTCAGTCATCAACCGAGAAATAACTCCTAATCACAAAGCTTCACTGCTTGTTTTATGAACAACAGTAAATGAACGGAGTAGAAGCTTGAAGCTCTGGGTTTCTTGCATTTTATCCAGTGTGACAAAGCCATCTTGTTTAATACAGTAGCCAATCCCAGCCTATTGCTTCTCAAAGCCGTAAGTTATGATAGGTTAGCTAGCTGAAAGTAACTCTTCAGAACTGAGGTTGATGTGCTTGCACACGGTGCGGAGATTTGCGAAGACCTGTTCAAGCTATACATTCCTTTCAATGTCTCTCTTTTTTGCGTGACTTCTTTTTCGCTTTACGTTGATTAATAGGGTGAGTGCTCAACAAACAGAATCCTTCCTCCGTTTTCTTCAACAACTGAAAGTGCAAAAGCTGCCGGTCTTCATCTGTAACTGTGAGATTGATTTAGTCGTCTCCATACAAATTGTACTATTCTTTCCTGGGCCTTTTATTTCTTCTCAAACATGTAGGTGAGCTATGTGTTACTTCATATACGAGGGAACTAACAAAGTTCATCTAGTTATATGGCTCAAAACATCACACCACGGAAAATAGAAGTGATATGACCACAACAAATATCTCTTCATTTATGCAGGCAGAAAATTGATTTGAGTTATTTCCTTCGAGATCAAATTCTTTAGTTTTCCATTTCACTGGACAATTTATTTCCTGTTCAAATTCGTTTTCAGAAACTTGTAAAATAACCATACGGAAATAGTGATTATTTGAACGTATTTGTACTCACGACCAGTAGAATAGCAAGTGAATTTTAAATCAGTGTACCTAACGTCTAAATGTAATGTGAAATCATGATTTTACATTACATAATAAATCAGAGTGATTCGTTTCTTAAATGTCTAACAAGTACTCGTTGTTTCAAGTTAACAACATGTTATATGCTTTCACAGCATTGCAAATTGTGAATCTGATAGAAAGAATTTCATGTTTGCACAGGAGATCTAATTTTTCATTGAGTCAAAAGAATTTCATGTTTGCACGGGAGCGTTGATTTTTCATTGACTAGAAAGAATTTCATGTTTGCAGGAAAAAAGGGGTTCGATAGGGAGATCCTCTATCACCTATTCTCTTTAATATAGCCGCTGAGTTCTTAGCCACTTTAATTGCACGGGCAAAAGTAGCGGGTTAGATTACGGGTGTTGTACCACATTTGGTGGAGGAGGGTTTGTCCATACTCCAATATGCAGATGATATGATCATTCTTATGGATCATTGAAGATGCAACTAAGCCCCCTAGTGGGTTTTGGTGATAAATGACAAGAAATTAAAATGTCTAATGTTTTATTGAGCTAATGTGCAGGATATCAAAGTCTACTAACCCACAAAGAGAGATTGATAGTCCCTCATGCAAAAGTTAAAAGATGGACTAAAAAAGGAGCTTCAATTAGATTTATAGATCTTTGAGTCTAGGTTTGTCAAACTATAAAGATGGGTGATTTAGTCTTTCATGCAGGGAATATGTGCTCAAGATACAAAATAAAAAGCTTGGATGAAAACCAAACCACTCAAAAAGCCAAAAAGACCAAAGTCCAAAGAGCCAAAATAAAGAGACTTTTACCCGTATGCCATCGAAAAAGATGGTCTTTACTTGTGTGCCACCAAAAAATTCATTCGCACCCGTACGCCATCCGAGTTAAACTTTTTGACCCACAAGCCATTCCGTTCACCATCTGTTAGTTTTTATCCGTTTGGTAGCCCCGACATGTGGGACAAGGGTATGAAATGTCTAAAATACCCTTGTGTTGAGTCAAACACAAGGCTCGTTCCGGCTCGTGGCGCCGGTGACGGGGATCGTCGTCTCCTAGGTCGATAACCTGCGGAACGGCTGCTTCGCCGCTGCTGGGGCCGGAGATGGCGGGGCGGAGGAGTCGGGCAGCGGGCCCGCGCGGTCGGCGGCGTTGGCGTGCTGCACCGCGCGCCGATGCGGTCCGCGGTGTCGGCGGCGCGGTCGAAAGTCGGGACGAGCTCGCCGCACGCGAGGCGGAGCAGGTGGGCCTAGTCCGTGGACGTGAGCCGCACCACGCGCTCGACGCGTAGCACGTCGACGCGGAGCCGCCCGACTTCGGCGTCGGACAAGGACCGGTGGAGCGACTCCGTGCGTGACATGGTGGTCGCCGCATCGAAGGCCGGGATGCCCAGCCCGTCCTCCCCGGTGCCAACGCACGGGCCTTATACTACTACACATCAAGCCAACAAACGGATAACGAACCCTATGTAGGAAGTTGACTTGAGATATACCGGCAGCAGCTGAAGATATATATACCGCCATCGTGTCGTAGGGTCCCGCCCGCGCCGCCGCCCGTGGCCGTCGCAGCCGCCTAGTGCCGCCCGCGCCTGTCGGCCTCGGGAGACGAGGGGATGGGGCCGGGCCGACTCGTGGGGACGAGGAGGCGGTGCCGTGCGGCTGGCCGGTGCGTATGAGGAGGAGGCGGCGCCGTGTGGCCGGCCGGCACGGACGAGGAGGAGGCGGCGGCGTGCGATGGCCGGCGCATAGCAAGAGGTTGAGGCGCGATGCGGGAGGAGAGAGAGGGCGAGGAGAAAAGGGAAGGGAAAAAGAAAAATGGAAAATGGTGGTGGGGCCCACATTTAGGAAAATATAATTTTATTTCGTTTCCCTAAGCCGTATGGCATTTTAGTCTTTTCGCATCTCTCGTTAACTAGAGTCACCAGCTAAAATGGACCGAATGGTATGTCGGTCAAAAAATTTAATCGGATGGCACACATGTGCGAACGAACTTTTTAATGGCACATAGGTAAAGACCATCTTTTTCGATGGCATACGAGTAAAAGTCTCCAAAATAAACCACTCACAAACAAGAGGGAAGTTCCGTCTTGGGAACTTCCACTCGGTCTCTCCCACAATGTGCCAAGACAGAAGTTCCGTCTTTACTACGAAACTTCCGAGATTTCCAGAGAGTTTTTACCGAAAGTTCTGTCATGGACGGAAGTCCCGTTATTTTTCTCGTCCAAACACTACCAACTGCTCTTTTTGGACCACTTCTATAAATAGATCTCCCCGTCTCTCTTGAGTGCTTGCTGGTGCCTTTTGAACTCGACATCTCCCTCAAGCTCTTGCTCTCATCTCTCCCTCACTCCTCTTGAGATTCAAGTCCACTTTGAGAGTTCCCATCTCAAATCCCAGCTTGAGAAGCATCACCCCAACCTTGAGCACATCTTTTCCTAGCAAACAAACTCTACTTCACTTGTTATTCTTGGAGATTTGTTCTCCTAGATTGGCTAGGTGTCACCTTAGAGCTCCCAAGTTTGTGGTGAGCCTTGGAAAGTTTGTGAAGGTTGTGATTCGCCTCCGCAAGGGAAGGAATCAAGCAAGAAGAAGAAGAAGAAGAAAACCAAGTTTGACATTGGTGGTCACCCGGGGAGGATTAGGGTTGAGAGAGACCTAGCTCTTCGTGAGCTCCTCAACGGAGACGTAGGAACCTCTTTGTGAGGGGTCCGAACTTCGGTGAACAAATCCTATGTCTCTCTTGTGTTGTTTTGCTTGTTGCCTCTTGGGTTGACTAACCGGGTTTGAAGTGTTGTGTTTTTCCGAAATTATTGTAGCTTGCCTATTCACCCCTCCCCCCACCCCACCCCCTCTAGGAAACTTTCAATCATAATATTGAACAAGCGAAGAATCTTAAACTCGTTCTATGTGCCTTTGAGCGAGTTGTCGGGTTTACGCATTAATTTCCATAAAAGTGAGTTATTTTGTTACGAGAGAGGCAGAAGAGATGGAAGGATTATATTCCCAAATATTTGGTTATGAGCTAGGTGCTCTGCCTTTTAGATATTTGGGAATTCCGATGCATCATAGACGTCTTGCAAATGCAGATTGGAAACATATAGAGGAGCGCTTCCAAAAAAGGTTAAGTTCCTGGAACAACAAATTATTTTCTCGTTGGTGGGCGATTAACTTTAATCAACTCAGTGTTAAGTAATTTGCCCATGTTTATGTTCTCCTTTCTTGAAGTGCCAAAAGGGGTGTTAGAAAGACTATATTATTACATGTCCAGATTTTTTGGCAAAATGAAGGTCATAAAAAGAAATTTGATTTACAAAATGGAGCATTTTGTGTACTCCGACAGAGCAAGGGGGATTGGGTATCCTCAATCTAGAGGTACAAAATAAATGTTTGTTGAGTAAATGGTGGTTTAAATTAATTAATTCAAAAGGCATTTGACAAAATATTATCCATAGAAAGTACCTTAGAAACAAAACAGTTGGACAAGCTGGATCACGTGGCGGGAGATTCACATTTTTGGAGTAGTATGCTTCAGGTTAAGGATGCATTTATGTGTCTAGGAGAGTTTATAGTTAGTGATGGTTCCCAGTGTTCGGTTTTGGGAATGGATTGGAAACCAATCTCTAAAAGATAAATTTCCAAATTTATATAGTGTGGTTAGAAATAGGAATGAAACGATTGCTTCGGTGTTGCATAACTCGTTGGAGAGTGTTTCGTTTAGACGCTCACTAGTTGGAGGCAATCTTACCGCGTGGAGATGTATTGTTGCCACACTTTTAAATTTTTATCTTACAAATAGACCAGATGACTTTAGGTGGGCTTTGCATCAACATGGATTATTCTCGGTGAGATCCATGTATGAGGCTCTCATGACCTCTTA
This sequence comes from Chloris gayana, assembly GCA_031894775.1. Taxonomy (NCBI): domain Eukaryota; kingdom Viridiplantae; phylum Streptophyta; class Magnoliopsida; order Poales; family Poaceae; genus Chloris; species Chloris gayana. The sequence goes on along the minus strand of JAUNZO010003803.1, from coordinate 88,206 downwards.
TGCTTTACCTTTTACAACATATATTTGGAAAGTAAAACTCCCACTTAAGATAAAAAATGTTATGTGGTATCTATATAAAGGTGTTACACTAACAAAAGATAATCTAGCCGGAAGGAATTGGGTTGGGAGTACGCAATGTTGTTACTATAACCTAAGTGAGAGTATTCAACATCTTTTTTTTTATTGTCAATTCGCTAAATTTATTTGGCGTATCATACATGTTTCTTTTAACATTTCCCCTCCCCACAACTTTCAGCATATGTTCTCTGATTTGTTGGGAGGGTATACATTAAAGCATAAACTTTGATCTGGTTTGGGGTGTCTACCTTGTGTTGGGCTATCTGGTTATGTAGAAACGATATAGTTTTTGACAGAGCGGCAGTACCATCTTTTATGCAGGTCATCTTCGGAGGACTTACTTGGATGAGACAAGTGGTCTTTGAGACTGAAGGAGGAGGATCGCCCTTTGATGAAGAACGCATGCCTTTTGCTTGAAACGACAACCATGGAAGTCTTTGCAAATAATGGATGGCGATTTACAACCGTCTTTCCTCATAGTCTTTGCTTTAAACTTTTTTTTTTGTTTCTAAGTTGTGGATTGATGGAACAGTCTTTTATCTTTGTAATTCCGTAGTTTCTAGTTGTGTACGAGACATTGTAATAATGAATAGCCTTATGTATCAGTCGATACAGCAGTTGGGATGTTAATATATATCCCCTTTTCAAAAAAGGAAGGCATGGTTCATAATTTATAGAAAGCAAAAATAACTCAGTACAAATTTTGATACAATTTGTGCTATAGGTGTATACTACAGCGAAAACACATCAAGGTTACATCGTCCGTGCCTTAGATCAACGCGTGTAAATCACCATGCCTGGTTGTGAATCAGAACATTCATTCAGAATTCACCATGTACGTAAATCATCACTGGCACGTAGTAATGTAATAACGGGGAGAAAGCAGACAATTTTATACTGCAAATCTTAAGCAATTATTCCTATAATTATTTAAAAAAAGAAGAGAAAGGCTGACAGAAAGAGATGTATTGAATTGCATGCACCAACCAGTTCATCTAAAAGGCTAAGCTGATGAGGAAATGTGTGTAATTCACTTATAATCCAACACTCCTCCTCACGTGCAGGCTCATTCAGGTCTCAAACGTGGAGTATTGGAGTGGGTTGTAATTTATTTAATAAATCGCGCCAGCGAGGATTCAAACTCGAGACCTCTTGCTCTAATACCATATTAAGTTGCATGCACCAACCAGTTTAGCCAAAAGCCTAAGCTGATGAGAAAATATGCAATTCACTTATACTCTAACAGGATGAAACAAAGGGCAAGAGGTTGAAGACGAGCATCAAATTGAATTGCAGATCCGATAGGAATGAGACGCATCCAGATGTCAGCCCAACATTGAGAATTTGTCTTTTTTTTTTTTTTGAAAGGATATACCCAAGAGAGACCCGGGTGGGGCACCCAGGGATCAAACCCTGCGCGGGAGCACTCGAGCCGGTGGCCTTTGCCATTGTGCTTGTGAGCCCCTTCCGCTTCGTCTTCTTTTGTTCTTATGAAAACAGAAAAACTTATAAGGACGGGCGTAGTAAGCAGCAGCAGCAACCATCACATAACACAAGAATAAAATAGAGCAACAACAAAATAATTGATGGAATAGAGAGATTTGGGGCATGTCAAACTAGATAAACAAGCCGCAGATTGACGAGTACGGCTGAAATTAAGTGAGAACTGGATAAAAACTCGAGTTACCAACAAAGCAGGGTTCCCGATGAGCGATGCGAAGGGGGTAGTTGACAAGTGATGTATAAAATAGCCATGCGTCTCGGGGCTCGACGGTCGAGATAGATCCGATCTTGTCACGAGACCGCTCGTCCGATCGACCGGGCTAATCCATTTAGGTTGCGATGAAAATTCCGCAGGTTTAGCATTCCGTGGATCTTGGATGGTGAGTTCAACCAACTCTAATTTGTTGGCATCCCCGAGTCCAGCTAGTTTCACACTCCCCGGAGGGTTCAGCTAAATTAATTGTAGCGGCTTGATCTGCCGGTTAAGCATGGCTATAAGAGTGCTCATCAAAAGTGATTTGAAATCATAAATCAAACTCCTCCACCGCAAGTGTCCATAGAACGAAATCAGGCATGTCCGCCAAGTGTCATAAGATCGATTTCAAGATGGGAAAGTCTATATTTACGAAGAATACCCAAGCAAGGGGAGTACGAAGGAAACCCATCATGTGACCCGAACGTGTGCGGTGTGCTCCTCATCTTTCTCTACTCCTTAATAAGTTTGATTAAAACGTTCGTGTAGTGCGCGCGCGTACGCCCACGTTTACGCCCATGTTTCTGAAAGTACGACTCCAGCGTGTACGCCCACGCCCACGCCCACGTTTTCGATGATATGACTCCAGACCGGTTCCGGCCCAAGTCCTCCGAAAATACGACTCTAGACTCCAGGCCGAGTTCACAAACATCACATGCGCCCACGTTTTCTGTAAATAATAAGGCCCAAGTAAGAAGCAAAAGCCCAACGGCCGTGACGAGCGAGCGGGCTCTCCATTCGCCCGGCCCTAGGATCGAGAACCAGGATGAGTTTTCACCACGCCCGACCTCTCAACTTTGCCGACCCTGTCGCGAGGGGCTCGAGTGAAGCGATAAGGCTCCCGGCGGCCCTGGGTACGGTCGTACGGACCAATAAACGGCTTATCCGATCTTGTCATTTCTTTCAGCCAGAGGCACATTTGGAATGACCTACGGAGATCCCCCTCATCATAAGCTCTGACAACAGAGATATTTGCTAAGTCACACCAGATAAATCATCCTTGGCTAGAGTAACACAATTGTCAAAAGATGGTTCACTAATGTGCCTCAATGTCCATTAGGTAATATTCCGCAACCGCACGAAAAATACATTTCACTCGTGAGTTTGAGATTCAAGGGTATCATTATTTTTTCTTTACATGGGAAGGCAACGACATAAGACAATTACTATGTTTGTAATTATATTATAAATTATTAGACCATATTTATCAAAAGGTAAGTGTAACAGCCTAAAAATCTGTACTCAAACATGTGTAATAAAAATGTTTGGAGCTTGGCCAAAAATTCGAATGAAGTTTGGTTTGAATTAATTTAGAAACGAATCAAAAGAATTCGCAAAGGAATTAACTTTCAAACCCGCGACCCGAGCCGAATCTCCACCGGCCCGTTTCCCTTTCTCTCCTTCACGGCCCAACCAGCCCGACCCGACGGGAGCGGTGGCTTCTTCCACCTTTTTCATCCGCGCCGCGCGCCCGTGACCCAAACGCCGAGAAAACGCCGCGTGTGGTGCGTACAAGCTGCCGCCCAGCTGGTTACCTGCTCCCTCCACCTTTTTGAACCTACAAAACCCCCGTGCCGCCCCATCTCGTCCTCATCCCACCCGGCGCCGCCTCGGTGCGGGAGAACCCTAACCCTAGGGCTGCCCCGCCGTCGTCGCCTCCCTTCGTCCTCGTCGCCGGTAAGAACCGAGGCCACCGAGCATGATCCTTGACACTCGCTGGTCCTGCTGGTGCTCATGAACTTCCCCTTGGTGCAGCGTAGCGGACAGGCGGGCGCTTTGGAGATCTTAGCCGCCGGAAACCTCGCCGTCGTTCATCCCCTCCGGTATGGCTCATCCTTGCCCCTCTTGTGTTCCGTACTCCCCGTCGTGTGCCGTGCCCGTGGGCTTAACCCATGGTTTGTGGCCCCCTTGTAGCTTGGGAACGTCGAACGCGTGATCACCGCCCGTCTACCTCTGTTGCTTCTCGCCGCCGTCCGTAAGCTCTCCTCGTCGCCGAGCCGGCCTCGACCTTCTCCGTTCAAGCTCGAGCTCGCGAAGGAGTCTTGGTGAGTTGCCGCACCCAAAGCCCCCTCTTTTCGTGGGATTCTTGTCGTCCCGTGGCTTCCCGTCGAATTTCCGCCGCCGTCTCCATGGACGCCGGCGAGGTTTAGCCGGTGCGCGTGCTCATGTATGTCCGTGTGGTGGAGCGGTGCCGCGCGGTGTAGGAGAAGCTCGTGCGCCTGTGTTCGGTTGAGAAAGGTGGTGGCTCTGTGGTCCACGGTAGATCCGCCGTGGTCGCCGCCGCGGTACTCGTCGCCGGCGGGCCTCCGGTCGCCTTTTTGGGTGAGCACGGGAGTAGTTTTGCTCCTCGTTGCATGAGCAACCTAGTGGCGTGCTCAAAGTGGAAGATTTCGCATCGGTGGGGTTTCCCTCTTCGCGCCATCGCCGCGGGAAACTCCGGCGAGCCGCCGGGGCTTGTCCGCGAGGAGCTAGTCGGAGCTTAGTAGGCCGGCGGGTGCGCGAGTGACGCGGTGGAGCCGCAGGCGTGCTACGTTGAGCGCGCGGCGAGCCGTAGCACCGAGGGAGAGGGACTTCCGGCAAGAGCCGTGGCGGAGCTTGGGCGGCGCCGCCCTCTCCGGTGATGCCGACGTGGTGGTCGTCGTGGCGAGTTTCTGCCGATGTGGCATCCACGTGGCGTAACTCTATGCTGGCGTGGCATCTAGGTGGCAGCTGTCGTGGCAAGGGGGTAGCTGCTAGCGTGGCGGATGTTCTGCCGACATGGCGCCACGTATTCCGTTTTTCTACCGGTGTGGCGCCGATGTGTCGTCTCGCGTGGCATCCGCGTGGCGGAAGAGTTGCCACGTGGTGCTGATCTCGTAGGGCATTTGTCCGGCGTGGCATCGACGTGGCGCCGACGTGGTGCCCGCGTGTCAAAGAATATGCCGGAGAATATTCCATTTCCTTTTATTGGATTTTCCTGAATTCCATAATTCCTTTTTCTTTGGAAATTCATATCTTTTTCCTGGAGCGTCGGAAAAATACGCGGTCAGTTGCGTTGGACTCGTAGCGACGTTCTCTACGCGTTAGTGTAACTTTTGGTCATGTTCTAGTACCGTAATTTCCGTCGTTAATTCCGTTCTTTTTCTATTGTCTCGTTTTGCGTGCCTAACCCCTCGTTTCACGATCCGTCCGTCGGACGGTGCCGAGGAGTTCCCGTCCGAGCCGCAGCTTGAGGAGTTTCCGCCAAGCACAGCAGATACGAGTACCCCGACCCGGCTCGGGAGCAGCCCTATCCAGGCAAACCGCAATCCTTGACCACTCTTGATCCTATTTAGTACTTGCATTAAATTGGACCATGCATGATTAATAGTTACTTGCACTTGTAGTTTACCTATGCCATACTATGCTATCCTTGCCACTGTTTGCCATAGGTTGTTCTATGGTTACTCGCATGCTTAGTACTTGCTTAGTTGCTTAATTGAACCCCATGATGACTATACATGTTTTTGTGTAAAATAAATTGTAGGTGTTTCTTAGGTGTCGAGTTTCGTACGAGATACCCCGTAGGACTTTTGCGGGGCGAGTGTGTAGGTGGTTAGGTGCCGGGAGACTTCGGGGAGTCTCTATTTGGAGAGTACCTGTTGCGGGTACAGCTTGTGTAGGGGCCTTGGGTTTATGGGGTCCCCGTTATGGTGACACTCGTTGTTGAGACCGTTGTTTTGAGGAGAGGGATGGTGACTCGTCCCGGCAGCTTAAGGACCGGTTCTTGTGCTTGCTTGCTCTTTGGTCTACTAGCATACCACGTGACTTGTATGGGCGGGCTGGATCATGATACTTAGCGGAGGAATGGGTGGCCCGCCGTGGTGTAGAGATTAGTGGTAGTGGGTGTTGGAGCGTTGGTCTCGACCCACGAGCGAGAGGATATCCTACCCGGCCCGTGGTACGCCTTGTCACACCCTTCAGGACCTTCTTTTCCTATGTTGTGGTTAGAGGATCCCGGACTCGAGGAACGGCGCCACCCATTCGATGCTTTGAGGAGTGATCTTGTGAGTGTTGCTTTGCTTGGGCCACGACGGTGGTCTTTTGTTTGAGTACCTCTTCATGTGGGTACAGTTGCTTACTCTCTGCAGAGATATATAAATCTATACGTATAGTCTAGCCCAAAGTATGGGCACTACCTCCGAACAACCCACTTGATTAGCATTTACTACTTCTCCCCTCCGATAGGTGTTTTACTTCCGGCTTCGAGCCGTGGTCCCGTGGAGGTGTGCGGGACATAAAACTTGACCCTTGCAGGATTGTGTTATTTCCTGCAAGGCCACTTATAAACTCGGACTAATAATAAAATATGATTCACATAGACTTGAGAAATAATACTTTAGGTGCTAGCCCTTGCCTTTCCTTGAACTATCCCAACATGCATACATTGTTGCTAGGTAGTTTGCGGCTTGCCGAGTACGTTATGTACTCACGGCTTTATCACTTTGTTTTTCGGACGTCGTTACCGAGGAGCCGGCCGAGCCGGTTGAGAGAGCCGACGAGGAGGAGTGACGGTCTCGCCTACACTCGAGTTGCTTGTGGGTATGGACTTCACTACGGTTTTTCACCGGAGATGTTTCCGCTTTGCTTCCGCTTCGTTAGACTTCTACCATGATTTCGCGATGGCCTGCGTGCCACGCTCTTGTACTCTTGAGATTGAGATTTATGCATTTTAATAATGTACTTGGAGATTCTATTATCTTGCCTTGTTTACTCTCTTTATTTATAGTTTTTTGTACTAACATGTGTTGGATGTACGTGCCACACTCCTGAAAGTGGCATAGAGGTACAAAGGGTCCGGGTTTCACGTTGGTGAAATTCGGATCCTCACAAGAAGATATGATATACAAGGTTAGTGAGACACCCAAGAATCAACACTAATATATATTCAAAGCCAAGTGAGGAAAGAACTAAGATGCTATTGTATTTTTGTAAGGTGGTCTAGGGACCCGAACCTTCAAACTCGCCACGTCATTCATCATTCGCGGGGTTGGGGGATGAGAGCTTGAAGATCCACCACGAGTGGATGGAGAGAGAGTATGAGGATGAAGATTCAGATAGCTCAATCATTTTATAGGCTAAAGTGAAAGAAAATTATATGAATAGCATAGAAGGGTAAAGAATTCAATCACAATGGCATCCACGAGAAATGGTGAATAAGGGACCAAAGCAAATTACATGAAAAAATTGACTTGTTTATTAAGTCGACCTCTTGAGCTCTCACCTATCCATAGATATATTTCACTTTACCTACATTTCAAGCGACTGAAAGTTAACCAAGTTTCAATCTATGTTGAAATTTGTTTATCATTTTCTTTGTAGGATTATGTGTTATGTGATTTATTAATTGTAGAAATTCAAGGGACTAAAAGTTAGCAAACACCTATATATATTTTATTTATGTTTGAGAGCTTTTGAGTATAATCAGTTTTAGTTCGGGTGTATGAATTAAAAGCATAATCAGAGCAGACGGCAGTATCAAAACTTCAAAAACCAAATGAGATAAACAACATTCCGTATCTCATATAAATTGATATAAGTACCTTCATGTTACAACACTTTCAATAGGATGTAAGGAGCAGTACAACCTGATTGCTAGTATACTATTAAAACCCGTGCGTTCTCTAAAAGAATATTGGACCACGTCAGCCTAAAATTTATTAACCGTTCGATTATATTTTAATGGTGGATAAAGCTATTGAAAATAAAAGCAGAAGCAAGAACAGAATATGAAATACTGAGCTATACAGACCCAAAAGATGAACATTGAATAAAACAACAGATTTAAAATAAGTACAAAAGGTTAAAAATCTAAAAAGATTATGCCACTTATAAGCCACATATCAGATTCCGGCGTCAATATTACAGGAAAAAAAAATAAAAGAACCAAAGTTCTGTCTCCAAAGCGACATATGGATTTGCAAGAAAAAGAAGGGATGACGAAATTGAAAAGTAGCTACAGATCCAATCAGACTCCACTCGGGTGCTTACACACGTAAGCAGCACCTACGCATTGAATGGATGGATCACCGCGGCGGCGGCGCTAGCAGTCGCAGTCAGCTGCCCTTGAGATCTTCTGCAGGAACAGTTCGCGCACGGACCTCCCCTGCTCTGCGGCCCGGCCTCGCCGCCCATCGGCACCGAGCACTTGCGGGTTGTTCCGGTGGCGGATGCAGCGGAAGGAGCCTGGTGGATCGTCGGCGAGCAGAGGCACGTGAGCTTAGAGGTATGGTGGTGCTAGATGCAGCAGGGCTGAGTCAGGATAAAAATAAGAAAAAAGAGAGGTAAGTATAAAGTGGCGGCTAGGGTTTCAACACTCAGCTGCAGCTTATATATCAGAAGGAAGTAAATATGTAAATACCAACCGGGCCTTAATAAAATGGGCCAAATGATACGACTACTTACTCAGCCCATTAACCTGTATCCAGTAAAATCCTGAACTATCCGAGAGTAAAAAAGGAATGCTTTCCAGAGCATTCACTGCCTTTAAATATAGGTTCCTTGTGCTGGAGACTCCGGTAAAAGTGGCTTGAAAGAGAAGCATTTAGAAAAGGAAGACTGAAGCAAGAGAAAAGGCACACTCCAGGAGATCAACTGCAAACAGAAGGTATACATTCTACATTCTATGTAGATCGAAGGTTACATCTTTATATTATTATTTGCTACTGACTAATGTACTCAGATTTATAGTTATTTGTTTCCATCTCGAGCATCTCCAACAGCCTAGCCAAATCCCTATTTTATTCTAATTTCCAAACAAACTCCTCCAACAGACTCGGTACAACAAAAGCTAAAATAGAGTAGTATGCCTTCCCGTATTCTTCGCGAGCCATCCATGGCGAGGCGTCCCAGCTCGCCAAGCTGCTCCCTCGCCCCGATCCCGCGCGATTGCGGCGAGCAGATGACTAGTCCTGGCGCGCCGCTCCTTTTCATAGACGGACGCCGGACGTTGAAGGAAAGCGAACGGCTTCCGACGTCAACTCGTGCACGCGTGAAAGTCAATCGACTGCCGGGGCGACTCCTTCATGCACCGCGCCGCTCCTTCGATCAACACCGATCGCAGCTATCGCGACGATCGAGGACTCGATCACTCGCGGATGAAGCGATTCGATCAACACCGATCGTAACGATCGCGGCAGGACGGTGATTCGGTCAGTCGAGGATGAATCGATTGCACGGTAGGCGATGGCCCGCGGCGTCGACTCCTCTCGTTCACTCGCGGACGAAGCGATCGCGCGGCAAGCGGTGGCCCAGCTATTGATCATTGGTTGTCTGTTGGGCCTGAGTAATAATAATGGGATCCAACAAGTGACGTGGCTAGATATAGAATTAGTTTTTGCTAGGCTGTTGGTTTTCATTGTAGTTTTCTAGTGCTTTCTATTTTAGAGCCTAGCTAAATAAGTAAATTTAGACTTTGTTTTTGCTAGGCTGTTGGAGGTGCTCCTATGTCCTTACGATTGAATCAACAACCCAATATTTACCAATCCCTCACCTTTCCTTATCTGAATCAAAAGATTTTATTCCCAAGAACGATAGATAACAAAAGTGTTTTCTCCTTATTTAAAAAATATATTACTTCTAGACCTCATGTAAAATAAGCATAGATCCCTTCTAGACCTATAAAATTAGCATATTCTTAATCCTGTTTATAACCAGTACAAAATCTATCAAAATTTAAAACAAAACACCCATTCATTTTTAGTATATAAGTAAAAAACATCTTTTTAACTTCAGGAATACATGTTTTCAGGATAAAAACAAGAAACTGCTACATACATCAGATTCACTGACTAATATTTCAAGCTTCAAAGGTACATAATTCTTTCTACAATAAGGTAGTTTTATAACGTTGAAAATCTTTGCACTTTGCAATTATCAGTTATTGTAATCAATTCAAGTATAATATGTATCTCCATAATTTTAATAACGTGTTACTAACAAACTGATATTTATTTACTTCAGATATGGCAAGACCAAAAAATAGTAAACGTAAGATATCAAGTATAGAAACTAACTCAGAAGAAACTAGAAAAAATAGAAATAAAAGACACAATATAGCCATTCAGAAAAAGTATGCATACTTATCAATACCATACAATGCTCCATATTTCTCTCCTGAATATATACAACACTTAAAAGATTCATATCCTGACCGATCATACTTTGGAGTGGCGAGCTGTACTTGCAAATATTGTGGTGCCCTATTTTGGCCTCATGAAAGTAATAAACGAGCTATCAAATATAAAGAAAAAGAACCAATCTATACTCAATGTTGTAAGCAAGGTCAAATTGTAATTCCTCCATTTAAACCCCCACCAGAGTTTTTAGCAAACTTACTACAATATAATGGTGATAGTCGATCAAAACATTTTCTACATAAAATAAGGCACTATAATAGTTTATTTGCTTTCACTTCCATGGGTGCCAATATCGACAAGTCTATAAATCAAGGTGAAGGACCATATGTGTTTCGTATAAATGGACAGGTTCACCACCGCATCAGTTGCTTGCTTCCAAAATCAAATAATGCTCCTAAATTCGCAGAGCTATATATATATGATACAGAAAACGAAATCTCAAACAGAATACGTGCCTTACAACAACAAGAGAATGATACTGAAGATGTTGATCCATCAATAGTCCAAGGCCTAATGCAAATGTTAAATGAATGCAATCCTTTAGTGAAGAAATTCAGATTTGCCTGAGATTTAATGAAACAATACAATGGCATAGATATAAGCATTCGTATAATTGGAGCTAGAAAAGGAGACCCTGTACAATACGAGATGCCTAATGCAGATGAACTTACTATTGTAATAGTTGGTGATTTATCAATAGATAACTACAAACGAGATATAATAGTATATAGCAAAGATCATGGCCTACAAGAAATATCAATATTACATCCTAATGGCACTACAATATCCACTTCTATTTTCATATGGAGAAAGAGGCTATCAACTTGGCATATATTATCGGAATAATGAAAATAACAAAAAGAAAAAAGAAATAGAGTAACTATGCACGAATATTTCAAATACCATGTACATTACCGACCAAATCGACCAAATCAACCAAATCCATATTTATGCTACGGACGCTTATCAAAGCAAATAGTTGTTGATGCCCGTGCATTAGAAGATGAAGATAGATTACGATATATAGCAAATAATCAAGATAAACTACGAATAGAATATTTACAAGGTATAGCTGATGCCATAGGAAAAGGACTAATGCAAGGTGACCAAATAGGTAAAAGAATAATTTTACCATCAAGCCATACAGGTGGTAGACGATATATGCTTCAAAACTATCATGATGGTATTGCTATATGCCGTGTGTATGGGCCACCAGATCTGTTTATCACTTTCACTTGTAACTCTAAATGGCAAGAAATAGAATTGATGTTACTAGAAGGACAAGAAGCCAATGATAGAGGTGATGTGATAATACGAGTCTTTCATATGAAATTAGAATCATTAGATGATATCAAATCCGGAATAATATTTGGACCCATAAATTCATTATTATATTCTATAGAATTCCAAAAATGTGGTTTACCACATGTACATATCTTAGTATGGCTTAATAAAAATGGATTTGATATAACTTTCGATATAATAGACCGTTTCATTTCAGCTGAAATACCTGATCCTACTACTGATCCTTTGGGATACATACTTGTGGCTAACCACATGATGCATGGACCTTGTGGTGACAAAAATCCTAATTGTTCCTGTATGAGAAAAGGAAAGTGTTCAAAATATTTTCCGAAAAAATTTGTGACATCCCTTCCGGGACACCCAGGAATCGATACAGAGGGACACTCGACGAAGCGAGTTACAACGAAACATCATCCCATACAAGCCGTAATATGTACATCATGGTATAATACAACCTGGTTTTCGAAATACCAACATTCTTGCAGCGGAATATAACATTATTGAAGTTTAACATCCTACGAGTATTCAGCGGAAGCTTGTTCTATTATACAACTCGAAAGATTTCAAATGAAACAACGTGATGCACTCGAGCCCTTCGTACATCACGGTCCTCTCTCTTCAAGGCGTGGGGATACGTTCCCACCGAAGGGAACCTCCCTCCGGACATTGCTCCTCTTCGGGGAAGCTGCCATACAAGTCGTGGTAGTACGACTCGTTCCCTGAAAGGTAACGAACAAACCCCGAGTATTCTAATACTCAGCAAGACCGACCCGTCAACATGGCACGCTAAGGCCGACGCCTAGAATGCAAAGGCTTTCCGTCTGTGGGGTTTACTCCTTTGCGAAAACAACATTAAAGGTTGGGTCTTACTTTCAATATTTTAGCTCATGTTAAGTTCATTAGCCTTGGTGTTTGCAACCTATCACTATTGCAACCAAGTTCTCAATCAAGATAAAATAGATCTTAATTCTTCCATCTCTCATTTTCATCTTCCATAAAATTTACTACGATGTGACGAGCTAAACAAGCGGTACTCATTCTGCGAGGGACAGCGATCCGAACCGATTTATACCAGCTGGCAAAACCCGACTACACGACGTATACGCATCACACCGATCGTATATGACAACCTTTCCCGCTAGCACCCGACAGCAGACTAGCCATTTCCAACTCTCCCGAAAGTATGGCGACGCCACGACTTCCCTCGTGGTTGACCCATCTCCCTCCCGTGAGACTATCCTCTCACTAACAGACCGATAAAAGAGAGTTATCTACGCTACATCTCTCGGGGCGATAGGGTACATCAGCTTGCTCGGACCCATGATACCGAGCATGTAGCACGGTACGTTCAAACTTGTTCAACTAAGCCGACAACGGTACGGTCCTTGATCGACTCGGACGGGGCTACCACCTTGCAAGACCTCATCTCCGTCTTGCCCTTTCTCCTAAGGGGCCCGTCCGGTCTCAACTTCATTAACACTCTCTTCATCTTTAGTATCAACACAAAACCCTTAAAGCCTCTATGCTTTAAGTGCCCTAACCATCTACCGTTGCCACTATGCATTAAGCTTAGCCTCTATTGAGCTACCTGTACCAAGTATAGAATAAACAAACGGAAACCTACCATAATGCATCTAGGGTGTCAACCATTCCCTAACACCTAATGCACAAGTATAACCGTACTATGTGATAAAGTAAAATATTTTAAAAAAATAGGTAGGATGCCCCGGGCTTGCCTTGAGTCTGTTCGAAGTTAGCGTCCTCGGTGGTCGGGTCGACTTCGAGATCCCGGCTCCGACTCGCCCTCGGGTGGAACCTCGATCACTTGTAACCTAGTCGACCAGCAATGCGTCGCGAAACACAATCATGTATGCATGAATGCTCATGATGAAAGTATGCAAGGATTCATTAATTTAGTCCCATAAATAATAATTAATGATTAATGTTTAATCACCTTAGTTAATGAATTAATCGGGGATAAGTATGTTTATCAAGCACTAATTAACAATTAATTAGGCTGATTAATAAATGTTTAATCAAGATTATTATTAATTAGTTCTATTTCCTTGATTACTTAATTAAGTTCACTAATTAATTAGGTTTAATAATTAACAAATTATTCTGGTTCATTAAGAAATAAATAAATAATTACTTTAAGTGATTAAAGGTTAATAGATTAGGATCATATAAAATAGTACAGTTTAAGTTTAAATTTGGAAAATAAATTTCATCATTAATTTCGTCTGCAGTATCTCCTTTATTAAATGAAATTATTTTTCATAATTAAACATTTTATTTACATAAAATAATAGCCTTTCTCTAATCAAAGAAAGTGATTAATTACTAAATATAAAATAAATTTATTCAAAATAAATCTTTTATTTCACAAATAAATAGATCTCATTTTTTCCGAGTCCAACAAAGTTGGTTTGGCATTATTACGATTTTTACTGAATTTTCTACGAATTTTGGAAATTTAAATTCAATTCCGTGCCACACGGAGGGTCACGAGGGTTGGCCACACGAGATCCACACGTGGCCACACGCAATCCCACCCGCGTGTGGCCCGCGGTGTGGCACCACCGCGGCGGCGGGGACACGGCGGCGCAACCACCGGACTTGGCCGTCGGTGGCTCAAAGCTCGCCGCGTCGGCTCCTACACGATCCACAACACCGTGCGAGCTCAACCGTGAAACTCGTGCAACATGAGCTCGCTCCGAGGCACGCCGGCGGCGAGGACCAAGCACGGCGGCGATTCGAGCACCGCGGTGAGCTTGCCGCAGAGCTTAGAATTTAGGGAAAAGAGTACTAGGGCTTCTACGCAACACGAGCAAGGTCGTCGTGGGGTCCTAGCTACATGAGCAAGTGCGGAAATGGTAGCTCACCGTGGAAGTCGCGGACAACGGCGGCCGGAGCTGCGGAAGAACTTCGATTACTCGTCCCTCCGTGGAATAGATGCGATAGTAAGTGACTAGGAACATGGAGCAATGGGTTGCGCATCATCCGGAACAAAAAGATAGACGGACGGCTCAACGGAGTTGGCAAATTTGAAGTTGCGGTGACGGACGACGGTGGCCACTGCCGGGGTGAAGCTTCCAATCCGGCGAGACGAGAGGGAGCTCAACCTACTTGGGGACTCGGGTGAGCTCTAGGGGCTTGGTGCGGAGTCCGTGGCGGGGTTAACTCGGACGGAGGAGGGCCGGTGTGGCCTCGGCGACGGTGGAGCAGGGGGGGGTGCGGCAATGGCGAAAAGAAAGAGGGAGAGAGGCAAGCACGGCCGGGGTTCTTATCCCGGGGAGAAGCGGTAAATGAGAAGGAGGGCGGCAAGCAGCTGCGTGCGGCTAACCTCCTGCGTGGCGGGGTGGCGTGGCGACGGCCGGGGAGGCGGTGCCTGCCGCGGCGGCGGTGAGACGCGGGAGAGGGGAGAGAGGAAGAAGAGGTCGGCCGCTGGGCCGTCCCGAACATTTTGCAAAAACACTCCCGGACTTCCACGTAATTAAAAAGTGGCTTTCCGGTGCTCCAAAAATTCTACGAAAATTCAGGGGTGTAATTGAGAATATTTTAGGCATATTTCCGATTAAGTCCAGGGTAAAACTCCAAATCGTTTTTGGGTTAAAAATTCATAGCTAAATTAATAAAAGAGATTTTGTTTATTTCTTGTAAATATTTTCATAACTCAAAATCTTTTCAGGACCTTTTCATAAATCTTCATTTGTGATAATTAAGCTATAGAAAATGTTAAACATCAATTTTCTTCTCATTTTCTTTCTTTTTAACACTTCCTTTCTTCTTTATTTGATTTGTTATTTTATGTGCAATTTCTTCACACTATGCTTAATAATTTCATAAATGAAATGTGATGACATGCTCATGAATGCCATGAAATGCATTTTATTGCTGTGAGTTGTTACAGTCCTCCCCCTTACAGGAATCTCGTCCCGAGATTCACGATCGAAACGACTAGGCGATAGTGCTAAAGAACTCGGGGTAGTTTGATCGAAGAAATTCTTCTTGTTCCCAAGTAGCTTCAGCTTCCGAGTGATTACTCCATTGGACTTTGTAGAACTTAATGGTCCGATGACGAGTCACTCTATCCTTGGCATCGAGAACTTTAACCGGTCGTTCGTCATATGTCAAGTCCGACTATAACTCGTTCCACCTCTACTGTCGGTATATCCATGGGTGGTTTTAAACACTTCTTCGGTTGAGATACATGAAATATGTTATGGATACCTGCCAAGTGGGGTGGCAATTCCAGTCGATACGCCACAGCTCCACATCTTTCCAAGATTGGAAAAGGTCCGATGTATCGTGGTGCCAACTTGCCTTTGATTCCAAACCTTTGAACACCTTTGGTAGGAGATACTCTAAGATAGACTTGATCTCCAACCTGAAATACTAACTCGTCGACGTCTTTTGTCGGTATAGCTGATCTGTCGAGATTTAGCCCTCTTGAGGTTCTGTTGGATGAGACGTACTTGTTCTTCTGCGTCTCTTACTAAATCTGGTCCGAAGATTACTCTTTCTCCACTTTCGGACCAATTCAAGGGTGTACGACAACTACGTCCATATAGAGCTTGGAACGGCGACATTCCTGCACTCTCTTGATAGCTGTTATTGTAGGAAAACTCCGCTAACGGTAAACACTTCTCCCAGTCTTTACCATAGGTCAAGACACATGCTCGAAGCATATCCTCGAGGTATTGATTGATCCTTTCTGTCTCGTCCATCCGTTTGAGGATGATATGCTCGAGCTTCGTATCAACTTGGTTCCCAAGGATTCTTGTAGTTGTTCCCAGAATCTGGAGACAAATTGTGTTCCTCTCGTCCGATATAATGGTTTTCGGCACTCCATGCAAACAGAGAATTCGAGCAATGTAGAGTTCTACATACTTCTCGGCAGATGTACCGTGTATGTACCGGTATAAAATGAGCAGACTTCGTCAACCGGTCCACAATAATCCGGATAGAGTCATGTTTCCGTGGATTTAGTGGTAATCCCACGATGAAATCCATGCTGATGTCTTCCCACTTCCATTCAGGAGTACTCGAGAGGTTGTAAGGGTCCTGCTTGCTTCAAGTGTTCGGCTTTGACCCGTCGACAGACATCACATTCATTGACATACTTGGCTATTTCTCGCTTCATGCGCGTCCACCAAAATCTTTGCTTCGGATCTTGATACATCTTATTGGTTCCAGGATGAATAGAATATTTGGACATATGAGCTTCATCCATTATCTTCTTGCGAAGCGGTAGGTCTTTCGGTACTACCAATCGATTCTTGAACCAAATAACTCCTGCTTTGTCCTCCTCGAAGCATTTAACTTCACCCTTCCTGAGTCGTCTCCTTATATGCCCTATACCACGCTTTTCCGTTGAGCTGCTACCACTTCTTCACGAATGGTAGGAATTAGAGCCAAATTAGTCAAGGTTCCATATGGAATGATTCTAAGGTTTGGCTCCTCACCTTCCGATGGTTGTGCTTGAATCATAAGTTGAGCCGTGAGATTATTGCAATGGGCCTTGCGACTTAATGCATCAGCTACCACATTTGCTTTCCCTGGGTGGTAGTGAATTTCCAGCTCATAATCCTTGATCGGTTCTAACCATCTGCGCTGTCGCATATTCAGATCCGCTTGAGTGAAGATGTACTTGAGACTCTTGTGGTCCGTGTATAAATGTACCAAATTACCCAAGAGATAGTGTCTCCACCCCTTCAATACGAGAACCCCTACTGCTAGTTCCGGATCGTGGGTAGGATAGTGTTCCTCATGACGCCTTAGTTGTCGAGAAGCATCGGCAATCACTCGACCTTCCTGCATTAGAACACATCCGAGTCCTATTCCCGATGCATCACAATACACATCAAAAGGTTTCGTTAAATCCGGCTGAGCAAGTACGGGAGCGGTGGTCAACAACTTCTTCAATGTTTGAAAAGCTTCTTCACATTTTTTGCTCCACACGTACTTCTTATCCTTTTCCAATAGCTTAGTCATTGGCTTGGCAATCTTTGAGAAGTTTGGAATAATTCTTCTGTAGTAACCAGCCAATCCCAAGAAACTCCCGATCTCGTGAGACAGACTTTGGTAATTCCCAATCCAACACCTCTTGAACTTTTCCTGGGTCAGCGGCCACTCCTTAGGCTGATATCACGTGACCTAGGAACGGTACTTCTTTTAGCCAAAATTCACACTTGCTGAACTTAGCATAAAGCTGATGATCCCTTAGTCGTTGCAACACCACTCTTAAGTGATTGGCATGTTCCTCTTCCGACTTAGAGTAGATCAAGATGTCGTCAATGAATACCACGACAAACTTGTCCAGCTCGAGCATGAATACCGAATTCATGAGATACATGAAATGTGCTAGTGTGTTGGTCAATCCAAATGACATCACCGGATACTCATAAAGTCCATACCTTGTGGAAAATGCAGTCTTCGGTATATCTTCAGCTCCGATCTTAATCTGATGGTATCCCGAGCGAAGATCTATCTTGGAGAAGACTTTAGCTCCCATCGGTTGATCAAACAAGATATCAATCCTCGGAAGAGGATACTTGTTCTTGATGGTAACCGAATTCAGAGGTCTATAATCCACACATAGCCTCAATGTCTTGTCTTTCTTCTTTACGAACAAGGTCGGGCATCCCCACGGCGATGAACTTGGGCATATATAACCTTTATCCAACAATTCCTTTAGTTGTACCTTCAATTCTGCCAGCTCATTCGGCGGCATCCGATACGGCCTTCTTGATATTGGTGCTGTTCCAGGTTGTAACTCTATCTTAAACTCTACCGCTCGATCCGGCGGTAGTCCCGCAAGTCGTCCGGAAAGACATTTGGATACTCACAGTACTATGGGTATATCCTCCGGACTCTTACCTACAACCTTATTGACCATTGGCAGCATAGCTTGAGGAAAAGCTAAGAGCAAGCAATCCCGACCATGAACAGGGGAGTTCGGATATACGGCTCGAGATGCTATATCCAATACTGCCTTGTGGAAATTCATCCATTGCATGCCAATAATTGCATCTAACCCTTGCCCATCCAATATGATTAATGTAGTAGGATAAACCTTGCTACCCAATCTTAATGGCATATTGGCAGCTGCTTCATTGCTAAGAATCTTACCCCCAGGTGTTGAGATAATATGTGTCCATGTCAACTTAGATGGTGTGATGCAATGCTTAGCAATATATGACTTGCTGATGAAATTATGCGTAGCTCTCGAATCAAATAAAACCATAGCAGGGTGATCAGCGATAGAAAACATACCCGCTAAGATTTGTCCTCCTTCGGGTATCTCCTCAGCCGTAGTAAAGTTGGCACGGCCGATCTTCACTTGTGTATTCTTGGCTGGTGCCCTCGGTTGGTTCTCGCGGCTGTCCTTGAGGTCCGAGTGCATATGGTGCCTTCGAGGATACGGACAACTGCGGTAATAATGTCCCGAACGGCCACAATTGAAACATGACGGTCCATACTCGTTGCGGTGCTTGACCCACCGGTCCGGGATTCCGAGCATTCTGCTGTTGGTAAGGCGGACGATACGATTCGACCGCTGCTGCTGAGATTGCTCGGGGTGATTGATTCTGCCGGTAGAAATTGGGACGAGAGGGTGTATGCTGATAACGCCGACTCGACGGTGCGGTGTAGACCAGCCTGTACTTTGATGGTCCCCCACTTCCTTGTCCCGTAGCCGGCCTCTTCTTGTTCTTCTCCGTCCGATGAAGACGGATAGAGTCTTCCGGTGCGATAGCGTCACTCACAAAGTCGGTGAAGCTGTCGGTCTTGTTCAACACCAAGTGAGACCGTAGCTTGGTACTCATTCCCTCCTTGAACAAGTTCTTCTTCTTGGCATCTGTGTCCACATGTTCAGGAGCGTACTTGAGCAAGGCGGTTAAATAGCTTGGAGTAGGTGTGCACATTCATGTCCCCTTGCTTCGGTGATAAGAACTCCTTCCTCGTTCGATTCATTAAGCCTTCGGGATATGATGCTCTCCGAAGGCTTTAGTGAACTCTGCCCATGAAACTTGATGTCCTGGAGGAAACATTGCTTTGTAATTTGCCCACCGGGCTCCAGCAAACCCTTGCAATTGCTGAGAAGCGAAGAGGGTCCTTTGATGATCCGTGCATGGGAACAGCTCCGGCTTCGACTCGGTAGTGCGTAGCCGGTTGTCGGCTTCCAAAGGCTCACCCGCATCCGAGAAGACCGGGGGCGAACCGATAGAAAGTCCGAGAAGGTCACCCTTTCTTCCGGTGCATTGCGGCCCTGGTGACGTTCTGCGGAGCGATGTTGCGGACCAATTGCTCCAACAATTCTCGCTGCTCCGCGCGAGAATCGAGCACTGCAGCGATGGCCTGTGCCAAGGTCGGGGGTGGTGGTGGTGTTCCCGCCCGCGTTGAGAACTCTCGGGCTCATCGCGTCTCCTTGTTCCAACCATACTCGTCCAAAAAAATTTACGTTAGACATCTTCATTCCAACATAATAATGGAAGAACAGGAATACGTAGATGAGGACTTCCAAAGGAATCTTTATGCAACAAGCCATCTTTATTAAAGCACCACCAGATCCAATAACACATGTTTATACATCCACGTTACAACGATTCCTATGATACACTCATGCGTGGTTACATCACGCTCGTTATTTAACTAGCGCCTATTTTACATCCTAGTTTTCTCACTTGCTACTAGCTAGCACTCTACTACTCTTCGCGACGCCTGGATGTCACCTCCTGGCTTATGGAACTGCTCTGTCTCGGATTCTGCATCCTCTAGTCGTGGAATCTCCGTGACGTCTATGACTGAATCCACGTCCATTATCTCTTCGGGATCCTCCTCTTCTTCTTCAGATTCAGCCTCCATAGGATTTTCCTGCACTACTCGATTCATCTCCTGGAGGTTGTTGTCCTATTGCTTCATTCATTATTGCATTGTGTGCTTGCAGTAGATCTTGCTCTAACCGAGTGATCGGTGCATGCGCGTTTGCTAGTTGTTGATCCTTAAATTGAATCTGCTGCTCCTTGTTTAGCAACTGCGCCTCTCTAAGTGCTAACAACTCCTCCTTTTCCTGCAGCTGTCTCTCCAGCCTGACTACACGAATATCCTCCCTTGATCCTCTTACTTCACTCACACCCGTACTTGTGTTGTCCATCTCCGTGAAGAAGTAAGAGCATCGGATACAAGTAGAAACTAACCCTAATATTTCAGCAAATCTTTTTATTCTAGCAACTGCATATATATATATATATATATTACTACCACTTCTTTTCCATTAGTTATTGTTGGTACAACTCAAACCCACTTTTCATACACTCTCAACTGCCCCAAACACCTGCTAGTACCCTATCTACATCCGACCTATGTCGGCAAAATGTGGCTACCCCCTACATCGGTGAGAACACAACCCAACTAGGCCGACGGCGCGTGGTCTGTCACCGTCCGACTCGACGTCCTCGGCTGGTGAAACGGGTGGTGGCTCGTAGTCCATCCCGAGAGACCTCCTCGGCGTCGTCCGGTGGACCCCTGCTACTGCTAATCGCTCGAACCGCTCAACCAGGTCATCGTGGTCGTGGAGCGGTGCGTGGTGTGCCTCGGCCGATCCGTTGTACTATCCCTCCAGCTGACCCAGCTCGACCTCTCTCGCGACCGGGATCTCCACTAAGTGGTTCCGCCGTGCCGTCACCAGCTCCAACCGTAGCTCGTGCGCGTCGTCCGCCGCGCGAGCGGCGTCTCGCTCCTCGGTGACCGTGGTCAACTGCTCGTCAAAGGCGATGACCGCCTCACGGTACTCGTCCCGCGCACGGGTCACCTCCACTAGCTGCTCCTCCAGCTCGGCGATCCCGGCGTGGGACCTGCGAACCTCCCGACGGTCCACTCGACAGCGGTGCTTCCAAGCACCCAAGCTGTCGGTCCCGACTCTGCGTCCTCAACTCGAGGCTGTGAAGGCTGCTGCTCCAGCTCAGCCACACGTGCAGCTCGTGCGTCCTCCTCCTCCTGGACGCGCTTCCTACCACGAGTGACCGGCATCTGCAGGGAACATGTTTAAACAAGTTAAACACCCGGGAATCCCTTCCGGGACACCCGGGAATCGGTACAGAGGGACACTCGACAAAGCGAGTTACAACGAAACATCATCCCATACAAGCTAGAATATATACATCATGGAATAATACAACCAGGTTTTCGAAATAACAACATTCTTGCAGCGGAATATAACATTATTGAAGTTTAACATCCTACGAGTATTCAGCGGAAGCTTGTTCTATTATACAACTCGAAAGATTTCAAATGAAACAGCGTGATGCACTGAGCCCTTCGTACATCACGGTCCTCTCTCTTCAAGGCGTGGGGATACGTTCCCACTCGAAGGGAACCTCCCTCCGGACATTGCTCCTCTTCGGGGAAGCTGCCATACAAGTCGTGGTAGTACGACTCGTTCCGGGAGTACGCATGGGAGTAGGGATTGGGAGGAGGGAAGCCGCATCCGGGGGCATTCTATCTTCACATCTTCATAAATCGTATGTCCGAATTAGCATCTCCGAATGGACTAATAGGAAATCATTAGTTTCCTAGCGGGCAAAAAAAAAAAAAAAATAGTCCCTCTATTAATCTGCTTGTTTGAATTGTTTAAGACTAATTTTTAGTCATCTAACAATTAGTTGGGTTAATCCAACCAGGACCTAAGACATGGTTGAGACAAGAAATTTTAATTTGTCCAGAATCCATTTTTTAGCATTGACTAAATATATCTATAAAATTTTTTTGAATAAAATAAAATAAATTTATAATACTTTGTTTTACAATGAATCTAGTAATACCATTTTTCACAGTAATTATGAAATCATTAACATTTGACGTAGGATATCTAAAAAACTTTAAGCTTATATTTGATCCTTGGCTGGTTAGGAATACTTACCTTATAGGTATTAATTGCTCGGTCTAATAATAGATGACACAATGACGGTCTAAGATTAATCATAAACTTTACAGAGCAAATTAAGTATCCTCCGGTTGGAGGTAAACTAAGGAAAAACTACTTCTTAACTACAGAAACTAGTAAAAAGCAAAATCAAATTTGATATATAGTTGACCAACAAAAAGGGTCACATTTTTGTGAGGTGATTTTTTATGAGTTCCCTTGGAAGATTCATAATATTGGGTTGGCCAAACAATTTGAACAAGTAAACCTAATTCAGTAGGGCTATTTCTAAGGGAAATTGAATCGGCAATGTTTTTATGAAAATTCGTATAATTCCAATTTTAAATTCAATCTGCACGAAAAGGTGTCAACCATATTTATCATTAGTTTCCAACCCATTTTGTCCAACTAGCGTCCAATCAATATAAAAACATGGTAACATATGAACGCAAAAATATTGCTTGTCTTGTTGTACATCAGTTGGACGAATCAATTGGACCTACCCTGATCATGATTCCATTCCTACTATCTTGAGTGCAACAAATAAATGCTACAATTTAAAAGTATTAATTTACAGAAATTAATCATAGACCTTAATTTGGTATTCTTCACTATGTCAAGCATATTTTTTGAACCAATCACTACATCTAACACAGTGGCTGACAATAACAAATGTACTCCCTCCGTCCCAAAATGTTTGGTATTCTAGCACCATCTAATTTTCTCAAAATGTTTGGTTTGGCGTTCTCACTTCTCGAGACATCTTTTTCTTTTCCCAACACATCTCTATCTCTATCTCTCTCTTTCTCATTTTCTGCTCACCTACTTTTACTAACTTTCCTTAATCCACGTGCCCACTCTATAATACAAAACATTATGGGACGGAGGGAGTAGTTTCCACTCATGGTCGTGAGATGTGTCCCACAGTTTTGATTAGACGAACCCCGAAACAGATCATGAAGGTTCGTTATACAATAACTTGTCAGATGAAACTTGTATCCTTTCTTTTGATGTTCGGGGGAGCCACACATTTTAGCAAAGCCCATCGAAGTCTCACACTTTTTTTTGTGACAACAAAATCGTGTCACATTGAAGCCACACAGCCCCATGGCCTTCCACAGTGTACATGCAATGCCCCCAAAATAATTTTCTCAGTTCAGGCATCCCTCCTCACGTTGTGCCAGGCAATTCCCCAATCAGATCGATGCCTAAAAAACGGGAGCGCAAATAGTTGCGCTGATGCTTGTTGATTAGAAAATTCCTATCGAGCAACTGCTGTGATTTATCGAGGCCGCGCGTCGGCGTCGATGTGCTGTGATTTATCGATGCCCCCAGGGAATCGACTGTTCCGGCGCCGGCTCTTGAATAAGCCATGTTTCGGGAGGAAGCTCTTTCCATCACCGACATCAAACTGGTGTCCTGATCTATGGAATTGATGGTGGTTGCTGTGATCTGTTGGGGAAGAGAGACACTGCTAAAATTCGACCCTGCAATAGCGGACGTTTTGGCCCTGCAAAATCGGACATTCCGAGCGCTATTACGCACACGTTATTGAAAGGGTCGGACCAATAATAACGCCCATAACCGCCCGCTATTGCAGGAAACCCTCCAATATCGGGCAGCGTGATGTCATCTGCCCGCTATTGCAGGGTAACCCAGCAATAGCGGGCAGATGACATCATCCCGCCCCTATTGAAGGGTCACCCTACAATAGCGGTCAACGGACATCACGCTGCCCGATATTACTGGGTGACCCATCAATAACGGGCAGATGACATCACTATGTCCGATTTTGCTATGGCTTTGCCAATATCATCATCGTGCCCGATATTACTGGCATTTTCCGAACTAATATAATTATTGCTATTTATTTTACTTTCCAGGTGACAAATTCAAATATTTTTACAGAACTGAAATACATTCACACTATATATACGCAAGACCATAGAAATAATCATTAAAGCATTTATATATACATAGGACATAGTTTTCATCCATTTTACAATATCCACATACATATACATCATGTTTCTAATACACAATATTCATCCATTAAAACACAACTAAATTATAACTTATCCGGCCACTTCGGTTCTAGTGCCTTCAATCTCTGCTCCTTTGTCTTGGTATTTTGCACAATTGCATCTTGGTGGCCCTTTTGACGGCTGTAGCTATACAACTCTTCATGCATTGAAACATCACTTAGAGGATCAAAATACTTGCCTCTCTCACTACAGAACTCACGAATCATGAAGCGGAGGAGTTTGACTGCAATGAGCTCGAGTGTGCTTTCTTCCAAGTAGGAACCTATTTTTGACTTTTCACAGCGTTGCTGTCACAAATAAATTATAGAATTAATACATGCTTGCTAAGTAATACAAAACTAATATACTAATGCAAAAACACACACTAAATACTTACATCTTTCCATGGGGCCGGTTCTTCCGTAAGGAATGTAGTATATTCCCCTTTTCCGACGCTTATGTATTTGCACACATAGTAGCCACAGGTCACGGTCCCAGGACGCTGTTTTGAACACTTTACAAAACAAGGAAATTGTTAAGTTACTTTACATATAGAGACATTAATTAATTGAATAAAAGAAATGACCATGATATGAGATAATAGTATCGAGATAATGCGTTTTATATCCAAGGTTGGTCCATTTGGGATGAGGGTCACCACCAAGCTCGAGATAGTATTTATAGGCACTGATATATAAAAGCAAATGAACAACGAGCATAATGCAATCTATAAAAAATGATAGTTTATTGAATATCTGAAATTACCTATTCAGGGTGTCCATGAAATCCTTGTACTTCTTAGGATCAAAATCCAAAGAGTCAAACACCCAAACTCCCGCGAGTTTCGGATGTATCATGAAAGCAATCCAATGGTCACTATAAAATATGTCATTATGTCATTATCTAAGTGAAATAATGATTTGCGAGAAGATGTAGCAGGTTACGAAAACTTACTCAAAGTTATATGGAGCCATAATGCATCGTATCTCTCCATTCGTACATGCGTCTCCCAATGTAGGTTGCTATACATCCGTGACATCCCTTTCGGGACACCCATGAATCGGCACGGGGGAACACTCGACGAAGCGAGTTACAACAGTTCATCATCTCATACAAGCCAGAATATATACATCATGGTATAATACAACCAGGTTTTTGAAATACAAACATTGAGTACGACAACTTATTACAATACCGAAGTCTAAAACAACTAAAAGTCCGGCAGCGGAACTTATTCTTCTTACAACAAAAGACCACCTAGGCCGACTAACATGATGCACCGAGCCCGTCGTACACCACGATTCTCGTTCTTCACGGCGTCGGGATCCGTTCCCACTGGAGGGAACCACCCTCGGGAACCTGCTCCTCCTCCGGGAAGGTACCGTACGAGTCGTGGTAGTACGACTCGTGGCCTGGAAACATAACGAACAAACCCCGAGTAATCTAATACTCAACGAGACCGACCCGTCAACCGGCACGCTAAGGCCGACGCCTAGGATGCGAAGGCTTGATGGTTGTGGGTTCGACTTTCTTGCGAAAACAACGCTAACGATGGATCCTTACTTTCAAGTTTTAGCTCGATGTTAAGTTTATTACCTAACTACTGTTTGTAGACTATAACTACTGCAATCAAGTTTGCAAGCAAAGATTTTCTTTGACCAACAGCTCTTTCTTCTCTCTTCTTCATCTTTCACTTGATTAACTACGATGCGACTCACCGAACAAGCGGTACTCATTTCTGCGAGTGACAGCGATTCGAATCAATTTTATACCAGCTAGCAAAAACCCGACTACACGACGTATACGCACCGCACTGGTCGTATACGACAACCTTTCCCGCCAACACCTGACGGAAGAATAGCCGTTTCCAATCTCCCCGGGAATATGCGACCCCACGACTTCATCCGTGGGCGACCCATTTCCCTCCCGTGAGACTCCGATCTCACTAACGACCAGACAAAAGAGAGTTGGCTACGACACATCCCCGGGATGGTAGGGTACATCGGCTTGTTGGGCCATTACACCGAGCATGTAGCACGGTACGTCCAATACTTGTTCAAGCTGGGCCGACAACGGTACGGTCCTTGACCGACACGAGACGGGGCTACCGGCTTGCAAGACCTCGACCTCGTCTTGCCCTTTCTCCTACGGGGCCCGTCCGGTCTCAATTTCATTAACACTCTCTTCAAATTAACGACAACAACATCAATCACTTAAAGCCTCTATGCTTCTAGATCACCTGAATCAACTACCGTTGCGACTATGAATTAAGCATAGCACCTTATCGAACTACATGTACCAGTATATCACGAATAAAGGAATCTTAACTCATGCATCTAGGGTGTCAATCAATCCCTATCACCTAGTGCACAACCAGAACTTAACTACTTGTGATAAAAATAAAAGACTTTAAAACATAGGTAGGATGCATCGGGACTTGCTTTTACTGCAGCGTAGTTAGGTTCACTCGGTGCGGCGTTAGCATCGATGATCTCTCCTTGATTCTCTCGGTTGCTTGTCGGACGACTTCACAATCCGTGGCCTTCGGTGTAGTCGACTTTGACGATCACCGCTTCGAGATCCTTGCCTTACGTGGGACGACCTCACGTTCTACGATGAATAATGATACATCGTGAGTTAATAACATGCATGCATGATTATGCATTATAAGCCATGCGATAATGCTATCGACTATCAATGATAAGTAACTAAGGTCCGTGAGTACGAGCGATAGGAAATAACGCCATGCGATGACATAAAATGATGAAATGACGATGTTTATGCTTAATTTTGGAAAATAAATTTAACAGAAACTTCCGTCTGTAGTATCTCTTTTATTTAAAGAAATTCATTTATCAAAACCAATTCTTAATTAGCACAAAAATAGATAATTACTTTAACTAAATAAAAGAAAGAGATTAATTTTTAGAAACCGACAAAATACAGGAACATAAAAACCCATTTTGAATTAACTATAAAATAGTACATAATTTTATGAATCCAACAAAACTCGTTTCATATTTTTCTGAATTTTTCTGAATATTTTATGAATTTTGCAAGTTTGGACAAATCCTGAAAATAAATAAATCGTGAAAAAGATAAAACAGGCTCCGGGCCTCATTGGCTGGGCCGGCCCATTAGCACGTGTGGCCCAGCTCGTCCCGGGAGCCGCGGCTATGGCTGGCGGTGGCCGGAAGGTGGCGGCGCGGTCGCCGAGAGATGGCCGGAGTTGAGCGAAGCTTGCAACCAATGCACCTTTCATGCTCTAAACGACGCGGGAAAGCGATGGTGCAATGGGCTGCGTCGGACAATGGCCGGAAGTGGGCCGGCAGCGAGCGGTGGCTTGTGGCTAGCTCCGGCGAGGTGCGGAGCTCGCCGTGGTGCCCAAAAATTAGGGAAAACAGAACTGCAAGCATCCACGGAGTAGGGACAAGAGCGGCAAGGGGTCGCGCGACCTTGGTGATGGCCGGACGTTGGAGTTCGTCGGCGAGGTGAGTGGCAGCGGTGGACGAAGCTCCGGAGACCTTGATAGTTGTCGGTGTAGGGGGATTGGGGATCCCCTAACCGCGCGTGGGCCGCTTTCGGCCCACGGACGAAGACGACGGCCGTAGGACGAGGAAGCCCGCGAAGCCCATGAAGTCCACGAAGCCCGCGAAGCCGGAGGAGTGGGAGCGTCGAGGGGAAGGAAGCTTCCCGGTAGCTTCCTCTGGCGCCCCCAACCACCCGGAGTTAATGCGGCACTCAAGTGCCTGCGGCGACGGTCGCAACTCGACGGGACGTGCGCGCGCCTTCCCCGTGCGCCGTGTCTCGGGAAGTCACGCTGCTACGGCGCCGGGGGACTCGGGACCAATCGGAGAGAAGATGCTTGGAGTCCAAATCCAGCAAAGAGATTGTAACAGATTTTGTCGGGATCTTGTCGGAATATCCCAAGGAAGGCCCGGACCCCCCGGGTGTCCGGGTACCCTCCGGATACTTGTACGGTGCCCCTCTCCCCACTCTATAAAAGGGGAGGGTGCCCCCATTGTAAAGGGAGACAACAAGCAATACACACAAGCGGAACGTAGGGTATTACGCATCTCTTGCGGCCCGAACCCGGGTAAACCTTCGCGTTCTTCGTTTGTTCACCTTCCGCGCTAGACGAAGTAAATCCGACCTTCCCCGATCCTATCCGAAGGGAGCCTTGACGAGCCCCCATTTGGAGGTGTGCTCACACACCAACATTTGGCGCGCCGGTAGGGGGAGTTGTCGTAGATTTCGCTTTGCGGCTGCGGAACTTCCACACGACCATGCGAGAGATCCACGGACACACCCGGACGGCGGATATCGTCTCCGGCCCGAGCGTCCACGGGCGTCGTCGCCGCAACCGTCGTCGCGCGGGCCGCTCCGCGCACGGCGACCGTCCGGCGCCTCGGCGGCCGAGCGTGCAGCGAGAGGACCAGCACGGCGCCGACCGGTGACGCTCGGACCGTCACGCCGCTCGCGTCCGAGCGCGCCACCGCGCGTCGCCTCTTCCGAGGAGGAAGAAGGGGACGACCCCTTGACCGCCGTGAAGACCATGCTCAACAACCCGCCGGCGGGGCGGCGGGGAGAGCGGGCGAAGGAGTGGCTCACCGGAGTAGGTAAGCTCCTAGACACGGCGCGGAGCCGGGCACCGGGCGGGTCCGTCCCGCCAACCGCCGCGGCCGCCGACCAACAACAACAACGGCCGCGCCAACCGCGCCGAGGATGCGCGCCGCCGGCGGCTTCGCTCTCCGTCCACTCCCCGCAGGTGCGGGGCGCCGCGACCTGCGCAACGACCTCAACGGACGCCGCCGCGAGGGAAGACGCACGCGTCGGCATCGAGCGCTCGCGCGAGCGGGACGCGAGCGTGAGCGCACCTCCGCCCACAACGACGACGGCACGGACGCGGAGTCGTCCCCGAGCGCCACCCGAAGCGCAAGAGAAAGGAGCTCGACCCCTCGTTCCTCGGGGATGCGCGGCCCTCTCGGAGCGTGCGCGTGGGGTCACGTGGCCCGGCAAGTTCCGCCGGACCTCCCGGAGAGGTACGACGGCACTGCTCCCCCGACGAGTTCCTACGGATCTACTCCACCGCCGTCAAAGCCGCCGGCATCTCGGAGGACATCATGGCCAACTACTTCCACTGGCCCTCAAGGACTCGGCCCGGTCATGGTTCATGAACCCGGCGCCGGAGTCCATCGGCTCTGGAAGAGCTTGTGCCGGGAGTTCATGGCCAACTTCCGGGGGACGGCGAAGCGTCCGGGAGACGGATCGACCTGGACCGCATCGTCCGGAAGCCGGGCGAGACGCTGCGAGCGTTCATGCAGCGCTTCGGTCAAGTCCGCAACACCATCCCGCGCATCGACCCTTCCGGGTACTCTCCGCCTTACGCCACGGCGTTCGAGACAAGGACATCCTGGGTGAGCTGGGTGTGCACCGGCCGGAGACGGTCACGGACCTCTTCCGGTCGGCCGACAAGTGCGCCCGCCGCCGGGAAGCCCAAGCGTGGCACGACCCGCTGCGAAGGCCAACGCGGGTACCACCTCTCCCGGGCCCGAGGGCACCCTCTCAAAGAACCGAGAAGAAGAACCTTGCGCGCAAGCGCGAGGGTGGAAGAGATAGCCGCGGCCGGAGGCCCGTCCCCGGTGGAGCGCGACGGCCGCCCCCGCGGGTGCCGGCAAGTCACCGGCCAAGTCTCCGGGGACGTTCGCGTGCTACTTCCACCGCACCAACGACCACGACCGATCGCGGTGCCGCAACATCCAAGCGAGCATTAAGCGACGCGACGAGCGGCGGGCGGCCGAGAAGGCCGAGAAGGAGAAGGAGAGGGAGAAGGAAGAAGTCGAGGCGTACCGGAGCGCGGACGACTCCATCACCGTCATCATCGGAGGCTCTTCCGCTTCGCATCCAAGGGCGAGGCCAAGCATTTCCGCCGGGAAGTGCTCGCGATCACCGAAAGCAAGACCTCGGCTCCTCTCGCTGAAGTGGGCGGACGTCCCCATCACCTTCGACAAGAGCGACATGGTGGGCCCGGACAACACCGGGGGCAAGATCCCTCCGGTCGTGTCGCCCACCATCCGCAACAAAAAGGTGGGGCGCACCCTCATCGACGGAGGCGCGAGCCTCAACCTCATCACCCCGAAGGTCTACGACTCTCTGCGGTGGGCGCGCGCCGAGCTGCAGCCCTCGCGCCCTTTCTCCGGTGTGCTCCGGGTAGCTCCCGCCCCTTGGGCGGGATTGAGCTCCGGTTACCTTTGGCACCCGGAGCAACTTCCGCACGGAGAAGCTCCTCTTCGACGTCGGCCGACATCGGCCTCCCCTACAACGCCATCATTGGGAGACCGGCATAAACTCGTTCATGGCTATCCCGCACCACGCGTTCCTCACGGCTGAAGATGCCGGGTCCCAAGGGTGTCATCGTGGAGAGGGCGGATGCTTGTCAAGGCAATGGCTTGCCTCGAGGACATCTTGGCGGCCGAGATGGCGGCCGAAGAGGACACCGGCGGGAAGAGGGCGCGTGGCACCCCGGAGAAGCCTCGCTGCACAATCCGGATCCAAGCGTCCGAAGCTCTCGGCACCCGGGGAGGTCTCCACCAAGAAGATTGCACTCGGGGGCTCGGAGGACAAGACCACCACCATCGGTGGCGACCTCGACTCGAAATAGGAACTCGCGCTCATCGCCTTCCTCCGAGCGAACAGCGATGTGTTTGCCCGGCATCCTTCGGACATGCCGGGCATACCAAGGAAGGTGATTGAGCACCAACTCAAGGTCGATCCCACCGCGAGACCCGTGAAGCAACGGGCGAGGCGCCAAGCCCCGGCGCGAAGAATTCATCGGAGCTGAAGTCAAGAGGCTCCTGGAAGCCGGATTCATCGGGGAGGTCACGCATCCCACATGGCTGGCCAACCCCGTGGTCGTGCCCAAGAACAACGGCAAGATGCGGATGTGCGTGGACTACACGGATCCGAACAAGGCGTGCCCGAAGGACTGTTCCCGCTGCCCCGGATAGACTACGTAGTAGACTCCACCGCAGGCTGCGACCTGTTTTGTATGTTGGATGCGTACTCCGGGTACCATCAAATTTGTATGGCTAAGGAGGACGAGGAGAAGACTGCTTTTATGACTCCCGCGGGGAGCTTTTGCTACGTGAGCATGCCTTTTGGTCCGAAAAATGCGGGCCTCACGTTCCAACGAGCCATGCGCCTCACCCTGGAGTCGCAGATCGGGAGGAATGTGGAGGCGTATGTCGACGACCTAGTCGTTAAGAGCCGCAAGGCGCCATCCCTCCTGTTCGACTTAGAGGAGACCTTCTCCAACTTACGCCGCAACCGCGTGAAGCTCAACCCGGAGAAGTGCGTCTTCGGCGTACTGCAGGGAAGCTACTCGGCTTCTTGGTCTCGCACCGTGGGATCGAAGCAAACCCGGAGAAGATCCGGGCCATCGAGCTGATCCGCCCCCAAGGCGACTCAAGGATGTACGGCGCTTGGGCGGGAGCATGGCGGCCCTTGGCCGATTCATTTCGCGCACGGGTGAGCGTGCTCTTCCCTTGTTCAAGTTAATGAAGAGGGCGGACAAGTTCGAGTGGACGCGGGAGGCCGATGAAGCCCTGCGGGATCTCAAGCGCTACCTGTCCTCGGTGCCCGTTACGGTCGCCCGGAGCCGGGTGAGCCACTGCTCCTGTACATAGCAGCTAACCCGCAGGTGGTCGGTGCGGCACCGGTGGTCGAGCGCACGGAACAAGCGCCTCACGACTCACGGCGAACCGGCAAGCGTCGGCGCCTCGATGGCGCGGAGGCGGCGGCCCCGACGGGCTCGGGGGCTCCGGCTCCGGTCGGCTCGCGATTCCCGGACCACCGGGGGCTTCGGCCTCCACTCACGGCATGGCTTGTGACACAGCCACCCGGCCTCTCCGGGTGGACCACTCGGTGAACGGCGCGACGCGGCCGGCGCGTCAACTCCCACAGGCGTCGTGGCTCTCGCGGCTTCACCGGGGGCTCCGGCTCCGACCTCGTCGCTGCGTTTGGGTGAAGCCGAGGCCACGAGACGGAGAAGGCTGCAACGGGCGCGTCGATCCCACCCCACCGGGGGCTCCGGCTCCGACCACGCTCCGGGACATAGGTGGAGTGGGATCCGCCCGACTACCTCCGGCATCGGCACCACGGCATTCCCACTTCGCTCGGGGGCTCCGGCTCCGACCACCGTCGATGGGACAATCGAAGCGGAAGCCGTGGCCAATCCAGCGAGAAGGGGCGAGGCGTGCCCGCCTCACCGGGGCTCCGGCCCCGACAACTACGACGAACGAGGACGAAACAGGACCCGCTCCGCCGGAACCGGAACCCCGCATCCGGCTCATCCAACGGCCGATATACTTCATCGGCGAAGTCCTACGGGACGCAAAGACCCGGTACCCGCAGTACCGAGAAGATGCTCTACGCGGTGCTTATTGCATCCCGGAAGCTGCGACACTACTTCCAAGGCCATCCCATCCGGGTGGTGACGACGGCGCCGGCTGGAGACCATCCTCCGCAACAGGGAAGCCGTCAAATTGACCTTCCTTTGCACGCACATCATCAAGAGCCGGGCTCTAGCCGAGTTCGTGGCTGAGTGGACACCCACCCACGAGGTCGAGCGCGACGAATTGAGCACCGGGTGCAGCAGCATGACGCACCCGACGACCACCTGGACAATGTTCTTCGACGGCTCCCTCACACTCAATGGCGCGAGGGCGGGGGTGCTCCTGTTATCACCGACCGGCGACGAGCTACGCTACGTAGTCCGGCTGCACTTCCGATGCACGAACAACATGGCGGAGTACGAGGCACTCTTGGCGAGGGTTGCGAATCGCCGCCGACCTAGGCGTCGGGCGCCTCTTGGCCAAGGGGGACTCGCAACTCGTCGTCAACCAAGTCTCCAAGGAGTACCGGTGCAACGACCCGCAAATGGCCGCATACCTCGCAGCGGTCGGGCGGATGGAGAAGAAATTTGACGGCCTCGAGGTGCTTCATGTACCAAGGGGCGACAACCACATTGCCGACGAGCTGTCCCGGGTGGCCTCCACTCGAGCTTCGGTCCCACCGGGACATTCATAGAGATCCCGACATCCCCTTCGGCCTCCGACGCCGACCGAGCTCCGGACACCGACAACAAAGCACA
Organism: Chloris gayana; assembly: GCA_031894775.1. Lineage (NCBI taxonomy): Eukaryota > Viridiplantae > Streptophyta > Magnoliopsida > Poales > Poaceae > Chloris > Chloris gayana. The sequence continues at coordinate 54,812 of JAUNZO010003803.1, read as the reverse complement.
AGCGCACCCGCAGGATCTGCGGCACACGCGAGAATAGCGAAGAAGCGCTTGCCACCGAGCCGCAGAACACCTGCTCGGATGCGCGACATCATCGGGTACTGCGTGACGACATCCTTCCGGAAGACGACACGGACGCGGAACGCCTCGCCCGCCAAGCCAAGCGATATGCCATCGTCGATGGCAACTTGTACAAACGCGGGGCGAGCGGCATTCTGGCTGAAGTGTGTGACAACGGAAGAAGGCAACGACATACTCATTGAGATCCACGAGGGTGAGTGCGGGAGCCACCACGCTCCCCGCACGCTGGTCGGGAAAGCTTTTCGGCAAGGCTACTGCGGCCGACGGCCCTCGAGGACGCCACCGGGCTGGTGCAACAATGCAAGGCATGCCGGTTCCACGCCAAGCAAACGCACCTCCTCGCTCAAGCCCTCCAAACGATTCCATTGTCCTGGCCGTTCGCGGTTTAGGGCTTGGATATTGTGGGGCCTTTTCCGATTGCTCCGGGTGGATACAAATGGCTATACGTGGCCATTGACAAGTTCACGAAATGGGTGGAGGCCGAAGCGGTGACGAAGATAGACCAGAACTCGGCCGTCAAATTCATGAAGAACATAACGGCAAGGTTCGGGGTGCCGCAGCGGATCATCACGGACAATGGAACACAATTCACGAGCCATGCATTCGCAGCATATTGTGCCACCCTCGGCACCCGGATCTGTTTCGCCTCAAGAGCCCACCCGCAAAGCAACGACCAAGTCGAATGCGCCAATGGAGAAATCCTCAAGGGTTTGAAGACAAGATCCTTTGACCCGTTGAAGAAAAAAGGCGCAAAGTGGGTAACGAGAGGTCCAATCCGTGCTTTGGTCCCTCCGCACTATAGCGAGTCGAGCTACGGGCGAAACGCCTTTCTTCCTCGTGTACGGCGCGGAGGCGGTGCTACCAACGGAGACCCTGTTCAATAGCCCCCGAGTCGCCGCGTTTGACGAAGTTGACCAAGACACCCGGCGGCACGACGACATCGACCTCCTCGAAGAGGCAAGGCGGCGGGTACTACTACGCAGCGCGAGGTACCTCCGGGGCTTACGCCGCTACCACCGGCGACGCGTACGCCCGCGGGAGTTGCAAGCGGGAGATCTCGTCCTCCGGCGGGCTCGGACGCGCGAAGGCAAGGACAAGCTAACCCCCATGTGGGAAGGGCCCTTCGTCGTCACCGCCGTCACGCGCCCGGGATCGGTTCGCACGGAGTCGGAGGATGGATACCGGAACCGAGCGCACTGGAACATTGAGCATCTCAAGAAATTCTATCCTTAGAATGTTACTGTACCCAATGGTCCCGGGTAGTACCGGAAGCCGCATCGCCACGGCCGCAGACGCCAAGGCTTTTGTACTAACGACTTAATATATTGAGCAGCGCTTTGTCGCTCTTTTTCCTACTACCCGCGGGATTGCTGCTTGAATCTGTTCGAGTTCTTAAGTCTCTCGGTCGGGTAAGAAAAACCAATGACTAAGGCGGAAGCCGGAAGGCGTTCACGCTCGGTTAAGGCACGGGTGGCGGAAGTCTCGCTCTAGCGAAACGACAAAGTACCGAGATCCTAAAACTAAGCACGCATGGCGGCAATCACGCCCAACGAGAAGGGAAACAAGGGACTTAAGCAGTTCTTTAATACTCTGAAATTTAAAGATAATTGCAGTCTTGCATGCAGAAGACAGGTTTAACGAAATAAGTAAAAGAGGCACGGGCGCCGATAAGCCACTCGCAGGTGGAGGAAGCGGGCACTTAGCCCCGCTTGAAGCTCTCGGCGAAGGCATGAGCTACGGCGTGAGCCTGCGCCTTCGCCACGGCGTGCTCACCCGCGGGGATATCGCCATTCACCACGGCCGGGAGTGGGAACCGGGCACCGGCACCGGGGCATTCGTCGGCACCTCCTCCGGGGCCGCGGCTATGGTTTGCCGCCCTTCCTCCTCCATGAGCTCCGCCATACGGGTCCTCGGCTCGCGCAGAGAGTTGACCACCCCCGCATGGCGAACGCATACCCGGCCGCGCCACGGTCGATGGGCACGGGAAGCCGGGTCGGGCCCGGCTCGAACGGAGCCGAGGAGACCTCCTTGTGCACGTCGGCAGCAATTTCAGCCTGCGCCCGTGCCGCGGAGATCAGCTCCGTCACCCGCTCGCTCGGCTCGACGCGGCGAACCTCGGACTCTCCGAGCTGGGACCGCGCCTCTTCGAGCTGCGCCTTGAGCTCATCGCCGCCGGACGCGGTAGAAGCACCGCGACCGGGCTTCTTCGCCCGAGCCTCCGGCAGCTCGACGCGACGACGGTAGTCGTCCGGGCCTTCTCCACCGCCTTGAGCTCGGACTCGAAAGTCTTCCGGGCCTCCTCGAGCGTCTCCTGGCGCACGCGGCGTGCCATCTCCCCGGCGATGCCGCGGATGTGCTTGCTCGGTCTCGGCGAGGCGACCGATCTCCGTCTCCGGGGCCTCCCTCCGAACGGCGACCTCGTTTTCACGAAGCCGGACCTGTTCATCCCGGGTGGCAAGGGCATCCTCGCGGTCCTTCAGCTCCGCCTCCCGGGAGCCTGTTGGTATTTCTTACGTCACGAATAAATCCGCAAGCGCACGGAATACCGTTGTAGCACTTCACCGGGAGTATTCCAAGGTATCGTATTTATATCCGTAGGGAACGGAGTATTTCTGCAACAAGGTTAGTTTACCCAAGGACAACCAAGACAACGAAGCAAAATAGGGTCGAGAGGGTGACTCTTATCTATTTATCCTTTAAAGGTAGACGAACGCAAGCTAGACTTGTTTACTTCGGGCACCGTCTTAGGCTTGGTCCGCCAAGCCACTCCGGTCTCGAAAGCTCTACTATGTACCCGAACGTGGAGGGTTCCTTTGGATGACAGGGCTGTCACTTCCTGCCACCTACCTCTACAAACCGTGGGGCACACGGCAAACAAAGGCGATCTCCGGCCCTAGACACCACGTCTATGCTATTGACCACTACTCTAGCCTCGGCCTTAGAGCCGAGTTCGAAAGCTAGAGTACTTCTTGCGACGATGATCCCGTAAACAAGTATGACAAGAATTACGTCTAACACAAAGATATGTCACGATAGATAAGTAGATCACCACGTATAAATCACCAAAAAGAGTGTTTATACGCCAAGGTAAAAGAAAAGGAAATACTACTCCACTTTACAAAAGGGAGGAATACTCCTTCCTCTTCCTTGCCCTCTCTCCTATTCTACTAAAATACAAGAGGCCCTTGGCCTAAGGATGAGAGTTTTGTCTTGTATCTTGATGTTGGTGGTGTGTTGAGAGAGGGGGTGTAGCCCTTTATTTATAGCCTTGGAAGGTCGGCAACTTGGAGGCGGTTCCGGACGTCGGTGGCATTAATTGCGGGTGGAACCGACCTCCGGACGTCGGTGACAAACCGCCGAGAGAAAGATGGGCCGGGGGGCCCACTGTCGGTTCGGCCGAACCCACTAGGGTGGTTCGGCCGAGCCGGCTGGACTCCCCGGGCTTGATTCTTCTCCGGTGCCTTCCCCGGCTGTGTACTTGGCCCAATCCACTTGCTTGGTTTGATGTTGAGGCTCTGTTTTGTGGTTTTGGGCTTTTGGACTATATTCTTTAGTCAGGGAAAATCCGTCGATTGCAAAGTCCATGTTTCGTGCATGTTTTCCCCTGTTTTCATATGAATTGCACTGCATTCATAATTTCACCAAGACTAGTGGAATTTGTTAGAAATAATCCCTATGTCTATTCTTGGTGATGGTGTTTGATTCAAAAAGATGCAACATGTTGACGGTAAAATTGGACCATAAGGACCGTCAACAAGACCCCCACACTTAGCTCTTTGCTCGTCCTCGAGTAAAGGTGGGAGCGTAAGTTGAGAGATCTCTCCCCTTAGAGACCTGCACACATGTTATTACAAGCCACACCGTTTTACTTGTGAACATGACGGTGGCTAACATGCATTCTTGGATGATTGATAAGTGGAACAGCTCATGACTCAAGTCACTATACTTTTGCTCACTAAGCACCTTGGGTTTTTGAAAGTTTTGAAAATAAACAACATGACTCCCGCTCCTCTTCGATTCTCTTGAATCGCTCAAAAAGTGTTTTCCTCCCCAAGGCATTGTGTTGCCTCTCTTTTTCCTACTTCTTAGGCTTGTATGTGGAGCTCGGTAGGGAATGAGAGAGGCATACTTGTATCACAAATATTGCTAAGCCAAAAGAAAGGATCCATGGAGAAGCCAAGTCATGTAACCTTGATCAAGAAGTGCGTGTGTGTATGGATATGAAAAAGTGACAACTCCTATTGCAATTGACCTCTCTTTATTTTGCATTTTCGAGACATGGCTATCTTTTTATTTTCTTTCTTTTCTTTTCTTGCTCTATGCTTGAGCATCTCTTTTCTTCTCTCTTTTTCATTGCTCATCTTTGTGAGCTTTCTTTTCATTGCTCATCCGTGTGAGCTTTTCTTTTTTTTTTTTACATAGCCATGTCTCGTTTATGCGTGATTGAGAGAGAGAGAGGTAAAAAGAGGTGCAAACGAGGAGTGTCTTTATTTTGGTGGGGTGCTAGCTCCCGGTGTAGGAGTTTAGCCCTTTTTTGGTGGAGTGTCTTTATTTTGGTGGAGTGTACGTGATCTTGATCAAGAGAGCATGACAAGTTTCTCTCTAGGGTCACTCGATTTTGGTAAAGCTCATTGCAATCACAAGCAGCATATGTATGTAAGTTTTGCAAGGTATGATCATCATATGGCATTGGTAGGCATTTTTGTATCAAGAGAGGAGCATGAAGCCATGGTATTTTTGTTTTGTGAAATAAAATTCCCAAGGACTCGGTAAGCTAAGCATAAGATCATTTCGTCGAGCCATATCACACTTGCCAATAATCTAGAGAAACATGGGTCCTATGGATTTGATTATTTGTTCACGGGCAAGTGGTGATGAAGCGAGTAATAAAAAGTGTGCAAGATCATCATGAGAGCATTAGGGAGAGACTTGGGAAAAGGTATTCAAAAGAAATCTTCCCAAGTTTTAGTTGGTCAAGTTTTAGTAATTGTTTTTCGCGTCTCGGAATGAACTTGACAAATAAAGTAGGCGAAAAGGAAGTGTGGGAAACGAACTCAAGTGCCACGAGGAAGCGAGGGCTGAGTGGGACCCACCGGGGTTCGGCCGAACCACCCTTGTGGGTTCGGCCGAGCTGTCCTGGGCCCCACTGGTGCTCTGTTTCGCAGGTTGTGTTTGTGTTGTTTTCCTCGTGATGTTTCTGCGCGCTACGCGTGTGTTTGTCTTTGCTTTCCGCGATGTCCCCCCACACTTGCCTTTTTGCCTGTTTTCTTCAAAATAGACAAAGATATTTCGAAACAAAACTTGCTCTACCGGTAAGGGAAGACCAGGGAGCACTAATATGATTAAAAATTTAAAAGAGCAGGCGCATTATAATTTTGAGGAATTGAAAAAATGAAAAAAAAGGAAATTAAACTAAATGCGCTGCGAGAAATGATGAACGCGGGAAGGTTCATTTTAAACGTCGTATTCGTCCTCCTTCCCCGCGTCCTTGAAGAGACGCTTGATCTTGGAGTTGGTGCTGCGGCGATGGCTCGCCTGGGCATCCTTCAAGTCTTCAATAGCGTCTTTGATCTCCGCGACATTGTCACGTAGGCGTTCATGGGCTTCGCGGAGATCAACGTGTTTAGCGAGGAGGATTTGGTAGGGGCTTTTTTTAGGAGTTTTCTCCTCCTCGCTTTCGTACATTCCCCCTGCCCTCTTGATGGGAGAGGGAGAGAGACGCCTCCTTATCCTCTTAGGAGGAGTGTCGCCCACGGATTCGCGGGCGTCTCTCTTTTCCGCCGAGGTGAGCGGCGGGATGAGCTGCTTTCCGCCACCGCGGATTCCCTTGATCTTGAACCTCTCGCCGGGCTTCTTGATGGGGCTAGGCAGGTTGCGCCCCTCATATTGATGGTGCACCACCTGCCCGCTCTTGGTAGCGAGGGTGCCGACGTACTTCTCTCCGGGAGGGAGAGCGTTGTCGGTGGCGTCGGCGCTCTTCTTCTTGGGGGTAGATTTCCCCTTCTTTTGGCGAGGTGCCACGGCAGCGGGAGAGCTCTTGGAGGGTGTTCTTGCTGCTGTGGGTGGAGGTTCAATAGCGAGCGGTAGATCATGGATCATCAAGGCTTGCTCGGCTGGGAATGGAGACATGATCAAGGATGTCTTCGAGGCCGACTTGGCGGCAAAGCTCGCTGGTGGTGATGGAGACGTCGAGGCTTGGGATGCTGCTGTCCATGGTGCTTGGGCAAAAGCTTTTTTTTTTTTGTGCGAAATGGACAAGGTGGAAGAAAGGTGCAAGGGAAAAATGAAAGAAAACACCTTCATTTATAGATAAAAGCATGGAAAGAATTAATTTGATTTTTCCCGCAGCATGGAAGGCACTAAGCGGGGAGATTTGATCTTGTGACCGTTGGAGACAAAAGATGAAAGAAAAAAGTGACCGTTTGGGGTGCTGTCTTGGTTCGGCCGAACCAGCAAGGGGGTTCGGCCGAGCCGTAGTGGGCCCCTCCGGTCCCCTTCTTTTTACGGTTGATTGCTTGCTAAAATTATTTCGGGGAAAGAGCTACTACGGGATATAGATAAGAAAGAGCTATCATGAGAGAAAATTTAAATTAATCAAGTGCATGACATCAAATTCTTTATCTTTATCGGGCTCGAAATAAATTTTAAGGCGCTGACCATTTACCTTAAATATTTTACCTTCGTCGTCTTGAAGTGTGATTGCTCCATGTGACGAGGTGTCAATAACCGTGTATGGTCCGTCCCATTTACTTCTTAATTTTCCATGCCCGAAGAGTTTCACCCGTGAATTGAATAGCAAGACCTTATCTCCAACCTTAAATACCTTTATCTTTATCTTTTTGTCGTGCCACCTTTTTGTCCTTTCTTTGTATATAGCTGAGTTGTGGTAAGCTTTGTCTCTCCATTCTTCTAACTCAGCTATCTCCATTTTTCTTTTGCGTCCGGCACCATTAAAGTCCATGTTCCATTTCCGGATGGCCCAATACGCTCGGTGTTCCATCTCGACGGGTAAATGACATGTTTTCCCGTACACGAGCTGGTATGGGGACATGCCTATGGGTGTCTTGTATGCTGTACGGTATGCCCATAGTGCATCGGGTAGCTTGTCCTTCCATCCCTTCCCCATTTCTGTTACGGTCTTTTGTAGGATTCGCTTGATTTGCTTGTTTGAGGTCTCGGCCTGCCCACTTGGTTTGAGGGTGGTATGGAGTAGCGATATTATGCCTTGATCCAAGTTCTCTTAGGAAGCTTCGGAAGATCTTATCAATGAAGTGAGACCCTCCGTCGCTTATCACTAGCTTCGGTGTTCCAAACCTTGGGAAGATAATTTCGTGGAACATCCGGCGAGCATGCTTGGCATTTGCGGCCCTGCAAGGCATTGCTTCCACCCACTTAGATACGTAGTCTACCGCCACCAAGATGTATTCGCAGTCATGTGACTTGGTGAACGGTCCCATGAAGTCAATGCCCCATACGTCGAAGAGCTCGACTTGTAAATTGTAGTTGAGGGGCATTGCATCTCTTGCCGTGATGCCTCCAACTTTTTGACATTACGGGCATCGCCGACAAATTCCTTTGTGTCTTCGTACATGGCTGGCCAAAAGAAGCCACTTTGCCATATCTTGGCACTGTGTACGAAACACGCCGTAGTGTCCCCCGTATGGCGATGCATGGCACTTCTCAATGATTCGTGTGCTCTCGGGTATGGGCACACATCGCCTAAGCAATCCATCGGCGCGGACACGGTAAAGGAAGGGCTCTTCCCATAAGTGACGGCGACTCTCATAGATGAGTCGTTTCTTGCTCTTTCCGGGTGGTACGTACCCCGTTGCCATGAAGTTCACAATGTCGGCGTACCATGGATGTGAGTCCCTCACTAGGAGCAGCATGTCATCGCGTAGGAAATCATTGATGGGTAATTCCTGCAGGTTAGTGAATTGTATACGCGACAAATGATCCGCCACGGAATTTTCTACTCCTTTCTTATCACGGATTTCTACATCAAACTCTTGGAGTAGAAGAACCCATCGTATCAAACGAGGTTTAGCATCCTTCTTATTGAGCAAAAACTTTAAAGCAGCATGATCGGTGTAAACAATGACTTTTGCTCCGAGTCAAGTAGGATCTAAACTTATCAAAAGCAAAAACAACGAGCAAGGAGCTCTTTTTCGGTGGTAGTGTAATTTAAGCGAGCTCCGGTCAAGGTTTTGCTTGCATAGGAGATTGCATGATGCTTTTTATCTCTAGTTTGGCCAAGAACAGCCCCCACAGCAAAATCACTAGCATCACACATTATCTCAAAAGGCAGCGTCCAATCGGGGGTTGGATAATTGGCGCTGAGATGAGTGCATTCTTAAGGGTAGTGAAAGCGAGTCATGCATTCATCGAGTAAACTCAAAGGGTGCATTCTTCACAAGCAGATTTGTAAGGGGTCTAGCAATTTGAGAGAAATCTTTGATAAAACGACGATAGAACCCCGCATGTCCCAGAAAGCTGCGAATGCCCCTAACATTCACGGGAGGTGGAAGCTTTTCTATAACTTCTAATTTAGCTTTGTCCACCTCTATCCCCCTTTCGAAAATCAAATGCCCCGAACTATGCCTTCTCTAACCACGAAATGGCATTTCTCCCAATTGAGCACTAAATCATTTTCTTGACAACGTTGCAAGACTTTGTCTAAATTTTCTAAACAATGATCGAAGGTTTTTCCATAAACGAGAGAAATCATCCATGAATACTTCCATAATCTCTTCGATCATGTCGGAAAAGATAGACATCATGCAACGTTGAAAAGAAGCGAGTGCATTGCAAAGCCCAAAAGACATTCGTCGATAGGCGTAAGTTCCATAGGGGCATGTGAAAGTGGTTTTACTTTGATCGTCGGGATGGATGGGGATTTGATGATATCCTGAATACCCATCAAGGAAACAAAAGAAAGAATTATTTGCCAGCCGTTCCAACATCTCATCGATGAAGGGCAGCGGAAAATGATCCTTCTTTGTAGCCTTGTTAAGTTTTCGGTAATCTATGCACATCCTCCATCCCGTGACGGTGCGTTGAGGGATCAACTCATTTTTGTCATTATGGACGACCGTCATTCCTCCTTTCTTGGGTACAACCTGCATTGGACTCACCCACTCGCTGTGTGGAACAGGATAGATAATGCCGGCATGTAAAAGTTTTAAGACCTCCTTTTTAACGACCTCCCGCATCGCATTGTTCAACCTCCTTTGAGGTTCCCTAGATGGTGTACTATCGGGGTCTATGGGAATGCGATGGGTGCAAAGAGCAGGGCTGATTCCCTTGAGGTCTCCAAGCGAGTACCCAAAAACGGAGTGATGTTTTTCTAGCACGGCTAAGAGTTTTGCATGAATGATAGGAAGAGAAAAAGTTTTCTTGCCGAGGGTGAAGTCTAAGGTTCCTGAAGGTGATATCCCTAAGAAAAGCTTTTCTATGGGATGACCAGACCAAAACATCGAAATCCAGGATTCCGAAACGTGAAAGTCCAAGGAAACCTCTGCTTCATTACGCTTAATGCAAACATCTCTAATGATCCCCAAACTCTCAAAAAATTGCCCCGGTGGGGTTTTAAGGAGTTTGTCGGAAGGTGCCCATGTCTCGTTTCCAAATAAAGTTGAAGCAAAAGATTCGGACATGATGTTGGCACCTACTAGAGGATTATAGAGAACATCTACCATTACTCCCCGAATTGAGCCACGAATGGTTGATCTAGGATGATCAAGTTGAAGAACTTCCGAAGAAAGTTCGTTTTCCATCAACCATTTATCGCTCATAATTGTCTGTCAACTTCCGAACAATTTTTGAGAGAAGAGATTTTTCAATAGGTTCGGGGTTGGTGCGAGGAGTGCTGGTTTCTTTTGATAGGAGTAGTTCAAGGTGTTTCCAAAATCTTCAAAAATTTCTTCCTTGAACTCAAATGGGAAATCAAGAGGTTCATCTTCCTCTATCATTGTTCTTGTGTTAGATGAGGACTCGAGTGCTAGGTGCTCCATCATGGGCACCAAGTGTTGTGTCTCTTGCACAACGAGTTCCTCATCTTCCGACTCCGGCTCTACGAGTAAGTCAGCGGAAAAAGGTGTGTTTTCCACAATTCGATCCAAAAGTTCGTGTGCTTCCGCTATGGTCTTATGAGAAAAAGATCCACCCGCGGCCGTGTCAAGATAAAGTGCGGTATCGTTGCTCAATCCCGAATAAAAGTGTTGTAATAAAACGGGTTCGGGGAGCAATAATTCTGGTCCGGAGTCCGTTAGAGAACAGAACCGAATCCATGACGCACTTAAGGTTTCCTTTTCTTCTTGTCGAAAGCCTATTATTTCCGCTCGTAGAGAAGTGATACGAGATACGGGGAAGAATGCTAGACAAAATTTGTCTCGCAATTCTTTCCAATCACCGTTCACTCTCTTAGCGGTGTAAGTGTACCATTGCTTCGCCTTCTCATTGAGAGAGAAGGGAAACAACTTCCACTTCAATGTTTCTTGTGTCATGCCATGGATCAATCGGCATGAACACAAATGTTCAAACTCTCGCAAGTGTTCATAAGGATTTTCATGTTTAAAACCCGAAAAGGATAAACCTCTAATCATCGAAATGTAATCGGGGAGAACTCATAGCCAGGTGAAGAAATAGGTTGTGATGATGATGGTGGCTCTAAGAGTTCACCCCGTGGAGTGGAGAAAGATTGGATGGTTGGGTGTGACTCCATGATATGTTTTTGTGAAATTTTGAATGTAAGGAAAAAAATAAAAACAGAACGGTAAGTAAGATAGATTACGAGGGCAAACCTGATTCGTTACAAAGATAACAACCGTTCCCCGACAACGGCGCCGGAAATGCTTGTTGGTATTTCTTACGTCACGAATAAATCCGCAAGCGCACGGAATACCGTTGTAGCACTTCACCCGGGAGTATTCCAAGGTATCGTATTTATATCCGCAGGGAACGGAGTATTTCTGCAACAAGGTTAGTTTACCCAAGGACAACCAAGACAACGAAGCAAAATAGGGTCGAGAGGGTGACTCTTATCTATTTATCCTTTAAAGGTAGACGAACGCAAGCTAGACTTGTTTACTTCGGGCACCGTCTTAGGCTTGGTCCGCCAAGCCACTCCGGTCTACGAAAGCTCTACTATGTACCCGAACGTGGAGGGTTCCTTTGGATGACAGGGCTGTCACTTCCTGCCACCTACCTCTACAAACCGTGGGGCACACAGCAAACAAAGGCGATCTCCAGCCTAGACACCACGTCTATGCTATTGACCACTACTCTAGCCTCGGCCTTAGAACCGAGTTCGAAAGCTAGAGTACTTCTTGCGAAGCGATGATCCCGTAAACAAGTATGACAAGAATTACGTCTAATACAAAGATATGTCACGATAGATAAGTAGATCACCACGTATAAATCACCAAAAAGAGTGTTTATACGCCAAGGTAAAAGAAAAGGAAATACTACTCCACTTTACAAAAGGGAGGAATACTCCTTCCTCTTCCTTGCCCTCTCTCCTATTCTACTAAAATACAAGAGGCCCTTGGCCTAAGGATGAGAGTTTTGTCTTGTATCTTGATGTTGGTGGTGTGTTGAGAGAGGGGGTGTAGCCCTTTATTTATAGCCTTGGAAGGTCGGCAACTTGGAGGCGGTTCCGGACGTCGGTGGCATTAATTGCAGGTGGAACCGACCTCCGGACGTCGGTGACAAACCGCCGGAGAAAGATGGGCCGGGGGGCCCACTGTCGGCTCGGCCGAACCCACTAGGGTGGTTCGGCCGAACCGGCCTGGACTCTCCTGGGCTTGATTCTTCTCCGGTGCCTTCCCCGGTCGTGTATCGGCCCAATCCACTTGCTTGGTTTGATGTTGAGGCTCTGTTTTGTGGTTTTGGGCTTTTGGACTATATTCTTTAGTCCGGGAAAATCCGTCGATTGCAAAGTCCATGTTTCGTGCATGTTTTCCCCTGTTTTCATATGAATTGCACCTGCATTCATAATTTCACCAAGACTAGTGGAATTTGTTAGAAATAATCCCTATGTCTATTCTTGGTGATGGTGTTTGATTCAAAAAGATGCAACATGTTGACGGTAAAATTGGACCATAAGGACCGTCAACGTAGCCCACGGAATCACGGAGGCGACGGAGCTCCACTTCGCTGCCGCGGCGGCCCGCTCCCGGCACTCGGTTGGTACTCCCGATTGGCCAACGCCGCCTCCCGGAGAGCAAGCTCGTCCGCTCGCCGCTTCAACTCGGCCTCCCGGGCCACCGCGGCCGTCTCACGCCGCGTCAAGGCATCCTCGCGGATCGCCACGGCGGCGCCGGCCTCTTCCAGCTGCGCGTCACGGAGCTTGGCGTCCCACTCCCGGGCCACGACACCGCGGAGGCGGTTGATGCTCTCCTCCTCGCGGTCGATGGCGTCACGAAGCTTCGCCTCCGCCTCCCGCATCTTCTCGCCGGCCCCCTCTGCGATGCCGGCGGCGGTGTCCAGCTCATGCTCGGACCTCTTCCATGCGGCGCCGGTGCTGCTGCCGGGCAAGCTTCACCGCCGTCTCCGGGGCCTTACGGGCCTCCGCCACCTCGGCCTCGCGGCCGGGCCACCGCGATCTCGCGGTCCTCCGGAGACGCGTCCGTCTCCTCCATGGCCGCCTTCACCGCGGCGAGCGACCGGGTAACCTCCCCAAGGACGTCGCCAATGCGGGGCGCGCGGAGCCACCCGAGCGACTCATTGGCGACGCGCTCCGGCCGCGTCTAGCGCGCCCACGACCCCTTCCGGCGGCGGCGGTCGACGAGGTGTCTCCACCGACCACCGCTCCCGGCTCCGACCCGGCGCGTGGAGGGAATCGTTCCCCTCCGAGCACTATAGGAGCGGCGGCGCTAGTACCCGGCCGGGGAATGGAAGCCCGGGCGGGCGCCTAGAGGCGCCAACCGAGAAAGTAGCCGGCAGATCTAGCAAGTCACCAACCGGAGGAGTTGACGGCCGGGCGAGGTCCTCGCCGATAGAGGCACCCGCGGCCTCCTCCTCGGAATCACCCGCGGCCTCCTCCGCGGGGATGCCCGCGGCCTCTTCCACGCGGACACCCGCAACCCCCTCCTCTCGGGGCACCCGCGACCTCCTCCTCGAGAGCAGCGGTCCCCTCCTCAAGGGCACCCACAATCCCCTCCTCGGGGGCACCTGCAGCTGCCTCCGCGTCGGCCTCCGCCCCGGGCGCTTCGGCCTCAACGGCGGCGGGGCTTGCCTCCAAACTCGGTGCGGAGGCACCGGAGATCTTGGGGTCCGGAGGGACCAAGTCCGGGTCCAACTCGATCCGGATGCCGCTATAGTCAAAACGGATCGGCGCTCGTCCGCGGTCCACCCGGCTCAAAACTTAAACGGAACAGGGAGAGAAGCATTGTACCGTCGCGCGTCCACCCGGCCGCTTGCACCGCGCGCGGCTGCGGGGGCTTCTCCGTGAAGCGACCCACGTCACCGGTGCCGGCGAAGCTTGTCGGGCCCGCTTCCGTGGAAAGCATGCGGGCCCGGAGGAATCGGAGGAGGGCGGCGACGGAGATCTCTTCCCCTTGCCCTTGTCGCGCGCGCTCGGGGCCGGTCTTGTAGCGTCGGGGCTGGCACTCGGAGCTCCGGAAGCACCCCGGGGCGGCCGCTGCGCCCGGGTTGGAGGGAGGCGTGGCTCCGGTACCGGAGGCCATGAGTAGGAGCCGGAGCTGCGGCGAGGAACCCAGCGGTCCCAGCCGGGGCATGCTCGTCGAGGATGGCGCGCCGGTCCACCGACCGATGAAGAGGCCCGGCACCCTCCGGGTACGCGAAGGAGGTGGGCCACTTCTTCCCGGTCGGCGTGGAGTAGGCGAACCGCTCGAGGCGTCGGGTAGATCCGAGCCCGCCCCCGTGCGAGTGCGGCCGGCGAAGTTGAAGTCCCGGTACAGCCATGACGGGAGTGACCTCCGGCGGAGGGGCGCGATGTTGCGTTCGAGGAAGTCGTGCACCACCCCGTGCGAGTCGAGCCAGCCGCGGCGAGCGCCGCGATCCGGTCAACCATCGGCATCATGCCATCGGGAAGACCGGGCACGGAATCCCGGACGGCCAAGTGCTGAGCCGGGACCGGCGAGACATGGAGGCGGCGGAAGTCCTTCTCGTACGGGACCACGAACCAGGCCTTCTTCCATCCCTCCACCTTGTTGCTTGGGCGAGTACTCGATGTACCCGCTCTCGGTCCGGGCGGTCAAACGCACGCACCCGATCACTTCCGCAGCGTTGGTGAGCGTCATCTTGAAGTAGCGCTCGAAAATGGGGAAGCACGGCTGCACCCCCACGAATCCCTCGCACAAATGGGCGAACACCGCCGATGCCGCGACCGCGTTCGGCGTAAGGTGCGCCATGCGAATCCCGTACGCCGGAGCACCTCCATGAAGATATCGGAGAAGGCGGGGGAACGGCGCCGGCCACGACGAAGGACAAGAAATGAAGGATCTCCGGTCCTCCGGTCGACGGCGGCAGAGGCCCCCAACGCGGACGCCCTTATTGCCATCCACCGGAAGGAATGGCGAAAGCCGCGTCATCTCGACCCGGGGTCGGGCAACCGCACCACCGGCGGCGCATCCATCGACGGCGAGCGCGTGCGCGAACCGCCACGGCGGGGGACTTCCCACGGGCCATCCCAGCGAGCAGGGAGCGGCGGCGGCGAAGCGGCGGCGCGGATCGGCGGAAAAGAAGGCGAAGAGGAGCGCGAAGCGAGAGAAGAGGAGACGAGGAGACGAGGAGGCGAAAGGCGGAGTGGGAGACGTGCCCGGGCAACCGACCGTCTCGGATTTAAGCGCAGGCTCTAGGCGGGCCCACCTCGCGCGAACCGAAGCGACGCGCCGTGCCGGAGCGGGCGTGCCTCGGCAGCCCAAGCGGCACCCCTCCTCGCGAACCGCGCCACGAAGTAACCCAAACGGCGCCGGGCGCCGACGAGTGGCCCCAATCCCTGCTCCGACCCCGCGGGTCGCTGGACCGGGCCGGGGCTCTGTCGGTGTAGGGGGATTGGGGGTCTCCCTAACCGCGCGTGGGCCGCTTTCGGCCCACGGACGAAGATGACGGCCGCGGGACGAGGAAGCCCGCGAAGCGCACGAAGTCCACGAAACCCGCGTAGCCGGAGGAGTGGGAGCGTCGGGGGAAGGAAGCTTCTCGGTAGCTTCCTCCGGCGCCCCCAACCACCCGGAGTTAATGCGGCACTCAAGTGCTCGCGGCGACGGTCGCAACCCGACGGGACGTGCGCGCGCCTTCCCCGTGCGCCGCGTCTCGGGAAGCCACGCTGCTACGGCGCCGGGGGACTCGGGACCAATCGGAGAGAAGATGCTTGGAGTCCAAATCCAGCAAAGAGATTGTAACGATTTTGTCGGGATCTTGTCGGAATATCCCAAGGAAGGCCCGGACCCCCCGGGTGTCCGGGTACCCTCCGGGTACTTGTACGGTGCCCCTCTCCCCACTCTATAAAAGGGGAGGGTGCCCCCATTGTAAAGGGAGACAACAAGCAATACACACAAGCGGGACGTAGGGTATTACGCATCTCTTGCGGCCCGAACCCGGGTAAACCTTCGCGTTCTTCGTTTGTTCACCTTCCGCGCTAGACGATGTAAATCCCACCTTCCCCGATCCTATCCGAACGGAGCCTTGACGAGCCCCCATTTGGAGGTGTGCTCACACACCGACAATAGTGAATGAACTGGAAGGTAGAGGGAGAGGTTGCGCACATCTAGGACGAGGAACGGGCGAAACGGCTCACCCACGATCGGGAATTTGGAGTTGCGGTGGGGGAACGGCGGTGAGGACCCGTGGGGAAGAACCGCTTCGATCCGATGAGCGAGGGCGGCTCGACTCGGGTGAGGGCCCTAGGGAGCTGCGGTGAGGTGTGGCGGACCTTTGCGGGCGTTGCTTTGGATGGGGACGGCCGGACGTGGCGTGCCGGCAAGGGAGCGAGAGAAGCGCGGGTGGCGGTGGCGTCCGTGTGAGAAAGAGCCAGAGAGAGGAAGATGGAGGCTTGGGGACGGCTCCGGCTTTATCTCAACGTGAGTGTGGGGGTGAGCTGGCGGCCAGCACTGCGTGGCTCGCGCGGGTGGAGGCACGGCAGCAGCGAAGCTGCCGAGTGGTGGCGAGTGGCATTGGGACGAGAACGGAACTAGCGATTTTTTTTAGAAAAACCCTTGGCAAAAGAAACAATTGAAAAGCATCTTTCCGGCCCTCGAAAAAATCCACGAAAATTCACGGATGAAGATGAAGAGATTTTGAATCTTTTTTTGTTACGAGGCCAATGTTCAAATTCTAAATATTTTTATGGGATAAAAATCCAAACTTAAAACTGTTTTTGGAATTTAAATCAATGGTTTGGCTATTTCCCAAAGTGCAATTTTTTTTTTGGAAAAATGCTCAAAATTCATGTTATCAAATGCTTGACTAGGAAAACTCATAAAACCACTAAATTTTAACAAATTTAAACCTTTTTAAAATTGCATTCAAATCTGCTAAGATTTGGAATTGAAATTTTTAATTTTTCGCACATAAAATCATTGCATTGCTTTTACAAACAACATGATATGATGCTTATGACATGAAATGCACATTTATTTCTTAGGGTTGTTACAACATCTCATTGCATCCTTAACCGCTTGGACATGTACTTGTTGCCTTTTGGCCTTGGTCACCTTCTTTCCGACCAATAGGGGATGATTATCGGTAATCTTTGGATTCATCGCGCTTTGGCTAATGGCGGTTGGGTTTAGATATCCGACTTCATTTGAGACACCAAAGTGATGACACATTCTAAGCGATGAAAAAGGGTAGTCGGTTGAATTCATGTGCCATTCGCTTGGAAATATAATAAAGGTTGAAAAAGGGTAGTCATCGACACGCATGTATGGTGCCGATGATGTATAACCGAGTCTGTGTTTGAATGAGTTTTAACTTTTTCATGTCCGGAAAGAGGGAGACCTCGTCAAACTAGTTGTGCTCTTCTCGGATCTTTCACATTTTGAAGTCCAATAATTTTTTGTTTCCGGAGAGAACAATATGCTTGTTTTCATGCTCGTGCTCGAGTACATAAAACACTTACACTTGTGCAACACGTTCCAGGAGTACCCAAGGATCATCTTTGTGGCCTACATTATTGAGGGAAACGAGAGTGAAGCCATATTCATCTACCTCTACATCTTGCGGATGTTTGACCCATTGACACTTAAATATGGGTATCCGTACGGTAGTCCCATAGGTGAGTTCCCAAATTTCTTCAATATACCCATAATAGGTGTTCTATTTCAAGGTGTTGTCCTGTGTTGTTACACTAATAGCACTATTTTGATTATGACTCTTCCTGTCCTTTTCCCTAGTGTAAAATGTAAAACCATTAATATCATAGCCTTGCCATGTTGTAACTAATCATTGCGAACCTCTAGCCAATAGATGCATTGTCTTTTCATCCCTTGTTTCACGAATTGGGATGTTTTGGTCCTTCAACCACCCTCGTAAAATTTTTCTTGTGCTCTTTCATTATCCAATCCTCCGAGCAATTTTCATTTTATGCATGAAGTTGCTCTAAGTGTTGCTGGATGTACGGCTCAACAAGTCATAACTCTCGCAGGAGGCTGAAATGTGCTTGACTCACCAATTGATAGTTCTCGTCGTTATATGTTTTCTTTCCTGTGGTTCCTTGACCGAAAATTCTTCCTTCATGGCATGATTTCGGTAGACCAATTATTTTTCCATCTTCATTGGAATCATTGTAAAACTCAAGAACCTCTTTGTCACACCCCTATCTCGAAAGATAGTTAAGTGTGGTACGGATCGCCTTGGGAGATGATTGACGAAGCAACCATACATAGCATCACATTAACAAACATCCACGATTTCAAGTTTACATAATTAAGTCTCGATTACAACATAGGGTTCCAAATAAAGATACAATAGGTTCGAATTTAAGTCTTACATAGCCATGATCTTTGTTCGAAATAAAGTGCGGAAGCGAATACATAACACGACGATACATAGATAGCTTATGTGAACCATGCCGGCCTAGGCCACTCAATGGTCGGAGAGCTAGGAACCCATTTGAAAGTTGCCTAGAGGGGGGGGGTGAATAGGCAAGCTACAATAATTTCTGAAAATCACAACACTTAAAACCTAGTTAGTCAATCCAACACGGAACTTCTCTAAAAGACAGAACTTCCGTCTTTAACAGAACTTCCGTTATGGACTTGAGGGGAGGAACAAGATAATGAAAGCTAGAAGTAAATCTTACAAATCCCTTTGAATAGAAAGTTTTCCTCCTCCTCCTAGGAGTGTTATGCCCGCAGGAAATCGATAGACAATGCCCACAAGAGTAGATCGGGCCAAATATAGCACAAGCACCAAACAAGAACAAAGAACAAGACACAACAAGCAAGAGAGCACAAGAGAGACACGGGATTTGTTTACCGAAATTCGGACCCCTCACAAAGAGGTTCCTACGTCTCCATTGAGGAGCTCACAAAGAGCAGGGTCTCTCTCAACCCTAATCCTCCCAAGTGACCACCAAGGTCAAACTTGGTTTTCTTCTTCTTCTTGCTTGATTCCTTTCCTTCCGGAGGTGAATCACAACCTTCACAAACTTCCCAAGGCTCACCACAATCTTGGGAGCTCCAGGGTGACACCTAGCCAATCTAGGAGAACAAATCTCCAAGAGTAACAAGTGAAGTAGAGATTGCTTGCTAGGGGAATAAGTGCTCAAGGTTGGGATGATGCTTCTCAAGCTTGGATTTGAGATGGGGCTCTCAAAGTGGACTTGAATCTCAAGGAGAGTGAGAGAGAGATGAGAGCAAAAGCTTGTGGGAGATGTGAGAGTTCAAAAAGCACCAAGCAAACCCTAAGGAGTGATGGGGAGGTCTTATTATAGGAGTGGGTCCAAAAAGAGCCGTTGCTAGGGTTTGGTCGAGCAAATAACGTAACTTCCGCTTTTGGCGGAACTTCCGTCAAAAACCTCCTGGAAATCTCGGAAGTTCCATAGCAAGACGGAACTTCACTCTTGACAGATTGTGAAAAAGACTAAGTGTAAAAACCTAAGACGGAACTTCCGTCTTGGGCGGAAGTTCCGTGAAAAACCTCCTCGGAAATCTCGTAACTTCCGAGTTGGAGGCGGAACTTCCGTCTTGTCTCGTGTGTGATCTATTTTGACTCTTTGGACATTGATCTTTTGGCTTTTTGAGTGATTTGGTTTTATCCAAGCTTTGATTTGGGTAACTTGAGCACATATTCCCTGCATGAAAGACTAAATCACCCCTCTTTATAGTTTGGCAATCCTAGACTCAAAAAACTATAAAATCTAATTTAAGCTTCATTTTGAGTCCATCTTTTGACTTTTGTATGAGGGGCTATCAATCTTATAACGTGGGTTAGTTGACTTCAATATCCTGCACATTGGCTCAATGAAACATTAGACATTTTAATTATTTGTCATTCATCACCAAAACCCACTAGGGGGCCTAGTTGCATCTTCAATCTCCCCTTTTTGGTGATTGATGACAAACAATTAAAAGAGATAAGGATATCAAAAGAACGAAACGAAGACACCAAAATATAGCGGAGCTCCCCTAAAGAGATGCATGGTTCACTCAAACATGTGAGAGAGCTCCCCCTATATTTTGTACTTGTGGGGTGCCTAAACAATGTGCTCAAAAGACATGCATAAGTGTGAAAAGCAAAAGCAACAAGCGCTAAAAAAGCTGCGCACCATGAAATGCAAGCCACATAAGTTAAACATCCATCATTCAAGCACATAGTTTAGCAACATAGAAATTAAACAGGTCTAGCCCTATTACAATAAAAAGGCACACACACATAGTTCCATAAGTTCCAAGTCTACTAGATAGATAAGATAGATAGCGATACAACGGAGCATACAACGAGCCTCTCTTTTCTCTCCCCTTTGGCATCAAGCCACCAAAAAGGTAGATAGGTCACTCGTCATCATCGGAGAGGATCACGGTGGCTCCACTGTATGGAGGACTCTGCTCCCACCGATCACTCGTCGTCTTCATTTGCCTCATCTTCATCTCCTCCTCCTCCCGCTTCGTGCTCATGCACATGCCGATGCTCATACTCATACCCATGCTCCTGCTCATGCTCATATGGCTGATATTGCTCATAAGCATCAAGTGGCAATTGATAGACCGGAGGAGGTGCATCTTGTTCTTCCTCGGAACCAGGTGGAGATACCGCTGCGCCTTGTTCCCTCATGAACGTCTTCATGCGCCGGGCATTCTTCTTCGCGCGCTGCTTGGTCTTGTGGATCTCAACGGCATTGGGCGTGCACACATTGAAGATTGCTTTAGGGCCTTTCTTGAGCCAAGAGGTGGGAGATCCTTTGTGCTTGAGGTGCACTAGAGGAGGATGGCGCGGCTGTCCCAAAGAAGGATCCATGATGAGGTGGAGAGGGAGCTTCAATGGTGCGAATCAGCTTTGGGCGAATTGGGAGGTGCTTGCACTCTTTCTCAAAGGTTAGCCCGAGTCTCTTTCTCAATCATTGCCATGATGAAAGGAGCATATGGCATGGTTCTCCGGGTAGCATAAGAGGCTCGGTGGATCTCTTCCATGATATGACCCATCACACGGAATCCGTCGTAGTCCGGAGCCATTCTCACAAGAACATTCCTAGAATATGAGGCAATCTTGGTGGAGAATCCATCCTTAGGGGCAATGTTGTGATGAAGGAGACGGTTCATCGAAGATAGTAGGGGCGCAAACCTTCGGTCTTTCCAATGACAGACACGGTCCGGATCCTCATACATGAACTCCAAAAGTCTACTCCCTAGAATTGCTTCATTTGCAATGCTCGGGCCGCTTCATGTCACTTTTGGGCAAGCGAAATAGGATGCAAACTTCTTGTAGCCGACACTGCATCTGAATCCCCTGAGTCATCCAAAACACTTTGCCCTGTCCTCGTCCATCCAAGTAGAGAGTTGCCCAGAACCGACAAATAACCTCCTCATTCCAATCATACTTGAATGCCATCAAGTCATACACACCCTTTGCTTTGCATTGCTCAATCACTTGATCAAAAAGTGGGTCTTGCTTCCTAGCCATGTAGCTCCAATCAATCCACTGGTGAGGATGGAGCCTTTGATGTTTGTGGTCATCAAGCTCGATAAAGAAGCACCGATAGTAGTCTTGATGAAACCAAGTATAGAACCCGTCATCGAAGCTTCCTTTTCCGGCACACGCTCCGGATGGGTGGTCCTGTCCTCAAGCAATGACCCCGGCCACTTCTTGTAGTCAAAGCAAACATGATCTCCACGATACACGGGAGGGTGCACTCTCAAACCGAGTAACACGCCGCAAATCCTCACTCGGAATGCGGTGTGAGCTCCCCCGCAACCACTCCTTTGCCCTTAGCGCGACGATCGGGAAGGGCACCACCTCGCTCAACTCGAACGGTCCGAGCAGCCTCGTGGTGGTCGAGATGTAGTGCTCTTTCTCCTCTTAGGCTCGGACACAATCTCCTCGCTGCCCTCATCACTAGGAAGTTCCAAGTCTTCCCCTTGGATTCTTCAACATAAGCTGCGGAGCTCTTCCTCCCGGAACCTTAGTTCGACCCATTTGCTAGTGACCTGACAGGGATAGGATACAAAGATTACAAGGAATGCTAGAGAAGATTCAAAATTATAATGATTCAAATGTGATCGCATCGTACCGGAACGGAGGTTCCGCAAATAGCGGAACTTCCGCAAAAGACTGGAGGTTCCGCAACAGGGCGGAAGTTCCGTTCGGGCCAGTGCAAGCACACAAAATTCATCATAACTTTAGATCTACCGTCTAACTACTCAAGCCCTTCAAGGATGATGTAGACTAGTTGCTAGGGAACTACTCTACCCAAGGAAAATAGGAAAAACTTGAGTGCATTAGCAGATCGGAAAAATGGCACTAAGATTCATACCGTGAGAGAAAACGAGGAAGAGAAATCACGGAGGAACTTGGGGCACGGAGGTTTCGAAGGGTGGAGCACCTTCTCCACGGATTACTTGCGCAAATCCACGGTCAAATCCTTGAATCACTTTTGGGAGCGCCGGGTCGGTTTTGGGGGAAGAAGGAGAAGAGGCGAGTTCAAATGATTGGAGTGAGAAAGGAAGAGGGCTGCCTCTAGGGTTTAAACCCGAAAAGACGGAGGTTCCGTCTTCAAAGACGGAGGTTCCGTAAAACGTGGAAGTTCCATAAACGGCGGAGGTTCCGTGATGTCCCGTTTCGGTAGAGAATAAAAACGCTAAGTGTGAACGGAAGTTCCGTGATTGATGCGGAAGTTCCGAGAAAAACAGGAGCTTATTGGCGGAGGTTCCGTGACTGGACGGAAGTTCCGTGAATTCTGAGAAAAATAGCTTGGAACTTGGAGTTGCTTTCTCTTGTGAATAGCCAGCAATCAAACAAGGAAAACAATATTCACAAGATGGGCAACAAGATCATATGATCAAGTCCAAAGATTTTCAAAACAAAAAACACCCAATAATTTTGCAAATCATTTTGAAGAATAAACTACCTCAATCAACTTCACGAAGATGCGCAACAATTCATTCCACATTAGAAGAATCAAGTATATTTAGTTCACTCCTAAGCTCACAAAATCTTTTCTCATCTAGGGCCTTGGTGAAAATATCGGCTAGTTGTTTATTGGTTCTTACATAACTAATCTCAATGTCCCCTTTGATTGAATGATCTTTCAAGAAGTGGTGCCGGATATCTATATGCTTAGTACTATTGTGATCAACGGGGTTGTATGAAATCATGATGGCACTCTCATTGTCAAATAGGAGAGGAACTTTGGTCAAAGAGTATCCAAAGTCCTTAAGAGTTTGTCGCATCCATAAGAGTTGTGCACAACAACTACCGGCTGCAACATACTCCGCTTCGGCTGTGGAAAGGGCAACGGAGTTTTGTTTCTTGGATGACCATGACACAAGGGACCTACCAAAGAATTGGCAAGTCCCGGAGGTGCTTTTTCTATCTACCTTACATCCGGCGTAGTCGGCATCGGAGTAGCCAACTAACTTGAATTTGGCGCCCTTAGGATACCACAACCCTATGTTTGGAGTGTGAACCAAATATCTCAAGATTCTTTTAACGGCCACCAAGTGGCTCTCTTTTGGAGCGGCTTGAAATCTTGCACACATGCACACACTAAGCATGATATCGGGCCTAGATGCACAAAGGTAAAGCAAAGAGCCAATCATGGAGCGATATACCTTTTGATCAACCGCCTTCCCATTCACGTCCAATCCTAGATGACCATTTGTCTTCATTGAAGTCTTGCTTGGCTTTGCCTTGTTCATATCAAATTTCTTGAGGATGTCTTGGGTGTACTTAGTTTGACTTATAAAGGTTCCTTCTTCTAGTTGCTTGACTTGAAAACCTAGAAAGAACTTCAACTCCCCCATCATCGACATCTCAAATTTCCTAGTCATAATCTTGGCAAACTCATCACGGAAAGATTGGTTAGTAGAACCAAATATTATGTCGTCGACATATATTTGGCATACAAATAAATCACTTCCAACTTTTCTAGTGAAGAGGGTAGGATCGGCCTTGCCCATTATGAAGCCCTTGTCGATGAGGTATCCCTTGAGGTGTTCATACCAAGCTCTTGGTGCTTGCTTGAGCCCGTAGAGAGCTTTGTGAAGCTTGTACACGTGATGAGGTTTCTTCGGATCTTCAAAACCCGGTGGTTGTTGCACGTATACTTCTTCTTGAATTGGACCGTTGAGGAATGCACTCTTCACATCCATTTGATATAACTTGAAACCATGATGTGTAGCATAGGCGAGCAATATACGAATTGACTCAAGCCTTGCTACCGGTGCATATGTTTCCCCAAAGTCCAAACCTTCAACTTGTGAGTAGCCTTTTGCAACAAGTCTTTCTTTGTTCCTCACCACCACACCATGTTCATCTTGTTTGTTGCGGAACACCCACTTGGTTCCCACAACATTTTGCTTGGGTCTCTCCACCAATGACCACACCTTGTTTCTCTCAAAGTTGTTCAACTCTTCTTGCATGGCCACCACCCAATCCGAATCTTGCAACGCTTGTCCTACCTTAAGAGGCTCCAAAGAAGAAACAAACGAGTAATGATGGCAAAAGGTAGCGACTCGGGATCTAGTGGTTACCCCTTTTTGAATGTCGCCAAGAATGTTATCAACGGGATGATCTTTTTGTATGCTTTGGCGCACTTGGGGTTGTTGGGGCCTAGGTGCATCTTCTTCTTTTTCTTCTTGTTGTTCGTCTTGATGATCATCACCTCCACCATCTTGTTCTTGATCTTGGTTGTTGCCTTGATCATGATCGTCACCATGATCTTGGGCACCACCTTGATCTTGTTCATTTTGTGGATCTTGTGGAGGATCTTCATCTTGACTTGGAGAAGATGGATCACCTTGCACTTGAGTTGGGTCTTGTGGCCTTATTTCACCAATTGCCATGTTCCTTATTGCTTCACAAGGAGCTTCATCACCTACATCACTTGGATTAACTTGCTCTATTTTAGAGCCGTTAGATTCATCAAATGTTACATCACGCGTGATCTCAACAATGCCGGTGACTTTGTTGAAAACTCGGTATGCATACACATTTGATCCGTATCCAAGTAAGAAACCTTCACTCGGTCTTTGGAGCAAACTTAGAAGACCTTGGCTTCTTGTTAAGAATAAAGCACTTGCTCCCAAAGACACGGAAATACGACACATTAGGAATTTTACCGGTGAGAAGCTCATAAGGTGTCTTTTTCAATATCTTGTGAAGATACAATCGATTTGTTGCATGGCAAGCGGTGTTGATGGCTTCGACCCAAAAGGTATCGGGAGTCTTGTACTCATCAAGCATGGTTCTTGCCATCTCAATGAGTGTACGGTTCTTTCTCTCGGCTACACCATTTTGTTGTGGGGTGTATGGTGCCGAGAACTCATGCTTGATGCCTTCTTCATCTAGGTACTCCTCGACTTGTGTATTCTTGAACTCGGTGCCGTTGTCACTTCTAATCTTCTTGATCTTCACATCATATTCATTTTTTGCTCTTCTCAAGAAGCTCTTTAGAACACCATGTGTTTCACTTTTATCCTTCAAAAAGAATACCCAAGTGAAACGGGAATAATCATCAACAATGACTAGGCCATATTTGTTACCGCCAATGCTTAGGTATGTGACCGGTCCGAAGAGGTCCATGTGAAGCATCTCCAATGGTCTTGTTGTTGTCATCATCGTCTTGGATGGATGGTTGGCTCCAACTTGCTTTCCGGCTTGACATGCGCTGCACACTTTGTCCTTCTCAAAAGCAACATCCTTTAGTCCAACGACATGGCCAGCCTTTAGAAGTTTGTGTAGATTGCTCATCCCAACATGAGCTAGTCGGCGATGTCATAACCAACCCAAAGTGGTTTTTGCTATCAAACAAGCACTTATATTTGGACCCTCTTTGTTGGTGAAATCAATAAGATAGATCTTATCCTCCAAGTACCCTTTGAATGCAATTGAGGAATCCGCTTTTCTAAAGACGGTCACGCCTTCATCGATAAAGAGACAATTAAAACCCATTCCACAAAGTTGTGATATGGACATTAAGTTGTACCCTAAACCTTTCACAAGGAACACATTACTAATTGAAAGGTCATGGGTAATTTGAATTCCACCACGACCAATTACCTTTCCTTGTTGATCATTTCCAAAAGATATACTCCCACTTGGTAGATTGTCTTTGTCAAGTGTGGAGAACATCTTCTTCTCCCCGGTCATATGATTTGAGCACCCGGAGTCGAGCACCCATATTGAACCGCCCGAGGAGTATCCCTACACACAATTAAGCACAAGATTTAGGCACCCAAACTTGCTTGGGTCCCTTAACTTTAGAAACAACACTTTTGGGCACCCACACGCAAGGATTCCATCTTGCATAGTGTGGCCCAACAAATCTTGCAACTACTCTCCCATGAGCACCATGGATTAGCTCATATGTTGCATGATCATACACATAGAAGGATACGGGTGAGCTCTTCTTTTTGAGCTCTTGTGTTGTCTTGGCCTTCTTCACGTGCTTAACTTGAGCAACTTGCTTTTGTTGATTCATGTTGGTGCTCTTGATGATGTATTTCTTCTTGGGCTCCTCCTTGAATCCAATACCTTTGTTGCCATTGAACTTCCTTTCCTCACTAACAATTTTCTTAGCTAGCTCAACTTGAGCCGCTCTTTCAAGATTCTTGACCTTGTTAGTGAGATCCTTAATTGTCACCTTATCGATGACAATGTTGTCAATGTCAACACCTTCACATCTTGTACACTCTTTGCTTGATGAGGATTGCATTGACTCAACCTTGCTTTTGTACGTCAATGTGCTACTCTTGAGGACCTCAATCTCTCCTTCCAACAACTTGTGATTCTCTTTAAGAGATTCACACTTTGTTTGGAGTGAAAGGTTGATGTCTTCAAGCTTAGCATTTGACTTGTTTACCTTAGTAAGGCAAAGAGTCAACTCCTCGTTCTTCTTTCTTTCTTCCTCAAGCAAGGTCTTCAACTCTTTAATCTCATCAAGCTTCTTCATAAGCATGTTTTCTTGTTTGTCCACCATCTCTTCGCTCTCTTCAACCTTCTCTTGCATTATCCCTAACATTTTCACCATATCTTGCAAGGAGGGGACTAGCTCCTCCTCATTATCATAGTTAGAGGAATTGACAAGAGGTTTAGTTTGTACCTTATTTTCTTTGGCCATGAAGCATTTGGGAGTGTCATCCTCATCGTCGGTGAGGTTGTTGAAGAGTGATGATTTGGCCGGTGTTAGACCATATGCAAGATTGGCAATCCCTCCTTCTTCATCTTCATCATCATCGGAGACATATTGTTGGCCAATATGAGCTTGACCCTTGAATGGTTTCTTGAAGTTCTTCTTCTTAATGAACTTCTCCTTCTTCTCTTCCTTTCCATTGAGTTGAGGGCACTCCGCAATGAGATGCCCCGTGTCATGACAATGATAGCACTTTCTTGTTGATCTTCTTGCCCTTGCCTTGTCAAAGCTCTTCTTGGTAAACCCGTTGTTGATCATGAACTTGCCAAACTTCTTCACAAACAAGGCAAGCTCTTCATTGTCTTCTTCAATCTCAATTTGATCTACCTCCACAACCTCTTTCTTTTTGGCCTTAAGTGCTACATCTTGCTTGCTTGTGCTCTCATCTCCAATTAGTACACTCACTCTCTTTCCCTCATCATCACGGCTTTTGTGAGCAAGAATTCTCCCAATTACTTCGTCCGTGGAGAATCCATCAAATCCTTCCTTTTCTTCGATGATGGTGCAAAGTGTGGAGTTCCACACTCTTAGTGACATTAGAAGCTTGAGATTCACCTCTTGTTCGCTCACGTCATCTCCAAGTGACCTTCGCACATTCACAATATCCAAGAGCCTATCATGTGTTTGTTGAGGGTCTTCGCCTTTCTTCATCACAAAGAAGTTGAATTGATTTTTCAGCACTTGCATTCTTGACTTCTTCACCACATCGACTCCCTCATGAACTGCAATGAGCTTGTCCCATATAGCTTTGGCATTCTCTAGTCGGGATACCTTGGAGTACTCTTTGGCACTCAAAGACAAGAGCATTGCCGACACGGCTTGCGCATTGCGATGTATGTTGATGTTGTCCATGACGGTGTGTCTCTCCTCATCCTCAATCACATATCCTTTCTCAACCACTTCCCACACGGGCGGACCAATTGATAGCAAGTACATCTTCATCCTATGCTTGTACCAACTAAAATCTTTTCCATCAAACCACGGTAGTCATCCACTACCACCACTATTCACATTTGCCACATCATTATAGTTGAAGTTGTACCTTGTGTCCAACTTCCCACCACTTGTGCCATCCTTGGCAAATGGATTTCTTTCCTCATCGGTGTTCCCTTTCTTAATGGGACTATTGTCTCCTTCAACAAATTCTCCCGACATCGTTTCTTCTCAAGCGGTTAAGCTCTTCACGAGAAGACCTGCTCCGATACCAATTGAAAGTTGCCTAGAGGGGGTGAATAGGCCAGCTACAATAATTTCTGAAAATCACAACACTTAAAACCTAGTTAGTCAATCCAACACGGAACTTCTCTAAAAGATAGAACTTCCGTCTTTAACGAACTTCCGTTATGGACTTGAGGGGAGGAACAAGATAATGAAAGCTAGAAGTAAATCTTACAAATCCCTTTGAATAGAAAGTTTCCTCCTCCTCCTAGGAGTGTTATGCTCGCAGGAAATCGATAGACAATGCCCACAAGAGTAGATCGGGCCAAATATAGCACAAGCACCAAACAAGAACAAAGAACAAGACACAACAAGCACGAGAGCACAAGAGAGACACGGGATTTGTTTACCGAAGTTCGGACCCCTCACAAAGAGGTTCCTACGTCTCCGTTGAGGAGCTCACAAAGAGCCGGGTCTCTCTCAACCCTAATCCTCCCAAGTGACCACCAAGGTCAAACTTGGTTTTCTTCTTCTTCTTGCTTGATTCCTTTCCTTCCGGAGGTGAATCACAACCTTCACAAACTTCCCAAGGCTCACCACAATCTTGGGAGCTCTAGGGTGACACCTAGCCAATCTAGGAGAACAAATCTCCAAGAGTAACAAGTGAAGTAGAGATTGCTTGCTAGGGGAATAAGTGCTCAAGGTTGGGATGATGCTTCTCAAGCTTGGATTTGAGATGGGGCTCTCAAAGTGGACTTGAATCTCAAGGAGAGTGAGAGAGAGATGAGAGCAAAAGCTTGTGGGAGATGTGAGAGTTCAAAAAGCACCAGCAAACCCTAAGGAGTGATGGGGAGGTCTATTTATAGGAGTGGGTCCAAAAAGAGCCATTGCTAGGGTTTGGTCGGGCAAATAACGGAACTTCCGCTTTTGGCGGAACTTCCAGTCAAAAACCTCTCGGAAATCTCGGAAGTTCCATAGCAAGACGGAACTTCACCCTTGACAGATTGTGAAAAAGACTAAGTGTAAAAACCTAAGACGGAACTTCCGTCTTGGGCGGAAGTTCCGTGAAAAACCTCCTGGAAATCTCGGAACTTCCGAGTTGGAGGCGGAACTTCCGTCTTGTCCGTGTGTGATCTATTTTGACTCTTTGGACTTTGATCTTTTGGCTTTTTGAGTGGTTTGGTTTTATCCAAGCTTTGATTTGGGTAACTTGAGCACATATTCCCTGCATGAAAGACTAAATCACCCCTCTTTGTAGTTTGGCAATCCTAGACTCAAAAACTATAAAATCTAATTTAAGCTTCATTTTGAGTCCATCTTTTGACTTTTGTATGAGGGGCTATCAGTCTTATAACGTGGGTTAGTTGACTTCAATATCCTGCACATTGGCTCAATGAAACATTAGACATTTTAATTATTTGTCATTTATCACCAAAACCCACTAGGGGGCCTAGTTGCATCTTCGACATTCAATGGTCCACTCTTTGGGCTCCTCTCCATCCCACACAACCTTACCACAACAATCACAAAACCCGACTTGCGGGAATCCTGAAAATACACATGTAGTTGCAAAGCCCGAGTATCTAGCATACTCCGCAAGTCTTTCCCGTCAAATTGGCCATCTAAGACCGACACCTAGATGCATGGGGCTTGACCAGGTTTAACTTGGCATTTTGCATAAAACGACACCTATGCTAATTAGGTTGGCACTTTTATGTCTTAGCCAAATTAATAGGGTTATTGCATAAAACGAACTTTAGCATACTAGCAATACAGGAATTTGCAATACAAATTTATATCAATATAAAACAGCAAGCTATTCAATATAATACAGGCGATAATTATCGAACTATTAATCCTGCAGGAAGAGACCCAAATGCATGACATACACATCATTTAAGAACACGTATGGCCACCGTTCGCGAGTTCATCATAAAGTAAAACACGGGGCCAAGTTTCATGCAAAAATAATTTACACAGATTTAATTAAAAATTAAATACAGAGAATGCAAGAAATGCAATAACTTGAAACATATGCAATGAAATGCAGATCTTTTAGTGCCAAAAATTCATGTATTCTTAGGTGAAGGTTTTGACCAAGTGGCATTTAATTTGGATCTATATTTTTAAAGTTATGACTTAAGTGAGTTTTTGTCGATTGACTATTGTCATTTTTTAAAAAATATGAAACTGACCAGATCTGACGAGTTCGTGTTACTTTTGTGAAAGTACAAGTTTTGTAGTTTCCAAAACATTTTATTTTGCAATTTTTGGACTTTTCAATCGGAAGATATGGATTTTTCAAAATCAAACAAAGTTCGTGAAAATTACGAAAAATGCCATTACGTGTCTTCCCCAGGGAGCTCGGGACAGACTCGCCGGAATTCGGCCGGAGCTCGCCGGAGACCTCGCCGTAGGCTGCTGTAGTGGGGGAAAAAGGGTGGGACCATCACCAAAACATGGCTAGAGGTATGGGGAGTCGTCTCCGGTGGTCGCCGGCCGGCGGCGATGACCGGAAGGCGGCGACATCGACGGCGATGGTCGGGGACTACTTCGGCGGCGGCTAGCGGTGCGTACGGAGCACGAAAAGTTGGGAAACAAGGTCTGGGAGATTCACCTCGTGATGGAGAAGAGCGGCACGGGGTCAGGTGTCGAGGTAGAAGGCCGGAAGTTGTGGCTCGTCGTGGAGGTGGAGATTGCGGTAACGACGGCCTTCTTTTCTTCTCGAAATCCGACAAGGCTGCTGCGAGACAGAGGGAGCGGGTTAGGGAGGAACTTCAGGGGTTGTTGCGCATCGATTTGGGGAGAAATCGGAGGAGGAGAGGCTGCCTAGGACGAGCAGCGGGTGGTGGCGGCCATGGTGAACGGAACGGAGTAGGCGATGAGTTTTTCTTCTGTGTGCTCGCCAGCAAGGAGAGGGAGGTGCTGTTGCTGCTTGGAGAAGCTAGAGAGGGATGTGAGGGTGCAGTTTGAGGCGCTTGTAGATGAGACCTTGGCCTCGGTGCCAATTTCTAATGGGAGCAGGGAGGAGGCAGCAGAGGAGATGGGCGGCGCCATTCACTCCCCGGCCGTTCCTGTTGGCCGGCGGGTACAAGGGTGGTTGGGGAGATGCGTTGGGGCGTGGGGGTGACAGGACGGGGCGCAGCAGGCGTGCGCTCAGGCTGCTGTTTTCGAATTTTGAAATCGCGTTTCTGAACTTTGAACGAAAATGGTACTTCTGTTGCTTCAAAAATTAAACCAAAAAACCTGGTAGTTCAGCATGATGTGATCTACAACTTTTATTTTGGGTCGAAGTTCCAGTTTTGTTTCAAAAAATTCATACAAAATTCACAAACAGTGCAGTTTCAGATTTGAATTTGAATTTTTGAGCATTCAAAACTTTGTTCAAAAATTTTGTAAAAATGCTGAAAAATCGTTATTTTGCATGAGCAACAAGATGGTGCAAAAATATGTGGGTAGTTCGTTTATAGTTTTTTGCGTTTTTCTTAAAGCTAGGGCTTAGCCCTAGGTTTTCCCTTTTCTTTTGATTTTTTTTTATTTTTCTTTTCTTGCTTTCTTTTGGACGATTAGCATTAGGGTTGCATTTGTGGGGGGTCATTAGGGTCTAACTAGGTCATTAACGCTAATTTGTGACATGGGACGTCACAGTCCTCTCCCGTTAAAGAAATTCTCGTCTCGAGAATCGCTACTAATTAAGGAGAGGGAGTGCGAGAATTTACCGATTTGTGTGACGCGTGAAACTCGGGAAAGTTCTTCTCTAGAAAGTTCTCTTGTTCCCAAGTTGCTTCTTCCTTGGTGTGGTTACTCCATTGCACTTTGTAGAAGGTGATGGTGCGATTGCGAGTTACCCGGTCGCTTTGATCGATAATCCGGACGGGGTATTCGGGGTAGGAGAGATCTTCTTCTAGTTGATCGGTGTCGGAAATGACCACATCTATCGAAGGCTTCAAACATTTCTTGAGTTGAGAGACATGGAACACATTGTGCACACGAGCAAGACTTTCCGGTAGTTGCAATCGGTAAGCAACCGCGCTATGCTTTTCCACAATCGGATAGGGTCCGATATAGCGGGGTGCTAACTTTCCTTTAATCCCAAACCGAGATACGCCCTTATTCGGAGAGACACGAAGATAGACATGATCTCCTTTCTCAAACTCCAACGGGCGTCTCCTCTTGTTAGCGTAACTCACTTGACGAGATTGTGCGGCTTTCATGTTGGCTTGGATTTGTCGGACTTTTTCCTCGGCTTGAGTGACAAGATCGGGACCAAAATTAGTTCTTCCACCCGCTTCCGACCAATTTAAGGGTGTACGACAAGAATGACCATACAATGCTTCAAATGGTGACATTCCCGAACTCTCTTGATAGCTATTGTTGTACAAGAATTCGACGAATGGAAGACAATCATCCCAATTTCCTCGATTTTCCATAGCACATGCCCTCAAGAAGTCTTCCAAATATTGATTCAACCTTTCGGTTTGTCCATCCGTTTGAGAGTGATAAGCGGAGTTTCTAATGAGAGTGGTACCAAGACAAGAATGCAATTGCTCCCAAAAGCGAGATACAAATTGCGGACCTCGGTCGAAAACAATGGTTTTGGGTACTCCATGCAAACATAACACTCTTGAGATGTATAGCTCGGCATACTTCTTGGTATTGTAGGTAGTATGGACGGGGATGGAATGTGCGGATTTGGTTAATCTATCCACAATAAGCCAAATCGAATCATGTTTCTTTGATGTGAGAGAAAATCCAACGATAAAATCCATAGCAATGTCCTCCCACTTCCAAACGGGTATTTTCAATGGGTTCAATAATCCGGCTTTTCTCGAGTGGTCGGCTTTCACTCGTTGACAAGTATCACACTCGGCCACATACCGTGCAATTTCACGCTTCATGCGTGTCCACCAAAACTTTTCTCTTAGGTCGCGATACATTTTATTGCTACCGGGGTGTATGGAATATTTGGATAAGTGTGCCCCATCCATGATTTTCTTTCGTAATTCCATATCCTTCGGAACAACGAGACGTTGGTTGAACCATAATACACCATCGGCATCTTGTCGGAAACATGTAGCCTCATCTTTTTCTATCTTTTGCCGAATAAATTCCATTCCTTCATCCTTCTTTTGTGCCTCAATAATTTTCTCACGAAGGGTAGGAATAAGAGCTAGATTGTACGATGAGCCATAAGGAATAATTCGAAAGCTTGGTTCATTAGAATCTGAAATTTCTGAATTTTCCATAGAACAACCGGTAATATGATTGCATCGATCCTTGCGACTCAAAGCGTCGGCAACCACATTAGCTTTACCCGGGTGATAATGGATTTCCAACTCATAATCCTTGATTAATTCCAACCATCGACATTGCCTCATGTTCAACTCTTGTTGGGTGAAGATATATTTGAGACTCTTATGATCGGTGTAGAGATTGACAAGATTTCCAAGTAGATAATGCCTCCAAGTTTTCAAAGCAAGGACAACCGAGGCTAGTTCCAAATCATGGGTAGGGTAGTGTTGTTCATGCTTGCGAAGTTGACGGGAAGCATAAGCAATGACACGACCTTCTTGCATTAGCACACATCCTAGACCGGTGCGGACGCATCACAATACACGTCAAACGGCTTGGTGATGTCGGCTTGGGCCAACACCGGAGCGGAGGTCAAATGCTTCTTGAGAGTTTGGAAGGCTTCTTCACATTCACGGCTCCATTTAAACTTAGCATCCTTCTCCAATAGTTTTGTGATAGGCTTGGCTATGCTTGAGAAATTGGGAATGAATTTCCGATAATAACCGGCAAGACCGAGAAAGCTTCGAATTTGTCTCACCGATCTTGGGGACTTCCAAGTAAGCACTTCTTCAACTTTACTCGGGTCAACGGCAACACCTTCCGCGGATATGATATGACCCAAGAAAGGAACTTGCTTCAACCAAAATTCACATTTGCTAAATTTGGCATATAATTGATGATCACGAAGCCGTTGGAGAACATGCGAAGGTGTTCGGCATGCTCTTCTTCGGACTTCGAATAAATAAGAATGTCGTCAATGAAGACCACGACAAACTTATCCAACTCGGGCATAAAGACCGAATTCATCAAGTACATGAAATGAGCCGGAGCATTTGTAAGCCCAAAAGACATGACGAGATACTCAAAGAGACCATACCGTGTAGAGAATGCGGTTTTTGGAATATCTTCGGCTCGGATCTTGATTTGGTGGTAACCGGATCGGAGATCAATTTTAGAGAAGACTTTAGCACCAACTAATTGATCAAAGAGAATATCAATCCGAGAGAGCGGGTATTTATTCTTGATAGTTACCGCATTGAGAGGGCGATAATCCACACATAGACGTAGCGTCTTGTCTTTCTTCTTCACAAAGAGAGCGAGACATCCCCACGAAGATGAACTAGGGCGAATATATCCTTTATCCATAAGCTCACTTAGTTGCTCTTTTAAGATTGCTAGCTCATTGGGAGCCATCTTGTACGGCCTACGGGAAATCGGTGCCGTACCGGGTTGGAGCTCAATTTTAAACTCAACATCCCGATCGGGTGGCATGCCCGGTAAGTCATCCGGAAACACATCGGGAAACTCGCATACCACGGGAATATCCTCAATCCTTTTTCCCTCAAGAAGGTAGATTTTAGAGGTCGAGAATTTTGGATGGGGTAATCGAAGAATAGATGAACCATGGAGTGGTGAGTTTAGGTGAACTTCTCGGGAATCGATGTGCAGAACGGCTTTATGGAGTTTCATCCATATCATACCTAGAATTATGTCTATTCCTTGCCCACTTAAAATTATGAGAGAGGAAGGGTATACTTTGCTCACTAGGTTCAGTGATACTTGCCTCAACTCTAGGTTTGTTTTTATCTTTCCACCGGGTGATGTGATGATGTAGGGAATATCCAAAACGGTAGGAGTGAGTTGTAGGGTTTTTGCACATTCTTGACTAATGAAATCATGAGTTGCACCGGAATCAAAAAGAACCAAAGTGGAGTGGTTGTTGACCGAAAACATACCCGAAAGTACCGGTTCTCCCGCTTGAATCTCTTCGGCCGTGGTGTAGTTGACTCGGCCATTCTTAGCATTTGGAGTGGAAGATTGGTTGCGGTTTCCATTCCCATTATTCCCATTGCGGTTTTGATTGTTGTTGCCGCTTCGGAACCATTGTTGTTGTTGTTGTTGCCCGGGTTACGTGTCGGAACACGGCAATCCTTTGCGAAATGACCCGGACGTCCACAATTAAAGCACGGACCTTGAGGACCGGGTCTAGCACCTTGGTACTGCTGCTGCGGAGGGCGAGAGGAGTTGTTGTGCTGCTGATTTCCACCGTGAGAGTGGTGGTGCTGCTGTGGCACAAATTTGCGTGATCCCCCGTCGGCGGCAATGCGGCCCGAAACTTCTGTCCGGACGGGAAGTGATAGCCAACTTGTACTTAGGCGGAGCGGAGCCGGATGAATTTCCTATGGCACGCTTCCTCTTCTTGTCCTCTTGGTGAGCACGGATAACATCTTCTTGCACAATTGCGGCACTCATCAAGTCATTGAACGTGCCGGTGGTGACTTGAGCCAAGCGATCTTGCAACTTTGGGCTTAGCCCCGAACGAAAGCAATCATTTTTCTTGTCATCCGTGTCGGCATGATAGGATGCATATTGAGCCAAGTAGTTGAACTTCCGTGTATACTCTTGCACGGTTCCAGTACCATGCTTCAAACTGAGGAATTCTTGCAACTTGCGCTTCATGAGACCGGCGGGAATGTGATGCGCGCGAAATGCGGTACAAAAGTCCGGCCAATTCACTTGAGTACCGGCGGGAAGGGCGGCGGTGAAACTTGCCCACCATGCACTAGCGGAGCCACGGAGTTGTTGAGCCGCGAAGAGAACCTTTTGCTCCGATGTGCAATTTAGGAGAGCAAACTTCGACTCAATGATGCGGAGGAAGTTGTCCGCTTCCAAAGGATCGGTAGTAGCCTCACCAAACTTTGGCGGTTGAGTCGCCCAAAAGTCGGTATAGGTGGAATTCCTCGGCCCTTGGGGTGGCAGCCCTTGGCCTTGTCCTTGATTAGTTTGACTTGCAAAGAACAAGCGGAACATCTCGTTTTGGTTGGACACGAGTTGTTCCAACGGCATGAGAGGTGGAGGGTTAGGTAGCGGCTCATCCCTCCCACCATGACCACTGCCGGAAGCTTCGCCACGACGGGTATTCACCATCTGTCACATATGAACAATTTTCTCACGTTAGCTCGTTAAAACAAGAGCTAAATTGGCAAGAAAACATAATATTTGACATACGGGATGAAAAATTTCAGATTGCATGTATGAAAGAAATATTGCGGAAACAAGGATAATGCATTGGCAACACACATGTTCCATAGATTCCAACATAGCTAGCACACGATAGAAATTATTGATACACGGGAAACCACAAATCCGATACAACACGGTCTTAGGTTACATCACATGTGACCCATAACAAGCACAATTCTCGGAGAGCTTAATTAACAACACGCGGATAGTTTTTCAACACGGTTACATGCCTCACGAGAGTGTAAATCCTACAACACATAGAGCTACGACCACCGGTCGTGACAACTACTCATCGTCATCGCCGTAGTAGTCGTCGTCACCTCTCATGGGAGAGGGTGGTGCACCGTCCTCGACGTCGGAAACATCCTCACCATCGCTCATCTCCACGTCCTCCTCGGGTGGGATGATCTCAAGTGGCTCAGGAGGTCCGGCATGAAGGATGGCGTGCTGGGCGTTGTTGGCGGCCTGGAGGTGCTCTATGGTAGCATTGTTCTGCGCGATGGTCGCACGGGCGTTCCGGAGGTCGCCCTCCAAAGCGTCCCTAGCGCCTCGAGTCTCTAAGAGAGTAACCTCCAACTCGTCCTTCTCCTCAAGGAGGGCGTCCACCTGACCGGAGAGGATGTAGTTCTCCTCATTGGCGGCGGTGAGCTGTGCCTCACGCTCGTTCAGCGTGGCCTGCAGAGCGGCGGCTCCATCGCCCTCAAGGGCGAGGTTGGCGTCATGGAGCTGCTCAAAGAAACTCCAACGCTCCGCCTCGCTATACTCGAGCTGCGTACGGAGGGTGTCCACCTCGGTAGTGCGCTCGCCAAGCTCGGCGGTGCGAGTAGTGAGCTCGGCATCGCGGGTGGTGAGGGTGGCCTGCAGGGCAGCATGCTCCTGCTCCAACTCGTGCACACGCCGCGCGAGGTTCTCGCGGTCCAACACGAGCTTGCCGGGGGCCATCTGTCGGAGAATCTTGAAACACAAGTCAAAACTCAACATCCAACAACAAAACATGCTAATAAGTAAAGCATGAATGATGGAATGGCACCAACTAGCAAAAGGATGCAACAAAACTTTCCGCACAAGAACTAACACCGTTTGGTTCTTCCTAGACAGAGTTGACTTGTTCTGAAAACTCGACATTTGGTCCTGTTTCTGGACAGAATTAAATTTTTAGTTTTTTACAAAAGTTTTAGAAAACTTCTTAAGCTTTCCAGCGCATCCTAGAACAGCACAATCCGACTTGTCGTTCGAATGTTATGAGCCATCTACGACAGGGACAGAACCGAAGCCTTTTCTGGAATTCCAGAATAGCTCTCTGTAATGGGCAATTCTAGCTACGTTCCAGATTTTTGCAAGACCTGAGACTAGGAGATTGTTGTATTGCATAACACAAGCTTTCTAGAAAGTCCTTATTTGCCTTATTTGGATAAGTAATTTGGAAGTTATGTTCGTTCTTGTGAAACCCAACAAATCTGCCACGTTTTTGTTTTTGGTTTTCCAACTTTCGTGGATATGAAGCTATGTGATCAAATTTTTTGATTAATTCATTTAGATAAGTTGACATGCATATGCTTGATATGATGACATGATATGTGAGTATGATGGATGCTCAATATATCGTTTCGTACGTCCTCACAAAATTAAAAGATCGCGCCCGCCGATACGAATATCGGACAAGCGCATCGGTGGCACACACACCTCTCACACGATACTATACGAACTAAAGCGTTGTTATATACCTGCAAGAGATGGATTCCAGAAACATTACATCAAATTCAAAAGAAACAAGCCAAAAATAATTCCATGTCACCTCGCCTCACATGGAGAGCTCTCGAATAAGAGTGTATTCGAGTCACACCAGTTTAATATTATGCAAGAATTGACCACACTCAATTTCATACCTTTGCCAAAGCCGTAGTTACAAGTATTTAAACAATCATAACACGGGGTTAGTTTTGCCACCATTCTATATAGTCCTTATATTGGCCTTTCTGTCTAGACTCGTACCTCACCGTGACATAAAAACGGGTTTAAGATTTTTAGAATGAGTGTTAGCGTAACGCAAATCCCAAGTTGGCTCGATACTACGTGTCACACCCCTACCTCGAAAGATAGTTAAGTGTGGTACGGATCGCCTTGGGAGATGATTGACGAAGCAACCATACATAGCATCACATTAACAAACATCAACGATTTCCAGTTTACATAATTAAGTCTCGATTACAACATAGGGTTCCAAATAAAGATACATTAGGTTCGAATTTAAGTCTTACATAGCCATGATCTTTGCTCGAAATAGAGTGCAGAAGCGAATACATAACACGACGATACATAGATAGCTTATGTGAACCATGCCGGCCTAGGCCACGGCTCACTCACCATGGGTCGGAGAGTTAGGAACCCATTCAATGGTTCACTCTTTGGGCTCCTCTCCATCCCACACAACCTTACCACAACAATCGCAAAACCCAGCTTGCGGGAATCCTGAAAATACACATGTAGTTGCAAAGCCCGAGTATCTAGCATACTCCGCAAGTCTTACCCGTCAAATTGGCCATCTAAGACCGACACCTAGATGCATGGGGCTTGACCGGTTTAACTTGGCATTTTGCATAAAACGGCACCTATGCTAATTAGGTTGGCACTTTTATGTCTTAGCCAAATTAATAGGGTTATTGCATAAAAGGAACTTTAGTAAGCATACTAGCAATACAGGAATTTGCAATACAAATTTATATCAATATAAAACAGCAAGCTATTCATACGAACTGCTCGAATCAAGTGGTACTCATTAACCGGGAGGAACGGCGATAATTATCGAATTATTAATCCTGCAGAAAAAGACCCAAATGCACGACATACGCATCATTTAAGAACACGTATGGCCACCGTTCGCGAGTTCATCATAAAGTAAAACACGGGGCCACCGACCCCGAGTACACGTCCCCTTGCGACAGTTCAACAACGCGCCCAAGGCTTAACCCGTGTACTCTCCAACGGTCCTCAACCCGTGCAACCACCGTGCCATACACATCACCTCCGGGTCGGTGAGATATCCGGATCACTTTACAATTCACAAGCTACATAGGTTTACCAATCCCCATAAGAAAGGTATGCAAGTGGTACACAACTCAAACTTGTTCGCGGAGCCACAAGGGGTGTTCTCAATTTTTAATCAATTCAACATGTTCAATTTTCATCGTAAGCCATAAGTGAGATTCCCATTCTATCGTTGACTCCATAACATGGCATAGCATATCTAACGAGGATATGACACATAAGCGACATAGGACATATAGGAATTGATGCACGTGGATTTCCAAATCAACGCCTAGCACTTAAATGCACATTCATCATCCTTAATATAGTGATTAAAATGAAAGACATTTCAAAATAATAGGAATGCACCGGGCTTGCCTTGAGAGTGATCGAAGTTAGCACTAGCCTCACAAGCGTTGAGTGTTGCAATCGTCTCTTCCGGCGGGTTCAATTCGGCGTCGTCACCTAGAAGATGAAATGCAATTGCATAAATAATATGAACACAAGGTCGATGATGATGGTGATGCATGTGTGTTGTTTTGTAAGAGTGCACATGAATATGGTAATCAAAAGCTTTGTTTGATTAAACCCTAGTAAGCATGAACATAACACTCGTTCTCTTTTAAGGAAATTAATTACATTACAAGTAGAGCCTTAATACATGAGCAAAAATGTATACAAGGTGCAGCAGTGCTGTGGTTCACCCTAATTTCATATTTTTGAGAGAAATCAACAAGATATAGAAATGCGAACCCAAAAACTAGGCCTAAGCGAAGTTCATCATCACATGCGATGACGATCGCCTTTTAACACGAGAATTCGATTTCAAAATTAACACATGCGTGAAATACATGAAACCTTTTTACTAATCCTGCCATGAAGTGCTAGGGGACATGGTGGACGGTGGAAATCGGCTTTTTCTCTATTGATGTTCCATGAACAAGAATCTCTTTTTTCTCCAAATTAAACGGGGAATCCAGAGTCCATTACGTTGTTCTACCTTAAAATTTTGCTAGATACAAAACATTAAAATAAATAATATATATACAAAAAATCCAGATGTTGATGAAATTCCATTTTTTGTGATTCTTTAGTAGATTTTACTCTGTTTATCCTTTAGTTTAATTCAGTTTTAATTTCAATGTATTCTGTAATGTAAATACAATGAAATTTATTGTGTAAAATGTAATTTCAATAAAAAAGGAGTCGTCATGTCCCGTTATAGAGGACCTCGTTTATGAAATTACATAAACATGCAAAAACACAATTCTTGGAACATAACACCAATTATACATGTGCTGAAATTAACCTTTTATGGAATTAGATCTAGGGTTTGCAAAAATAATTATTTTGTGACATCCCATGTCACGATTAAGGCTAATCACGTAATTAATACCCTAATCACAGCACTAAGGAGGTATTAATGTTAAT
Source organism: Chloris gayana (assembly GCA_031894775.1). NCBI lineage: Eukaryota > Viridiplantae > Streptophyta > Magnoliopsida > Poales > Poaceae > Chloris > Chloris gayana. Next base: position 13,993 of record JAUNZO010003803.1, on the reverse strand, counting down.
CACCCAAGCAAGAAAAGAAAAATAAAAAGAAAAAGGGGAAATCTAGTTAAACCTAACCCTAAACCCTAGCACTAACCAAAATGCAAAAATCACAAAAACACTACCCATATATTTTTGCACCACTGCATTGCTCATGTAAAAAGATGAATTTACAACATTTTTACAAAATTTTTGAACAATGTTTTGAATGCCCAAAAATTCAAATTTAAATCTGAAACATTCCTGTTTATGAATTTTGCATGAACTTTTGGAAACGTTTTGAGAAGTTCAAACTATTAGACAAAAATTAAGGCACATCGTACTGAAGCTCTCCATATTTTTATTTCTAAATTTGGAGCACCGGAAGCACGAATTTCACTCAAACTTTCAAACCATAGATTCAAAATTTGAAAAAAACCCAATTGAACCGATTGCCCGGTGGGCAATGGCGGCACCGCCCGCCGGTCCGGCGCCACCGCGGCCGCCCCCGCGCGTGCCCTGCCCCGTCACATCGCCACGCACCTCCCTGCCAACCCCCAACCAATTTTGTACCCGCCGGCCAACAGTAGGGCGCCGGAGTTACTCCTCCCCGCCGCCGCCATTAACGCCGCCCCAAGCTTTCCCGCCTAGGCAAGTCTCCTCTGTCCCCCTCTTCTCCTCAATACGGTGCGCAGGCAGGCCCTCCACCACCCCTCATGTTGGGACTCACTATTGTGCAGGCTCCATCGCGAATTTTGGAGAAGTTGCGCCGCCGCCGACGCCGGCCTCCCGTCGAGCCCCCACCTCCGGTCCCCTTCATCGCCGCCCAAGCCAACGCCGTTGTTCCCCAAGGTGAGGCGGAGCTTTTGCCCAAGGTCCCACCTCCTCTCATCCTCTGTGCGCGGCGCACGACGCCGCCGAAGTGCCGCCCTGCCGCCGCACCGTGGCCGCCGGCGCTCCGGCCGTCGCGCGGGCCCCTCGTCGCCACGCTCGTGTCCCCCACACCGCGCAGCGTCGCTAGACCCCCTTCCACCCTCTCCGAGCCGCTACAGCACCCCACGGCGTGAACGCCGGCGAGCTCGGGCCGCCTCCGGCGAGGCCCCGCCGCGCGGGCCCGGCCCCATTTAAAAAATTGACCTCGTGGAAAATCCGTAAATACACCCGAACTTCATTCAAGTTTGAAAAATTCATATCTGGCGTTTGAAATGTCCAAAAATTACAAACTAAAATGTTTTGGAAACTAGAAGACGTGTACTTTCATAACAGTAACATGAACTCATCAGATCTGGTCATTTTCACATTTTTACAAAAATGACAAAAGTCAAACCCTGAAAACTTAACTAGGCCATAACTTTAAAACTATAAATCCAAATTAAATGCCACTTGGCCAAAATCTTCACCCAGCCACACATGAATTTTTGGCACTGGAACATCTGCATTTCATCTCATAATTTGCAAGTTATTGCATTTCTTGCATTCGCTGTATTTAATTCTTAATTAAATCCCTGTAAATTATTTTTGCATGGAACTTGGTAATTAATTTCCTCTTAGCACTGTTCATGTGTAGAAAAGTCCATGATTAATTTTGAGCATGTTAAGATATTAATTTTGCAAACCCTAGCTCTAAATTCCTAAAAAGTTATTTTCAGCCCATGTGTAAATAGTTTTATGCCACTAAAGATTATGTTCATGCATGGTTATGTAATTTTCACTGTTTCCCCATGTCCCCTAGCACTTCATGGCAGGTTTAGTCAAAAGGTTTCATGTATTGCACGTATGTATTAATTTTGAGATCGAATTCTTATCTTAAAAGGAAATCGTCATCGCATGTGATGCTAAAACACATAAACCTAGTTTTCTTTTCGTTTTATATTTCGAAAACTTGCAAAATGTTATTGCTAAACCTGCAATAACCACAGCACTCATGTCTATGAAATCAAGTCATTACTCGTTGTATTAGTATAATTATGCTTGCCATGTATTTGGACCCCCCCCTTAAAAGGAAACAAGAGACATGTTATGATTGTTAGGGTTTGAGCAAACAAGGACTTTTGATTAATGTATTCGTATGCATCTTTACAAAAACAGCGCACATGCATTACTCTCATCATCGACCTTGTATTCGTGTGACTTATGCATTGCATTTCATTCCTTAGGTGACGACGCCGAATTGATCCCGCCGGAAGAAGCTATTGCCACGCTCAACGCTTGTGAGGCTAGTGCTAACTTCGATCACTCTCAAGGCAAGCCCCGGTGCATTCCTATTATTTTGAAATGTCTTTCTTTTATCACTATATTAAGGATGATGAATGTGCATTTAAGTTCTAGGAATTGATTGGAAATCCACGTGCATAAACGTCCTATATGTCCTATATTCATTATGTGTCATATCCTCGTTAGAAATGCTATGCTATGTCTATGGAGTCAACGATAGAATGGGAATCTCACCTATGGCTACGATTAAATTTGAACATGATGAATTTGGTTAAAATTGAGAACACCCCATTGTGGCTCCGTGAACAAGTTTGAGTTGTGTACCACTTGCATACCTTTCTTATGGGGATCGGTAAACCTACGTAGCTTGTAAGTTGTAAAGTGAGCCGGATATCTCACCGACCCGGAGGTGATGTGTATGGCACGGTGGTTGCACGGGTTGAGGACCGTTGGAGAGTACATGGGTTAAGCCTTGGGCGCGTTGTTGAACGGTCGCAAGGGGACGTGTACTCGGGGTCGGTGGCCCCGTGTTTTACTTTATGATGAACTCGCGAACGGTGGCCATACGTGTTCTTAAATGATACGTATGTCGTGCATTTGGGCTCCTTCCTGCAGGATTAATAATTCGATAATTATCGCTGTTTCCTCTCGGTTAATGAGTACCACTTGATTCGAGCAGTTCGCAATGTGTAGTAAAGAGGAGTTGATGATTAGCTTGCTGTTTTATATTGATATTAAATTGTATTGCAAACTCTTGTCTTGCTAGTATGCTCACTAAAGTTCCTTTTATGCAACCACCCTATTAATTTGGCCAAGTCATAAAAATTGCCAACCTAATTAGCATAGGCGCTATTTATGCAAAATGCCCAGCTTAAACCGGTCAAGCCCCATGCATCTAGGAGTCGGTCTTAGATGACCAATTTGACGGGTAAGACTTGCGGAGTATGTTAGATACTCGGGCTTTGCCACTACATGTTGATTTACAGGTTTCCCGCAAGCCGGGTTTTGTGATTGTTGTGGTAAGGTGGTTTGGGATGGAGAAGAGCCCAAAGAGTGGACCATTGAATGGGTCCCTAGCTCTCCGACCCATGATGAGTGAGCCATGGCCTAGGCCGGCATGGTTCATTTAAGTTATCTATGTATCGTCGAGTTATGTATTTCGCTTCCGCACTTTAAATTCGAACAAAGATCATGGTTATGTAAGACTTAATTTCGAACCTAATGTATCTTTTATTCGAACTCTATGTTGTAATCAAGACTTAGTTATGTAAACTTGTAATTCGTGGATGTTTGTTAATGTGATGCTATGTATGGTTGCTTCGTCAATCATCTCCCAAGGCGATCCGTACCACACTTAACTATCTTTCGGGATAGGGGTGTGACACGTGGTATCGAGCCGACTTGGGATTTGCGTCACGCTAACACTCATTCTAAAAATCATAAACCCCGTTTTTGAGTCACGGTATGGTGCGAGTCTAGATAGAAAGGCCAATATAAGGACTATATATAATGGTGGCAAAACTAACCCCGTGTTATGATTGTTTAAATATTTTGCAACTACGGCTTGAGCAAAGGTATGTGATTGAGTGTTGTCAATTTTCGCATGATATTATTGGTGTGACTCGAATACACTCTTATTCGAGAGCTCTCCATGTGAGGTGAGGTGACATGGATTTATTTTTGGCTTGTTTCTTTTGAATTTGATGTAATGTTTCTGGAATCCATCTCTTGCAGGTACATGACAACGCTTTTAGTTCGTATAGCATCGTGTGAGAGGTGTGTGTGCGCCACCGGTGCGCTTGTCCGATACTCGTATCGGCGGGCGCGGTCTTTTAATTTTGTGAGGACGTACGAAACGATATATTGAGCATCTATCATGCTTGCATATCATCTCATCATTTCAAACATATGCATGTAAACTTATCTAAATGAAATCATCAGAAAAAAAAAAATGGAACACATAGCTTCATCCTCACAAAAGGTTAAAAACCGGAAACAAAAAAAAACGTGACAGATTTCTTAACTTCCATGAAAATGAGCATAACTTCCAAGTTACTTATCCAAATAAGGCAAATAAAGACTTTCTGGAAAGCTTGCATTATGCACTACAACAATATTCTAGTCTCAGGTCTTGCACAAATCTGGAACGTAGCTAGAATTACCCATTACAGAGAGCTGTTCTGGAATTCCAGAATGTGCTCCGGTTCTGTCCCTGTCGTAGATTGCTCATAACTTTCAAACGACAAGTCGGATTGAGCTATTCTAGGATGCGTTGGAAAGCTTGAGAAATTGTCTAAAACTTTCGTAACAAAATAAAAGTTTGATTCAGTCCAGAAACAGGGGTAATTATCGAGTTTCTGTAGCGTGTCAATTCTGACCAAAAATCTGGAACCGTGTTAGGATTGTGCGAAAAGTTTTGTTGCATTCTTTTGCTAAGTTGGTGCCATTCCATCGTTCATGCTCTACTTATTTAGCATGTTTTGTTGTTGGATATTGAGTTTTGACTTGTGTTTCAAAATTCTCCGACAGATGGCCCCCGGCAACCTCATGTTGGACCGTGAGAACCTCGCGAGGCGGGTGCTCGAGTTGGAGCAGGAGCGTGCTGCCCTGCAGGCCACCCTCGCCACCCGCGACGCCGAGCTTACCACCCGCGACGCCGAGCTCGCCGCTCGTGCCGCCGAGCTTGCTGCCCGCACCGCCGAGCTAGCCGAGCGCACTACCGAGGTGGACACCCTCCGTACGCAGCTCGAGTATAGCGAGACGGAGCGTTGGAACTTCTTCGAGCAGCTCCACGACGCCCACCTTGCCCTTGAGGGTAATGGAGCCGCCGCCCTGCAGGCCACGCTCGATGAGCGTGATGCCCAGCTCAGCGCCGCGAATGAGGAGAACTACGTCCTCTCCGGCCAGGTGGATGCCCTTCTCGAGGAGAAGGATGAGTTGGAGGTTACTCTCCTGGAGACTCGGGGCGCTAGGGATGCTTTGGAGGGAGACCTCCGGAACGCCCGAGCGACCATAGCGCATAACAACGCTACCATTGAGCATCTCCAAGCCGCCAACAACGCCCTACACGCCATCCTTAATGGCGGACCTCCCGAGCCACTTGAGATCATTCCACCCGAGGAGGATGTGGAGATGAGTGATGGCGAGGATGCTTCCGATGTCGAGGACGGAGCACCACCCTCTCCCATGAGGGATGACGCCGACTACTACGGCGATGACGACGAGTAGTTGTCACGACCGGTGGTCGTAGCTCTATGTGTTGTAGGATTTGTAATCTCGTGAGGCATGTAACCGTGTATGGAAAACGATCCGCGTGTTGTTAATTAAGCTCTCCGAGATTTGTGTTTGTTTATGGGTCACATGTGATGTAACCCAAGACCGTGTTGTATCGGATTTGTGGTTCCCGTGTATCAAAATTTCTATCATGTTGCTACTATGTTGGAATCTATGGAATATGTGTGTTGCCAATGCATTATGCTTATTTCATTGTTATTTCTTTCATACATGCAATCTGAAATTTTTGGTCCCTTATGTCCAATGTTATGTTTTCTTGCCATTTTAGCTCCGGAACTAATGAGCTAACGTGAGAAAAAATTTTCATGTGTGACAGATGGTGAATACCCGTCGTGGTGAAGCTTCGGAAGTGGTCATGGTGCGAGGGAAGAACAACTCCCTAACCCTCCACCTCTCACGCCGTTAGAACAACTCGTGTCTAACCAAAACGAGATGTTCCGCTTGTTCTTTGCAAGCCAAACCAACCAAGGACAAGGCCAAGGACCGCCACCCCAAGGGCCGAGGAATTCCACCTATGCCGACTTTTGGGCCACTCAGCCGCCCAAGTTTGGCGAAGCTACTACCGATCCGTTGGAGGCGGATAATTTTCTCCGCATCATTGAGTCGAAGTTTGCTCTCCTCAATTGCACATCGGAGCAAAAGGTTCTCTTTGCGGCTCAACAACTTCGTGGCTCCGCTAGTGCATGGTGGGCAAGTTTCACCGCCGCCCTTCCCGCCGGTACTCAAGTGAAGCGGCCGGACTTTTGCATCTGCGTTTCGCGCGCATCACATTCCCGCCGGTCTCATGAAGCGCAAGTTGCAAGAGTTTCTCGGTTTGAAGCAAGGTACCGGAACCGTGCAAGAGTATGCACGGAAGTTCAACTACTTGGCCCAATATGCATCCTATCATGCCGACACGGATGATAAGAAGAATGATTGCTTTCGCTCGGGGCTAAGTCCAAAGTTACAAGATCGCTTGGCTCAAGTCACTACCGGCACGTTCAATGACTTGATGAGTGCCGCAATTGTGCTAGAAGATGCTATCCGTGCTCACCAAGAGGACAAGAAGAGGAAGCGTGCCGTGGGAAATCCATCCGGCTCCGCTCCGCCCAAGTACAAGCTAGCTATCACTTCCCCATCCGGACAGAAGTTTCGGGCCGCATTGCCGCCGACGGGGATCACGCCAATTCGTGCCACAGCAACACCACCACTCTCACGGTGGAAATCAGCAGCACACCACTTCGTTCCGCCCTCCACAGCAGCAATACCAAGGTGCTAGGCCCGGTCCGCAAGGTCCGTGCTTTAATTGTGGACGTCCAGGTCATTTCGCAAAGGATTGCCGTGTCCCGACACGCAACCCGGGCAACAACAACAATAACAACAATGGTTCCGGAAGCGGCAACAACAATCAAAACCGCGATGGGAATAATAGGAATGGGAATCGCAATCAATCCTCCACTCCAAATGCTAAGAATGGCCGAGTCAACTATACCACGGCCGAAGAGATTCAAGCGGGAGAACCGGTACTCTCGGGTATGTTTTCGGTCAACAACCACTCCACTTTGGTTCTTTTTGATTCGGGTGCAACTCATGATTTCATTAGTCAAGCATGTGCAAAAACCCTACAACTCACCCCCACCGTTTTGGATATTCCCTATATCATCACATCACCCGGTGGAAAAATAAAAACAAACCTAGAGTTGAGGCAAGTCCCACTAAACCTAGAAAGAAAAATATACCCCTCTTCTCTCATAGTTTTGTGTGGGTAAGGAATAGATATAATTCTAGGTATGAGATGGATGAAACTCCATAGAGCCGTTTTACACATCGATTCCCGTGAAGTTCACCTAAACTCCCCACTCCATGGTTCATTTATTCTCCGATTGTCCCATCCAAAATTCTCCACTTCAAAAATCTACCATCTCGAGGGAAAAAGGATTGAGGATATTCCCGTGGTATGTGAGTTTCCCGATATTTTTCCGGATGACTTACCGGGCATGCCACCCGATCGGGATGTCGAGTTTAAAATTGAGCTCCAACCCGGTACGGCACCAATTTCCCGTAGGCCGTATAAGATGGCTCCCAATGAGCTAGCAATCTTAAAAGAGCAATTGGGTGAGCTTATGGATAAGGGATATATTCGCCCTAGTTCATCTCCGTGGGGATGTCCCGCTCTCTTTGTGAAGAAGACAGACAAAACGCTACGTCTATGTGTGGATTATCGCCCTCTCAATGCGGTAACTATCAAAAATAAATACCCGCTCCCTCGGATTGATATTCTTTTTGATCAATTAGTTGGTGCTAAGGTTTTCTCAAAGATTGATCTCCGATCCGGTTACCATCAAATCAAAATCCGAGCCGAAGATATTCCCAAAACCGCATTCTCTACGCGGTATGGCCTCTTTGAGTATCTCGTCATGTCTTTTGGGCTCACAAATGCCCCGGCTCATTTTATGTACTTGATGAATTCGGTATTCATGCCCGAGTTGGGTAAGTTTGTCGTGATCTTCATTGACGACATTCTTATTTATTCGAAGTCCGAGGAAGAGCATGCCGAACACCTTCGCATTGTTCTCCAACGGCTTCGTGATCATCAATTATACGCCAAGTTTAGCAAATGTGAATTTTGGTTGAAGCAAGTTCCGTTTTTGGGTCACATTATATCCGCGGAAGGTGTCGTCGTTGACCCGAGTAAAGTTGAAGAAGTGCTTACTTGGAAGTCCCCAAGATCGGTGAGACAAATTCAAAGCTTTCTCGGTCTTGCCGGCTATTATCGGAAATTCATCCCCAATTTTTCAAGCATAGCCAAGCCTATGACAAAATTGTTGGAGAAAGATGCTAAGTTTAAATGAAGCCGTGAATGTGAAGAAGCCTTCCAAACTCTCAAGAAGCATTTGACATCCGCTCCGGTGTTAGCACAAGCCGACATCACCAAGCCGTTTGACGTGTATTGTGATGCATCCAGCACCGGTCTAGGATGTGTGCTAATGCAAGAAGGTCGTGTCATTGCTTATGCTTCTCGTCAACTTCGCAAGCATGAACAACACTACCCCACCCATGATTTGGAGCTAGCCTCGGTTGTCCTTGCTTTAAAAACTTGGAGGCATTACCTACTTGGAAATCTTGTCAATCTTTACACCGATCATGAGAGTCTCAAATATATCTTCACCCAAGTAAGAGTTGAATATGAGGCAACGTAGATGGTTGGAATTAATCAAGGATTATGAGTTGGAAATTCATTATCATCTAGGTAAGGCTAATGTGGTTGCCGACGCTTTGAGTCGCAAGGATCAATGCAACCACGTTACCGGTTGTTCTATGGAGAACTCGGAAATTTCAGATTCTAGTGAACCGAGTCTTCGAGTCATTCCCTATGGTTCACTATATAATCTAGCTCTCATTCCTACCCTTCGTGAGGAAATTATTGAGGCGCAAAAGAAGGACGAAGGTATGGAATTTATTCGGCAAAAGATTGAGAAAGATGAAGCTACATGTTTCCGACAAGATGACAATGGTGTATTATGGTTCAACCAACGTCTCGTTGTTCCGAAGGATATGGAATTACGGAAGAAAATAATGGACGAGGCACATTTGTCTAAATATTCCATACACCCCGGTAGCAACAAAATGTATCGCGGCCTAAGAGAAAAGTTTTGGTGGACACGCTTGAAGCGTGAAATTGCACGGTATGTGGCCGAGTGCGATACTTGTCAACGAGTGAAAGCCGACCACTTGAGAAAAGCCGGATTATTGAACCCATTGAAGATTCCCATTTAGAAGTGGGAGGACATTGCTATGGATTTTATCGTTGGATTGCCTCTCACATCAAAGAAGCACGATTCAATTTGGGTTATTGTGGATAGATTAACCAAGTCCGCGCATTTCATCCCCGTCCATACTACCTACAATACCAAGAAGTATGCCGAGCTATACATCTCAAGAGTGTTGTGTTTGCATGGAGTACCTAAAACTATTGTTTCCGATCGAGGTCCGCAATTTGTATCTCGCTTTTGGGAGCAATTGCATTCTTGTCTTGGTACCACCCTCATTAGAAGCTCCGCATATCACCCTCAAACGGATGGACAAACCGAAAGATTGAATCAATATTTGGAGAATATCTTGAGAGCATGTGCTATGGAAAATAGAGGAAATTGGGATGATTGTCTTCCATTCGCCGAATTCTCATACAACAATAGCTATCAAGAGAGTTCGGGAATGTCACCATTTGAAGCATTGTACGGTCATTCTTGTCGTACACCCTTAAATTGGTCGGAAGCGGGAGAGAGAACTAATTTTGGTCCCGATCTCGTCACTCAAGCCGAAGAAAAAGTTCGACAAATTCAAGCCAACATGAAAGCCGCACAATCTCGCCAAGTGAGTTACGCTAACAAGAGGAGACGCCCATTGGAGTTTGAGAAAGGAGATCATGTCTATCTTCGTGTCTCTCCGAATAAGGGCGTGTCTCGGTTTGGAATTAAAGGAAAGTTAGCACCCCGCTATATCGGACCCTATCCGATTGTGGAAAAGCATAGCGCGGTTGCTTACCGATTGCAACTACCGGAAAGTCTTGCTCGTGTGCACAATGTGTTCCATGTATCTCAACTCAAGAAATGTTTGAAGCCTCCGATAGATGTGGTCATTTTCGACACCGATCAACTAGAAGAAGATCTCTCCTACCCCGAATACCACGTCCGGATTATTGATCAAAGCGACCGAGTAACTCGCAATCGCACCATCACCTTCTATAAAGTGCAATGGAGTAACCACACCAAAGAAGAAGCAACTTGGGAACAAGAGGATTTTCTAGAGAAGAACTTTCCCGAGTTCCTCGCGTCACACAAATCGGTAATTTTCGCACTCCCTCTCCTTAATTCGTAACGATTCTCGGGACGAGAATTTCTTTAATGGGGGAGGGCTGTGACATCCCATGTCACGATTAAGGCTAATCACGTAATTAATACCCTAGTCACAGCACTAAGGAGGTATTAATGTTAATCACCCAAGCAAGAAAAGAAAAATAAAAAGAAAAAGGGGAAATCTAGTTAAACCTAACCCTAAACCCTAGCACTAACCAAAATGCAAAAATCACAAAAACACTACCCATATATTTTTGCACCACTGCATTGCTCATGTAAAAAGATGAATTTACAACATTTTTACAAAATTTTTGAACAATGTTTTGAATGCCCAAAAATTCAAATTTAAATCTGAAACATTCCTGTTTATGAATTTTGCATGAACTTTTGGAAACGTTTTGAGAAGTTCAAACTATTAGACAAAAATTAAGGCACATCGTACTGAAGCTCTCCATATTTTTATTTCTAAATTTGGAGCACCTGAAGCACAATTTCACTCAAACTTTCAAACCATAGATTCAAAATTTGAAAAAAACCCAATTGAGCCGATTGCCCGGTGGGCAATGGCGGCACCGCCCGCCGGTCCGGCGCCACCGCGGCCGCCCCCGCGCGTGCCCTGCCCCGTCACATCGCCACGCACCTCCCTGCCAACCCCCAACCAATTTTGTACCCGCCGGCCAACAGTAGGGCGCCGGAGTTACTCCTCCCCGCCGCCGCCATTAACGCCGCCCCAAGCTTTCCCGCCTAGGCAAGTCTCCTCTGTCCCCCTCTTCTCCTCAATACGGTGCGCAGGCAGGCCCTCCACCACCCCTCATGTTGGGACTCACTATTGTGCAGGCTCCATCGCGAATTTTGGAGAAGTTGCGCCGCCGGCGACGCCGGCCTCCCGTCGAGCCCCCACCTCCAGGTCCCTTTCATCGCCGCCCAAGCCAACGCCGTTGTTCCCCAAGGTGAGGCGGAGCTTTTGCCCAAGGTCCCACCTCCTCTCATCCTCTGTGCGCGGCGCACGACGCCGCCGAAGTGCCGCCCCTGCCGCCGCACCGTGGCCGCCGGCGCTCCGGCCGTCGCGCGGGCCCCTCGTCGCCACGCTCGTGTCCCCCACACCGCGCAGCGTCGCTAGACCCCCTTCCACCCTCTCCGAGCCGCTACAGCACCCCACGGCGTGAACGCCGGCGAGCTCGGGCCGCCTCCGGCGAGGCCCCGCCGCGCGGGCCCGGCCCCATTTAAAAAATTGACCTCGTGGAAAATCCGTAAATACACCCGAACTTCATTCAAGTTTGAAAAATTCATATCTGGCGTTTGAAATGTCCAAAAATTACAAACTAAAATGTTTTGGAAACTAGAAGACGTGTACTTTCATAACAGTAACATGAACTCATCAGATCTGGTCATTTTCACATTTTTACAAAAATAACAAAAGTCAAACCCTGAAAACTTAACTAGGCCATAACTTTAAAACTATAAATCCAAATTAAATGCCACTTGGCCAAAATCTTCACCCAGGCACACATGAATTTTTGGCACTGGAACATCTGCATTTCATCTCATAATTTGCAAGTTATTGCATTTCTTGCATTCGCTGTATTTAATTCTTAATTAAATCCCTGTAAATTATTTTTGCATGGAACTTGGTAATTAATTTCCTCTTAGCACTGTTCATGTGTAGAAAAGTCCATGATTAATTTTGAGCATGTTAAGATATTAATTTTGCAAACCCTAGCTCTAAATTCCTAAAAAGTTATTTTCAGCCCATGTGTAAATAGTTTTATGCCACTAAAGATTATGTTCATGCATGGTTATGTAATTTTCACTGTTTCCCCATGTCCCCTAGCACTTCATGGCAGGTTTAGTCAAAAGGTTTCATGTATTGCACGTATGTATTAATTTTGAGATCGAATTCTTATCTTAAAAGGAAATCGTCATCGCATGTGATGCTAAAACACATAAACCTAGTTTTCTTTTCGTTTTATATTTCGAAAACTTGCAAAATGTTATTGCTAAACCTGCAATAACCACAGCACTCATGTCTATGAAATCAAGTCATTACTCGTTGTATTAGTATAATTATGCTTGCCATGTATTTGGACCCCCCCTTAAAAGGAAACAAGAGACATGTTATGATTGTTAGGGTTTGAGCAAACAAGGACTTTTGATTAATGTATTCGTATGCATCTTTACAAAAACAGCGCACATGCATTACTCTCATCATTGACCTTGTATTCGTGTGACTTATGCATTGCATTTCATTCCTTAGGTGACGACGCCGAATTGATCCCGCCGGAAGAAGCTATTGCCACGCTCAACGCTTGTGAGGCTAGTGCTAACTTCGATCACTCTCAAGGCAAGCCCCGGTGCATTCCTATTATTTTGAAATGTCTTTCTTTTATCACTATATTAAGGATGATGAATGTGCATTTAAGTTCTAGGAATTGATTGGAAATCCACGTGCATAAACGTCCTATATGTCCTATATTCATTATGTGTCATATCCTCGTTAGAAATGCTATGCTATGTCTATGGAGTCAACGATAGAATGGGAATCTCACCTATGGCTACGATTAAATTTGAACATGATGAATTTGGTTAAAATTGAGAACACCCCATTGTGGCTCCGTGAACAAGTTTGAGTTGTGTACCACTTGCATACCTTTCTTATGGGGATCGGTAAACCTACGTAGCTTGTAAGTTGTAAAGTGAGCCGGATATCTCACCGACCCGGAGGTGATGTGTATGGCACGGTGGTTGCACGGGTTGAGGACCGTTGGAGAGTACATGGGTTAAGCCTTAGGCGCGTTGTTGAACGGTCGCAAGGGGACATGTACTCGGGGTCGGTGGCCCCGTGTTTTACTTTATGATGAACTCGCGAACGGTGGCCATACGTGTTCTTAAATGATGCGTATGTCATGCATTTGGGCTCCTTCCTGCAGGATTAATAATTCGATAATTATCGCTGTTTCCTCTCGGTTAATGAGTACCACTTGATTCGAGCAGTTCGCAATGTGTAGTAAAGAGGAGTTGATGATTAGCTTGCTGTTTTATATTGATATTAAATTGTATTGCAAACTCTTGTCTTGCTAGTATGCTCACTAAAGTTCCTTTTATGCAACCACCCTATTAATTTGGCCAAGTCATAAAAATTGCCAACCTAATTAGCATAGGCGCTATTTATGCAAAATGCCCGGTTAAACCGGTCAAGCCCCATGCATCTAGGAGTCGGTCTTAGATGACCAATTTGACGGGTAAGACTTGCGGAGTATGTTAGATACTCGGGCTTTGCCACTACATGTTGATTTACGGGTTTCCCGCAAGCCGGGTTTTGTGATTGTTGTGGTAAGGTGGTTTGGGATGGAGAAGAGCCCAAAGAGTGGACCATTGAATGGGTCCCTAGCTCTCCGACCCATGATGAGTGAGCCACGGCCTAGGCCGGCATGGTTCATTTAAGTTATCTATGTATCGTCGAGTTATGTATTTCGCTTCCGCACTTTAAATTCGAACAAAGATCATGGTTATGTAAGACTTAATTTCGAACCTAATGTATCTTTTATTCGAACTCTATGTTGTAATCAAGACTTAGTTATGTAAACTTGTAATTTGTGGATGTTTGTTAATGTGATGCTATGTATGGTTGCTTCGTCAATCATCTCCCAAAGCGATCCGTACCACACTTAACTATCTTTCGGGATAGGTGTGAC